>JBBGZY010000032.1:97500-827500 GCA_037952925.1 Lithobates clamitans | reverse complement strand
ATGTGAAAGATGTTACGCAACGAGAATCGTGATCTTCTAAGTAAAAAAAATTGTGATTCTCATTTCAAAGAATCGTGCAGCTCTAACATGGTACATCACAATTTGTTGCATATGGGGCTGCGAAGCCGTAGACTGGTCAGGTTGTCCATGCTGACCCGTGTCCACAGCAAAAAGTGCCTATAATGGCCATGTGAGCATTAAGCTCGGCCATAGAGTAATAGATAAAAGGTGGACTGGTTTGATGAATTTAAGTATACTTTGAGGAAAACAATACATTTAAGGTGTTGACTTGGCCTCCAAATTCTTTAGATTGCAAACCAATCCAGTACTGGGATGTGCTGTAAAAACAAGTCTTATCCATGGAGGTCCCATCTCGCAACTTAAACCCCATCTCGCCACGTAAACACGAGCGGATTTCTTGTCGGAAAAAGATATGTCGGCTTTTCCGACGGGATTCCGCTCAAGTTTACCTTGCATACACTGTCACGCAAAAGTTCGCTGAACTTACGACTGTCAAGAACGCGGTGTCATACAACACTATGACGAGCCGAGAAAAATGAAGTTCAATGCTTCCGAACATGCGTCGAATTGTTTCCGAGCATGCGTAGGAATTTTGCGTGTCGGAATTGCCACAGACAATCGCATTTTCGGATAGGAACTTTTTCTGACTGAAAAATAGAGAGCATGCTCTCAATCTTTTGCTGGCTGGAATTCGGCCAGCAAAAGTCCGATGGAGCATACACACGGTCTCATTTTCCGACGAAAAACTCTCATCGGTCTTCTGCAGGCCGAAATTCTGATTGTGTGTACGCAGCAGAACAGGAATGAAAGAATCTGCTTCTTATGGTTGGTGCCAGATACCACAGCATACCTTCAAAGGTCTAGTGGAGTTCATGTTTCAATGGGTTATGGTGGGTGGTCATAATGTTATTGCTAATCAGTGTATGCACCTGTAAATTTTTTTTTTTTTTTTTTTTTTTTTTTTTTTTTTTAAACAACCACTGTAATCTGTACAGTTTCTTCTGTACTGGTACATTCACACTGGTGTCTTATTTCTGTATTTGAAGTACAAAAGTGAAATATTTTATTAGTCTTGCATTCACAAGATGGGAGCATTCATGGGAAAGGAACATTTTTTTTTTTTTTTGGCTGCATCATTTACAGATATGATAATTTAGAGTTTTCTGTTCATTTAGTTTAAATGAGTACTGTCATCTGCCTTGCCCTGGGTGTGGCTGTAGTAACCTTTTACCATGAAAAATGCTTTAGTAGGCCTAACAAGTCTAACCAGCTATAAAATTCTAAACTAACTAAAACTCACATGATTAAAGGCAATATAGACTATCATTTTAGGAAAAAATTGAATATCTGCTAACCATTATAATAAACTTTTTGATGATGAAACAAAATGCCTAACGCTATTCATGTTTGGATATCTAATATTACTCCCTCCTGGATGAATGTTTTATTACGCTTAGGCATGGTTACTGTAATGCGCCTAACTGCTACTTGTTAACATTTCTACTTTATTAATGCTCTTTGGTATGGACATGATCAAAAATGGCTTCAAGTTCTAACCCTTCCTTGCACTACCGTGTCTGCCTGTGTTCCCTGATTGGAACAATTTTTTCATTATTTTTTTTCTTTAGAGGAAGTGAAAGAATATTTCCCTTATGGAAAGCAAATGGCAATAAGAATCAAAAACTTAAAGTGAGAAACCGCACTAATGGCGGAAAAAATCTTATATGAACGTTAGCTGTAAGCACACTATGCGATATTTACCATAGCATACTAATCAGTAAACCATGTGCTGCACTTTAAAGAGGAAGTAAACCTTCCTGTATAATTTGTACCTATTGGTAAGCCTAGAATAAGGCTTACCCATAGGTACTGTAAATCTCTCCTAAACGTGCACCTATAGGAGATATTTACTGTATACTGCGCCGATGATGTCATCGGCGCATGCACTCTCAAGGAACAGCCACCCGTGCAGTTTCTTCAGAAGCGTGTGCCTTGACCGGGAGGTCATGCGCGAAAGTGACGTCAAGCGACTCTGGCCAGTCACATAGCTGGAACCCACGGCCCCGGAAGGAAGACAGGCGAAGATGGATGCGAGAACGACGTGGGCTTTGTTTGCAGGTAAGTGTCACATAATGTGCTAGTATGCAATGCATACTAGCACATTATGCCTTTACTTTGCAAGGAAGAAAAAAACAAAACAAACAGTCAGAGTTTACTTCCTCTTTAATTATTAAATATGAAAAACGCCACCGTGCTAGATAGCAGTGTAAAGAAAGTTCACATTACAAATCACAAATATCCCAATGTATAAAATGTCCAAAATAAAAATTACAAAGTGCACTTGAAGACAAAGTGTATCCCATGCCAGTTAGTCAACCTCAACTGCAGATATTTTGATAATCAGTCAAAGATCTGGGGATCAAGGTACAACATCCCAAGAATAAACAAAATATTTTTTAATTACATGGATGGAATTTTTTTAAGGTGCCGAACGAAGCAATATACCAAGATATTGAAATGGTAAAATCACCAATTTTATTATACATATACCAAAGTTAAAGTGGATGTAAATCCAATGTCATCCTTTCTAAACTACTGCCATAGGGGTTATCTATAAGGATATACATGCCTCCTGCATGTATCTTTACCTGTCAAATGTCTCCCCTCTGTCTGTTATTAGACCCGAAAAACTGCATATTCTGTGGGTGGGTCTGTTGTCTGGAGCTCGGTGGGTGGAGTCGTGATGTCAGTAGACTCCCTGCCCACCTCTACACTCCTTGTCAATATGCATTTTCTCCTGTGTATTTCTAACACTGAACTTCTGCTATGATCTCTAACATCCAGTGAAAAGACAGGAATGTAACCACATGACTTCCACAGAGCTGCTGAAGAAAAAAGTGGGGGAGGGAATTAAAAAATAATGCATGTGTCTTAGGCTAGTGCACGAGATGTAAATCACCTGTCACTCACAGCAAGGGGGAGTATTTGACAAAGTTTGTCAAGATTTTTCTCACTGAACAATACAAGAGGATTGCTCAGAGCTGGATTAACTCTGTGTGGCAAGACTGGGCTCAAATGATAGGAAATCTTATACTCTACAGTATGATATAAAAAAAAAAAATTTGGGTTTGCATCCACTTTAAATGCCATTTTGATCATAAAAACCATCATAATGAAATTCATGCGGTCGTAATGTGTGTACAGTAGTTTCTGCTCAACATGTTTCACCATTCAGTAGCTTCCTCAGGAGCTTTCTGAAGCACTGTACAGAATAAAATTTTACTACAAATAAATGGAGAAGTCACCTTATAAATTGAACATATAAGTTGTATTTGAGATGTTTAAACACTAATGTGCAAACGGTTATTTGCATTTGGTTATTATGCATTTTTCAATCATTTTAATAATTATTTATTGTCACCTAGGTGTTTGTCACTGTTCTTTCAAGATTACACTTTATGTGTGTCTTGTGCCAACACCAGATCATATATGTCTTTTTTATATAATTTTAATTTTAAATTTAATTTTATATCATGTGCAGTTTTGAGCCTTTAATACCAAACCTGGCTTTATTTGCTCCGAATGATGTGCGTGGAGACACCTCCGGAGCCGGCCCACATCTGGTATACGTCATTCGTAGTTGTTTTGGTGTTGCCATAACAACTCACCTCTTCATAGCGCGGGTGCCCACGTAGTCACGACATCTGCTGAGGAAGTCCCCGCCCACTGGGACGCAACGCGTCCAGAACGTGACGTCATCCGCGGCTACTGCGCATGCTCCACCGCTCGTACACACTCTGCTGTGTTCCTATGTTTGTTTCCTGGCACTTGAGAAGTGCTTGCTATGTAAGTTTCATTTCATTCATTTTTTCAATAAACTGTTATATACGGAGAGCACTATGTCTGTACCTTTTGTGATTTCATGATAACGATATCCACCTGCTACCTGGTTATCTGGAGGAGTCCCTTGCCTTAGGACCTTTGCCATTTATCTGCTGACCTATATGAGATTGCTTAATTGATCTTTGGGACCAGGTGAGAGGCCACTCGGTTCATGGTGAAGGGTTCCACTATCAGTCACATTTGTTTGCTTGGTGGATTCATTTCTTCATACTTGGACATTTTGCAATTGGACATTTTTTGTGCTGTTCATTACATCAGCACTTCCTTTGGGATTTAGCAATTATATATTTTCTCTATGGTTGTTTTATTGATTTAGCGCTGCACCTTTTTACTTATTTATCTGGAGGGATTTGATCGTTTGACCCTGGTGTTCAGCTGCTTTTAGTTTTTTTGTGTCATATGTGCGCTGATATACTTTTTTATATTAAACGTTAGCACAATCAACGTCATAATTAATAAGTTAACTGATAGGCCATCTTACCCAGGTGCTCACCAAGATCAACCACTTGCTGTCCGCCATATAGCAATATGACTTTGGCAAAGTGGTTGCGATATCCTGACGGGACGTTCTCAAGATATCAAGCCGCTGTGCGCCCCCGGGGGCGTGCATCGCGGCGATCATTGTTGCGGTGTGTCAGTCTGATCTAGGTAAAGAATCCCTGTCACGTGATCAGCCGTGTCCAATCATGGCTGATCACGGTGTAAACAGGAAGAACCGTTGTTCGGCTTTTCCTTACTGGCGTCTGACCGACACGAGTAGAGGAGAGCTGATCGGCTGCTCTCCTGACGGGGGGTCTCTGATTGTTTATCAGTGCAGCCCCCCCTCGGATGCCCACCCAGGACCACCAGGATGCCACCACACTGGACCACCAGGTATGCCACCCTAGACCACCAGGGAAATGCCAATCAGTGCCAGTGAAAAATGCCTGCTAGCCAGTATACTAGTACACATGTGAATGGGCTGCCTACAGGGGAAGGGGGGGTGGGGAACTGAGCTGGAAGTGGGAGCAATACCTGTCAAAACCAGGTGCCAAATGTGGCAGCAGAGGGGGAGAGGCAGACAAGGGGAACATCCCCTTTTTTGGGTGGAGCTCCGCTTTAAGGAAAGTACTGTTTCATTAAAATGCAAAAAAATACTTAAGCGTTGAAATGGATAAAGTGAGAATAAATCCTGTGCAAATATCCTGAAAAATGTGACTGAAAAATATATATAAAAGCTGCAAACTATCAAAAAGTGCTCAGACACCTATATCAAATGAATAATGAAAAATATAGTAGAGGTAATAAAACCCAAGTCACTCTGTGAATAAATAGTGATGGTCCCTCCACATTAAAAATTGATAAATTGGTAAATATATAGGTCTGGTCAGGTCAGAAGCATGAAATCAAAACCACAAAATAATCCAATATTCACAATATTCTATGTCACAACACACCTGTGACATTGGATCTATAAATAATGATAAATATAATTATAAATAATATAAATTAAACTTTATACAAAATAAAGTTATTTATTTTTTAAAAAGTCACGTTGTGACGCAACGCGTAGGAGGAGTCAGTGATGTGCATTGTGACTATTGAGGCCGGTCAGCAGTGTGACACGAGCGGTGTGAGGATTCACCGCGCCCCAAGCGGCTGATTGTTATTCTTCCAGAGGAGCCAATGATGTGGAGTAGTGAGGCCGGGCAGCAGTGTATTACGAGCGGTGTTATGACTCACCGCGCCCCAAGTGGCTGATTCTTCCATCCAGGTTCATGTGAGTGCATCTAGTATAGTGTGACTAATTAATAGTAATTAGTTACTACGCAATCATGTTCTTCTCTGCTTATTTCACGTGTTTATTGTCCCTGAAAACACCCATCTGGTAATCCGCATAATATAGAGAAAATTGGGAGATCTCTGTGACTTGATTTACCTATGCCTGAATATAAAGCAGACTATTTATACTAGAAACGGTTCCGTATAGACACTCATATTCTTTATATTTAAATGAGAACGGCTTCTAATAGACATTTTTTCCCACCTTATATGAGTTTATTTATATAATTTTACATTGGTTTATTTTATATTATTTATAATTATATTTATCAATATTTATAGATCCAATGTCACAGGCGTGTTGTGACAGAGAATGTGGATATTGGATCATTGTGTGGTTTTGATTTCATGCTTCTGACCTGACCAGACCTGTATTTACCAATTTATCAATTTTTAATGTGGAGGGACCATCACTATTTATTCAGAGTGACTGGGGTTTTATTAGCGCAACTATATTTTTCATTACTGTTTCATTAAAAGTTCATACGCTGTTAAACAGAGCAAGTGTCACCATCAAAATGCTTGCATCTTAGGCTCCACGTACACAGGACGCTGAGGCAAAGTCTTCTGAGTGATTTTTTTTTTTTTTAACACCTTGAAACCAGCGTTTAAAACGCTTGTTTAGCTGCGTTTGCATGCTGCGCTTAGCTGCGTTTAGTGGCGTTTTACCGCCTTTGTGTCTAGAAACGTTTAGTTAAGATATCATAAGACCCTCCCCAAGCTCCAAAAAAACAGTATTATTTAACTATTTCAGCAATTTTGTGAGACCAGAGTGAGTAGCAGCAGCTGAGAGAGCAGCAGTATAGTTTTATTTAGCGTGTCACTTGGCACAAGTTACGGATTGTCAGCTGCCACACATCGCGGATTGTCCACTTGCCATGTCACCTGCCACAAGTTGCGGGTTGTCATTTGCCATGTCACCTGCAACAAGTTGTGGATTGCCCACTTGCCACATCACCTGCCACAAGCTGTGAATTGTCCAATTGCCACGTCACCTGCCACAAGTTACTTGTTCAAATCTAACAACATATGGGTCAAATTCCAATTATACTTTGGATAACATCAATGCTAGTGGTGTATTGGATCAAGGGCTCATTAGGGTATATAAATGGTCTATGAATCATTGCAAGCAATTACAATTTTTTAAAATATTTTTTTAATGGTTTTTCATCATTTGCCATCATTTTTTAGATCTTTAATGTAAAAAAAATCGGGCACCTTTTAAAAACGCTTATAAAGGAAAACGCGGCTGAATGCCGGTATCCCCTTTAGCCACGTTTGGCGTCTGAAACTTGGAAATCTTCGGCGTCTGAGCCCATTTTTTTCTTTTCAAAGAAACGCTGTTCAATGCAACTGCCTATAAAAGGCAATAAACGAGACTGTGTCACATAGGATAACATTGAATGAGTTCAGGGGCAGTTGAAAAAAGTGTCCAACTGCCTCTGAATGTACGTTTAGCAGCATCCCGTGTACATGGGGCCTTAAGCACAAAATGATTACTATTCCCTATCCTTTTGCAAAACATTGAGCAACTTTGAGTGACAAAGGGAAGTAAAAATTACACTCTAATGAAGTTGCAGAGCTTTCTGTACAATAAATAACAGTAATTAATAGTTTTGGTGCACTTAAGCAACTTACCAGGATAACTCTCCTGCTGCAGCGAACCATATGAACTCCAGCAGTTTGCCAATATATCTGTACACTCTGCTAGAGGATACCTAATGGAGAGTTCTAGCAGAGCATCTACAAGGGTCTCTAGATGTTCCTTACTCAATTAGCTGCATGCAGTGAAAGTATATCATGGTGGTGGAATGTGAGCAGACAACAGAATAGCGGGATGGCAGCAGGGCTTTTCTCTAGTTTTGCAATCCAGAACAAATGCCTGGACAGCCTAAACTATAATGTCTTTAATGGGGCTCTGTCTTTCTTCCTTGCTTTGTTGCATTGTGTTGGGAGAAAATCCAACAATCCCACTCAGTAGAATGGGGTGTTTTTTGTTTTTCATTCATTGAGTCAGAGCATTAATACATATTGCTGTGCCCTACTCCAGGCAAGCAAAAAAATTATCCTTGCATTGACCCCCCCCCCCCTCCACACAAACAAGCGAGTATGGCCTAACTGTTTAGCTGTGGTTTGTTTTTGGGGTGTGTGTTTTTTTGTGTTTTTTGCTGTTTTTTATTTTTTTTAGTGCTCGTGTTGCAGCGCTGTCGAAGCACTTTGCACCATTTCATTTCAATGGGCAGGACGTTTTGGGAGCGGTGTGTACACCGCTCCTGCCCTGCCCCAAAGATGCTGCTTGCGGGACTTTTTTCCCATCCTGCAAGTGCACCTCCCCAGTGTGAAAACACTTGTCACTCTCCCCATTCACAGATTGTGTTGCATGCAGTGTAATCAATGCGTGGGCTTTTCGCAATTGAGGAGGGGTAATGCCTTATTCCTCATTCCAGCAGACTCCCTTCATCTGCACAACTGGTTCCCCGATGCCTCTTCTCTAACACACTCCAGCCATGTGGTCACACTCTGACATTATCAAGTGCAGTGCAGGGCCAATAGTCTTGCATAATAGTTGTACATAAGGGCAGGAAGGGCTTAGGTCGGAGAGAAATGGAGAGGGCAGATGTTAGGAATAAGGTAAGTAGGTATAGAAGAAAATCGGCCGCAAACCACCAGGAGCTTGAATGAAGTATGATCCTTTATTCACGTATACCAAAAATAGACAGGATAAAAGGTAGACACATTTCACACAAACCCAATGCTTGTTCAACAAGCACGTTGGGTTTGTGTGAAATGCGTCTTCCTTTTATCCCATTGTATCCTGTCTACTCTTGGCATATGTGAATAAAGGATCTTGCTTCATTCAAACTCCTGGTGGTGTGTGGCTGATTTTCTTCTATACCTGTATTTGCACGGTCGTGAGCCAGGGCCGGCACCCACATTGAGTAATCAGCCATCCATTCACCTGAGCGGTGTATAAACTCTGACACTTTAAGGTAAGTATTACACCGTGTTCCTTTATCCCAAGGGTAGATTTTTTTTTTTTATAGGGGTTCCTGGAGTTCAGCTTTAAGGCCCAGTCAAAGTCACAGATATGCAAACAAATATGCAGTCAGATAGAACTTGTACTAACAACCTTTTATGTAAAAAGTCTTGCCTCTGTTTTACTAAATATGACTGTGCAGCTCAACAGGCATCAGATATAGACCCACTGCGCTCGCTGACAGAAAAATTCTGATGCATGCCCTCTCTACAATGCAGGTCTGTGCTCTCACACCTCTATGCCAGCAAAGAGCGCTTGGTAAGAGGAGCAGAAAGTAGCATTTTCAATGAGGGAAAGATGCAACAAGCAAGGAACCAGCAGTTAGAGTAAAAGCATGATAGACCTTATTTGGGCTCCTCACCCCCTGACATGCCACATTTGGCATGTCATTTTTTTGGGGTGGGGGTGTACCCTCTTTTTAGTGGGACTTCCTGTCCCACTTCCTCCTTCCTGTTCTCGCCGCCTAGGGGGCGAGAGGAGACGTCGCCTAGGCGGTCGAGAACCCTCCCTGCCAGCGATCTTCTGGGACACAATACAGATCCCAGAAGATTGCCTGGCCAATAGCAGAGCGCAGCGCGACTAGCTCATGCGCAATGCGTGCCCGGTCATGAAGCCGTAAGCTGTCACGGTCGGGTGCCCACAGTTGCTATGATGGAAAGGAGGGGGAGAGGAGCGAGGCTCCGGCGACCGCATCGCTCGCTGGATCGTGGGACAGGTGTCGGTTTATTAAAAGTCAGCAGCTATGCTTTTTTAGCTGCTGACTTTTAATAAACTAAAAAACAGGTGGAACTCGCTTTAACCACTTCCCATCCTTAGTACGTTTATAAACAGCCTAAGGTTGAAGTGGTTATACTGGGATCATGACTGCTATGGTATTGTTTTTACCCCCAGCGATCTTTTTCCAGTAACAGTAATCCGAGAGGCTGTACAGCCGCTGGATTAATTTTACAGATGGAGGAAGGGTCCTCCCCTCCCCCGCCGCCACCTTTTACTGGTTTCTCCCATGTAATCAGAGTTTTGGTAAAGATGCCACTGGTGGCATCCGGTTCCGGGCACACAGTGAGAGGAACTGATGTTAAAGCATCAGATCAAACTGATCTCAATTTGATCTGATGCTTTGGAGGCCAGAGGAGATATCTGGTGTCTAACAGACCCAGATCACTCCATAAAGAGTACCTGGCACGGCCCATGCTATCACAAGGGATGTTGTTCATCCCTTATGATAGCAATAAAGTTGATCAAAAAAAATTTAAAGGTATAGTGTTAAGAAATCAAAATTGAAATAATCATACGGGGAACGTCAGAGCAATTCTAGCACCAGGCCCCTTGTGTTACTCTAAACTGGTAACTTGTAAGGGCTTTTAAAGCGTAACTTATGGAGATTTTTAGGTACTGTACTTTGGTTCCATGGACACATGACATTTTAAAGCGTGACATGTTTGGTATCTATTTACTTGGCGTAACATTGTCTTTTATATTTTATCAAACAATTGTGTATTATCTTGTGTTTTTGCGCATAAAAATTAAAGTGTATCTTTTCCAAAACAATTGTGTTCGAAAAATAGCAGTGCAAATAGCATGTGACATAAAAATATGTAACACTCAACATTTTATTCTTTAGGGCCTCTGCTTAAAACAAATGTAGAATATTTGGGGGTTCTAGGTACATGGTTGATTTTTACATGTAGGAGAGAATGGTCATAATTGGCCCGGACTGGAAGTGGTTAAACGTGTGTCATTATTCACATGGTTGTTTAGTGAGTCAAGGCTTTTTCACCGCAGTTGGAATTAAAATCTTATATGGCTAAAGCCAATTATTATAGAATACACCGGGAAGTTTGTGTTCTATTTTGTGAAATGGGCATAAAATATTGATGCAAATAGCTTTTGATTGATTTTTTTTTCACACGAAAAAGCAGCTTCTACTCAATACAGTAAAACCTATTCTTCTGACGGGAGATGGGAATTTCTGTCTTTCCTCTGTAGCTGGTTCAGAATATGTCGCTAGGGAAATAGGATAACTTGACAAGCTCTTTGAAATAAGTATACATTCAGGGCTCATTTATACTGTTGTGCTTTATTTGCATTAAAAGTGAAGTTTGGGATTTTTCACATAAGTGGATAAAGCATCGCTCCGAGGCTGCATCTGTCCCCCGTCGGCTCTAAGGCAGAAATCTGAGAGATCAAACCCTGCCGATTGCTCGGTTCTTAGAGCTCCCTTAACAGAGATCTGGTGACTGTTAGTCACCACTGTCTGCTCTGCCCCTTCAGCATTCACTGGAGCGCTGGGCTGTGGAAGGGCCGGGAGTGGCTGGCTCGCCCTCTCAGCGGCTCACAATCACCACTTCATTCAATCAGAGAACATCTCATATTTATTGAAAAAAAAGATACAAGACACTCTCTGAATGGAGGAGGTGAGGAGCAAGTGACCCCCTGTGCTCAGTATACAGATGGCAAATTGCTCGATCAGCCCTCGGAAAAGACCAGTACTGACTGTTTGTAGGAAGACTTAGATGTAACTAAGCTGGACCAATGTAAGCTTTTAAAAAAGTTAATTTCTGGAGTTCAATTTAAATTTTATTGTTGTATAGCTTGAATTGATATATTATGTCCTCATTTATTTTTCACTAATTCTGCAGGCTTGAAAAAATGGACTCTCTCAGTGTAGCAAATGGCTCCTTTGCTATTAATCTCTTTCGGAAGCTGAATGAAAAGGATAGAAAATGCAACTTGTTCTTCTCCCCATTAAGCATCTCCTCAGCTCTGGCAATGATTCATTTGGGAGCCAAAGGAAATACTGCTGCTCAAATGTCAAAGGTCTGTATAAATATGCAAGAATATAGCCAATAAGTCTGTTACAGAGCACACACACACACACGTACACTGACCACATAAGACATAATTGCCCTGTGTAACTACAGTATAGGATTGTGTTTCTGGTTTTGCAAGGACACTTTCACACTGTCACTCAGTCTGGATCCATGTCAGTTTTTCAGATGGATCCATACTGAACCAGAATGTATGAGTGTGCAGATGTAAATGGACAAGCATGGCATTTTTAAAAAAAAATTTACAATACATGGTACTGTTAAAATAGTAATACCATATATGAACTTTTATTTCCTCAAAGTATGTGCACATGAACTTTCATCTTTATATTGTCAGCGTGTGCTTTTTTTTTTTTTCCTTTTGTATACCATGCAATCAATGAATGAAAAATACAGATAACAAATTATAAAATGATATAGAAAACTTAAAAGCATGTTACACTCCTATTTAGGGTGTAACATGTCAAATACTCCTATGCACCTGCCGTCAGAGCTGCCTTCTCTGAGACAGCTGGCAGGGGATCTTGTCCCTGCATCCAATGACAGATTTAGAACATGGTCCTCTGCCTGCACAGCTGCATCATTCATTCACATTAATCTGTGACTGAATAAAAACTAAGTCCCATCAGCCACTGCTGCAGCCAGACTTGTAGTATCACTGAACTGCAAGCAAGCTGATCAGCACGCTCGTGGTTGATTCACACTGCCTACAGCTCAGGAACTGTCTGTCTGTACATAGGTATGGACAGAGAGCTCTAGACAGTGCCTGACCTAGCACCCACTGATCATGGGTGCAATACTCTGGAGACTCTATTGAAAAAAATATTATATTCAAATTTTTTTTCTGCAAAAATATGTCCATTTATTATTTTTTCCACAAAGGTGAACTTTTAAAGGCTAAGTCTAAGTTCCCATTTTTTTCTAAAATCCAGCTCCCCTATGTACCAATATACCATTAATGCACCTCTGTTGCACAAAAATACAGGTTTATTTTATTTTGAAGAAAAAGCCTTTCCTCATCCATGGCTATATTTCTCATATCACTTCAGAAACTCCTTGGTATACAGACAGACTAGCCTTCATCCATCATCTGTTTTCACAGCACCCCTGGCAATCCTCCATACATGCATTTGCCTGGCTTCCCCAGTGTCCCTTCAGACGGGCTCAGGCTGCATGCTAAATTCCCTGGGGCCACGTGCAGCCCACGGGATACCCCTGATGTAGTGCAAGAGCCTGCCTGATTGGATACAGAATGATTGGATTGATTGTGTGCCCTCCTATTGTATAGTTTTGGTATACAAGCTGTGCAATCAGCTTGTATAGTGTATAGCCACATTTATACACCTAAAATTCCCTAGTTGCGCTTTCAGTGTCGTTAACTGTTAACGACACACCAAACACCAAAGCAAACACACATTTTGACACAAACCGGTGACAAATGCAGTAAAAAAAAAAATGCAAAAATGTCCCATGAGCTACTTTGCCAGGTGTAGTGCTACCCCATTCGTGTCACTGGAAAAGTGAGCCAAAAAACATGCGCTCCCACTGCTCTAGGTGTAACTGGGGCCTTAAAGTGAAATTGGTGCATTTACACAAGAACAATGACGCTCCGTTCACGTCTGTGTATTTTCAAACGCATGGCAAACTGCAAAAAAATTCATGCTTTGCCATGTGTTTCAGAAATGTTGCAAATGTGCATCGTGCTTATGCTGTCATTACATGTGAAAGGCTCCCCAAGTTTGGAAAACGCACCAAAAACTGTTAACGCACCTTGCTTCACTCCAAAAGAAGTTCTGGGGCAATTTTTGCGTGTAGAGCAGCCCAATCAAGTGAATGAGCTGCCCTATGCGTGACGAGTAGAAATGCTCCAAAACAAACGCATACGGGAATATGAGTTTTCACTACGTGGAGATTTGACCGTGGCCTGACAATTGAGTTTCTGTCCACTCCCTCCTATGCTCTATGCAATCTGATTGTATAATGTCTGTACAATTTTCTTTAGATTTACCAGAACTATGGAATAGAGGACACACACGAAAAATTAATTCAATTTGTATCAATTCAGACAGGCCCTCGCACTACATATCTGATAAGAGATATAAAGGAGATGCAATTTTGTGCAATCAGATTGTATAGGGAGTATGCAGAAGGTAGTATTGTAATGAAGGAGGTGTAGTCCAGAGTGATGAACACACCCTATCACGCCCTCTTCTGTGATGCAACAAGGAAGTGAAGGCTTCTGGCAAGATATTAAACCTGTGGATAAGGTAAGTGAGAGAAAAGCACATTGAAATGGCTGGGTCAGAAATGGCATTGGAAAACGCTTCTATTTATTCATGAAAAGTGAAATTCTTCCTGAAAAGGTGAAAGGCATTTTTTTTCTATTGTTAGAGTAAGGGAGGGTTAAACGCCCACCCTTGTCAGTTTTTTTTTGTCATCTGTATCCCATTGGGAAGATTTACCTTCGCTTCCTGTGACTTTTTCCATTTCCGTTTACATTTTAAGAGAACATTTAAAAGATATTTAAGTAAGTGTTGGGCGTACAGGTGAGAGAACAGCCTTAGTAGAGGCAACTTGTAAAGGGTGTCTTGAGAATATAGGTGTGCTACAATTGTTTTGATAGACAGAGCTTAGGTTACCTTGGGAGATGCTCATTGGACCTCCAAAGAGTGTATTTAATAATTCCCAATAAATGCATTCCACATTTGCAAATATTGAGTAGCAAGGGATGCAGTCAATTTGAGATACCTCCTTGCTTCAACTGAGTGCAAGTACCATGCTCAGCAAAGACAAATTGTAACATTTTATATGAGAAAGACCCATTAGTCACCCTTCACATCCCAAAAGGTGCTGAAATTGGAAAGCAGTGAAATATACCCAGGGGTAGGGGGCTAAAAGGCCACCCCTCTCCTTGAAATTTTTTAAATACCCCATTCAATTTCATGGGATGCAGTCCTGAATAAATTCATTAACATGTATGCCCAGATACTTAACTACCTCCCACCCGACATATAGCAATGGCTTCATAAGAAGTGACCAGGATAACCCACGATCGCGCACGGCGATGGTTGATGTGGTGTGTCAGTCTGACACACCGCATCTCCGATCTAGGTAAAGAGCCTCTGACAGAGACCCTTTACCACGTGATCAGCTGTGTCCAATTGTTCAATCACAGCTGAACACAGTGTAAACAGGAAGAGACGTTTATCGGCTTTTCCTCCACTCACGTCTGACAGACGCGAGTAGAGGAGAGCCGATTGACTTCTCTCCTGACAGGGGGAGGGGGGGTGTCTGCACTGAATATCAGCGCAGCCCCCCCCCTCCTCCCAGTATGCCTATACAGGACCACCAGGGATGCCACCCATGGCCACCAGGGATGCTGACCATGGATTCCCACCAATTATTAACTTTAAAGGTATCAGTGCCCGTTCTAGATGCCAATCAGTGGCCAGCAGTAAAGCCTGCCAGTGCCTCATCAGTGCTGCCTATCAGAGCTATCTATCAGTGCCCCCTACGAGTACCCATCAGTGTGGCATATTAGTGCCACCTCACCAGTGCCCATCCGTGCCGCCTTATCAGTGCCTGTCAGCGCGGCTACATCAGCGCCCATCAGTGAAGGAGTTTTGTCAGAGGACGTTGTCAAAGACGGTCTTTGACAACGTCCTCTGACAAAACGCATAAGGCGGAGTCACGCTCACACGTCACATCCGGAAGCTCTGGCTGGAACGCAAGTTGGGACGCACGCTAGGACTGGCTTCCTGGTCTCATCCTTGCCCACAGCTGTGCTGCACTGGGTCTGCTGTTTTATGGTTTTATGGAATACACATTTTTTAAAATAAACTGAGCTTACCTCACTACGGGAGTCCCCTGTTTCTTTTTGTCTGGAGAAGAGGACTGATTGGTGGTGTTAAGATACGGAGGAGTCCAGGTCTGGAACGTGTGCCGGGAGTCCTGAACTGGATCGCTGGTGCAAACCTGCGGAGGAGCGGAGTACAAAGCGGGACATCTAAGGGGACATCCATCCCAAGACACCCACTCTATGCCTATTACCCCTGTAGGGGTGACTACTTCTGGTGAGTGGGGAAACACTGGGGGAGCACCTGGAGTCACCAGTTTCTATGAGCACAGAAGTCACCGTTTTTATCTTTATTATTTTTTCCTTGGATTGCATATGGTGGGAATTTACCCCTGTTATCCCGGCTTGTACTTTTTCATATAGACTTTGCTTTATACACTTTACACGAGCTAATTAATGGTTTAATTATCTAACTGTATACATACACGTACTTTCTGACATTAGTTTAGTATATGTTTCACGGTTACTTTCAATAGGAGCAGGTGATATTGGATTAAATGTATACATTGATTATACACTCTAGCACTCTCTATCACCGCTGTTTGCATCAAGGGCTGATGCACTAAAAAATGTTTTGTTTTTTGTGGATCTAGCGTTGTTGTGATTTAGAGTACTGTATGCTCATAATATTTTCACGCACGTATATATCACTTTTTCTATAATCTGTTTATTTATATAGATTTGCATCCTAATACTTGCACTGGGTCCTGCACTATTTGTTTACTTTTGATCTTTTTATTTTCATTGTAATTTAAACTCAAATATTGTGTCCTAACAGGGTAGCGCCATATCCCCTCTGCGGTTTTTATAGCGCAAAAAATAAAAACTGCAGAGGTGATCAAATACCACCAAAAGAAAGCTCTATTTGTGGGAAAAAAAAGGACGTCGGGGGGGCGTGGCCTGACACAGCATGGAGTAGGACGTGCATTCCCTGAGCTCCGTCTATTACTCCTGTTGTAATTAATCCTGGACGATTTATACTGCGTACAACGCCGTCGGCAGAGCTTTGCGGAAGCCAAGCGTAGGCTGAGGAACCTACAATACAAATATTCTATGCTCTTTCCTGCCCGCCTCAGAATAGAACATGACGGTCGTGCAGTCTTCTTTGCAGATCCTGAGGAAGTGATTTCCTGGTTGGAAAGTCGTGCTATTCCTGAAAGAGCTGATTGATCAAGTCCCATATATCTACATATAAAGGTCCAACTATTATGTCCACATTCATTTACAGCGTAATTCTTCTTCAGAGTCGCATAGCTACACTGTTCCCTGCGGTTGCATGGAACCTCTTTTTTCCTATTCCCCCCCCCCCCTTTTTTTTTTTCGCCTTTTTGGAAACCGCGCACTTTTTGATGTGAACTGTTTCTTACTATACACAACAACTGTTTGAATGCGACATGGAACCGTTCACGAACCAGTGCAAGTACAAAGTAGAAATCCTGGACATTCACAGTATAAGAGTCCAATTACTCTCCGGGGCTCCGGAGGGGCAGAAGTCCTACCGACAACATGCATCGTGCAGCGAGACTTTACCCCACACAACACTGGGAAGCAGTACCATGATTACTGGAATCTTTTCTGGAAATTGTTCGTTGCAGTTAATTGGAAGCAAGGGATTGGGAAACCATGCCATACCTTGTACAACTGGCATGGATGATATCCCTCGTTCTACTTAGTCCTCGGGGACTTAGCCAGATGTTCTGCATTTTACCTATAACCAGGAAGATGGAATGTTTCCCAGCAGATACAAGTTAAGGGAATATGCCCGCACCAGTTTTAGACAGTGCAGGGCAGGGAGGGGGGTGGGAGTTTATTTGTTTATAGTTTGGTTAAACTTGATTGTGCATACTAACCATAGAAAACAGGTAACATCACGAATGCTATATTCATGTGCATGTTCATATATGTTGTGTGACACAAGATTGATGCAGCTATGTTTGCATACTAGGAACATATGTGCCTTATACATAAAGAGCAAATTGCTTACCATAACTGGTTTATTAGATATTAAAAGGTTTTGTTCATGGCATCCCTAAAATTTCTCACTTGGAATGTGAGGGGCATGCGCGAGAAATTTAAGCGTGCAGCAGTCTTCACATTCCTCAAGAAGCAACATGCTGATATTATAGCCTTGGTGGAGACGCATGTAGAAGGGAGCATCCAGATGGCACTTCGCCGGCCATGGGTTGGGTGGGCGTATCATTCTACCCATACATCCCATTCCAGGGGAGTCTCAGTCTTGATAGCCAAATCGGTACATTTTGAGTTGTGTGAATTGTCCACTGACCCACTGGGCCGATATGTATTTATCCTTGCTAAATTATATGGAGAACCCCTACTCATAATGGCTTTCTATGTCCCACCCCAATTTAACATCTTCATAATTAAAGAGGGATTATCGTTCATGGCCCGTCATTCGGCTATATCTGCAGTTTGGCTAGGAGACTTCAATACCACGCTAAATCCGACTCTAGACAGGCTGCAACTTACTTCGCCTACCCTTAATATTCCCAACGAAACTAGATTCGCTAAGCTCATTTCAACCTTCCACTTAATAGACACGTGGCGCCACAAGTTTCCACAGGCCAAATCGTACTCGTGCTTCTCATCTTCTCATAATTCCATGTCCCGCATAGACTTTATACTCGTCTCCCACAGATTGACACCAAGACTATCAGAGGTTGCATTTTGCCCCAGAATACTCTCAGATCATAGTCCCTACTGGATTTCATTAAAGTGGGGTTCCACCCAAAAAACAAAAATACCTGTAAAAATTCTAAAAAAAAAAACAAAAAAACATTTGGATATTTTTTTTTTTTTTCACTTACCTCTAAATGCCTGTTGCTAGGTGGTCCCTCGTAGTCTGCCTGTTGCTTTGCCTGGGCTGGTGACATCACTTCCCCCCAGGCACAGGAAGGGCTTCGCTCTGCTCCCTCCCTCCTGTCAATCATCTGGGATCCATTACAGGTCCCAGGTGATTGAGCGACCAATCACGGCGCGCAGCGCCGCCCGGGCATGCGCAGTGGGTGCCAGGCTGTGAAGCCACAGCCCGGCACCCACAGTTGAAATGCCGGCGCCGACGAGCGGAGGGGGGGGACGAGCGGGGCTTCGATCCCCCGCATCGCTGGACCCAGGGACAGGTAAGTGTCCAATTAAAAGTCAGCAGCTGCAGTATTTGTAGCTGCTGACTTTTAATTTTTTTTTTTTTGACGGCCCCCCTGGGTGGAACTCCTCTTTAAGTATCCCTATAACAAAACCACCACGGTCATGGCGTTTGAACCCATTTTGGCTTTCTCTTCTACCTGAGGATAATGAGCTTATGGATAAATGGAGACTATACTTTGTGGAGAATGACAAGTCAGCATCGCCCTCCGCAGTATGGGACTCCTTTAAGCTATTCGCTCGCTCCACACTAATTACTGCTATCAATAAAATTAAGACAAATTCCTCCAGTGCCCTCAGTAAGGCGCTGGAGGACCTATCCTGTGCTGACAGAGACTTTGCCACCACTTCGACCCCCACAAATGCAGACCTGCTTAAACTACAATCTAGAGTAGTTACCCAGCTACAATAGCAGAAATCTAGACAAAAACTATTTTTCTCCAAACAAAAAATGTTTGAACATGGGGAAAAAGCAGGCAAGTTATTGGCATACTTGGTACACAGCGAAGATAGGCCCCGGTGGTTATCACACTACATGGCCCTGGAGGACAACAAATAACAGACCCACCCAGAGTAACCTCTATGTTCAGGGATTTCTTTGCTGACTTGTACAAAACGACAGCTCCCACTGAGACACAATCTATGTCTCTCTTTCTTGAGAAGGTGATTTTCCCACAGCTGACAGAAGAACAGATAGACCTACTAGAGGCACCCCTCACCATTGACGAAATTACAATTGCTATTGCCAGTTTCGCTAAGTCTAAATCCCCAGGATCGGACGGACTCCCAATTGAGTTTTATTCCCAATTCAGCGAAATACTAACCCCTAAACTGCTAAAGTTATACAATCATCTTTTTGAGAATGGGACTTTACCCCCATCCATGACAGAGGCAACAATAGTCCTCATCCCCAAACCAGGAAAGGACCCGGGATACCCAGAATCCTATCATCTAATATCCCTTTTACAGGTTGATATTAAAATATTAGCCAAAGTACTATCCATTAGGCTTAATCAGGTCATATTATCACTAATACATACAGACCAGTCAGGTTTCATGCCTGGTCGCAACATCTCGTTTAATCTCCGGAAACTATATATTAATATACAGGCTACACACAAGGAGGTTGGCTCACGAGTTGTGGTGACTTTAGACACAGCAAAAGCCTTCGACTTGGTGGAGTGGAGGTATCTCTGGAGGGTTATGGCTTTGGCCCGAAATTTATTAAATGGGTTCAATTACTATACCAGGCACCCAGGGCCAAAGTGGTGGCTAATGGGTGGTCGTCTCAGATGTTTGACCTCAGCAGAGGCACGAAACAGGGCTACCCCTTATCCCTATTATTGTATGCCCTTTCGGCAGAACCCCAGGCGATATCCATCCGAGCGAACCCGAAGATTAAGGGACTAAGACTGGGCTCTTTAATTGAAAAAATTAGTATGTATGCAGATGACACACTACTATATTTAGCAAGTTCGGGTCCATCATTATGTACTGCACTCCACACGATCGAACAATTCGGAACATTTTCAGGACTGAAAATCAATTGGGATAAGTCCCAAATTCTACCAATTGATAGCTTCCCACCCCCAGAATCCCAAGCCAGACTACCGCTTCAGAGAGTTGATGTTATTAAATATCTAGGGATCCATATATCTAGATCCCCTGCGGACTATGTATCCCTCAATATAGACCCTCTCATTTCCATGGTTAAAAATAAAGTACGGGTTTGGTCCAAACTACCACTTGGGACCTGGGGTCGCATAAATTTAATTAATGATCTTACTCCCTAAAATACTGTATGTTCTCTGGCATACTCCTGTTTACTTACCCCTGAAACATTTCAAATCTCTAGAGTCCCTTCTTAAGCCATTTGTGTGGGGTACCAATAGACACAAACTAGCATGGCAAATTCTCAAGAATCCGTCTGACCTTGGTGGCACAGCTCTCCCTGACTTTAACCTATATTACATTGCATCACAACTGTCACAGCTTTTCCACTTAGATAAAACGGACAGCGAGAGATTTCTCATGCTCCTATGTCCAAAGTGGGCACAACACACCAAGGACTCGATATATGTAATAGCATCGGGCTCAGGGGGGGGGGATGGAACCAGGAGAAAATAGACATACCATGATATATCATTACAGGAAAATATGGGACTTAGCCGCCTCTAAACTTGAAATTCCACAGTTCAATGATTACACGCCGGTATGGCATAACAAGAACCTTCCTGAATTCAACAAAATTCAGGACACATTTTTATGGTCCGTACAGGGAGTATTTTATCTGCATCACTTACTAAAAGACGGACATCTCAAAACCTTTGATTCACTTAAAGAAGAATTTACAATTCAGAACCAGATGTTCTTCAGATTTCTACAAATACGCCATGCAACACAATCACAATTTCCTGACTCCCTCCCAAACCCTACACCTAATGTTCTTATGGCATTAATCAAGAGCACAGACCCTCATAAATTGATTTCAGCTTTCTATAACATGCTCTCAACCCCCGTATCTACTAAAATAGCATATGATCTCAAACCGAGATGGGAAAGAGAAGTGGGACCAATAGAGGATGAGGAGTGGGGAGAGGCACTGGAGTCTTGTAAGGCTGTGTCCCCCAAATTATCAGACCGTCCGTCGCAGCTTTACATTCTTCACAGGGCATATCTTACACCCCTTAGAGTGGCAAGATATAAGCGTACACAATCCACCACATGCCAGATGTGTGGGAAGGAGACAGGTACTTTTTTCCACTTGATCTGGACATGTCCTAAGATTCAAGGCTTATGGGAACAAATTGTGACATTTCTGCACGATACAATGGGCTCACCCCTAGCTCTAGACCCAAAACAATGCCTTCTGGGTATAATTCCAGACACAATTGACAAATACACAAAAACATTTCTCCATGAAACACTCTTTGCAGCAAGAAAGGTTATAGCCAAAAAATGGATGAGACAAGCACCTCCTAAAATAGTGGAATGGAAGGTGGAGGTGAATAATACCTTGCCGTATAAGAAATGCATATATATTAATAGAGGGTGCCCTGCCAAATACAATAAGATATGGGATCGATGGCTTCAAGAGTCTGCTACCTGTGTATAATGCAACCAAATTGTTGTGGAGAGGTTTCTTGGGTGTGCGTCTCAATGTGTAGTTTCTACGTGTTAAATGTATACATTTGGAATATCACTACATGACAAGCATAATGTACCCAATATCATATGTACTGCCTCTACAACAATCATTGTACTAGTTACCAATTTTATGTGTTAAAGCAAACATATTATGTATGCACCAGTTGATCAATAAAAACAGAGTTAGGTACCTGGTAACTCTTTTTCTAAGAAGTCTTCCAGGGCAGCATCCGAGAGATAGGCTCCTCCTCCCTAAAACAGGAAACACATTAGTCCACCATTATAAATTTCACACTCTTACCTGTGTGCCTCAGTTATGTTAAAGCACTGAAGGAATTCCCTGTAAGCTGCAAGCTCCCCCTCTGTACCTGGTTTTTGTTGTTTCAAGGGTGGGAACTAGTGCTGCCCTGGAAGACTTCTTAGAAAAAGAGTTACCAGGTACCTAACTCTGTTTTCTCGAATCGTCTTCCAGGGCAGCATCCGAGAGGATATATCAAGCAATACTTACTAGGGTGGGGTTAGAGACTGGAGCACTTTACGACCAAATGCTTGGTCTTGATCAGACAGCTGGTCTATGCGGTAGTGCTTAGTGAAAGTACTGAAGCTCGACCATGTCGCTGCCCTGCAGATCTGCTCCGGAGTTGCTCAGGCTCTAGTTGAGTGCGCTCTGATTTCACTAGGTGGAGTGAGATTCTGTGCCTTTATAGGTAATCTGTATGGCCATCCTTATCCATCTGCTGATGGTGCTTTTTGAAGCTTGTTTCCCTCTGTTGATTCCTGCATAGAGGATGAAGAGGGGGTCGTTCTACGCCATTCTTTTGTTCTTTCGAGATACGCTATGAGCGTGTTCCTTACATCAAGTTTGCTGTAAATGTCTCTTTTCCTACTATCCATGGTTGTTGGAAGTGAGGGTATGACGATGTTTTGGGTTCTGTGAAATGTAGAAGAGGCCTTGGGTAGAAAGGCCGGATCTGGAGAGAGAATTATCTTGTCCAGATGTATTAGACAGTATGGTTCTATTGAAGATAGAGCTTGGATCTCACTCACTCTTCTGGCGGATACTAAGGCCAGAAGGAGCGCAGTTTTTAACGTGAGGTTTTTGTCTGAGCTGTCCTCGATAGGTTCATACGGAGGGGAAAGAAAGCCCTTAAGTACTGTGCCCATGTCCCAGGTGGGAGTTTTGTACAATTTGGCTGGTTTGGATCTTTTAAGAGCTATGAGGAATCGTCTTATCAGCGGGTCTTCCGCTAGTCTAGTATCCATGACCGAGGAAAGTGCTGCAACTTGTACTTTCAGGGTACTTGGTGATATGTTTTTGTCTGCACCATCTTGTAGGAAGTCCAAAACTATTGGAATTATCCCACCGTTGGAGATTGGTCTGTCTTCGTACCAAGAAACAAATTTTTTCCTTATTCTCTCATAGATGGCTCTCGTTACCGGCTTTCTGCTGTTTAAGATGGTGTTGATTACTCTGTCTGACAGGCCTTTGTTCTGGAGTTTTACCCTCTCAGTAACCAAGCCGAGAGCTTCAAGATTTTGTGGTTCGGATGGTTGACTGGGCCTTGTGACAGTAGATCCGGGCGGTCCGTCAGTGTCAGCTGAGGTTGTATGCTGAGATTTTTTAAATGACTGAACCATGCTCTCTGGGGCCAGTGTGGTGCTATTAGTATCACTGTTTTCTCTGCCTTGATTTTTTGGATTACTTTTGGGATTATGGCAGTTGGAGGGAATGCATAGCACAGATGCCATTTCCAGTTTTGGTTGAAAGCATCCACCCCGCTGTTGCCATCTGTAGGGTCCAGGGAGAAAAATATCGGAGATTTTGTGTTCGCCCTGGAAGCAAATAGGTCTACTTCGGGTATTCCCCACTTCTGGGTGATTTGAGTGAAGGTTGTTTGGTTTAGCGACCATTCCGTGTGTTTTATCGTTTTCAGGCTCAGGAAATCTGCCACTGTATTGTCTGTTCCTTTTAGATGAATACCGGATATCGATCTTATGTTCACTTCTGTCCACAGTAGGATAGATTGTGTCAGTCTCATCAGTTTTTGGGATTTTGTGCCCCCTTGTCTGTTTAGGTATGCGACTGTCGTTGCGTTGTCTGATTGTATCTTTACATCCTTCCCCTGTAATGCTGGCTTGAAGGCTTTTAGCGCTTCCCCCACAGCTTTCAGCTCTCTCAAGTTTGAGGAGGCTTGTGCCCATTTGGGTGTCCATTTCCCTTGCGAGAACCGCCCTTCCATGTGGGCTCCCCATCCTAGGACGCTTGCATCGGTGGTGATGCTGACTGGATTGACTTGAGCCCATCTGCGCCCCTCGATGACCCGAAGTGGGTTGAGCCACCAGTAGAGTGTTTGTTTGACTGTGGCGGGGACGGGAATGGATTTTTCTAGGGATGCTTGCTTGCCATCCCACTGGGACAGAATGTAGTTCTGTAAGGGTCGCATGTGAATTTGTGCCCAGGTGATGGCTGGAATGGAAGACGTCATCAGTCCTAGTACGGACATTCCGTGCTTGATCGTTGTGGAATGGTTCCTTAGCAGGGACGTAATTGCTTGTGTCATTTTTACGTCTTTTTCCTTTGTTAGGAAAATTTTTGACAGTCTGGAGTCCAGCACGTATCCCAGGTACACTACTCTCTGGCTTGGGATCATTTGCGATTTCTCTGCGTTTATTAACCATCCCAGGTTTTGCAGATAGTTCATACTCTTGCGCAGGTTGTTTTCTAGGATTGCTGCTGAGTCCGCAAAGAACAGGAGGTCGTCTAAGTATGGTATTATTCCAATACCCTCCTGTCTTAGACCTTTTAGCGCTTCCGCCATTATTTTTGAGAATATTCTTGGAGCTGAGGAGATTCCGAAGGGGAGAGCTGTGTACCGTAGGTGCAGCGTAGCTGCTGGCCCCTGGATTGCGAACCTTAGAAACTTTTGGTGATCCTTCCTTATGGGGACATGTAGGTAGGCATCCTGTAAGTCTAGTGTTGCCATGAATGTCTCCTGCGGTAGGATGTTCCTGATTGAATAGATAGATTCCATTCTGAATCTCTTGTATCTTATTCCTCGGTTGAGTGGTTTGAGGTTTAGTATCAGCCTTAGTTTGCCTGATGGTTTTCTTTTTGCGAAGATGTGTGAATAGAAGCCCTTTTGTTCCTCCTCTTGGGGAACGTGACAAATCACCTTCTGATTTAATAGTTTCTGTAGGGATTCTAAAAACACCTTTTGCTTGATTGCTGTCCTTGGGTAGCATGGTCGCTAAGTATTTGGTTGGGGGGCGGTTGGAGAATTCTATTGCGTAACCGTCCGCTATGGTGCACAATATGAATTTGTTTTCTGTTATCTCCTCCCATTGGTGAGAGAAAGCCGCCAATCTGCCCCCCACCTGAAGGCAGTCAATTTTTTTTGTTCTTTTGGGTATTAGGCTTGAGGATGAATTCACCTTTGCCTTTCTTGTTTTGTTGACCCCAGTGCTTTTTTGCCCCTGGCTTATTGAATTTCTTGAAATGCCGAAAGGGCGCCTTCCCTTGTCTCTTCTTGGTTTGAGGGAACCCCTTATTTTTTGCTGCAGTCCTATCCAGGACTGTTTCTAGCTCGGGACCAAACAGTAGGTCTCCAGTGAATGGTATGCCACACAAACGGTTCTTGGAAGGTGCATCCCCCCCCCCCAGGATTTTAACCACAGAGCTCTGCTGGCCGAGTTTAGTAGTGCCGTGGTTCTAGAGGATTATTCTGACAGTTTCTGCTGAAGCATCTGCCAAGAAAGCTGCCGCTCTAGTTAGTGTGGGGATGGTTTTAATTAGTTCCTCCCTGGGCGTGTCGTTCTCCAATAGATCTTGCAGCTGGGTTAGCCAGATTAGCAAGGTTCGGGCTGTGCAGGTGGAAGCAATAGCCGGATTTAGGTTTGCCGCCCCTGCTTCCCATGCCCTTTTCAGGAGAGCTTCTATTTTCTTGTCCATGGGGTCGCTGAGGGTACCTGCGTCATCAAAAGCCAAGTCCGATTTGTTCGTGATTTTTGCCAGAGAGGCATCCACCTTGGGGCATTTAGCCCAGGTTTTGGTGTCTGCTTCCGCAAACGGGTATCTGCGTTTGATTGTGGCGGGGATGAAAAGCTTTTTCTCTGGGTCTTCCCATTCCTTTTTGACTATGTCTTTAAGTGTTTGGTGTACCGGGAACGTTCTTGGCTTCTTGGGCTGGAGCCCTTTGTACATTCTGTCATGCATAGTGAGTTCTGCGGTTTTCTGTTCTTTAATGCCTAGAGTGTCAGTGATGGCTTTGAGAAGACTGTCTGTGTCCTCAGAAGGAAACAGGTTGCAGTCTGTCGTGTCATCTTCCTCCTCTGAGTCTGAACAGATACCGTCTTCTGATTCAGATTGTTCAGATTCATCTGAATCCACCTCTTGTTCTGCCTGTACCTTGTTCTCCCTTGGAATGTGTGTTCCGCTGGTAGATGGGATACTGGCCTGAGCGACACTTGCTGGCGTTTCTAATTTTTCTATAGCTGAGCGTAGTGGTGCCATGGTGCTCTGAATTTCTTTCTTAAAAGAATTGAGCAGGTCTTTCAAAAATCCCTGTGATTCTTTTGCCACCATTTTGTCTAAGCATTTCTGACACAGGGGCTTTTTCCAATCTGGGGAAAGCCTGTGGCTGCATAAGGCACATGTTTTGCCATTAGCCTTCCTTTCCTCAGGGGTCTTTGCCTGCAAGCGAGCATAGAGGAAACCCCGTGAGCTAGGTGGTCAAAAGAACTGCCTGTAGATAGGCAGTAAAGAGGTTAAGACAGAGATAATTCAAGAATATTCTGGCTTACCTTGGAGCTGTCCTGATTTGCAGGATCTGCAGGGCAGGGTGGGGAAGCGTCAGACATGATCAGCCTCCAGGATCCTCTGCTTAGAGGCCTTTTTATCTGCTTCCTGCATAAGCTCCGGCCCCGCCCCCGGCTGACCCCGTGCAGGTTGGTGGACACACCTGCACATGCCGCTGTATTGTAGAGTAACTGTGCTGGTAGTGAAGGGTAGCATTGAACAAATTTGCTATTTGTATTCTGTTTTCTTTCTCTGTTTTTTTTTTTTTTTTTTAAACTTCCCGCCCCTAGGTGTCCCTGCTCTATCTCCGCAGTAGATAGACTACGGGAAAATGGCCGCCAACCCGGAAGCGGAACTTCCTCTGCGCCATCTTGGTACACCCCCGACTTCCTGTAGCGGCCTGTGGCGGTGAGGACGCTGCTGCGCCGCCCGGAGAGCGGCAGATTCGTTTGGGGGGACAGCCGCAGCCACCAGGGACCTAATTAGAAGGTGCAAAACCCTCCCTGCTAGACCCTCTGCTGCTGAGGTTTTCGGCGGCAGTCGGCGGCGGCGGCGGGGGGGGGGGGCGCCCATCTATGCATGTATCCATCCCCCCTGGCGGGCTCCAGATTCTGCGGAAAGCCAGAGGGGGGTGCTTGCGGAAGCATACACAGGCCTAAACAGCGGCATGGGGTGGGGATGACAAGGACGTCAATTTTGTTTGGGAGCCACGTCGCACGACCGCGCAATTGTCAGTTAAAGCGACGCAGTGCTGAATTGCAAAAAATGCTCTGGTCTTTGGGCAGCCAAATGGTCCGGGGCTGAAGTGGTTAATATGGAGCATATGGGACATATGACCATTTAGCTCGTCTGGCAGGGGATCGCTGGGAATAAGTACAGACTTATCCCAAATAATAGAGCTGAATACTGCCCAAACCCCTCAATTGGAGACCCTGCATGTTTAAGGGAAGATTGAGTATCTGTCAAAAATAAAAAAAGCTCATCACTGGCTTGTATGACCACTTTGTCTTTTTACACTAAACTGAACTATAGGGGAGAAAGGGGATATCCTTGGTGGGTGCCCCTGTGCAAAGCAAAAATAGTGGAATACATTCAATTCACTGTTAACGTACACCTGGGGAAGTGTGTGTATAAGAACCTTACCCTCCTGAGATAATTGGGACCAAAACCAAATTTACCAAGAATTGCCCAGAAACAAATTTCACTGAATTCTAAAAAAAAAAACGCCTTTGCAACTTTTAGGGACAATGGGGCCCTGTTACCACCATTTTCCACAGTGAACGCTAAATTTATAAGACTCTATGAATCTTGTGGACGAGAGTGTTACTACCAGAGCCAACCTGGTGACTGAAGCCTGACGCTCACCAAACCAACTGTACAGAATTCAGTGCCTTTCATGGAGACACTCACCCTACATCTTCAAACAACACCCCAAGACACTATCCACATACTTCTATGTTACAGACCACCAGGACCGAAGACCAATCTCCTTACACCCCTCACAGAATTCATGTCAACGCACACCCTAAAAGCCAAAAACTTTTTGGCACTTGGAGATTTCAACCTCTGGGCAAACTCCACCCAAGACCCTATCGCCTGCATTAACCAACTGAAAGAACTAGGTCTTCAGCAACTGATAAATGCTCCTACACATGGTTCAGGACACATTCTGGACCTCATCTTTAAACAAAATATGGACGTCAACATATTCAACAACCTACCGCTACCATGGACGGATCACCACGCTATCAAATTTGAAATCGCCACCAACACCACTCTCGAAAAACGGAAACAGGCAAATACAACACGCTGGACAAGATCTCAGAAGAAACTACACTCCGAATTCTTCAAAACCACACTATCAAACAAAATAGCAAGGCTAAACTTAAACCATTCAACGGAACAAACACTCAACTCCTTAAACAAGGCATTACTACAAACAGCGGACTCAGTGGCTCCAAAACGTAGAACACACAACCGCAAAATAAACTCTGGATGGTTTAATGGCACTCTTACTTCACTAAAGCAGGAACGCAGAAGGACTGAAAGAGCCTGGAGAAGAAACTCCACAAAGGAAAACCACACAAACTGCAAAGCACTCACGGATAAATATCACAAAGCAATCTTCAGAGCAAAAAAGGAACACTTCTCAAACACCATCTCAACAGCCCTAAACCGTCCTCGGGAACTCTTCAAAATAGTCACTAAGACTATGAACCCTACCTGCCTAGAGCCCCCCAGGAAACGAAACCCAAGAATTTTGCAATGAGTTATCAGATTTTTTTATTGACAAAATCGACAACATCCAGAAATCAATTAAACAGAAAAAAACAACCAACCTCATCCAACTAAAGCAAAAAGAAAAAATTGATACGATCATCACACAAGCACTAAATTTTTCGCTGATCCCAATCACCACTGACACCACCAAAAACATCAGAAGCCTCAAAGACAGCACATCACCAAACGACATCATTCCCACAAAACTCCTAAAAGAATGTTCCGACATCTTGGCTCCTACTATAACTCACCTCATAAACCAGTCATTCAAAGAAAGGACTGTTCCAACTGCCTTCAAGTATGGCATCGTCAAACCCCTCTTAAAGAAACCCAACCTCGACCCTAAGGACCCTAACCATCGCAGACCGATAACAAGCCTCAACACCATCTCCAAGATTATGGAGAAAGTAGTAGTACAACAGCTACAACACCACCTGGACACACACAATCTCCTGGATCCTCTGCAATCAGGCTTCCGCCCAGGCCATGGAACAGAAACGGCACTCCTCAAAATATGGGACGACGCCCTCGAAGCAGCTGATGATGGAGAATCTTGTCGCCTGGTACTGTTGGACCTCAGTGCAGCGTTCGATACAGTGGACCACAATACTCTACTCATCCGCCTCACAGAGGTAGCAGGAGTCACAGGTTCAGATCTACAATGGTTCGCATCCTTCTTAGGGAATCGCTCTCAGACAGTGAAACTAGGAGAAATCTACTCTGAAACTCGCACTCTCTTGTGGAGTCCCTCAAGGTTCACCCTTGTCACCAGTGCTCTTCAACATCTACATCCTTCCACTCATACGCTGATGATACCCAACTCTACCTCCGCATCACCGGGGAAAAAGACCACCTTCAGAAACTAGAAAAATGCCTCACTCTGATAGACGACTGGATGACTACTAGCTCCCTCAAACTCAACGGATCAAAAACAGAGCTTCTTCTCCTACACGGAAACCAAAATTCCAAAACTAAGACCCCATGGACAACTCCCACCATCTTTGGACAGACCATCTCACCAAGCACTAAAGCCAAGAGCCTCGGAGTCATTTTTGACTCAGAAATGTCAATGGATGCACAAATAGGATCAGTAGTCAGCGGATCTCACCATCTCCTCCGCCTGCTACGTAGACTCATCCCATTCGTGCCAGAAGAGGACAAAGCAGCAGTAGTTGGAACAATCATCAATTCCAGACTCGACTACGCAAACTCCCTCTACATGGGACTACCCCAATATCAGCTTGCGCGCTTACAACTCATCCAAAACACGGCGGCAAGACTGTTAAAGCGGGGGTCCACCTATCTATAGTTTTTTGTTTTTGTTTTTGAGTTCATTCACAAACTTTTCTTCTCAGCATTACATACTCACATATTGTGTGTAATATGTCCGCCTGTGTCAGATTTCGTCGGAAAGAATAACTTATATTATTCACTGCAGGCGGTTTCCATCTTCATTGTGGGCATTTGAAGCCCACAAGCATTTATTTCCTGGATGTGGTGAATGCTGTGCTCCCAGCATTCACCGCTCGTTCCCGCACATGCTCAGTGGCATCCTGGGAAGCCTGAGACTAGCTCCCAGGAGTCTGGGAGAGGCTAGAAACATGCCTACTCCCATGGGAGGAGAACCAGGAAGTGCAAAGAAGAATAGAAAAATAAAAGGTAATTACGGCGATTTAATTTTTTTTAAACGGCATGTCAGCATCTAGGCAAGGAAGAGAATACATACAGATATTGTTCAAAATTTGGGTGGAACCCCGCTTTAACAGGAAAAAACCCTGGGAATCCATCTCCCCTTCCCTGAGGAGCCTACATTGGCTAACCGAAAAAGAATCGGATCACTTTCAAGACCCTCTGCCTCACCCACAAATGCATATACGGAAATGCTCCTCACTACCTATGCAAGAAAATAAAACGCTACACATCGAATCACAGTCTTCGATCTTCTAACCATAACCTCCTCCTTATTCCAAAAACCCGCTACAAAACAAAGGGAGAACGAAGATTCGCAGTCCAAGGACCACGGCTATGGAACGCACTCCTACGCACATTCGCATGGAAGAAAACCATCAGGCCTTCAGAAAGAAACTCAAGACCTACCTCTTCTGAGAAGCCTGACAACACAGGACGGATCCAGCGCCTTGAGGCGATTCAGTTCGCAACTGCAGCGCTATACAAATCATTCATTCATTCAAGCCTAATATGTTGACATCTGTAAGAGGCAGTGAAATTGGGCGGTAGGGGTCAGCCAGTTGTCTTGGGCAGTCGGGGATAAGTGCGGTGGGTGGGGGACAGTTGCAACCATCGATCTCCCTCTATAGCTTTTAGTGAAGCAGCTGTATGGTCTTGGCCACAGTGCTGCACCTCAGTTTCAGGATCTTGGCAATCTTCTTATAGCCTAGGCCATCTTTATGTAGAGCAACAATTCTTATTTTTTTCCGATCCTCAGAGTGTTCTTTGCCATGAGGTACCATGTTAAACTTCCAGTGACCAGTATGAGAGAGTGAGAGCGATAACACCAAATTTAACACACCTGCTCCCCATTAACTCCTGAGACCTTGTAACGCTAATGATTCACATCACACCGGGGAAGGAAAATGGCTAATTGCGCCCAATTTGGACATTTTCACTTAGGGGTGTACTCACTTTTGTTGCCAGCGGTTTAGACATTAATGGCTGTGTGAGTTATTTTGAGGGAACAGCAAATTTACACTGTTATACAAGCTGTACACTCACTACTTTACATTGTAGCAGTGAAGTGTCATTTTCTTCAGTGTTTCAACATGAAAAGATCTAATAAAATATTTACAAAAATGTGAGGGGTGTACTCACTTTTGTGAGATACTGTAGGTTCTCTTATTTTGTCAACATGCTATTTGGACCAACAAGCATCCTGTGCTGTCCCCTTGAATCAGTACTGTTTCTGGAAAAATTATTATGCACTTATTGCTGTGTCGGTGCCTCCAACTTCTTTTGAATTTGAGTACAGAGTCCAAAGTAGAAGCTTATCGGGGCTTAGATTTGGAAACGTATGCAGCTTCTGCGTTCAGTATTTTTTTTCTAGCAGTTGCATCCCCAACCCTGACAGTCCTGACTACACTTATGACGTATACCTCTATAATAAGACTTCATAGCATCCCACAAAATGCCAGCTGAGGCAGGGGGTTTTTTAAGAGAAAGAAAAGTAGTTAACCAAGATACAATTAATTGGTCCTAATACATTTAGCCACAATGAGTTTGTGTCCTTAGTTCTTCAAGGGACATTTTCGAGTATTCAGGTCTGCAGTCAAATAGTCGGATAGGTCAGTTTGGCAAATTCAGTTTGGTCAATAGTACCTAAAGTGAGGTCTAGTCTCAACAGTTATAGGATTTTGAATAACAGGTGAACTGAGTTGTCATGGGGTGAAGCAGCTGCCATAAGTCATTAAGACCAAATTGAGTACACATCTTACCAAATGAGGTCAACGAGGAAGTCAAATGCCACTCTTGAGGTATATATCTTTTGATTTGTCAATAAAGTTGTTAAAATACCCAACCATCACTGTGGGGATGGGGACTTTGTCTGACAAAAAGGCGGCTAGCAATTTGATGAACTTGTTAGAGTAAGATGGTAGAATATACTGTGCAACGGCAAGCACATAATGATACAATGCAGAAAGACCAAACTGACAAATTGATCTATCTGGACCTGCTTGTAAGAAAACACGCTGGGGTTGATTTACTAAAGGCAAATTCACTTTGCACTACAAGCACACTGCAAGTGCACTCGCTGTAGATCTGAGGGGAAGATCTTAAATGAGGGGAAGCTCTGCTGATTTTATCATCCAATCATGTACAAGCCAAAATGCTGTTTTTTATTTTCCTTGTATGTCCCTCTCAGATCTACAGCGACTGCACTTCCAAGTGCACCTGTAGTGCAAAGTGGATTTGCCTTTAGTAAATAAACCCCAATATCCCCAAGGACATGAACAAAGTATGGTACGTACATAGCTTAATATTGGCGTTTAGCAAAAATGTTGCAGGTATCTGCACTAAGTTGCATCTCCTGCAAGCAGCTCACAGAGGGACAGAAATGTTAGTGCTTAAATACAGTTTTTTTTTTTTGTTTTGTTTTTTTTAACCTCATTCAACCTTTAACACTCCATGACAATAATCTAACCATAATAAACATCACACCAAGAGCACAATACAGATGAGAATTCTATCTGCCAAAACAGTGCACAGAAATCTCAAATTATATGACCACAGCCAGCAAGTATAGATTCAAAGCAAAAGTCAAATGGACAGAAGAAACAGAACAAACAAAATCAATATAGAAATGGCCAATCTCCCAGGGACCGGAATCTTCCAAACCCCAGTCAGCCAAAGAAACAGAATACATCACCATGCAGGAGTGGGGGGGGGGGGGGGGCTTTAATGCCTGACGACAGATCATATAGTCGATCATAGCTGTATAATAGTCCAGACACTGAGCATGGCTGACATAGTTCGAAGAAACAGAGCTGTCCCACAGCCTGCAGTATTGCAGGGTTAGTAGAGACATGCACCATCTGATGCACAGAAGAAAGGAAATAAAACAATGGCATGGTATGGCACTCCCCAAGATTGTAGATTAAAGAAAAAAACCATAAGTAATTTACCACTCCAAGTCAGATGCCACCATACTGACAGATGATCAGTGTGGAAATACATAGTCAAATAAAAATGCAAAAACCTTTTTCAGCAGTAACAAAAATTATTTTAAATGATATCTGTCTTAATAGGAATAGCACACCATAGTAGCCCCACAACATAAAAAAGGGGGAAATAGCAGGCAAAGCGCCCGTTTCCCCATACTTTCATAATTTTATTTACATTTCATACATATTCAGGGTATGCCCTCTTTTAGGCATACTGACCAGCTAGGCCAAGGCACACCTCAGGTCTTGGTAATTAGGATTATCGCATTTCCAAGTGAAGACTCTGACTACAAGTGTACAAAGACATTATGGATGTTTTTTCCTATCTAACCAAATTGAGTGTCCCCATTTGGAATTGCTCTAAATTTCACAGGGTATTGCATAAAAATTACGTATTTTTTTTTTTTTTTTAGAAGTTTAACACCTTGAAATTTTTTGGCCCTCTGTCGTTTCATATCTTGTGAAAAATTGGGAAAGAGCATGACCATGGAGTTATTAATAAAAATATTATTTTAGTTTTCTGGCCCTTTGCAGTATAGCTTCCTTGTCTCCATAATTTAACCACTTCAATACCAGGCACTTTCGCCCCTTCCTGCCCAGGACAATTTTGAGCTTTCAGTGCTGTTGCACTTTGAATGACAATTGCGCGGTCATACAACACTGTACCGAAACTAAATTTTTATCATTTTCTTTCCACAAAAAGAGCTTTCTTTTGGTGGTATTTGATCACCTTTACAGTTTTTATTTTTGCTAAACAAACTAAAAAAGACCGACATTTTTGAAAAAAAATGAGGAGTCACTGATATGTAGAATTGATGGGCAATGACAGGCGGCACTGATGGGCACTAATAGATGGCACTGATGGGCAGCACTGATTGGACAGGCAATGACAGGTGTTAATGCTGGGCACTGATTGGCACTGTGATGGACACTGGCACTATGGTGGGCACTGATTTGCACTGTGGTGGGCAGTGATTGGCACTTTATTTGGCACTGGCAGGGGGTTATGATGGGGCACAGATTGGCAGCTTATTGGTACATTTGATGGGGGCTGTGCTGATAATCAGTGTGCTGGTTATCAGCACAAAACCCCTCTCTGACCGATTTCCCTGTCAGTGCGAACCGAGGAATGCCGTTTACCAGCACTTCCTGGTTCACGAGATTATCACCTGTGATTGGTCACAGCTGATCACGTGGTAAGAAGCCTCTGTCAGAGGCTTCTTATCACGATCAGAGATGCGGCATGTCAGACTGAAACGCTGCACTCGCGATTAGGGCTGAAACAACCAATCGATTAATCGACAACTAATCGATTATGAAATTAATCGATTACTATTTTCATAATCGATTAATCGGCCAGTAACATAATGAGGTTAAAAGAAACTCAAATAAGCGCTTTATAGTACAAAAAGAGCAAATAATCGCTACTGTAAATATTACTTTCACAGATCTACAGTAAAAAAATGAACCCCTTACAGTAGTGATTATCTGTTTTTCTTTGTACTATAAAGGGCTAATTTTAGTTTTTTTAACCCCATTATGTTACTAAACGTCTTAGTCCTGGTTCACATCTATGTGTTTAGTGCTTTTTGCAGAAACGCACTACAGTCCATTTACATGGTTTCCTATGGGACACGTTCACATCTATGCTTATTTCAGCCGCTGCCTATTTGGAAAGGGTCATGGACTTTTTTTAATGCAAAATAGTGCTTTTTTTGGTTCAATATACTTCAATGGAAAAGCTGCAGAAAAGCATGTAATTATTGCAGCAGTTTTTTGTTTTTTTAATCTTCCCAACAACAAATTGGCCAAAAATAAATGCAAAAACGCAAAATCGCAGCACAATCACGTGCGCAAAAGTCAAAACACACAGCAAAAAGCACTGCAGAAACAGATCAAAAGCAAACTGCATAGGTGTGCACCGAGCCTTATGCTGACCACACCGATCAATTTTCAGACGAAATATTCAGACAAAAAATCTTTGTACATTCGCTGAATGAAACAATGTTGTTGTTTGAAATTTTCACTTGGTTTTTAACATTCTGTTTTTAAAACGAATATAATTTATGAACGAAAACCACATACACTGTCTGAAAATTCATTTGACCAAGAAGTTTGCTATTATTTCAAAATTTTCCCGTCACTGTGGTTGAAAATGAACGTCGATTTGACCCCACTAACGATTAGAAAATCGAACGAACGTTCTTAAAATAACATTTTTTTTTTTAAGGAAGATATTGTTTGTTAAATAAAATTTTTTTTTTTATCTCGGAGTCTGATGATATTTACCAGATTCACATTTTAATAGTATATACAGTATATATCCTCTAATAGTATATATCTCCTCTAATAGTTTATACAGTATATATCTCTTCTGTCTGTTATTCTCAGAGTGGATTAGAGATTTTGCTCCCTAACCATATAGTTGGTTATTTATATTTACCACTGCATAGAGATATACAAGAATAAATTGCCTTTTTTTAAAACTTTACATATTAACTAGATTATACACCACACTTTTTTTTAAGATTATTAACCGATTAATCAAAACAATAATCGGCCAACTAATCGATTATGAAAATAATCGTTAGTTGCAGCCCTACTCGCGATCACCGCGCTGCACACCGGCATGTTCTCCTGCTTGACGTCCTATGACGCCCAGTCAGGATAACAGAACCAAAAGATAAATTAGGACGCCTATAAGAATTTTATTTCTTTACGTGTCCCTGTTAGTGAGATTCACCCTCTTTCTATTTGTCCTATTTACTGTTATCATTGAAAGTGAAAGTAAAATAAATTTTGGGTTGTCCCCAGAATAGTGTTAGAGGGAAAATCTTCCAATGGGGACACTAGTTCTGATGACTTGGGGACCCCAAACTGACAGGGGTTATAACCCTCCCTTACTCTATCCAAAATGGGGGAAACAAAAGTTTTGTGTATAGTTCTACTTTATGAGCAGGACCAGGGCGGGTTCATGGGAGATTGCCAGGAGGAAGAAGACGCCCTGTGTACCCGTTCCACCAAAAAAAATGTAAGAGCTAGTGAGTCTCTGCCAATGGTATACAGTAGCCATTTGCCAAAGAACTCAGGACAGGCACAAGCAATGTAGAGGGCTTGTAATCCTGTAACCCAGTAGCTGAAAAGAGCAATGCAGGGAAGCGATCAGTGATTTGGAGCTCAGGCAGATGACATCACAAGCTGCAAGGAGAAGGGGGGTGGTAACTCTTGTCTGGGTGGTTCTGGCACCTTCTGAAGCCTTGCAGGCTTTCCAGCTGCACTGCTCGTGGCAGGCCGCTTCACTGACAAGCTCTGCAATACCTCATCAGTCTCCATGATATCATACGCCAAAGACTATCCAAACAGAAAAGATTGACACCACAAAGGCTGCTGCTTGATATATTTATCAGTTTCACTACTACAGTGGGTGCATACAGTACTTGTTTTTATTATCCAATTTTATTAAAATCTACACTTAATCCGTGGTGCCCTATCTTTCCTTTTTGCATACTATATATTGTGCTTGTTTACACTAAAATGTATTCAAGTGATTAAAGTGAGAGCACAGGGTCACTTTGTATGTTAAAGCATACCTTTAATTTTAGGCACATGTTTGGGTAGCGGGAGACTCCTCAATGTGAGTGTTATCTACTCAGGTGCTGATCAAGCAGGATGGAATTCTAGTCCTACGATGACCATATTTATCATCTTGCTTAGCGCTGGCTCTATGTGCAGGGGGGGAGGGGTTAGGGAAGACCTCTAGCAGCTCCCTTCTCCTTGTCTATCATTGACAGTGCTGGCCACTGTCACTTGTGGCTCCGTGTGTCAATTCAGTGTCTAGAAACGACAGCGCGCCTCAAGTGACAGCGCCTCCCCAGTTCAGGAGGAGCAGCTGCCAGGATAATGGGAATAGAGCACTCTGCAGGACTGGGTAAATAGATAGGGTTGGATGGTAGAGTGCTGCATGGGGGGGGGGGGGAGCTCTGTGTGTACAGAGGGGCTAGGAGGAGGAGGGAGCTTTGTTCTGGGTGAGTGAGAGGAAGAGGGTGCTCTTTGTACTGGGAGGAGAGGAAGTAGCTCTGTGTACTGGAGGGGGGCTATGGGATGGGGGAGCTCCATTACTGGGGGGTGGGAGCTCTGTACTGGGGATTGGGGAGCTTTGTACTGGAGTGGGGGCTAGGGGGTGTGAAGGAGCTCTGTATACTGGGGAAGTTGGAGGAGGGGTAGGGCTTTACGGGGGGGGGGGGGCGAGAGGGAGCTGCGAGAAGGGGGGGAGAGCTAGGAGGAGTGGGAAGCTTTGTACTGGGTGGGAGAGTGGGGAACTCTGTACTGGGATGTGGAAGGTGGGAGAAGCGTGTACATGTATGTGGGGGGGGGGGAGCTTTGTGTATGGAGGGGAGGCTCTGAGTACTAGGGAAGGGAAGTGGGTGGGAGCTCTGTGTACTGGAGGGGACTAAGAGGTAGGGGAGCTCAATACTGGGAGGTAGGGGAGCTCATTATTGGGAGGAGGGGGAGCTCTGTACTGGGAAGTGGGAAGCTTTGTACTGGAGTGGGAGCTGGGGAGTTGGAGGAGGGGGGAGCACTAATCTGGTGGGGGCTAGGGGTAGATCTCTGTGGGACTGGGAGAACAGGTGATATCTGTTCTGGTGGGTGGGAGAAGTGGGGAACTTTGTACTGGGGGGGAGAGTGGGGAGCTCTGTACTGGGAGGGAGACGCTCTATACTGGGGGGGGGGGGTGCTATGTGTACTGGGGGGGAGAGCTCTGTGTAGTGGGGATAGTTCTGTACTGGGGGGGTTGGGAGACAAGGGAATCTCTGTTCTGGGGGGTGGGAGGAGTGATGAACTTTGTACTGGGGGTGGGAGCAGAGGGAAGCTCTGTAGTAGGGGAGTGTGAGGAGGGGGGAGCTTCGTACTGAGAGGCTGGGAGGAGGAAGGAGCCCTGTACTGGAGGGGCGGGAGGAAATGGAAGGTTCTGTACTGGGAGGTTGGAGCACTGTACTAGGAGGAGGATGGGGGTGAGCTTTGTAATGAGGAAGGGGGAGTCAGAGTTGAGAGAAGAGCTCTATACTGGGAGTGGCGCTTTGTAGATGCCACCACTGAATGTAGGGACAATTTTTTATTTTTTTTTTCCTTTCAACAACACCACTGACACAGGGACATTTTTTATTCTCAGTGAGGCTGCCAATGCAGGGACATTTGTTTTCTTTTTAATGACGCCACCGATATGTGGGACAATTTTTTTTTTTTCATTCAGTGACACCCCTGATGACACCATGGATTGCAGGGACATTTTTTCACTCCATTCAAATCACCAACTCGGGGACATTTTTCAATTCAGTGACACCACTAATACAGGGACATTTTTTATTTTTTTGCCTTTTACCGACAGCACAAACCCAGGGACATTTTTTTTTTTTTTTTGCCACATATTTTTAAAATTTTCTCTGGTACTATTTAATTGCATGCCACAAACATTTTGGGACTCGCCACTTCGGCCTTATACCCTTCTGCACTGTATTGACCTTTTACATTTGTGGATAAATGTAAAAAGACCATGCAACCCACTCTAATTGCTAGTCAGGTCTGGAGACCCAAATTCTACATGTATATCTTAACTCATAGACCTTCTATACTCTCATTAGGATTTCTGAGTAAATAAGAAGATACTATTAATACTACTAGACAGATAAGGGGGAGAAATCAGAACAACCTCAATCTCCCAAGATGCATCTGGACAGCATAGGCAATGTTTGAACAGGAAGATGCAATTCTTTTATATTTATCTTCACAATGCAAGATTTTTATTTTGCGCAGGTCTAGTGCTCTTGGGCCACCAATGTGATAATTTATTTTTTTTAATTTTTTTTAATTTCTTTTTTTACTTTTCATACACCATTTTGTAGTTGACTAGTTTAGAAACTTTCTAGTGCTTGTACTAACATTGCATTTTTCAAGATGTAATACAATGCACAGAATCGGTTACAAAATGTTTTAAAGTGGTGTTAAACCCAAAAGCTAACATTTATTTGATTGCAGTTTACCAGTTCTTATATGCGATTACTGCATTTTTCTTTTTTAGGGTTTTTATTTTCACTTGGTGATCCAGCCAATAAGTCTGTTGTTTTTCCCCAGGTTCTTCAGTTTGAAAAGGCAAAAGATGTTCATTCATCATTTCAGTCTCTTATCTCTGAAATCAACAAGCCAGGCACTGATTACCTTTTGAGAACTGCCAATCGTCTTTATGGAGAAAAGTCATTTACCTTCCTTGAGGTAAGCTTATCTTTAGTGTATTATTACTAAATGTTATTGATAAGATACTGTATATACTCGAGTATAAGTCGTCCCGAGTATAAGTCGAGGCCCTAATTTACCACAAAAAAATGGGAAAAACTTATTGACCCGAGTATAAGACGAGGGTGAGAAATGCACAGCTACTGTAAGTGGAAAAGAGGGTCAACAATGCCCATTTGCAGCATCACTGTGCCCATTTGCATGCCTCACTGTGCCCATTTGCAGCCATAGGTCCCCTGAACTTCAAACTCGGTAGTTAAGGGTTCCTAGATGCCCCCTAGCTGCAGCCAAAATTTGGGGTCTCTGAACCCAAAGGGTCCCGAAATGACATTGCTACAGATGGACACAGTTGACCGAATTTGGGGCCCTGTATCTCAGGGCCACTTAGTGCTAAGAACCCCAAATTTGGTGTGCAAACCCAGTGGAACTAGCCCCATAAAATTTCCAAAGCTGGGGTTTCTAGCACCAAGTGGCCCCGAGATACAGGGCCCCAAAAATCAGTTCAGAAAATGTCAAGCACTTTTCTGCAGCAGAGAATGACATTTTCCGAACCGGTTTTGGGGCCCCGTATCTCGGGGCCACTTAGTGCTAGGAACTTTAGCTTTGGATATGTTGTGGTACCAGGTCCTCTGGGTTTGTACACCAAATTTGGAGTTCCTAGCACCAAGTGGCCCTGAGATACGGGGCCCCAAAGTCGGTTCGGAAAAATGAAATTTTTTGCTGCAGAAAAGTGCTTGACTCGAGTATAAGTCGAGGGGGGCACTTTCAGCACTAAAAAATGTGCTGAAAAATTCGACTTATACTCGAGTATATACGGTAAGTGAGTAAATGTTGCTTTTGTTTCCATATGGTCTTCAGACAGATTAAACAATCTAAAGTAGATATTACAGTTTCCCTCCTATGTTTGTTCAGACATTGTGCTATGGTTTACATCAGCGGTCCCCAATCTTTTTGGCACCAGGGACCAGTTTAATGAAAGACAAATTTTCCACTGACTGGGGGTGGGGTGGTTTGGCCAGTGGATGGGGTAGTATAGCCTGCCACCAGATGCAGTCACTTGCCTATCACTGACAGGGTTTTCATAGGAGTCTCTGCTAATGATCTGTATTTGCAGCCTCTGCCATTCCCCAGGGCTAGCATCACCACCTCAACTCCCCCTCAGGCACTAGTTTCTCATAAGGAGTGCGCTCCTATGAAAATCGAATACAGCCACTAATCTGACAGGAGGCAGAGCTCAGGCGGTAATGCAAGTGGCTGTAGGGGGTAATTCACACAGTGTGCAGCAACAGATGTTTTGCTGCATTTTAAAACCTCTGTCACCGCACAGCAAACAATTGTTTGTCTCCCATTCACCCTGCAACGCAGCCAATGGCTATGCTACAATGCAAGTATGATGCCTTTTATCACAGTGCCGAATCGCATGGCAATGTGCTACTGTACATTGCCATGAATGAAGTGTACGTTATGTACGCTTCGTATAAAGTTTGTACAAAGCAAAAAAAAAACACCTGGGTGGCATGTGATACGCTGTATCATGCACCACACTGCCCCTTACCGCAGCTGGCAACAAATGGCTGCATGAACAGTAAAGCGCTCCAGCAGCTCTCCATTTCCTTGTGAATTCACGAATACAGATCAAGTCTCCTGCTGTGCAGCCCAGTTCTAACAGGCTGTGGCCCAGGGAATGGGGACTTCTGGTTTAGATAACGTGGACAGTTTGTATTCTCTGTAAATAATCTTAAGAGATTAATACATATCTAGGGTTTTTTTTAAATTATATAAATATATTGACTAGGCCCATATGCATTTTTTTCATAAGCTACATTTGAATAATCTTGATCTCTGGACCGCAGTACAGACAGAAATATTTCTTTGGTATTAGAGTATGGAAAATTTCAACCCCTGCCAACCTTTTTTTTGTGTCTCTGTTGTATATATTCCCTGACTTCTTGTCAGTAACACCATGGGTCACTGTGACAGTAAGTAAGGGGCAAACTATCGAATGCAGCCTCAGATAGCAGTATAAACTGCGTTCTAAACATTTGTTGCTGTAGCCCAAAAAATTTCCCACTGGATATATATTTAAAGCCAAAGCATAACGCCTTTAACTATGTCACTGAAAAAGTTTTAGTCTTTTTGGTTAAGTGGTAACAGTAAATTTTATTCTTGCTAGCTTTGCCTGAACTAGAATACTATCTTCTTCTGCATTGTTGCTATTAATGATGTTTAATTTTTCAGGATTTTCTTGGATCAACTCAGAAACACTATCATGCAGATTCACAGGCTGTAGACTTTTCTGGAAAGGCAGAGGACTGTAGAAAAGAAATTAATACCTGGGTGGAACAAAAGACAGAAGGTGGCAAAAAATACTTTGGTTTATATATATATATAATGTTTATTTATTATATATATATATCTCATATTTATGTTTACACATTATGTCCGCACAAACATTTGCTCATATATATGTAAAGTGGTAATAAACCTAAAGACAAAAATGTACTGTATTGCAGTTTACCAATCCCTAAATGTGTTGGCTGCATTAGTTTTCTTTTATAATCCTTTTTTTTTTTTTTCTGTTTTATCATTTACTTACTGATCCAGTCAAAGTCTGTTCATTTTTAGATATTTTTAACGCCCTGTTTCTCAACTTGTTTTCAGTCAAGGCACATTTAGAATTGTGCACAATCTTGGAGCATACTTGAGAGCTCGTTCATACCAGGAGGTGTATCCAAGTGCTTGTGTATTTTTGCACGTTCCCACACGTTGTGTTTAATGGGCTGATCTGTGTATGTGGAGCATGCAATAAAAAAAGCCGGCATGATTTTTCAAATTGCGCACACCAAAACGCATGGTACTGTTGTACTCTGCGTTTCAGCGCGTGTGGGCGCATTTGCTAGATGCGTGGGATGCCATTAGGAATTAATGTCACCAGTGCACGTCTGCCCCTGCTAGCACAGATCACCCACCTCCAAAATCCTTGCTCCTAGCACAAATAGCCCCCCAAACCCCCAAATACCTGCTCCTAGCACAAATTCCCATCTCAAAAATCCCCTCCTAGCAACAAACCCCCCTCCTAGCACAAATGTGGGCTGCGCTCTCCCTTCTGTATGTATACAGGAGATGACAAAGGAATGCTGTCAGATCAGAACTGTCCAGGGTTTGATTACCACCCCCTACACAGCCTACACCTGCTCCCGGCACCCTCCTCCTCTGTGCTTCTATCTGTAGTCCTGTTGGCAACTCAGTAAGCTGTATGGGTACCCTACATGTCCTTAGCAGCCTTTGATGTCATTGGTTGGTGGGATGTGGGCAGGTGACCGACACAGCTTTCTAGGTTGTTGACAGGAGTACAAGCAAAGAGGAGAGAGCTGGGAGGAGGTGCGAGCTATGTTCTCACTTCTGTCTGTATACAGGAGTTAAGACAGAACACACTCAGACCTGAATGTACAGTCAGGTTTTGTCCCTTTGACGTGGTCCTGAGGACTCTCCTTTAATAGTCCAAGCTGGCTTGCAAACGTGACAGAGGGTTGGAACAAACCATTTACCACTGACAAGGGCACTTAGAGTGGTCAGCTTTTATTTATTGATGTAAAACCTTTATCCTAAAAGGAATAAAAAAAAAAAAAAACTGTTGCTGTAACTGCTTTAAAAGTGTTAGCTGGGGTTCAGTATTAATTTGTTAGTCAAGTCTGACTAAATCTGCTAGTACATCTAATGCAGCGTACACACGAGCAGAATGTCCATCAGAAAAAGTCCGACGGGAGCTTTTCATCGTATTTTCTGACCGTGTGTATGCCCCATCCGACTTTTTCCGTCAAATTCAGACGGATCTAGATAGTGAACATGTTCTAAATTTTTCCGACGGAATTAATTACTATCGGGAAACCCGCTCGTCTGTATTCTGTTCCGACGCACCAAAAACAATGCATGCTCTGAAGCAAGTATGAGACGGAAGCTATTGGCTACTGGCTATTGAATTTCCTTTTTCTAGTCCCGTTGTACGTATTGTACGTCACCTCATTCTGGACGGTCAGACTTTGGTGTGACCGTGTGTATGCATGATCGCTTGAGCGGAATTGCGTCGGAGAAACCTTCGGAGTTTATTCCGACGGCAAAACTGGTCATGTGTACGCGGCATAACACTACCCTCTCCCCAGACTGACAATGCTGCTGTCAAAAGGTGTCTTCTTTGCTCTTCTATCCAGAGTGGAAGTGTGTTACTGGCTGGATCATAAGGTGAAAATAAAGGGAAGGGGCAAAAAAGTAAACAAATGTAGCCATCACATTTTGAGAATAGGTAAGCTGCAGTATTTGTTTTTTTTTTTTTTTTTTTTGCTTGTGTTTAATACCCTTTAAACTGATTTATATTTATATAAAATGTATATATTTTTAAAGAAGTGTGACGTTACCTGAGTATACATTAAAAACGCTATCCATGCTCTTTAAGAAGATGAATTCACTCATAGAATTTTTAGTGCTGTATTGTAAGTTTGCGTCCTTAAAAATTGGAAACACTGTCTTCACTAATTTTAATGAATATTTTAAAATATATTGTATAAGCCTTCTCCTAACGTTCAGTAGTGATTTTGTTCCATAATTTTCAAATCTTATTAAGGTAAAATCCAGGACCTGTTACCCAGCGGCAGCGTGGATTCACTTACTAGACTTGTACTAGTGAATGCTATCTACTTCAAAGGAAATTGGGCCAACCAGTTTGACAAGCAGCATACATCGGAAATGCCCTTTAAATTAAATAAGGTATGCACTTTAAGTATGAATCATAGATACTTTGTAACCCGAAGGTACTACTTGGAATGTCATTAATGAAAGCGGTTTAGGAAATCATTTTTTGTTCCCATAGCACCAATGGATTTTTAGAGAATTAACTGGAAACTGAGGGGCCCATTTATAATGGAGAGTCCATATCACTATCCACGCTCTGCTATACACTGCATATTCATAAACTGCAGACCGCTGTGTGGCACCTGCGGTATGTCATGAGTTCTTATAATTACATTATTGACAAGGCAAAGCCTTTTCCTGTCACCACAGTGAGGCCACACCACAATTTAATACGTTGAATCCTGATTTGTTGCAGTGAGGTAAGACAGATTGCAAGACTTACATGTGTGAAAGAATCAGCTAGACAGTGATCTACTCCCCAATGTATCCATCCACCTACCATATATGAATATACATGTACAGTATAATTTAACCCCCTAATAATCAGACATCAGATTAACAGTCCAATCTCTATACCCTTTCACAAGGCCATAGATCTTCTGCCTGTTTTTGCACCAGTATCTGCACTTCGTTTTAGTTTTCCTCCAACCTGACATGGCTGTTATGCACAGCTGCATTACCAGAGATATTGGCCCGATAGGTGTGGAAAAGCAGTTTACTTTTTCTTTTACATAGTAGGAGACAGGCAAATCTAAGGTACAGTATTGTTCCACCATGTGGGCTAGAGGTAGGTTAGGTATACATACATGTTTGGTATCTTGTAACTAGGACAGCTGGCAGAATATGTTAATAACTGTACCTGGACAGAAAATGTTTAAAATGTTTGCAGAGGAAATTGAAGGAGGTTTTTTATTTTTTTTAAATTGTTTCCATAAATAATACGCAGCAGTTACAATTGTTTTATAAAGTAGATATTCTGCCAAAAGAAAACTGTCAATTTTGTGCAAATATGGAAAGCTGTATTAAATCTATTAGCTGAATCTGAACACTGTAAAATGGCAAGTATTATTCATGAGGGTATGAAATACCCCTGGCCATTAGGGTATTGTATACACTTTAATTCTGCAGTATAAGCACTGTAGTTTAAGAGGCCATTTATTAAACCTTGCCTGACGTGGTTTATTTTAGAAAGTTTTGCTTTGTTTTTTACTGGTCATTTTTCTTAGCTGTAGGAGTTCATTATGTTTTTCAAGATTATGCTGACATGAATTGTAATGTATTCTTGGGTTTCTGTTGTTAGAATGAGACCAAGCCTGTGCAGATGATGTTCAAAAAAGGCAAATTTCAAATGACCTACGTAGGAGATTTGTTCACAAAAGTTATTGAACTGCCCTATGTGAATAATGAGTTGAGTATGTTTATACTGCTCCCTGATGAAATTCAGGATGGAACCACTGGCTTGGAAAAGGTAAGAAACTTCTCCAGTGTAACCTCTGTTGAGGTGTTTGACTTTTTATGAAGGTTCAAGGTTCTAAGATCACTTTTTTAATTGGATGTTCTTAAAGGACTGATATTGTACAGGCTATAATAGTTTAGCCTAAAGGTTCCATATTAAATGATGGGCTTGTAAAACAATAAAAACTGTTATTTGTATACATGTAAAACTCTGTATATTTTGCTTCCTTTAATGTATCTGGCTGTACTTTTTTGTTTTATTGCTACAGTATATATTTGCGAAGTTTGCTTTATGTTATGTTCATTGTACTAGATACCTACTCTACCGATGTAATGACTCTAGCTTGCATAGACACTACTTTTTAAAAGTATGTAGACAATGTTTAAAATAGATATGATAAAGGATGTGTGTATGATAGTAAATGTCAGGATTGTTATATGCAGAAGGAGCCACTCATAAGAACTTGCTGCCAACAGCAGTTTTGTGGTTAGCTAAGGATTATCCGGATGGTGGGATTTCCTCCATACATAGCTGATCACACATGGTTTAACAATTCTCAGGTTAGTAAGCTACTAAGATACAATTACAGTGGCTTCAAAACACAAGTTGTAGTTGCCTATAGCAACCAGTCAGCATTTATTGTGCTTAAAGTGGTTAACCCACTTCTACTAAATTCTGTAATCCCCTCTGTACCATAATAAGCTCAGCTCCCGGTGCTCAGCTGACTTGTCAGCCATCTCTTCTCTCCGCTGACATCAACCGGGGAGGAGGGGAGAGAGAGAGAGAGAGAGAGAGAGAGAGAGAGAGAGAGAGAGAGAGATGACAGTCACCTGAGCACCGGGAGCCACTCTTTTTATATAGGTACAGATCGGCAGATATTTTACATAACACAGGGATACTTATTATGGTACAGGATTTAGTAGAAGTTATGAGAGCAGCAGGGGTGGGGGGGGGTGGCGGTCACTGGTATGAGCAGACAGGGAGGGGAGGGGGAAGGGGGATAGAGGAGACACAGATGCAGGAGAGAAGGGCTGCGGATGACGGAGGCACAAAAACTGACCACGGTGTCACGGTGCTCAGCAGCGCTGATTATCCAGGTCAGTTTACAGAGGGGAGGGCATAGCCAGGCAGGATCAGCCAGGCATTTCAGGTGATATGGAGGGCCAAATGACACAGCACAAGCACTATGCTGTATAACCTGCTTTAAGGGAACAGGATCTGTTGGGTTTTGAGTATGAGAAGTGTTTTTTAAATAAGAATGGAATTGTAATGAACACTGATTGTGATTGTGTAGGTCAATTAATGAAATCTATTAGACAATGCAGCTGGTGGCCATAGAGAAAATGTAAAAACTCTGTGTAAAAGAATGCTTCCCACTTGCTTCACCTGGAGAAATTGCACACATCTAATCCTTGCTAAGTTATCATGGGCTATGCTGGACTTATCACATTTCAAAGGTCACCAAAAACTATTTTTTTAGTTTGTTGGATAGCATGCAAATGTTTGCCCTTTTAGTTTTAATATTTTTCCATGTGTTTCATATGAATCCCTGAAACATGGTGCTTAGGATTACCATCCTCAACTTTAGCTGAGCCAAAGTCTGCAAAAATAGCCACTCTTTAGGCTGGGTTCACACTATTGCATATTGGATGTGGGTTTCCTCTGCATCCAATTCGCATGTCAGGAGATTGTGACCGGCTCTCTATGGAGCCGGTTTACACATCTCCAGAGTGGCTCCAGTGCAAATTGCACAGGAGTCCTGTGCTTCTTTTGGTCCGTTTCAGGGACGAATTCAGCCCAAATATTTAGCCCAAAATTCGGAATGAAATCGGACCTGAAACGGTGAACAGGGATGCATCGGGCCCCTGCTGTGAGCCGCTCCATGAGGCAGCATGAACCCAGCCTCAATGAAAATCAAAGAATCTTTAAAACAGATCGGCAGGGGAGGTAAAGAGTCGCAAGCTCTCAGAATTCTAACACTACATATGTGCTGCACACCCATATTCAAGCTGGCCTGTAGGAGATCAAGAAATTATTTTAAAGAGGGGGAGAGATAAATGCAATCTTCTTCACATTATGGCATTTTGTATCATTGAAATCACAGTTTGCTTATGTGAAAGGCTTAGAGGTTATTATTATTATTCAGGATTTATATCGCAGAGCTTTACAAAATAAATGGAGACAATACAATTCAATACAGGAGGGTTAGAGTCGGTTTACACTGAGGCAGCACGACTTGCAGCGCGACTGCCTCAGACGACTTGAACACAACTGCAGCGGCGACTTGCAAAACGGCTTCTATATAGAAGTCTATGCAAGTCGCCCCCAAAGTAGTACAGGAACCTTTTTCTAAGTCGGAGCGACGCCATTGTACAGAACAAGACACTACTTGGCAGGCAGCTAAGTCGCCTGACAAGTCGTCCCAGTGTGAACCGGCTTTTAGGAGGGTCCTGCTCCTGGAAGCTTACAATATAATGGGTTGTTTAGTAGTGTACTGAATTATTTTTAAATTAATTGTTACAAAATTTTGTTCTTTTCAGCTTGAAAAAGAGTTAACGTATAGTAAATTTTTGGAGTGGACAAACCCAGAAATGATGGACCCAACAGAAATGGAGTTGTTTGTACCAAAGTTTAAGCTAGAAGACAGTTTTGACCTGAAGTCTGTACTTAGTGACATGGGGATGGCTGATGCTTTTGACCAAGGCAAAGCAGACTTCTCGGGAATGTCTAGTAATAACGAACTAGTGCTTTCTAAAGTAGTCCACAAATCTTTTGTAGATGTAAATGAGGAGGGTACAGAGGCAGCTGCTGGAACAGTAGGAATTATGATGATGCGTTGTATAATGATTGTTCCAAAGATATACTGTGACCATCCCTTTCTGTTCTTTATTACCCATAAGCAGAGCCGTAGCATTTTGTTTTGTGGCAGGTTCAGTTCACCTTGAACTGCATTTCAATCACTGAAATACTGAGCATGACTAAACCTAAACAACCCAATCTGGGTAATAAGGCTTCTTGCAATAATCACAAATGGGTTTGAAAAACATTAGTCATTGTAATTTAGGTTACACATATATTAATCATTGGTTGCCAGAGTTATGAAAGATCTTCTATACACATCAAAAAGATTTTTTTTTTTTTTCCTAAAATACTTCTAATGGTGCTAGATAAAATGTAAATGATTCCACTCACAGGAAATGTTTATATTGCTGGAAAGCATACGTTTATCTTGTGATGAAAAAAGACGTGATAAGACTGGTAGCCTTCAAAAGATCTTTCGTAAACCAATCTTTAATCCATTTAGATCTTCGGACTGCTGTCTAAGGTCTATGTGTTCACTTACTTTTATTAGTTCAGTCAAAGCAAGCGCCTCTGTAGAAACAACATTTTTTTTTTTTTTTAGAGGTTCCTTCAAGAATTCACAATGAAATTACCCATAGCTACCAGTCAGAACTCAGCTTTAAATGATCTAACTTCATTAAGATGAGATCTGGTAGGTATCTATGGGTTTCTACACTTCAGATTTGCTCTTTGTGATGCCTTTGTGAATAAGCTTGTGTTATGCTCTCAATTTTTCTATACTTCTGTAAATATTATGTTTTGCTTTTAAAGTGCCTTTTTAGGTTTAGTATTCTTTGAAGAGCCTCTAACCAACTAAATATTTGCTGTTTCAAATAAGTGATATATATATCAAACAATTATTCATTCTCAACAACTGTCCTGAGACTAATAAAGAAAAGGTTCACATCTATACAGTTTGTTGTTTGTCCCACTAAGTTTTGTGCCTTATTTAAGTGTCCTTTCCAAATGGAAATTACTACTTACTTTTTGATTTCTAAACTGTATACTATATAATTTATCACAGGAAAAGGTACTTACAACACTATCTACAATGTGTAAATGGCTCAATATACTGTAGCTGCCTAGTACAAAATGATGATGGTAAATGCTTTAAAGTGGATATAAACACAATTCATAAAATTTGGGTCTGTAGTGTTTTCTTATCTCTCTCTCCAAAGCTCTAAATCCCATGGCTTTCTCCTGCTTCGTAGCTCTGTTATCAGCCTGATAACTTCTGACAAGTTCTCCAACATAGGAGATAAAAGCAACCTGAAATTTGTGTCCTGGGAGGTTGCTATAAATAGATTAGCAGACATCTTGCCTTCTCACAGCACAGCTATGCACATTCCTTCCTTCCTTTTGCCAATGTGGAGTAGGGGTGTGTTCCTTTCCTCCCATCAGCTGTCTTGGCTGTATGCCCAGACTTCACACTGCTGAACAGGAAGAGACAATCTGTAACAAGATTTGCACTTTCTAAAAGATATATAAAGCTGAAGACAGCAGATATACACGTAAAACTTATGTAGGGAGATTTTTTTCATCCCTGTGTATCATCTGAGGCTGTTCACTTCACTGGATATATGTGAGGGTTTACATCCTCTTTAAAGACCTTTTATAGGGTACACTGTCAGAAGTAAATGTTTCACTTGCATAGCAAAGTTGGATGCTAATCCTGTGAATACTATTGCCAATAGTCGTTGGGGTTGATTTACTAAACCCAAATAGGCTGTTCATTTTACATGGGCAGTTGAACTTTGCAATGGAATTTGCCCCAATGCTTAGTGAATGTGGTGGTATAATTCGCATAGATTATCCAATCGTGTACAAGCAAAATACAAAAAAAACAAATGGTTTGCAGATTGTTGAATAATAGAAGTCAGCAGAGCTTCACCTCATTTACCAAGCTCTGCTGCAAATTCCCTTAAAAAGAAAAGCTTAGTGACCTTTGGTAAATCAACCCCATTGAGGCTGGTTAATCATGCTGCAGTAGCATGTAATGCCCAAAAGAAGATCTTTCTGTGTTCCATACTGCAATCAATTTCTTTCTTCATTGCTGCTAGGATAGGTAAGAAAATATAAAGTAGTAGCTGACTGGTTGCTGTGGCGTAACACAGACCATTAATCTTGTATTATTCCCATATGTGAATGTTGATAGGTTTATTTCTTAGATAATATTGGTACTTTAATTCACTATGACCTTTTTAGACGTGGCATGTTCATAGTTGTATGTATCTTAAAGACATCGCACCTTTTTGTCTCATGGAATAAAGCAAACGTTTCTGAAAAAAAGCAATGTCATGCTATGTTCATTATCATTATTCTATTTCATTTTATTATAAAATATAAACTGAAAGTTTTCTATCACCAGTGCCCAAAGAGTCCCTTGAAATACATGTTTTTCAGATCTTTTCACAAAGGGAATAGATAATATTGTAGGCCATTTAAGTACGTATCTCGGACTATACCTGTGCTCATTGTGAAGACAGGAAAATATGCATGGTTTCAATGAGAGCATGGGTGCACTGGATATGGTACACGTGCAGCTTTTTCTAGAGGTCCCAATGTTCAGACTAGTGGGTGGGGCCTGCTTCGTTAAGTAGTTAATAAATTACAGAGACCGTATTATCCACAGATGCCTGTAGACACTGTTAAAGTAGAATTAGGTTAGGTTAGTAGCTTTTTTAAATAACAAATATGTTATACTTATCTGCTCTGTTCAATGGTTTTGCACAGAGCAGCCCTGATCCTCTTCTTGGTCCCCCACCGGTGATCCTGACTCCTCCCTTTTGACCAGTGCCTCCAATAGCAAATCACTTTTGATATGGGGGCACTGGTGCGTGCTCTCTTTAGCCCTGCTCTATGCGTCCATAAGACACAGAGCCTCGGCTCAGTCCCACCCCTTGTTCTTTCCTTATTGGCTCACTGGCTGTGATTGACAGCAGTGGGAGCCAATGGCTCCTGCTGCTATCTCAGCCAATGAGGAGTACCGGGACAGCCGAGGCTCTCGAGCACGTCGCTGGATCGAGAGGGGTCTCAGATGATTCTTAGGGGGGAGCTGTGGGGGGAGCAGCACACAGGTTTTTTTACCTTCATGAACAGAATGCAACACCTTAACCCTTGCTGCAGGACTTGGTATGTAAAATTACACAGAAAAAAAGATTGTATTTGTTAGTATATTTGCAGTCAGACTGCATGAACAGTGAAAAATGAGGATTCAATTAGACCCCTTTCACACTGAGGCATTTTTCAGGCACTACAGTGCTAAAAATAGCGACTGCATAGCGCCTGAAAAAAGCCTCAGCTGCAAACCCAGTGTGAAAGCCCGAGTGCTTTCACAGTGGGGCACTGCGTTGGCAGGGCGTCACAAAAAGTCCTGCCAGAAGCTTCTTTGCAGCGGTGTAGGAGCGGTTTCACCGCTCCTGCCCATTGAAAACAGTGGGGCAGCGCTGCTATACCACCAGTAAAGCGCCACTGCAGCAGCGTTTTGCGGGCAGATTTAACCCCTTTTCGGCCACTAGCGGGGCTTAAAACCGCCCCGCTAGCAGCCGAATAGCGCCGCTTTACCGCTGACGCCTGGAGCGGCTCAGTGTAAAAGGGGTCTTACTTTTGGGATTTTGCATATCCAAACGAGGTGTTTCTCTTTAAAATTTGCATGGTGTAAGCAATGACACCTATACTGTTTGAATCTTGTCACCTAACATACTCGGAGTTCATTTTTTAGAACCAGAAGATATTTGCTTTCTCTAGAAATGGTAAGATTTTTCATACAGGATTTATTATTTTCCTTTTTCACAGATTTTGGCCTAATCACCAATAATTTTGCTAATGATCTCCACTTTTTCATTTTAATTTACCTTCTTTTTAATTTAGTAAATCATTTCTAAAATTTAAATTGTGTTAAATAATTATTGAAATAATTTTGCAATGATCTTTCTCTCTAGGAATGTGATCCTGTCTGTTATATATTATTTGATTCTGAATATGTGAATTTTAATTAAGTGTTCTGTTTCCCGAAGGCGAAAATTTCACTACGGTGGCAATCTTTTATGCTGGTCGCTCATAATATGATCTGATTGTAAAATATCTGTAAAATCCTATTATGAATATTACCACAGTATGTGTTAGCTGGCAAACTTTAGGATTACAACAAATGTAATAATTGTGCAGGAAAACATTTAGGGATATGTTTTGAAAGGGAAGTTACACTGTTCTAAAAATGTACTTACGTTAAAGTATATTTGTGGGGGGGGCAGGTGAGGTATAAAACTGAACATACTTCAAATATATTTTTAGAAATAGTATAAACTGCATTTTATTGTGGGTGTGCTAATTTTCTTAAAAGTTGATCCCACAGTTAAAATATGCCTAAAAACAAGAAGACATTAGGGCTGTATTCTCACCTGAGCAGACCGTATTTAAAGTGATTTTTCAGTGTTTCATTTTTAGTTTTGGCACACGTATACAGAAATGTTTCAAGCACTTTTCTAAGCTTTAGGTGTTTTTTCTCTTGCCCAATGAAAATTTACAATCATCTGTGACATCAGCTTCCTTGTATCTCCTAGCTTCTTTGTGTGTTGTGGTGTATTGTTCTTCATTTGGGGCTCAGCATGTTGGCTTACAACCCCGCAAAATGTTTTTGTTTTTTTTAAATATGCACGCATACATACATACCTTTGCAAAAAAGTGTTTTTTAATATGTAAATATGGTCTGGAGGCACCCAAAGTCGCTTTAAAAAAAAAAAAAAAAAAACCCATAAAAAAAATAGTTATGTATACATCTTGAAAAAAGCCCATGGAGTAGCAAAACTGACCTGGGACAGGAAGTGCTGTTTGGCCGGCTTCTGTCGAAGGGGCATGATCGAAAAAGGTCTGCCGATTAGCACTTTTAGCCAATGACTGAAAGCGCTGACCAGAACGTTCTGGCGGGGGGCCATCCCCCCTGTCAGAACACAATAGAACATAAGGGGAGATCACTGTACTAACATTGGATACTTAGTACAATTCCTCAGTCTGAGCTGTAATTTTTTTTCATTCAGCCCTGCTGGGTTGAACAACAACAAAAAAAAGTTTACCAGGCTTTACAGTGCATGAGTTATGTTAATGCAGTCAGCTTGGATGCAAATAGTGCTTAGCAGAGTTCTAGGCATCTTTTTTAACCCTGTCTGTTCACATTAGCCAAGTTGACACCACATGACAGAGGAAAATCTAGTATTATTTTATCAGATTATGTCCATACAGCAGGTTTTTAGATATGTCGACATTAGGAATACATCTGCATTCCAGTGAGGAACAATTCTCACTTGTGCTTGATCTGTTGAAATGTATGTTTGATCAGCTTCTGATGCCATCAATCTGTTTGCTTCCAGCTTGAACAGGAACTAACCTATGAGAAGTTTGCTGACATGATAAATCCATCTAATTTGGATAGAACGGAAGTGGAACTCTTCTTGCCAAAATTCAAGCTAGAAAACTTCTTTGACCTGGAGTCTGTACTGGGCAGTCTTGGGATGACTGATGTCTTTGATATCGGCAGATGTGATCTCTCTGGCATGTCTGGAGATCGTGACCTAGTTTTATCTAAAGTCGTACACAAATCATTTGTAGAGGTGAATGAGGAAGGTACTGAAGCGGCAGCAGCCACCGGTGTTGTAATCATGCTTCGTTGTGCACGCTTTGTACCAAGATTTGTTTGTGATCATCCATTCCTCTTCTTCATCCTACACAAACAGAGCTGCAGTGTCTTGTTCTTTGGCAGATTTACTTCACCATAACATGCACCAAAAAAAACCCTGCACCCTACATTTTCATTATTTCAGCACTAAAAATATAGCATCTTAGACATAAAATAATGGTAATACTCAAAATAAACCAGGCAGATATTAAAGATTTTTACTCCTTTACATTCTTAAAATTCAGCCATGTGGATTTAGAGCTCATGTGTACATATTTTGTTAAACTATAGCGTCATAATTTAACTTCTTGGGAATCCTGTCATTAACATTGAATTTATAATGCTGCAGATATAGTGATTGGCAGCAAACAATTGGAAGCAATGCAACACGTTGGGATAGGTCCAAGTTCTGGAATTGCTTTGTATTCAGCTAAATTAAACACCCATTTACACTAAAGGAGTACTACAGGGTCAATGAACTCTAAAGGCAGCATTGGAGTGGTCTTCTCCAGCTGTGTTTGAGTATAGAACAGTTAAAACACCTGTCAGTCTCTTTTTCGGTCTGTGTCCCTCTGAGATTTCCTGGCCTGGAGGACCCAACCTAAAGTGAGAGGGAAAACTCTCCAAACTGAGGGAAAGTCCCACCTTTAAACCATTTTTTACAGGAACAGTTGTCCCCATTGGAAGCCTTTTTCCTCTACTCCTGGTCTGGAAACAGTTGTAAAAATTTAGGATTTTCCATTTCTTCAAATCCTTCCTTACTCTATAAAAAAATTTAAAAATAAATCAAATGTGGTCTGTACCAGCAATTGTAAGTAAATTCTTCATAAGAGAAATACAGGACTGCTGTTTCTGACCTGTCAAAAAATGTGGATTTCCTGGCTGTTATGCCAAGTCACTTGGTTATGGACTCAGAGCATGTATAGTGATGAGGAAAAGCAGGTAAAGTCAGGAGTTCTTATCTGCATGTTTGTTCCAGGTGTTTTGGCTTACAATACTAAAGCAAGACTATAGGCATAATAGCCAAGTAACCAGCACTTTAGAGGACAGCAATGGTTTCTTTCAAGACAGATTTCCTTTAAGTGCAGCATGCTAACAGCATTTGATAAATAATTCATGGCTACCGTTTTCTTGAAATATCATGGTTTTCTACATCTTTGTAATAGTTTATAAGTCAAATTTTCTTATTCATAACATTTTTTAATGCATAAATTACTACTTTGCCTTTAAAATCGGAAAACCTCAATATTATATTCCATAACTTTAGCAATATAATCTTTTCAAGAATTTCTACAGATGTAGAATTTAAGTTTTACTGATTTGAAATATAATTCTCTGTTGGGAAAAGTATTTTTGCTTCATCTTTTATACCTTAGTCAAAATACGTAGATTAAACAAAGTTTTTTGTTCTTTAAAGGTCAAATTTACCTTTGAAACATGTTGCATGCTACACCTGTATTTAGGGAGGAACATGTAACCTGTTCCATATCATTTTGCACTGCAGCACACAGGCTTGTAGTTTCACTGGGATGCTAATGAGTGCTCTGACATTTCCGCGAGCTTTCACACAGAAAGCCATTACAGAGGACATGTCTGCAGGAGCAGGCTTCGGGTACATTGCTTTCCAGGCTACTGCAGGAAAAGATAATCAATTTTACTTTTTTTTCTGCAAAAACGGGTGTATTATTTCCTGTAAGGATGAACTTTAATCTTTAATAGTGCTTCCGTGACATCCCAGACTCCTCTTCCCTAACACCACACTAAAGAGAGAGACCACTTTCCACTTTGCAAGAATGGCGGTCCATCTCCAATAGTCCAACAAGCCTCTTGCACAACTACTACTCTTCATTCAGCTGGGAGTGTGAGCATTGCTAATTGGAGAGCAGTAATTTTGTCCTTTCTGGGGAAGGGACATATGGGGTGATGCTAAAGTGCTTTTAAAGAACAAAAAAGTAAGACTTTATAAAAGAATAAAGTATATGTATAGTCATTTTTTTTAATTTGTACAGATTGGGGAAGTGTTACAAGCCAGGTTTGTGTTACATTCTGTGTCCCTGTTGTGTATTTGTCCCCATGACTGTTAGCAGTAAGACAAAGTTGTGCAAATGGGACATTTTTAAAAGTTGTCACCAGAACAAGGAGTAAGGAAAAATCTTCTGAGGACACATGTTCTGGTGACTACTGTCAAGAGCAAAATTCCCCCACTTTGCAAAGATTTCCTCTCATTTCTTGTTGATTCTTCAAGACACAGACAGCAAAAAATAACTGACAGCAGTTGAACCCTTCCCTGTTCTATCAAAATTAAAAAGAAAAGTTTTGGCTATACGTACACTTTAATTTTTTATCTGCCATGGGTAAAAAGCTGACGGTACAACATGGTACTAATAGGTTTCAAATATTGCATATTAGCTGATTTTATTTGTAAAGAGCAACTGATTTAAGCTATCATACCAAAGTAAGAGCAAGTTGGAGTGTATTTGTTACAATGCCTTTGAGGAATATGTTACATGCTGCCTAGTGATAGTTCAAGTAATGCATGCTGCTAGCATTTTAAGAAATAACGTTCTATCAGTATATGCACTATGATTAAATTAAAAAGTGAATGCTTCCTGACTGAGGGACCTATAGTAGCACATCTTGTGCATTCACAAATATGGATGTAAAGTTTTTTTTAATACCTATGCAAACCCTGTACTTTTACTTCATATTGTATTAATTCTTGTTTAATATCAAATGTTTGCATTTTTGCCTTAAACTCTACATATTCATGTGAAATGTGCCTTTATGTAAACTCATTTTAATTGACTGATTTTATAATTGGAACACTCATGAATTATTGTCTACAGACAAAGTAAATCACTTTACATGTATATTTGTGATTTTTCTAAAAACAAAAGGAAAATTGTATAATGTATGGCCAACCTAACTCTTCACTCCAGACCAAGCTCTGGCACACAGCTCTGCAATATGTGCCTTTCTATAGGTCAAGAAGGTGCAGGCATCACATTTATGGGATACAGGAATGTGCCTGAGCACTACAGGGATACTCCAAATAAGTTAAGAAAAATAAAAATTTATCAAGCTTGCTTGCATTTGGCCAGTCATGTTTCTTTGCTAGGCTTGACTATAAGACATGGTTGATTTAGAGAACTTTGATTAAAGTGATAAAACATATCTTCTAGTTTTTGTTTTGTGCCTATACCGATGATGTCTTGATTACAATAAAAAAAAATAATAAAGCGACAATATGGAACAAACAATTCTTCTTTTTTTTTTAATTCTTTTCTTGTGACTTTAATCTGTCAAAAAGTGTCTTCGCCTTTAGAAATGTGAAGTTGCTCTTTCCTAATAGCTTTTAGTGGATATCGCTAACATACTATAGTAGTTTTATAGTTTACAAAACTTGGGAACAGCAAAGCAAATTGGCCTTAAAATACCAATGCTATGTTTAGGGCCCAACCTGGTTTGTGAATTCAGCAGTATTTTATACACCACATTTAAAAAAAGATAAGCTCGTTCTGGGTTTTATTTTTGTTTTTTTTATCATTTTTTATTTTTGAAAAATTGTAATATAACAGGTTACAAACAAAACAAATATTAAACAAGAAAGAGGAAAACCAAGAGCACCCGACAAAAAATTAAACAATAAACACTTTATTTTCCTTTCCTTCCTTCCATTTAAGCAAATACATCGGCATCAGCAACATTATTTTTTTAATGAATTTATCATCCACTCCCTCGAGATATATTCAAGAGAGGGAAGAAAGAAAAACATCCCAGAGAGAAAAAAAAAAAACAAAAGGGATGAGAAAAAAAAAGAAAATTCCCTTCTTTCTCTTCCCCTCCCCCATATCATTCAGCATTAAGTCCTGGAATACTAATATGATATTCCGGAGCAGCCGCTACACTTATGTAATAAATAGTACTTTTAGCTTTACCCCTTGCCTACGTCAAGTATTTGGAATAAGAGGAGGCGGCCACTCGTAAAGACCAGAAAGCAGAAATTCATAGCAGGTATTCCCCACTCTCCACTTTCAACCTAGATTGGAACACGGGATGTCTATCCATTTTTTCCATATTTACTGAAATTTCCAAGATGCATTGCATTGAAGATAGGTATATTTCTCAAATAGTACATATTTATCCGTTACCCAATCCCCAAGGGTAGGAGGGTTAAGTGCAATCCATTGAGAGGCTATTAATTTACACGCCAAAAAAAGCATTCTTATTATGGCCACTGCCTCATCATATACTAAATTATTGGAGTTTATATACCTGAGGAGACATAGGACAGGGTCAGGAGTAAATGAGATGTCATATATGGAATTTATCGTATCTATAACATCTTGCCAATACCAATGCAATTTTGGGCATCTCCAAAACAAACGAATAAAAGAGCTTGAACGTTTCACACATCTTGGACATTCATAATTCTCCCTTCTACCTACCTATGCAACAGCTCCGGGGTACGATACGCCCTGTACAAAATCAAAAGTTGGGTCATTCTATGTGTTGGATTTATCGAGACAAGCTGAACATTCTTCATTTCTTCCTAAATACCCTCTAGATCCACATCAATATCCATCTCCCATTTTTGTCTACATGGAATCGGAAATTTAAGGAGCAGTTCAGGTAGTAATTTCATATATACTTTAGAGACAAGTCCTTTTGTGCTGTTTGCTTGGACTACGCTGTCCAAAACAGGGATTTTGAGTTTAGTAGATACAGCATGGTCATATAGGGGTTTATTTACTAAAGCTGTAGAGGGCATAATTGGTTACAATTCTGCAGGGAAACCAATCGGCTTACAGGTTTTATTGCTAAAGCTTAATTAAACAAGCTGAGGTTAAAAGCTGATTGGTTTCCCTGCAGAATTGTGACTAATTTTGCTCTCTCTAGCTTTAGTAAATAAACACCTCTGACTTCCAGGTTGTGTATACTGGCTCCAAGGCACTGACATCAATTGTAGTACAGCTGAGAAAGGAAAATGGTGGCTTCCATCTAAGGGATCTCTCATAAATAAATCTGTTGTGAGACAAAAGTATCTAAGAGAAATTCTGGCAATTAAAACCAGACCTCAAAGTTTTTACATTTAGAAATTTTCAAATGGCTGCAATAACATTACAGTTTATGACTCAGAAGAGTGCAGATGCTGTTTAAAGCACTGTGCAAACACTGACTCATTTCAGCGATAATGTTTTGGCCTTTGAATGTTATGGTAAGGTAGTTAATAGAGATGAGCAAAGCATTGTTTCTTTGCTATCGTGTTGGACTTTGCAAAACTTACTTCACATTAATGAATAACGCTTGGGAAAAAAATGCTGCTCCAGGTGCTGCATGTTTGCTTTATTTTCTAAGAATTCCCTTACCTTCATGAAAGAATTGGCACATTTACGGATGTTCTGCATGTACTTGTGGTATGGCGAGAGAGTCTGTAATATAAGTCAACTATAAAGGGTGCCAAGGTATAATCAGTTTCAGGAAAATGGAAGAGGGCTTAGTAAAAACTTGTTATTCAAAAATGGTCAATCTTGCATGCATGAGGGTCCAGTAAAGAAACACAAACGCATGCAGCATTTTTTTATTGTGCAAAATTTGCACATAGCTGTCACATGTATAAACCTACAGTGTTGTGTCCCTTTGTAGAAAATGGAGAAAAAAATGAACTTTTGTATTTAACATAAGATCATTTTATCTAATGTTTATTAAGGGACACTGCTTTGTCCCTTCTATTGATTCTGTCTCAGGTGGCTTGTTGTTGTTATCTATTTAGTTGTACATTTTGGGAAGGCTATCACCTTCTGCCACTTTTCCTATTTTATTACTGCTTGCTACAAGTGGCTATACAGCAGATGCAGGTGTATAGCCAATAAAGGATGTTGAGTCTTTTTTATATTCTCCTTAGTGATCGATCAATCCATATAGATGGTGATATACCTACATGTATATGAATCTATGGTGCCATATCCCTCAATCAATATTAGAACTTTTATCCTTTGAATCTGTACATCAGTTGTATGAAAATTATATTATTGATTTACAGTGTTTTATGTAAGGGTCAATTCATAAAAATGATGGCACAGGTTGTACTTTTAAAATTAATGCTATGTTCCTATTGGCATGTATTGCGAGATTCTGTGTGCAGTGTTAAAAAATGCAGAAAACTTGGCCATTTGAGCTAAAATGAATACTTCATGAGACATAAAGCCTTCTAATAACTGAATGTGTTGACTTTCTTAATACTTCTCCACTTTGAGCAATTCCACATTGTGTAGTACTACATCCTACAATTAAAATAGATTTATTTGTGATTTTATTTTATTTTTTTGTCACTGATCTACACAAATTAGTATATACAAAGTATTCAGAATTATTTGCAAATGTAAACCTTAGAAATTTGCATTAGTAGTCGCCCCTTATTTATTTTTATTTTTTTAACTCAGTTCTATTAAAAATAAATGTTTCCAGATGTCAAATAGTTGAATGGAACCCACTGGTGTGCAATTAAAGTGTCATATGATGAAACCTGATTTGAAAGGCACTAAAGGTTTTGAGAATATGCAGTATATAAAAATTGGCATCATGAAGAGCAAAAGGATAAAAAAAAACTCAAACATATCCAGGGTGAAGTTTAAAACAGTTAAGAGAAAGTCTCACCATAATTATTTCCCATATCTTGTCCAGTAGGGTACAAGGTGTATATAGCATTTTGTTCTGTTTCTGTAGCCACTGTGGATTTAGAGTTTGCGTGGTCAACAGCACACCACTCCCTCCTTCACCACTGTCTGATTACACTGCTCTGTAGGAAACAAATCTCTGAGTGCTAAATGACAGCAAGCAGAGGGGCAGTGACAGAGTTTCTCTGGCAGCATTCTAGACACAAGCCACCATATTGTATAGCAGATTAGCAGGTCTTCTCTGTGTCTTGATCTCATGTCTACTCCATCACTGCCTACCTGAGTCTGTCCCTCTCTGTCCTCCACCGCTTCATGTCCTGGTCCAGTACCTTCAAGATCTAGCTACCTTCTTCCTCCTGATGGAAGCTGAAAACCAGCCTCTCTGCCTGGATAAATCATGTCTCTAGTAGGGGAAGAACCAGTATGGTGCTGTGCCTAATAGAGCCACCCCCTTTAGGCGCAACCCCTGCACATGTATATAGGGCTGTCTACTAATCTTATTAATTTTCAGTCTGGCTAATTGCTGGCAAGAGGGAAGGGGCACAAAGAATACAGGACCTTTTGAACTGGTGCTGTACGGGCTTAGGGGTTGAGAATGAAAACGGGGCAGTGACTTCAGTGCTGGCTGTAGCTTACACATATGAGTGCCCATAAACCCAAAATTTATACAATTAATTTTATTTCCAAACAACATGAATCTGAATGGTACCAAGTGCTACGTGCACTTGGCACCCTGGGGGATAAAGCAAGGATATTCAAATTCTGATAACATTTCTTCTTTGAAAACTGAGTGACCAGATGTGAAGGATGATGGCTAAATATAACTCTGAAGGAGTTGTCAAGCTGAGATAGGAGAAACCGTCCAGTATAATTATAACCCATATGCTCAACAATGCTTAGATTTATAGAAAAATAACAAAACGTAAGCCATTGCAAAGACAAAACCTACATGAAATACCACTTGGACTTTGCCAAAAGGTATCTGGGAGACTTGGTACATATGGAGGGAAAAAGTTGTCTAAACAAATTAGACCAAAATGTACATTTCTGGTCTTAGAACAAAATGCTATGGGGTGCACTCAAGCCCGGAGTGTTTTAAGTGAACCCTGCTTAGGTCCATTCGTCCCTCCTCCCTACTCCCTTGCTGATTTGCTCACACACTGCTTTTTAATGAAGTGTTCCCGAGCACACTTCCCTGCAAACCAAAGCAGTGATCCGTTTCACTACACCGTTCTCTATGGACCAGCATGGTTTGCTCTCACACTAGAATAAACTGTACCGGATTGCAAGTGAACCGCACAAAGGACCACCTGTTCCAAGTGTGTGGTTCAGAGCACTCGCACTACAAAAATGAACTGGCCCAAAGGGCCAAACAGCGCTGGGACCAGTTAAAAGTGCTAGTGTGAGCGCAACCTCTGAAATGAGAGGTATTCACCCAGAGAGCGCGATACATTCAAAACTGAGTGCAATAGAGCAGTGGTTCTCAACCTCAGTCCTCAAGTACCCCCAACAGGCCATGTTTGTAGGTGTTCCTTTATCTTGCACAGATGCTTTAAATCAGAGTCAATGGCTTGGTATTTTGGACAGCTATTTTATCTAACATTCCCAAAACGTGACCTGTTGGGGGTACTTGAGGACTGAGGTTGAGAACCACTGCAATAGAGGGCAATTCTAGAAGAAAACATGCTTTAGCCTGCAAGTTCTTTCATCAGGGCATTGAACACAAAGCTACATTGGTTTAAACCAATAACTTTTATCCACTGTGTTGTGAAGCAATATTTGAAGATGCAGAACATTTTGCCTGCAAATGACTTCTGATTGACTGGTAGCGGCTGCCAATCATAGCCAATTGTAATGTTGAGGAAATAAAAAAGGAGCAGGAGACCTGGAGGCAGACTCCCCTTACGCCAGCCTGTACGCTCTGCCTTTCCTGATCTGCATGCTTGCTAAATTAACTATAATAGTTGGGCAACTATAATTTCTTAAAGGATGGCATCCTTTAATTATAGGTTTCCTTTAACTCAAGACAAAGCTTTCTCATTTGTTTCACCTAGCCTAAAAAAACATCATCCTAGCGCTTGACCTGTTTTATTTTTTTTAACATCTAAAACTATATTATAAAGCAGGTTTTCATTTTTTGTTTGACTCAAGGCAGACCTTGCTGCCATGGAAAGATTAGAGTAAGTGTCGGTTCACACTGAGGCAGCGCGACTGCCTCAGGCGACCTGGACACGACAGGAGAGGCGACTTGCAAAATGACTTCTGTATAGAAGTCAATGCAAGTCGCCCCCAAAGTCGTACAGGAACCTTTTTCTAAGTCGGAGCGACTTGCGTCGCTCCGATTAGAACAGTTCCATTGTACAGAACGGGACGCTACTTGCCAGGCGGCTAGGTCGTCTGACAAGTCGTCCCAGTGTGAACCGGCACTAACAGAATGGGTGAAACACTTCTGTATAATGAAGAAAGTGCTGCTCCAGACTGCTTTTAATTTTGGACACATATCTGAACACTGATATTCCCTTTCATGGGTGATCACTTTATGAAGGGCCAGTTAGTTGAAACTTGTTTCAAAAGTGTAGCTGAACTTTAAAGGAGAAGTGCGGGGTTTAAAAAAAAAAAAAACAGCCATAAACCCCTATTTAGATGCAGAATCAGTCTGATACTGCATCTGTCCCCTGCCACCTCTAAGACTGAGAACTGAGAGATCGAAGACTGCAGGTTGCTCAGTTCTCGGTCTTCAATAAGCAGAGAGCCGGTGACTGTCAGTCACCGGCTCTCTGCTCTGTCCCTCCAGTACTCACTGGAGTGCTGGGCTTTGGAGGGGGCGGGTGGCTCACTCAGGCTCTCAGCAGCATGCTGAGAGGCTGAGCCAGCTGCTGCTCAGGCATCTGGGTGCAGGGCCGATCTTAGGCGGGTGCGTGGGGTGCTCCGCACCCGGGCGCCGCAGAGGTGGGGGCGCCGAAGCTCCAGAGTGCTCCCCTCCCTCCTCGTCTGTGTCCAGAGGCGGAGTGCATGTAGCGGGTGCTGTGGTTCCCCTTCCCGCTTGCTCTCTCTGCCGGCAACTGAGAAGAGCGCATACCGCTCCCGCTGTCCCCGGAATCCGTGCTGCCTGGATACCGCAGTGGAGCCTAGTACCAGAACACGTTCCGGTACTAGACTCCACTAATATTTCTGTCCTGGTGCGTGTGGAGCAGTCTCCTGTCTGCCCCGCCCCCTCTGCGTGTGTAGCTCTTCTCCCATAGGTGATGGGAGCGGCTTCTGGGTTGGCCGGAGCTGCTGCCAATCATCCAGTGCACTCCCAGAAATGCTCTCTGAGTGCCGCCCTCCTAGTAACCAAAGATGCCACGTATGCCCCTCCCCCCTGCAACGTGCACCTGCTCCCAGCGCACCCAAGTTACAGGGATGATGGATCTATTGGACAGGTACTGATCTATGGGGACTCTGATGGGGGACACCTGCTGTGGGGGGGCTCTGATGGGGACACCTGCTGTGGCGGGACTCTGATGGGGGATACCGGCAGTGGGGGGGCTCTGATGGGGGACAGCTGCTGTGGGGGGGACTCTGATGGGGGACAGCTGCTGTGGGGGCACTCTGGGGACAGCTGCTGTGGGGGGCTCTGATGGGGGACAGCTGCTGTGAGGGGCTCTGATGGGAGACAGCTGCTGTGGGGGGGCTCTGATGGGGTACACCTGCTGTGGGGGGCTCTGATGGGGGACAGCTGCTGTGGGTGGACTCTAAAGGGGGACACCTGCTGTGGGGGAGCTCTAATGGGGGACACCTGCTGTGGGGGCGGCTCTGATGGGGGACACCTGCTGTGGAGGCTCTGATGGGAGACACCTGCTGTGGGGGGCTCTGATGGGAGACACCTGCTGTGGGGAACTCTGATGGGGGACACCTGCTGTAAGGAGGGTCTCTGTTGGGGACTTTGATATAAGCTGTGGGTGCCGCAGGTCACTCTCTCCCCAGAATGACCCTCATTCTCAACTTTAAATGTTAGGAGGTATGCAGGAGCGGATCAGGGGAGGAGAGACTGTGCCACCGCCGTCCCTGTTATCAAAGGGAAGATGGCTCTCTGTGTTTATTGCCCATCCCTCCCCTCTTCCTGTCAGAGGAGGAGAGTGAAGAAGCCGGAGATCGGAGTACCCGTGTCTGAGTGGAGAGAGAACAGCCGCCGGCTCTTAGCCCCCCCCCTCTCCTCCTCGCACTGCTGTACTAGTGAGCGGCGCTTGCCAGGTCAGCTGCCCGCTATGTTTCTTCTCCCTCATTCATATTGGCCAGGGAAGAAATACAAAAAAAAGGGAGCAGAGAAGAGGATTGTGGGACATGTAGTCCCGAGGACTGGCAGCCCCATCGTGGCCCGGGAACTGCAACCCATACAGCATGCTCAGCTAAATAAGACATGGGGGGGGAGAGAGTGCCAGGAGCACAGGAAAGCTTTCGGGGAAGTGCACCCAGGACTCCAGGGAGAGGACAATGCTGAGGGGACGCCATCAGAAAGAGAACCCTGTGCCACCAGAGGGAAAGCCGCACAGCCTGGTGCCATACCCGGTGAAGAAAGGAATTGAGTCATTGCCAGAATACAGATCTGAGCGCTACCCAGCAGAGTCACCACAGGCAACCCAGAGTGAGATGACTCTTGATCAGAGGAACTGATGTTGCTTTATTGACCGGTCTGGTGATAGGGCTGGTAGGCCATTATCTACTGCCATCCTTAGAAACTGCAGTCTCTGACTATCTCCTATACTATGTCCTCTCCTGTACTATGTCTGCAGTCCCTGACCCTCTCCTGTACTATGTCTGCAGTCTGACCATCTCCTGTACTATGTCTGCAGTCTCTGACCATCTCCTGTACTATGTCTGTAGTCTCTGACCCTCTCCTGTACTATGTCTGCAGTCTCTGACCATCTCCTGTACAATGTCTGCCGTCTCTGATCATCTCCTGTATTATGTCTGCAGTCTCTGACCATCTCTTGTAGTATGTCTGCAGTCTCTGACCGTCTCCTGTAGTATGTCTGCAGTCTCTGACCGTCTCTTGTAGTATGTCTGTAGTCTCTGACAATCTGCTCTACTATGTCTGCAGTCTCTGACCTTCTCCTCTTCTTCAAGTCAAACCCGAACACTTTTGCGGCGCACAGCAATTTTTTTTTACAGTATAAATTATACATATTTTTTGCTACTAAATAACATTTCTAATCATAAAAATAACAAGAGTCCCCCTTTACATCAGAGTCCACAGAGTTCCCCTTTTACATCTGAAGTCACAGAGTTCCCTTACACTGTAAGGGGGGACTCTGCAGACTCTGATGTAAGGGAGAACTCTGGGGACTCTAACATAAGGGATGCTCTGGAAACCCTGATTTAAAGGGGAACACTGAGAACTCTGATGTACGAATAAGACTCTGATGTAAGGGGGAACACTGTGGCCTCTGGTATAAACGGGAACTCTGATGTAAGGGGTGCTATGAGAACCCTGATTTGCCTTAGTGTACTTACTCAGAGGCAAGAGAGAGAAGAGGGGAGACTTCAGTCACAGACGGATGGATGGATGGTGAGCTCACTCACCCCTTGGCAGTCAGCACCTGTCATCCAGATGTATCTGAGGCTGCTGGACTTCAAATTTCCTGCCCCCACTTTCCTTTTCTGAGGCACAGCCCTGGGGATTGGAGTGTGGGCAGACATAGAGGGGTAGGGGTGGGTTGAAGAGGTGCAGATCGAGCCCTCTCTCCTCTCCTATCTGTATGTGGGGGGATTGTTAGTGCTGGCTTTGGCCAGTGTGAAAGAGTGTAACGGACACTCTCAGCTGAGACAAGTGCAGCCAGCAACCCTGCTGAAAAGCCATAGTCTCGTCTGAATAATGTGTCCGGGTTTCAGACAGTTCAAAACCGGGACACATGATTCCAAACCCGAACTGTCCGGGTGAATCCTGGACAGGTGGCAACTCTACTCTGACCTTCTCCTGTATTATGTCTGCAGTCTCTAATCATCTCTTGTATCATGTCTGCAGTCTTTTATCATCTCTTGCATTATGTCTGCAGTCTCTGACCATCTCCTGTATCATGTCTGCAGTATGTCTGGGGGCTCTTTCTAACAGACTCTCTAACAGAAGCCCTCTCTGTGTGCATTAGAGAGACCTGCCTCCAGGTTCCATTAGTGTACTCATTTTCTTTATTGTTAAAAGATCATGGGAGGATCCCAGGGTAATGAAGACTTCTTAGGGGAGCATCTCTGTGTTTCAGCCGTAGCCATAGAAACATTTGTAAAGGGGAGCAGTTAGTAAAATGGCCACGCCCATGTGGGGGCGCCAGAAATATCACATGTATCAAGCAAGGAATGTTTGGGGGGGGGGGGGGATTCCTTGAGCTGATAAAGGGGGTCTTAGTTGGAGAGATGAGTTTTCAGGGGCCAGGTGTTGCTGATAGAAAGATCAGACAGGGAGAAGAGCAAGCACTTACTGGGCGCCACCCGAATGAAGAGGCTTGATAGGGGACAGGAGAGCAGCATTTGCTGTCACATCTAATATATCAGGACATTTTGCAGTACAGATGGGATCACAGGCAGTCCAGCAGGATCCAGGTCATTTGACAGCTACCTCTGTAGCACAAGAATGATACCAGCTATATGAAAAGTGAAGGGGTTAATTGTCAGCCTATAGTGGCAATAGGACTCAGTAACCATCTTGTTTTGAAAGTGCCATTTAATACAAATCTTTTACAGTCCGTCCGTCCTTTCTTTTTTTTGCATTCATAAATGTCCTTAAATTTCATACAGCTACATAATTTGCATTTTCAGCTGGATTTGACTTAAGAAATCCTGTGTACTGGTCATGTCTCTCTAGCTGTAATCCCTCCCCTTTCTTCTTCCTCCTCTTACACTGTCTTGTTACAGTTTCACAATCTGTGGGAAAAGGCTGCAGCAACAACCCGTCACCACCCAGCTCTGTGAAATATACAGCTGAAAGCTTTTCAGTAGGCTGGAAAAAAATACAAAGGGTAAGACATATCAGTTTCAAATCTTGTTTGCAAAAAGTGTCAGAGCAGGCTAGAACAAAGTATTATTTCTATGACTGCCTAACATGGAACGCCACCCAAAAATGCTTTCTTTAGTTTTTGAATGAATTGATTGAGTTTGATGTCTCGGTTAGTGCTCACCCTAACCGCACAGCATAACAGTAAAAAATGTTAATGTTTGCTTAAGAACCAGAATGGGATCGACATATTGCTGTTGCTTCAAACCGCATTGTATGTAAGATTTGTGTTCAGGTTTACATTTTGTATGGTCCCATATAGAAATGCACCATGCCACAACTTATGGCTTCGTTTGTATGCTTCTATGGTACTGAAATGTAAGGCTAAATTGCTTTGTGAGCCCTACACTTGTGTGTAAAAGGTAGTTGTATACATCCAGCATTCTTTCTGTTGCTGACCAGATCACCAGAAATAAGGTGCATATTAATATACTGCAGTTCAACATATACACAGGTAGCAATAAGGCTTCTTTTACATGAACCTAGCTGCTGACCTGTGATTCATGGTGGGTCATGTTGTCAGCAGTGGCTGGCCCGCTATTACCAGGAAATCAGAAGATATGCCACCTCCCACATGCTTGTTCAAAGAGGGATTTCCCACTGACGTTCCTCTTCACTGTGCCACAATCAAGTCCATTGTATGCATTTGCAGTGTGGCCCCATTCACCTCTATGGGACATGCTGGCGGGCTGTATCACCTGCTGAACACAACATACTCTATGTCTTTTTTTGCTGCACCACGTAGTACAGATTAGAAGCCGCAGCAATGCATATGGGGCTGTCTGGCAGCCTGAGTTTGACAGGAGGCTAAGGCAAGTTAAAAATGCGCCTCAACCTCCTGTTTTTTCTGCACTGACAATGCCCATGTGAAGGGGGCCTACGTTGTTTTATTTACATACACATGGGACAGCACAAAGGACTAAAAGATATATATAAATAAATAAATAAACAGACACAACACAACTTCATGTTGGTAATAATGGCCACGGCATTTATTAAGGGGTTACCCAATAAACAATAATCATTTATAACCAAATCTTTTCACTTAAATTCCATACCATAAATTATTTAATTTATTAATTATATCACATAGTCCATCCAGAACTGAACTGGATGACAAACCCCCACTAAAAAATGCCATGACGGGTTCAAAATAATATATATTTAGGGAGGGAGGGTGGGAGCAGCGCGGTTCTGTCTTCAGCAACGTCCCCTCAGGCGGTGACCGGAGCGGGAAAGCTGCCAGCTTTATATAGACACAGACTGGCTCAATCCCGCCCGATCCAGCCAATCCGGGGACCGTTGCTACCCGCTCCACTTTCTGCCATCTCCTGGGGCAACCTAAAACAAACAGAGAGAGAGGGGGGGGGAAGCACGGAAGGTACCATCGCCCTCTGTACTGTCCCATGGAGCCCCGCATGAACGCTAGGGGCTCAGACATGGGACAGCACAAAGGACTAAAAGATATATATAAATAAATAAATAAACAGACACAACACAACTTCATGTTGGTAATAATGGCCACGGCATTTATTAAGGGGTTACCCAATAAACAATAATCATTTATAACCAAATCTTTTCACTTAAATTCCATACCATAAATTATTTAATTTATTAATTATATCACATAGTCCATCCAGAACTGAACTGGATGACAAACCCCAACAGCTGAAAGCCACTCAAGAACTGAGTGGCTGAAGCCCCCAAAATGCCGCGGCCTCCTCAATCATATTCTGCAAACCTACAATAAAAATGTCTAAACCAACCTCCGATAGGTGGACGAAATCAAAACCATATAAACCAGGAAGAAAACCTTCCAGCTCCACATGGCGATATGAAAAACCACCTTGGGAAATGACCAAATTGCAAACTGTTCTATTAACACGTTTCCTAATCTTATCTATATAATGAAGATTACTTAATTCGGACCAAATAAGTCTAGGCACTATCTCTGAAAAAATTATTACAGTGGAAGGAAATAATAACTTAAAAGAAGATAGATCTCTTTTCATTTCACAAATCAACTCCCAAGTTTTGATCCTGCCCAGGTCATTGCCCCCGGCATGAATAATAAGAGCGTCGGGAGAAGGCCACTGACTAGACAAGTAAATTAACTGGTCCTTTACATTCCTCCATCTAAGCCCTCTTATGCCCCACCATAATACTTGAAAACGACTTTCATCCAGACCAATATTGATTGTGCCATTCTTGACTGAAGCTCTCCTTTTGGCCCAAAAAATAAATGAATGTCCAACTATCCAAATGATGCGCTTGGAAGGACCTAAGAAAAATTAAACAATAACTAGATCAGGGCGAATATACAATTTAAATCTATCACTATCCCAACGACCCAACTGCTTTAAACTATTATTAGAAAAACCAAGCAAGCTAGCTTCCGTAGCCGCCCCTATTCGAAAGGAATGAGAAGAGAAGTGAAGACCAGAAAGATTAAGTTGTTTTAAGCAAGAAGACAGGACAGATGAGAATTGATATCTGGTTAAAGGGGATAAATTTAGATGAATAAAAAATGAACCCAAAAAGGGGGGACGAGCAGTCAGATACTGAGAAACTCTAAAAACTGGGCATATGGTTTCAAAAGGGGCCTTATGAAGTGTCAACCAACATCCCTTACCTAACCTATCCATTTTTGATTTACGTATAAAGATTCTGACAGAATCTTCTACAACATAGATGTCTGAAAAAACTAAAATGGAAGGAGAGGATTTATTAGGTGCAGTAAATTGACCTAATCTTAGAGCACCAAAAAATGCCAGAACAAAAGCAGTTCTGAACAGCAAAGTTTCAAAAGGGGAAAAACAAACTAACTCCAGTGTAAGCATAAGCTGCATCAATAAATTAGAAGAAATAGGGCGTCTGCTATCTAACGCCGGAGAGGATTTTTTAAAACCCTTCAGCATTTGTCTAACTGGAAAAAAGGAATTGATGGCAGGAAGACCAGACATTTTCAAAAAGAATGAAACCCCAGCTAAAATCTTGTTAACTGAAGCAGGACCAAGTTTGGCCTTGATTAAGAAAGAAACAAAACATAACGACATTTCTACGGTAACTGTATTATACGCGAAATTAAATTCTTCACAAAATTTGCACCACTTGAACCAGGCCTGTGAGTATTCTTCCCAAGTTTTAGGAGCAATGGAATTTCTTATATATTCTTCAATTAATCCCATATCAGGCCCCAGAGAAAATCTGGGCAAGAGAAACCTTCCTGGTCTGCCTCTGGAACAAGTTCCCGAAACCTCCGGAACTGCAAACGAGATAAGGAATCGGCAATCTCATTAGTAATACCCGGAACATGCTTTGCTTTCAACCAAATGTTAAAGGTCATGCATTGCAATACCAGAAAACGGAGTAATTTTATCACTAACTCAGACTTAGATGACAAACAGTTTATTGCAAAAAATACTCCTTTATTATCTGTATGTAACAAAACTCGTTTATTCTCAAAGAAATTACTCCAAATGGTAATAGCCACCACCACTGGAAATAATTCCAATAAAACTAAATTGCGACTAATCTCTGGTGACCTCCAAGAGTCATGCCATCCTTCAGCACACCAATGGCCATCCAAAAATGCGCCAAAACCTACTGAACCAGATGCATCTGTAAACAAGCGAATCTCAGAATCTTTGACAAATTCGCTCTGCCAAACAGCTTGACCATTAAAGTTGATCAAAAACTGATCCCACACTCTTAGATCCTCTTTAATGGGCCGTGTAATAGATACATGCGAAAAAGGATTTTTAAAACCCCCAATAGCTAAAGCAAATCTTCGAGAAAAAATTCTTGCCACAGGGATGACCCTGGATGCAAACGCAAAAAGACCTAACAAGGACTGAACGTCCTTCAACAAAGCCCTTCTTTTGGACAAAAATTTTTTTATTAAAGACCTCATTTTTATAATCTTGTCCATCGGCAGACGGAATTCCATGGCTACAGAATCAATTGTTATGCCCAGAAACTCGATAACCGAAGTTGGACCGACAGTTTTTTCATTGGCCAAGGGGATGCCAAAAGAATCGCAAATGTTGAAAAAACAACCTAACATTTCTGAACAAATATGCGATTCAGCTGGACCAATAACTAAAAAATCATCTAGATAATGTATAACACCACCTTGAGGGGAATTTTGAGACAAGACCCACTGTAAAAAGGTTGAAAAAGATTCGAAATAACTGCAAGATTTGGAAAAACCCATAGGCATGCATTTGTCAAAATAAAATTTTTCTTCAAAGGAAAAACCAAGGGAATTAAAACCACTGGGATTAACTGGCAGAAGCCGAAATGCAGATTTTATATCAGCCTTTGCCATAAGAGATCCTCTCCCAAAACGTTTTAATAAGCAAAGGGCTTCTTCAAAAGAAGCATATGATACTGTAGACTCAAATTCAGTGATCTCATCATTTAACGAATTACCACAAGGAAATGACAAATGATGGATCAGCCGAAAAGAGCCCGGCTCTTTTTTCGGTACCAGGCCCAAAGGAGATAAACGGAAGTTTTTAAAAGGAGGAGAAGAAAAAGGTCCAGCGATTCTGCCCTCTTTCAATTCCTTAACAATTTTTTCTCTAACTATATCAGGACATGTCAGAACGGATCGTAAATTTTTTACTAAAAGACAACCATGTCCAGAAAAACCCGGAATGGAGAAACCAAATTTAAAACCTTCATACAGAAGGTCCGCCATCCTGCGGTCTGGATAAAGATCTAGCCAGAACTGCATTTTTGACAACCTCACTGGCGTCCATGCCTTTTGCATTATTTTCCCTTGACTGAGATGTATTAGCTGATTTTTTAAAACACCGGGCTGCTGGGTGCGTCCCTGCGCAGAATGAGCATTCATGCTTATATCTGCAGTTTGAAAGGAATCTGCACTGGGAATCATTATATGCAAAGCATACTCCTTTCCGAAAAGTCGATTGTACACTTGTTACTGGCGGTCTCTGTGTGTATTGAGGCCTTTGTGGCAGCATCAGGTTTAACCATAAACCTACATCTTTTACCCCCCATCTTAAAGATGGGTGGACAGAAAGCTTCTGTCTAAAGCTCTCATCATAGTTAAACCATGCAATTGCGCCAAAATGGCGGTATGCCTCCGCCACTATATCTAGGTGCTGAAATAAACCTGAACATTTATCTGGAAAACGTTCCCCTACCACAGAAGCAAAAATGCAAAAAGCCTGAAGCCAATTTTGAAAAGTGCGGGGAATTGCCCTTCTCCTATCTTCCTCAGACCTATCGTCTATTCTTTTATCAGATTTTAATAAAAATTCCTTAGATGACGGGAGTAAAGATAAAATATCTATGAAATCTCCACGCCAAATTTTTTCTTTCACAGCATTAGATAGGTGATAACCAAGAGGAGATAATTCACATGGGAGGGCTTCTTTAAAACAGGATTCAGAAACCAGAGTTTTAACAGGTAAAGAAAAAGCAGAATTAGCAACAGAAACAGGCATAGAAGGATTTACATTCATATTGGTATTATGAGTAATAGGTAATTTATTTTCACTCAGGTGATTAAAACTTATTGGAATGGCGGGGTTACCTTGTAAAAGAACAGCATTGTCTGCTAAATTCAAACCTCCTGAGCCACCGCCATTCCACACATTACCAATATTAACAGGTTCACCCATCTTTGCAAGTACATTGGCTAAAGAACCAACTACTTTACCCAATTCTATGAGATGTGAATCATTTTTCTCACCAGCATAATGATCCACGCTGACAGGCTGCCCAGAAGCTGGCACCTCACATGATAAGCCCGCAGGAGCCTCCTGAGGTGAATCTATTCTGGCTCTGTCTGAGGAGCGTGACCTTTCCTGCAGTAATTGTTCTCTCACAGGGGGAGAGGGAGAAATGTCACTTCTCAACCTCTTTCCCTTGTTACCTCTGCGACTTCTTTTAACACCAGCAGGGGGAGCTGGGATAATGTCATCCATAATGACTTCCATAGGCACTGACTGGGCATGCTCTATATCAGCAGAGGCTGACGCTGACGGAACTGCATCTTCTTCTAGACACCGCCTTAACCATTCCGCCCCCCCACGGCTCTCAGCCTTTTGAATAAGGCGGCGCAGCAGCTCTTCCATGTCTCAGGTATGCCGTGGAGCAGCGCGGTTCTGTCTTCAGCAACGTCCCCTCAGGCGGTGACCGGAGCGGGAAAGCTGCCAGCTTTATATAGACACAGACTGGCTCAATCCCGCCCGATCCAGCCAATCCGGGGACCGTTGCTACCCGCTCCACTTTCTGCCATCTCCTGGGGCAACCTAAAACAAACAGAGAGAGAGGGGGGGGGAAGCACGGAAGGTACCATCGCCCTCTGTACTGTCCCATGGAGCCCCGCATGAACGCTAGGGGCTCAGACATTACGCTTTAATAAAGGTGCTTTAAAAATGACTTGTTTCCCTGTTTGTTCCACAACGCAATTTAAACTCGTTTGTGCCTATTTTCAGAAAATGCTGGTCTGGCTGTTATGCAGATCTTTTGGTTTACATACTTTAAGGGCTCTTTCACACGGGGCGGATCAGTGATGATCCGCCCCGTGAACACCCGTTTGCTCAGCGGGGATCGCTTAGCCGATCCCCGCTGAGCAGGAAGATGACAGGTCCATCACTGCACACTGTGCAGCGACGGACCTGTCAGAGCGCCGCTCTCCCCTATGGGGGATCGGATGATGACGGACCGTAGAGTCCGTCGTCACCCGATCCGAAAACGGATGGAAAAGTAGGGTTTTCCTCCGTTACACTTTTCGGACCGGAGCGGGTCGGATATCAGCGGACATGTCACCACTGACATTCGACGCTCCAAAGGGATACATGTATGTCCGTTTTTCATCCGAAAACGGAAGGATGAAAAACGGACATACGGATCCTCCGTGTGAAAGAGGCCTAAGTCTCTAAAATGAGAAATGTGCAGATAAGGATCAGCTATGACTAAGCACCATATCTGGCGTGAAACGCATCAGCAGCTGTGCAGTCAGTCTGTATTGCCCTGTAATCCTTTGATATCTATTTTTTGATAAAGGTGAACTTTTTTGGAGTGCGGCTATCCAGTGTTCTATTTCTTCCATGTGCAGATAAGGAGTCAAAATAAAGCTTGAAGTCATTAGCTGCATATGTATTCTGGGTCACTGACTTAAAGTGCTGAATCAAGATGATTAGCATGACAGCCAGGCAACTAGCATTTTCAGAGTAAACTGTCAGCACTGGTTGCCTCCATTGTCGTCCTCTCATTACCAGCTTTCTTTGAGGTAAAGTCTTATAAAAGTTTTTAGTGTATGTGGCCCCCTAATGATGGAAAGCATTTAAGCATTTGTCATCATGCAGATATTTTGAAACTTTATTTCAGTTTACTTTATTTTCAAGAGTCAGCTTCCAGTGCTGAGAGATTGGATTTTTGAGGCAGATGGATTTTTTGCCCTAAGGGCCACCATACACCCTGCCTGTAAACCTTAACAATAATCCTCTCTGTAAGCTTAACAGTAACCCTAACTTAAGTAAACACAACCCTTCCATACTCCAATGCCAGCGTAAGAACCCTCACCATAATTTTCAAGTACTCAAATATTTCCTAGATCAGTCCTTACTTTTTCCTCCTGGCTTAATTATTAAAGTAAATTACAGCCTTACCAATTAATTGCAAATATGACAGAGCGAACAAACGTAGTTACTTCGTATTACTTAAAGGCCAAAAAAATCCTTTTGACCGGAGTCCACCATAGGTTTTAGTACATTTGACTTTACAGATAATACATAAACTAATCATATTGCTATATTGTCTTTACAGGAACCAAAATGGATGCATTGACTTCCGCTAACACTACCTTTTCACTTGATTTATTCAAAAAATTAAGTGAATATAAACCCACAGGGAATATTTTCTTCTCTCCATTAAGTATCTCCACTGCATTGGCCATGATTTCCATGGGGGCTAAAGGTAAAACAGCCGAACAAGTATCAAAGGTGAGTATTAACAGCCTGATTAGGAATACCAGTAGTTCATTTATGTAATCGCATTCATTTATATGAAATCTCAAACTATGCTAAATGTTTTAGAGGTTATTTATAATATTAACAATCATACGTTGCACTAACCCCAACCACAAAATAATGTGAAAAATATTCAAATTAATCACTGATAATAATTATAATGACAAACAATTCATAAGTCCAATGTGAAAAAATCCAAGTTAAAAAGAATAAGTGAAGAGTGATGCAGAAAATGTGATATGGAAGATATCCTCCGTGGTAACCATTAAATGAAGAAGGTGCTTTGAAAGAAGATGGCACAAAGGGGTTTATTTACTAAAGGCAAATCCACTCTGTGCTACAGGTGAACTGCAAGTGCACTTGGAAGTGCAGTCGCTGTAGATCTGAGTGGAAGCTCTGTTGATTTTATCATCCAATCATGTGCAAGCTAAAATGCTGTTTTTTATTTTCCTTGCATTTCCCCCTCAGATCTACAGCGACTGCACTTAAAAGTGCACATTCAGTGCACTTGTAGTGCAAAGTGGATTCGCCTTTAGTAAATCAACCCCAAGTCCTCCGCCTAATAGTATCCTGAAAGGCTTAACTCTCGATCACAGGATCATATGCATTCATACCAAAAGATAAAAGTTCTACATAGTGCGTACCAATAAAAATGTTTTTTTTTAATATCATAAGTATAACCATCACATTTAAAAAGGGATACATTGGCGTTCAATACATAAACTTCAGCCGATAGGTAAAATGGCTGCACGTAAACATCTGGCAATGCAATGACATCACAGCAGGCTCAACCCCATGCGTTTCGTCACACCTGACATCTTCCAGAGCATCTGATAAGGCTATTTGGTAAGCCTTTCTGGATACTATTAGGTGGGGGACTTTGTGCCATCTTCTTTTATAGCTCATTCTTCATTTTAATTGTTACCATGGGGATATTGTCCATATTAAATTTTCTGGATCACTCTTCGCTTGGTTAACTTGGATTTTTTCACATTGGACTTCTGAATTGTTTGTCCTTATAATTATTTTGATTTATGATTAATTTTAACTTTTTTTAACATTTTGTGGTTGGGGTTAGCGCAACATGTGGTTGTTACTATTTTCATGACTGTTTATATCTCATAGTTTGTTTGCTGCTCTGCTTCAATAATTCATTATATACCTTAGCGCAGTTTACAGTTTTAATAAAAATTTGGTTATTTATAATGTTGTGAGGGTTAATGCAGTAGATATGCAATGCTGATATATATTGTGTTTTCTTTATGCCTGTAATATTATTTTAGGTTCCCATGCAGAGCAAAGGAACCAGTTCTCTTTAAGTGCTTGCCGACCGGCTCACGCCGATATACGTCAGCAGAAGAGCACGTACAGGCAGATTAACGTACCTGTACGTTGCCCATAAGAAGCGGTTTGCGCGCACGCCCGCCGCGACCTCCGTGAGTGTGATCGTGGGTCCCGTGGACCCAATGTCATCTCACGGAGAGGAAGAACGGGAAAGTGCTTGTGTAAACAAGCATTTCCCCGTTCTGCCTAGTGACAGGACACTGATGACAGCTCTCTGTAATCGGGAGCAGTGATCATTGTCATGTCACACATAACCACGCCCCCCCACAGTTAGAATCACTCCCTAGGACACACTTAATCCCTTCACTGCCCCCTAGTGGTTAACCCCTTCACTACCAGTCACATTTACACAGTAATCAATGCATTTTTAATTGCACTGATCGCTGTATAGATGTGAATGGTCCCAAAATCACGCCTAAAGTGACGATCTGTCCGCCATAATGTCGCAGTCATGATAGAAATCGATGATCATCGTCATTACTAGTAAAAAAAAAATAATAATAATAAAAATACCATAAAACTATCCCCTATTTTGTAAACGCTATAACTTTTGCGCAAACCAATCAATAAACGCTTATAGCGATTTTTTTTTTTTACCAAAAATATGTAGAAGAATACTTATCGGCCTAAACTGAGAAAAAAAATGTTTTTTTATATATTTTTTGGGGATATTTATTATAGCAAAAAGTAAAAAAATTATTATTATTTTTTTTTTAATTGTCGCTGTTTTTTTGTTTATAGCGCAAAAAATAAAAACCACAGAGGTGATCAAATACCACCAAAAGAAAGCTCTATTTGTGGGGAAAAAAGGACGTCAATTTTGTTTGGGAGCCACGTTACATGACCACACAATTGTCAGTTAAAGCGACATAGTGCCGAATTGCAAAAAGTGTTCTGGTCTTTGGGCAGCCAAGTTGGTCAGGAGCTGAAGTGGTTAATGCACACATTACCCAGCAGCAAATACCACCCACCTTTCCTTCATTCCCCACCACTACATTTCATTCAGCTGCCATGAGTAAGGAAAGGAAGCTGTGTGAAATCTTACATAGGGGGGAAGCCCCTTTCACCGCACATGAGAGGAAGGGACATAATTCATACACCTTTTCTGCTGCTTTGCACTGCATGTGTAAAGCACAGGCTTGCTGTAAGTATATTTTGAAAGGCTGGGTTGATTAACAGAGTTATCAAAGAGCTCTTTCACACTGGGGCGGTTTGCAGGCGTTATTGCGCTAAAAATAGCGCCTGCAAACTGACCTAAAACTGCCGCTACTGTTTGTTCAGTGTAAAAGCCCTCGGTGCGCTGGCAGGAGAAGAAAAAACTCCTGCAAGCCGCATCTTTGGAGCGGGGAAGGAGCGGTGTATTCACCGCTCCTAAACTGCTCCTGCCCATTGAAATCAATGGGGCAGCGCGGCTATACCGCGGCAATATCGTGGCTAGCGGTTTTAACCCTTTTTCGGCCGTTAGCGGGTCTTAAAACCGCACCGGTAGCAGCCGAATACCGCCGCAAAAATGACGGTAAGCAGCACTAAAAATAGCGCTGTTTTACCGCCAACGCCCCCACAGCCCCAGTGTGAAAGCAGCCAAAGAGCCATAGATCAGTCTACTGGCTGAATACCAATGAAATTAGATCATTTCTTTCAAACATATCATACTTTTTTTTTTTAAACACGATAACGGCAAGATCTGTATCAAGTTACAATTGCAGGCTGCCATCGCTGACTTCTGAAAATGCTAGCTGCGGTACTGCTTCTTCCCTAATACTTTCAGTTACAGACCCAGAATAAATATGCAGTCAATGAGGGCAGGGTGAAGTCCTGCAACTGGCATTTTCTAAAAGGTGATGATGACAACCTGCATATTTATTTTAGTATAGGGTTCTCTTAATCAGTATTCTTACGTAAATAGCTTATGTGAATAGTAGATTGTCCATACAGTTTAACAGAATACAAGCAACAATACCTGATTAAACTTTACATATTTGCACAATTGTTGGCTCTTATTGCTAAATTTGATGTTGTCATAGGTCAAGTACCTCTGACAATCCAAACTTACCATACTGATAAGATAATAGGTCTTATCAGTATGGGAAGGTCCTAGACTGAGTCACTATATAAAAATGAATGTCGGGGTAATCCTTACTGCAGGCATATGTACTTTATTACAGTTGTAAAGTTATTATGCCAGGTGTTCTTTGTACTTGGCTATGATTGCTAACAGAACAAGTTTGTACTATATAGATATGCACATCAAAGGTGAATTTGGCTTGGCTTCCTTTAACATTGCAGGCGTTCCAAAATAAATAGCAATTTGTGCTGTAGGGAGTGTTTACCAAAAGATAGTCACTTCCAGGCTGCGCCCTTTCCGGCCACCTTGCCTGATCATAGTTTATGATATTTTGCAGTTGAGTTGACCTGTAGAGACACCCAAGTTGTTTAGACACTGCCCGGCCACATAACTGGGGTGCTCAGTCCTGCAATCAGATCTTTTCTAATCAATGAAATACTAATAAAATTCAACCCAATTTGTACTCTAGGTCTGTTTTGTAAATTCTTGAGGTTCAATTATTTACTTGTAGTATTCCCCTGAGTGTCGAACTGTAAGGTTATTCTATCTCCTGCTTGAGTTTGGTGCTCTTAACAGACATCCGAAAACTGTCATTTAACGATGGGACTGCCAGGATTATATAAAAGAAAAAAAGTTTTTTGTGAATTTACAATTTTACCCAGGCCCAGCAGCCTGGAAAGTCTGTCACTTATCAACCCAAAGCTCAGGCAGGAGACAGGTCAGCCTCCATGGAAGCCTTGCAGACTGTATTTGGGCTGACGTTTCTGCTCTGAAAAGAATAGAATTCAAGTGTGTAACAAAGTGCACACCTATTCTTAAGAGGTGGGGGGTGTGCTATTATAGCTGCTTTAAGCATATGTCAAGTGACAACAGTCCCACCGGTTACTCTTGTATGCTCCAACAGCAAAATAGACAAGAATAAATGGCTTTCCTTTAGCAGAGTAGGGGAAGACTACTGACCCTGGTGGATTTTTAATATTATCTGTGTACCTGTTGCAGATTTCCTCTTCCTTCCCGTTTGATAAAACGGTTTAATCATGACTGGAAATCTATCCAATAGTCCTGGATAGCAGTAAAAACCAGACAGGGATCCTTCCCCGCCCCATCTAAAACTAGATAAAAATAGTTTTTGCTGGACTTACACTTTAAGGTTAGAAATTTGGATTTTTACAAATGTCCAATTCTGACTGGATAGTCATAACTTTATTTGTAAAACATAGCTCTTTTAAAGTTTGCCTTTAAGAAAAAATAATATATGCACATATTTTACAGGAAACAAAATGTGCATTTATTATTTTTTTCTACAGGAGCTTGCAAAGCATTGCACCCACGATCAGGGGATCAGGGGTACAATGTCGGGCTCCTGCAAACAATTCCTTTAGCTCTTGTACCAGTTAGAAAGTGGAAGGAAGTGTCAATTGACTAGGAGTGCACTTATCGGCGCACTCCTAGTCCATTGAGAACTGCAAGTCTGTCTGCCACGGTGGGAGATGGGACTTGTAGTTCATTCCATCACAGATCTTGGTGAATGAATTATGCAGTGATGTGGGCAGTGGGTCAATTTTAAATGTGACAGTGGCTATGGGGGAGAGGAAACTCAACCCGATGTCACAGGGGGTGGCACTCTGTAGACTGAATGTAAACAATGCAATGTTAATGTTGGCCTAGACATCTGATAACAGAAGTCCAGGCCAATGTGAGGGTGCTCAGGAACATGTAACCTGTTCCTAAATGTGAACTTAGGAACATTCAGTGATACCAAGCAACATTGGATCCCATTACCATCACTTTTTTTTCTGTCATCAGATGTTCAGGCAAAGGTAACATTGTATTGTTTACAATCAGTCAATCCACAACCTGCACTGTAACTGCAGACTGTCAGACATCTATTCTTCATTCCCTTTTGATTCCTCCTGTAATGACAACTCTAGAAACACAAAGAAAAACAAGAGACAAGCATCTATATTTGCAAGATTTCTAGGTGTACCTGGATATACTTTAAAAGCCAGTTTGTTTTAGAAGTGCAGTCATCCTTTTAAATGTAACCTGTACATGAGGGCTGCCATTGCTGAGCTCACTCTCCCTTATGTGAGTTTGTGCTTTGCCCCAGAAGCATTGCTCCACACAGCAGAATGGGGCAGTGAAAGAGTGAATGAAAGATGAGTAGATTCTGTTGGAGGGATGAGCCTTAATGCAAACCTGTCCCACTGCCTTTTTTAATTTGTGTGTTTTTTTGTTTATTTTTTGTGGCAAAAGCTTGGACCCTAATTCCATCCTCTTAGAATATGCATGCACTGAATATGCACTATACTTTCTTTTTAAGATACTGGCTGCCTGGCTATCAATTTCACCATCTTTCTTCAGTACTCTGAGTCACTGACCTCTGTGACTTTCCAGCTAACACTGTGGAATCAGAAAATAATCTACCCTGCAGATCAGTGCAATGTTGCCCAATTTAATTAAACATGCATGTGACTAAACTGTATACTCATCTCATATTATATTATAACATAATTTTATTAGATAGTCAATATTGCATTAACATTCTACAAAACTGCCAAACTAAAAGTCAGCCTTTTCAAGTGCACCTAAAATAAATTTGATACAAATGACAAATTATCCTTTTGCACTGTGTGTTAGATGTCAGAGGGTCAAAAAGCTAATCACCAATAGAGGTAAGTACAGCGCCGACCAGGGAGTGGGAAGGATGTATGATGTTCATCTTTTCATTTTTTCTGAAAAGGTGAACTAACCCTTTAACCTTTCAAGCCCAGCAAAACATTGAGACAGAAGCTTGTACATTCAAGAGACTAAACAAGTAAATACCTCATACAGCCCACTTTCTGTTTCTAGTCTGGTAAATAGCCTAGGCTTATGACATCATGCATAGCACTCTCTCTCACTCTCGTGAGAGTTTGCCAGGAAGGGAGGGATGAGTCATAAGAGGGCCAATAAGAGCTGGAGGTGTGTGTCTGTGTAAATCCAGGAAGTGAACAGGCAGCAGCTTCAGCTGCCCACAGTTAAAATGTCGGCAGCCAGACTCAGTGGAGGGAGATTTCTGCAGCATATTTGGCAAGTACAGAATCACAGTGTATATAAAATAATACACAGTAGTTGGAGGGAAGCTTCAAAAAGGTAAAGATGTTTTTATTACAAATTATGTGAGCAGACTGCAGTTCCTCTTCAATATAACACAACCAGAACAACCATCCTTAACCACTTCCCACCAAACCACTGTACATAAACTGCCGGTGGGACAAGCACTGTTCTGAGTGGACGTACCCGTACATTCTATCAGAACTGCATTTATGCGTGCCCCCAGGGGCACGCATCAGTGTGACCACTGTGTCATGGACACAGCAGATCACCGATCTGTGTCCTGATTGGCGGTGCTCCACCTTGGTACAATGTGATCATTGTGACCAATCTCAGCAATCACATGGCCAGTAGTAAAGATGGCTGCTATTGATGCAGCCACTTTGAACTACTGGGAGCTCTGTGATTGGTCAGTGTGATCACAGGATACAAGGCCAAGCACTGCCTCCCTGTACCATGTGATCAGCTGTAGCCAATCACAGCTGATCAGTGTTCTCATGGCTGAAGGTATGCAGCCGAGATCTGTCAGAAATGATTGTTTATACAGCCATCACAAAAAAAACCTCCCTGATAGAAAATCTTTATTATGAAGTCCTTTTTAAGGACAGCTGTTAGTCTTTGCATACATGTCTGTTTCTTATGAAATGTGATTGTTTTACCAGATAAATTAACTTTAATGGTTCAGTTATCATTTTTATTTGTTCTTTTCATATATAGGTTTTACATTTTGACGCTGTTAAAGATGTCCATTCGAATTTCCAAACACTGAATGCTCAGATTAATAAGAAAGCTGGTTCTTCATATACACTGAATCTTGCTAACAGACTATTTGGTGAAAAGACATTTGACTTCTTATCTGTGAGTATTCTCTTTCCCCAGATAACAATGAAATGAGTATTTGTAATTATTAGTTTATACTTTAATTGGACTGTGAGTCAACCTTTTATCACAATACCAGCAGACTATCACCGTAAAAGAGAAAAAGCACAATTCAGTTGCCCATAGGAACCAAACAAGTGTTATTTAGCACTGCTCTAGCTGAAATGTGATCGGTAGGCAAAGACTACTGCAAATATTTGCTTGTTACATCATGCTTGTAAAGAAGATGGGTATCTGTTAGATCCTATCACAGACTTGATTTTCCTTGTAGCGTTTCTAAACATGTTACTGTTTTAGTGTAGGTGGTACGGGAATTTCAGTATTACAAACCACCTGTTGTATGAACTTGTCACCTTGGCCGGTTCAGTTGAAAGAGGAAGAAAAGCCTCTAAATTCTCCATGGGGCCTTGATGAGTAAGACCAATGGCACTTAAGCTACAGCTGTTGTTAGTGAGTGAGCATAAGGGGCAAAAATCTCACATTTCAACCTATCTGGGTTTTTCTGACAAGTAACACAAACTGCATTTAAATAGACAGCTGTGAACTGTACCAGGGTTGCTAAAAAATATTCCCCTGGGGAATAATTCCATATGATACTAGCAGAATTAGTTGTCGGTGTTGAAAGTATTGTTGCAAGGGCTGTATATGTTCATAAAGTATTTACGTAAACCATGTTATATGCAGCTGCATCACGAGTAGCCCGTTGCATACAGCAGTTGGCTTACAAAAAAAAATTGCAGCATCAGAACCCCAAATCTGCCATTCATCCATAAGAAAACTTGTAAAGGTAAGTCAGTGTTTTCTGTCACTGGGCCTTTTATGTATTTGTACACAGTGATTACAGCCCACCCTGTTTTTTGCAGGCAGAAATATAATTCAGTTAAAACCCAGCTCCAGGCAAAAATGAATTGTAAATAATGTGTTGGCTGGTGTCAGGCTTCCTCGCATGCAGCTATAGTAAGTGACCATAGTAAGCAGCCAAGCTGACCCCCAACGTGACAGCGACCTTCTGGGCAATACAGGACTTTTCCCAGTGACTTTCCCAATGTGAGAGTGGTGGGATGACTCTAATCCATCCTCCTGACTGTGTGCTTCATCCACTTCACTCCCATGGGGTTCCAGACACTGGGCACCTTCTTCAGGCTTGACAGCCAGAGACATCAGCAGAACTCACACTCTCCCAAGCAGCATGCTTACCAAATAAGGGCACCACATGAATGGATATGTCCTTTACTGAAGCCGCAATCAATCATGACTTTCATAGAACAACTCCATTCAATGCAAATGGACTCTTGTACCAGGGCTTTCAGGTGGCGGCTCACTTCCTTGCAGTTAGATGGGCCCATACTCCTCCTGGCCCTGGAATGGGGGAACAGAGGGACATACCAGCTTAATGGCTCTCTCTCTTCTCTCTCCTGGAACTAGGATGGGGAACCCCAGGGCACCCTGCGCTCCCCCAGGAGAGGGGAGAGCAAGAGAATGCAGATGTTGCCTGTTCCTCTTTCTCTGCAGTCAGACCCAGCTCTCCTCCTTGGTCCTTCCTAGTATCCCAGCTTACGCCCCGGGGGAGGAGACACCTTAAAGGGGACCCCACTTTACCACCTGCCCACAAGTGTATTGTGCATCAATCACCTTACTCCTCAGTCTTGATTGCAAACACCTTTTCCTAAGCCATCCCACAGTGTATGATTCAAAGTCAGTTTCCTCTATGAGCTCAGCTAATTCTTGCCCCAGGGAGCAGGCAATTTTACCTGCTTGTTATCTTCTTGGGTACCGGTTCTCTCCCCGCCCAGTGAGTTCTCCTGCCTTTGGAGCCTCTAAGCTAATACCTCATGTACACTCAGTAAACAGCCAATCATTTCAGTACACAAAAAGTGTAAACAAATGATGAGGTCAGGCCAGGTAACATGCAGACTTTATCAATACGGTCTTACTAAGCATGCATGTTTGGGAAAAAAAAAGCAGAACTATATATTTATCATCCAGCAAATACACTTTGAGGAAGAAGGAGAGAAGAAGCTGCATGACTCTTTTGGGAAGGAGAGAAAGAAAAGAGGCAGCATGAACACATTGGGGAGGAGATGGATAGAAGAGGAAATCAGACTGATTTATGGAGTAGGAAGAGAGAAGAGGCATCATTACTGCATTGAGGAGATGGAGATGGAGATGGAGATGGAGGCTCTGAATTGGGGAGAGAGAGAAAAGGCAGCATGACCAGACTGGAAAGGAGGGTGAGAGAAGTATCAACAAGACCAAAATGAGCAGGAGGGAGAGAAAAGAGGCAACAAGACAAGGGTGGGGAAGAGGGAGAGAAGAAAGAGCATGATCCAATTGGGGGACGGAGAAAAAAAAGAGAAAGCAAGATCTATTTTTGGGGTCGGGTTAGAGGATAGGAGGCAGCATGACAACACTGGGGAGGAGGAAGAAAAAAGAGTCAACAGGACAGAAGTAGAGATGGGGAGGAGGGAAAAAAAGGGTGCAGAGTAACTGGATGGGGGAGGAGATGAGAGAGGAGCCGGTGAGACCCAATTGTGGGAGAGAGAAGATCATGACCAGGGGCTCATGATAGGAGGCTGAAAAAGTCAGAAACAATAGAGAGGGATGGAAAGAGGCAATGAAACTGAGAGACCAGAGCTGAGACGCAGTGGAAGTTAGTGATAGACTTTACCCACTGCCCGATGCTTGCCTTGTTACTTGACCCCAGTACCTGCACATATCTACAGTCATTGTGGGTGACAGGAGCGAGTTATCAACTGTAGGTGCTGGGAGAGCGCCCCCACACACACCAGCCCAGTTGGAAAATGTCTACCTGTTCCCCTGCCCTCAGAGTAGTTAACAGAGCTGAATCATAGTGCAGGAGGTAACAGAGGCAGCAGTGATTTGGGAGCTCAATGCCCCTTCACATTTAACACAATAACATGGTGCATGAGGCACTGCCTTCAGTCCTAGTATAGTCGCGACATGATGGCAGCCTTTGTGGAAGTTAGAAGGTAGCTATTCTCTCCCTAGACGCAGCCAAAGCATTCGACTGCGTCGAGTGGACATATTTATGGGAGGTTCTGGAGAAGTTTTGGTTGGGTAGAGGATTCGTAAAGTGGATTAGATTAATGTATTCAGCTCCACGAGCATGTATACAGATAAATGGCTCATTATCAGAATATTTCTCTCTGTCCAGAGGTACTAGGCAGGGGTGCCCACTATCACCGATGCTGTTCGCATTGGCTATAGAACCACTGGCAATAGCAATTAGACAAACAACCACTGTCGGGATTTGAGAGATGCGGAAGGGCGGACAAAATGTCCTTGTACGCAGATGATGCTTTACTATTCCTGGGAGATAAAGAAACTGATTAAGACCTTTGGTAGTTTCTCAGGGTTTATTATAAATTGGGAAAAATCAGTGCTATTGCCAGTTGATGATTTAACACCAGCTTTAGCCCAGATAGATAATAAAATACAGGTTGTTACATCCTTTAAATACCTGGGAATAAGGGTTTCCTCTAGCATAAGGGAATATATAAATTATGACTGGGTCCCTATATTGGATACATTTTAAGGTGAAGAGTAGAGTATAGACTAAATTAACTTTATCGGTGGTAGGGCGTGTAAATTTAATGAAAATGTTTTGGGCCCCACATTTACTTTAATGCTCTGGATACCACTTAAATGGTTTAAAAAAAAAAATAGATTCCCTGTTTCGAACCTTGTTATGGAAAGGGCAAAATACTAGAATTAGGCTAACCACAATACAACTCCCTAAAGATAAGGGGGGTTTAGCCGTTCCAAATGTTAAAATGTACTTTTTAGCAGCACAACTCCAACAGGTTGCAGGATGGGGAGTGATCGACTGGACGGATCCTAATCAATCGATACTTCTGAGTAGATCTTCACAATTTCATTTGATAGCTCAATTAGAATCAAGTAATTTTTCTTACACGTCACAGGGCTCTACCCTGGGACTCATATGTAAAGTAAGGCAGGAAATGAGATGTATTCTGCAATATAGTAATATTTCAGTCTATTCTCCCCTATAAAAACTATGAGGAAGTAGGCAGACTAAAAGGGTTTGGAATATGGAGAGAAAAGGGGATAAAATATATTGCACACCTTTATACAGATAATATACTAAAAACATTTCAAGATTTGCAGAAAAAATACTTAATGCCCTCCCACACCTTTTATCAATATCTACAACTGCGCCATGCACTAGAGAGTCTGTTTAAAGATAATAAAGTTAAGATACAAAATATGCCACTTATGGATTTTCTTGTAAAGATACAGGTTAAGAGGGGTCTTATTTCCACTCTCTATATGGCCGTTTGACTGAGCAATCACAGAAGATAAACAGCTAAGTTTAAGCCAGAAGGGGATGGGAAAGACCTTGGAAAATTAACAGATGAAACATGGCAGTGTATACTGGAACATGTACAGTCCGTATCCATTTTACCACAGCAATGCTTAACCCAATTATATATATAGAGCTTACAGGACACTAGCTAAATTATACCAATGGGGGAGGCAGAATATGTCGGAATGCCCGAGATGTTCAAGAGCATCTGCTGACCTAATGCATATGCTTTGGAAATGCCCTAAACTGTTCAGGTTTTGGAAAAATGTGGTAGAGACTATTATTTAGGCGTATCAAACACAGGTACAGGTTGATTCAAGAATATGCTTATTGGTCCCATTAGATAAAAAAATATACACTCCAGTAACTAGGATACCCATTAACCATCTCAATACAGTGCATATTTATTTATTTTGTTACTAGTAATGGCGGCGATCTGCGATTTTTATTGTGACTGTGATATTGTGCCGGACACATCGGACACTTTTGACAAATTTTTTGGACCATTCACATTTATACAGCGATCCGTGCTATAAAAATGCACTGATTACTCTATAAATGTGAATGGCAGGGAAGGGGTTAACACTAGGTAGTGATCGAGGGGTTAATTCTGTTCCTAGGGAATGTTTCTAACTGAAGGGGGAGGGGACTCACAAGGGGAGGAGACCAATAGGTGTTGCTCTATACTGAGAACACACATCGGTCTCCTCTCCTCTCTGACAGGACGTGGATCTGTGTGTTTACACACACAGATCCACGGTCCTGCCACATTACCGGGCAATCGCGGGTGCCCGGCGGACATCTCGGCCGCCGAGCACGCGCATCGGGTGCCCAGTGACACGGCGGGCGTGCGCGATTGCCGGCGGCAGCGCGCCCGCCCCTGGTGGGTAGGGAAGGCGTATATGACGCCCTTCCAGAACAAGAGCCGTGCCGCCTGGCCGTCATATGACAGACGGCGGGCAGCAAGCTGTTAATCGGATGCTGTTTATAGCACGAAAACTGAGAGCTATTCAATAGCTATAGATTAGTTAGGGAATGATAGCTAAAATAGGAAGAATTGGTATGAAGGATTCATGAAGCGGAGGGGTATGCTAGTAGCTGATTTAGTTTGGCCCAAGGGAGGGAGAAGGGAAAAGGAAAGAGAAATTTATTTAAAAACATTTTTTTTTCGGAATATGTTATTGTTGTATGTATTTTGTATTTTTATGTGTGTTTCACTATGTGTTTGTGATAGAGGAAAAATGTTAATAAAAAGAGATGGAGAAAAAAAGAAGGTAGCAGTTTTGAAGGAGCATGGAGACACAGCTTAACCACTTCAGCCCCGGAAGATTTTACCCCCTTAATGACCAGAGCATTTTTTTGCGATTCGGCACTGCATCGCTTTAACTGACAATTGCGTGGTCCTGCAACGTTGTACCCAAACAAAATTGATGTCTTTTTTTTCCCACAAATAGAGCTTTCATTTGGTGGCATTTGATCACCTCTGTGGTTTTAATTTTTTGCGCTATAAACAAAAAAACTACTGACAATTTTTTTTAAAAAGCAATATTTTTTACTTTTTGCTATAATAAATATCCCCAAAAATATATATAAAAAAACTAATTTATTTCTCAGTTTAGGCCGATATGTATTCTACATAAAAATATCACAATAAGTGTATATGGATTTGTTTGCTCTACAAAATAGGGGATAGATTTATGGTATTTTTATTATTTTTTTATTAGTAGTAATGTCGGTGATCTGCGATTTTTAATGTGGCTGCGACATTGCGGCAGACAGAACGGACACTTTTGACACTATTTTGGGACGATTGACATTTATACAGCGATCGGAGCTAAAAATAGCCACCGATTACTGTGTAAATGTCACTGGCAGGGAAGGGGTTAAACACTTGGAGGCAATTAAGGGGTTATTATTATTATTATTATACAGGATTTATATAGCGCCAACAGTTTACGTAGCGCTTTACGACTTGAGGGTAGACAGTACAAATACAATACACTTTAATACAGTAGGAATCAGAGGGCCCTGCTCCTTAGAGCTTACAATCTAAGAGGGAAGGTCAGGAGATACAAGTGGTAATAACAGTGGGTGATGTGCTGATTGAAAGAGATAAATGTACAGTTGTTAGGTGGGGGCCAGATAGGCTTCTCTGAAGAGATGAGTTTTCAGGGATCGTCTGAAAGTTGATAAAGTAGGAGAAAATCGGACGGATTGGGGTAGAGCATTCCAGAGGATGGGGGAGGCTCTGGAGAAGTCCTGAAGGCGAGCATGGGATGAGGTGACAAGGGAGTTTGAGAGCAGGAGGTCTTGGGAGGAGCGAAGAGAACAATTAGGTTGGTATTTTGTGACTAGGTTAGAGATGTAGCTGGGGGCCAGGTTGTGGATGGCTTTGTAAGTTATAGTTAGTATCTTGAATTCAATTCGGTGACTGAGTGGCATGCCAATGGAGGGATTGGCAGAGGGGTGTAGCAGACGCTGAGCGGTGTGTGAAGTGGATGAGCCTGGCAGCAGCATTCATGGTGGACTGAAGTGGGGATAGCCTATTTAGAGGTAAACCAATGAGGAGGGAGTTGCAGTAGTCGAGGCGGGAGATGACCAGGGAGTGGATTAGAAGCTTTGTGGTGACATTGGTTAGGAAGGGGCGTATCTTGGAGATGTTGCGGAGATTGAGGCTACAAGTTTTAGATAGTGATAGAATGTGAGGTCGAAAGGTTAGTTCAGAGTCCAGGATTACACCTAGGACCTTGGCGTGGGGAGATGGGTTGATAGTTGAGCCGTTGATATTGACAGGGAAATCAGGGGAAGAGTTAAATGTGTTCCCTCATCATGTTCTAACTGTAGGGGATGGGCTACCTAGGACATGACAGAGATCACTGCTCCCGATGACAGGGAGCAGTAGATTCCTATCATGTCACTAGGCAGAACAGGGAAATGCCTTGTTTACATTAACATTTCCCCATTCTGCCTCTCATCGTCACGATCGCAGGCCACTGGTGGACAACAAGCTTGCAGGACCGGCGGGCACGCTCCCCACGATGCGCGGCAGGCGCGCGCCCGCTAGCTCGGGATTACGAAGGGATGTACAGGTACGCTCTTATGCACACCTGTGCCATTCTGCTGACATACGTCGGCGTGTGGCGCTCAGGAAGCAGTTAAAAGATAGTTTCCTACCTTAACTAAAGAAAAATTATATAGTTAGATCATTATAGAATAGGTGTCACAAGAAATAAACAGTGACAGAGTCTAAGTAGTGAAGCAAAGAGAGAAAAGACTTTGCCAGAGACTGTACTTCAAATAGGCCAGCAATGGCAGCTTCCATAATTCTATTCAGGTTCCTTTAAGCGAGCTTTTGGATTTGGAGCTCCTAAATGTTTACCAATGTAATGAACGTAAATTGTGTTCTCAGTCCAGAGCAGTGTCTTGCCAGAAAATGGACCCCCCTGTATCAATAAAAGAAAAAAATGTTTTGTGCTTTGCTTTACATCATCTAGTACATTCCATTATAGTCATTGATCATATGACATGCATGAATAGAGTTTAACATAATAAATTACTTTCCTACCAGGGATTTTTATCTTCGCTGCAAAGTCTGTATCAGGCAAAACTAGGCACCGTTGACTTTTTAACTGCACATGAAGCTGCTAGAAAAGAAATCAATGCTTGGGTTTCAGAACAAACAAAAGGTTAGTATGAGTTTTTAAAACTGCATTGAAAATTGAGTACTGTCCGTAATACTTTTTTAATTTTTTTTATATGCACTAACATATCATTTTTCATGGACGAGCTTTCGGGGTGTGTCCCCTTCTTCAAGGTCCAAGCAGTACTGATTCACAAAAGTTTTAGCAAAAAGTAAAATGTTAAAACAAAACAAAAAAAAAATCTCTGAGGGAAAGGAAAAAGAAAAACAAACACATACAAATCAATAGTATGGCAATAAAGCCATCAGCAAGTGAGATAAGACAGAGGGAAACCTATAGACTGGAGGGGGGGGGGGTGATAGTCACAGAGGGGGTCATAAAACTGTAGTATAGTGGGTGAGGAAACCAATATCTAAATTTAGGCCATTGTTTTTTGTGTCAAAAAGAAGTATCATTCTTAGTTCAAATGTTTTTCCTTTACTGGATAGTTCTGAAATTCCCTTTAAGAACTAATACATTGCAGTCTTCTATAGTGTTGTGAGAAATGATGTCCCACAGGTGTGCGGAAACTGTCTTCCTTATGTTCCTTGATGGTATACCTGTGCAAATTGGTGCACACATGCGCAGTAAAGTCATTGAAATTGATGCAGTGAAAGCACAACAGTTGTCATGCAACAGAATGCTGGGGCACAATGGCACCAAATTTAAACAACTGGCTTTATAGCTGCAAAATACCATTTAAATTGTCATAAACTGCAGTTCACTGCAGCCAAGGCATTGGAGCACCCAGGGACAGAGAAGGGGTCACTAAACCCTACCATGACAAATGTCTTTATACTATGAGCAGAATGTTAAAGCGGTAGTAAACCGCTGTCTTTTTTTTTTTTTTCTTAAACCAGGTCGCATACAGCGCATTAAGTGAACTGATCTTAGAACGAAGCCCTCCAGTGTGGCGCGTTGTCACTGCTGAAGGTGCATCCATCTTCACCCGGTATTCCTTCTGGGTTTGCAGACTCCAGCTCTGTGAGTGTCCAGAGCCACAATGAAGTCACTCCCGCACATGCCGTTCCTTCAAAGTGCATGTATCGGTGACGCCAACGGCTGTATCTAAAGTAAATATCTCCAAAACGGTGCAAAAAAATGACATTTTCCCTGCAAGCTGCCTTTATTTTGCTCAGCAACAGCTGGGGAGCCAGTGTGTATGATGAGGCCACAATGTAGTGCACTGGGAACAAGATTAGAGATTTTTTGGATACATTCTGGTGTCACTTTGACTTTGGATAGAAGTGACGGGTGCAGAAAAATTGGTCTTTGGATGTCAGTGGTGCCTTCCCACCATAACCTTATAGAGGTACTGTTGATGAAAGCAAGAATTGGCCTGGCATCCCTAGATTCAGAACTTGGGCTTCCAGTGAAACAACATGCTTACATTTTGCGCAGCAGAATTTGCCCTTGATCGGACGATCATTATTATTATTATTATTATTTAAGGTACTTATATAGCGCTGTCAATTTACGCAGCGCTTTACATATACATTGTACATTGTACATTCACATCAGTCCCTACCCTCAAGGAGGTTACAATCTAAGGTCCCTAACTCACATTCATATACTAGGGTCAATTTAGACAGATGGTAAACAAAGCAGTGCAGCGCTAAACTCAAAAGTCCAAATAAAGTCCCTTTAAAGTAGAATCACATATAGGTAGGGAAAGGATTCTGATTCAGTGTGTGTGAATGCGCTACCCCTATAGTAACCACCACTTGTTCTCTTCCTATTAATCCGAAGGAATCACTTACATAAAATAAAATACAAAATCATATGCATAATCTTATAGCTCTAAATCAAACAAAAAAATATAACCATATATTGTACAGTACATAAAAAAATCCTTCAAACGTGCTGCCAAAAAAGTCCCTTGGTAATTAATTGTGACTGGCGTGCTTCTATGTTCCTTCAGTGATCATATGTGACTGAGCGAAAAACCTCCACCATTCAGATTGGCCACTCACCAGATGTTTAATAAAGATGCGCCTTTGGTTCATTCAAGGGATAACCACTCCACCTATGTAACACTCCTCACCGGCTAAACTTGGACTCCAATGTTCCTCATTGGAGAGCATAAGGGATAAAAAACGATCATAGCGCAATATGCTTGAACTATTTATTTAAAATTACAGGAAAAGTATCAACTCACATTTAAAAGTGCCCTCGAGCTGGCACAAAGCTTATCCAGCAGTTATGGACGGGTACTGGGCTGTTTGCATGGTCCGCCTGGTGTTGTATTGCGGCCTCCTCGCTCGGCTTGCGCTCCAAGCCTCGTTCACGTCCGGTCACCTGATGTGAAAAAACTCCCAGCAGCCTCTACGCGTTTCGCATCATAGAATGCGTCATCAGGAATTATTATTATTATTATTATTTAAGGTACTTATATAGCGCTGTCAATTTACGCAGCGTTTTACATATACATTGTACATTGTACATTCACATCAGTCCCTACCCTCAAGGAGCCTACAATCTAAGGTCCCTAACTCACATTCATATACTAGGGTCAATTTAGACAGATGGTAAACAAAGCAGTGCAGCGCTAAACTCAAAAGTCCAAATAAAGTCCCTTTAAAGTAGAATCACATATAGGTAGGGAAAGGATTCTCCTCTGAAGTGAAGTAGGTGCTCAAGATGTTCCATGCAGTGCTACATATCCGTGAACCCACCACCAGCCAGCCAAACCGCTCACCTTAGCATATGGACCCCTGAACTAACAGATGGGTCAAACCAACATTTACCACACTCAGTGGATTAGGATGAAGACTTGTCTAGGCAGATGGTCCCACGGTAATGAGGGTGGCACTCAAAATTGCAGATCATATCACATGAAATAGAAATGAAAGTACATAGTGCACACTGCATGGCTAAAAAACAATAACATTTATTAAAAAAAGCAGGTACTCACAAACACAGCACTATGCCCTAGTGCTGGGATACAGGTAAAATATCATCAAGGGATAACGCGGGTTAGATGGTGGCTGCAGTGATTTCCAAAACCTCCCGCACGCGTATCGTCCTCCTCGGGACTTCATCAGCGGTAATGGAGATAAAAGACATCACATATATATATATAGAGCCCAAATATCTACTTCCTATAGGCTAAACCACCCCCCCCGGGGTACCCTCCAATCGGCTCCAGCCACCGTGGGGTCAGAGGAATTGCTTCCTACCCAAACTAGTAAGTTCCCAATTTAGACAGAAGCCAATTAACCTACCAGCATGTCTTTGGAGTGTGGGAGGAAACCGGAGAACCCGGAGGAAACCCAGGCAGGCACAGGGAGAACATGCAAACTCCAGGCAGGTAGTGTCGTGGTTGGGATTCGAACCAGCGACCCTTCTTACTGCTAGGCGAGAGTGCTACCCACTACACCACTGTGCCACCCACAGATCAAGGAACCCATACATGGCGCAAAAGGTACACCGAGTCGCATCTCCACACCAGCTGGGCATAGTACCTACTAATTTAATGGGGATTTAGGAATTATGCTCTGTCCAATTACCTAACAACTAGCTTCCCGACACTAATATTTAACAATACAATACACAGGTACTCACAGCACACGTACACTCACAGCACACAGGTACTAACAACACTTGGGCACTCGCAGTACTGTGAATCTCTATTGTAAAGGAACACCCCCACATACAATAAAGTGCCATATGGAATTATTCTGCCCATGGTGTCTCTATTTCTTATCATTCTGCTTGTTGCATTTTTTATTTTTATTTTTTTCCCACAATATTTTATTAGTAGAAAAAAGAGTGTAGGTTTACAATATTGTTGAACAGAGTGTTGGTGAAACATGTTGATAGTTACAATCAATGGTAAAATATTTGTGATCAGAACAAACACGAGTATATAACTCTGGCGAAAGTGAAGTCTAAAAGTCAACAGAACAAGTATTAATTAAGACATAGGGGGTTATTTACGAAAGGCAAATCCACTTTGCAAGCTACAAGTGCAAAGTGCACTTGAAATTGCGCTGAAAGTGCACTTGGAAGTGCATTCGCTGTAAATCTTAGGGTTAGATCTGAAATGAGGGGAAGCTATGCTGATTTTATTATCCAATCATGCTAAATGCTGTTTTTTATTTCCCCTGCATGTCCCCCTCAGATCTACAGCGACTGCACTTCCAAGTGCAATTTCAAGTGCACTTTGCACTTGTAGTTTGCACTTGTAGTGCAAAGTGGATTTGCCTTTTGTAAATAACCCCCATAGTGTCTGGTTGTGTTGGATCCATTAACATTCATTGCTAACTATAAAAACAAGCCTTCTGTATATTGATAGATTGGTTTTTGTGTGTATATTGTATAAAATCAGATGTTTAAGAGTTGGTATAATAATTATGGTCATTAGGTGTGGTATTTCGCCCATGTAGCCCATGACCCTATCTGGTCAATTTTCGGTGTTTCGTGAGATAGAGCTCTAATGGTTGCATAAGGTTGGTGAAGATGTAAACCATAAGAGAGAAAGATGTTGCATCTTTATTTTACTGAAAGTTTGTATATTTGCTTCATGGTATTAACGCACAAACCAACAATAGCCAATCCACTGCTCATGTTATGCATTGGGTCTGTTTGCATAATATTGTTTTGATTGTATAAAACTTATGTATATATATATATATAATTGTATTTGTTTAGGAAAGATTCCAGAAGTGTTGTCTCAAGGAACCGTGGATACAACGACCAAATTAGTACTAGTGAATGCTTTATATTTCAAGGGTGACTGGGCTGAAAAATTTAATAGTGAACAAACAACTGAAGCTCCATTCAGGCTAAGCAAGGTAATGTCAAGTTACCATATGTGTCATAGATACTGCTGCTGTTAGCATTTTAATCATCTCTTTCAAATAATGCCAGGCATTGCAAAGCTAAACAATAGTGTGCATTAACCATTGTCAACCATTTGAATTGTACCTTAAAGCACTAGGCACAATGAGAGCCAGCTGCTATTTGGTATAGATTGCCGCACTTCATGTTTATTGTTTTAGTCCTTGAGAGTTAATCATTTTCTGAAGTACAATGTTTTTTTACTTTAATGCGGCCTACATGGCTTGCTATGGGGGCACATGCAGACCGTGCTGGCGGGGGACTCCATAAGAGGTAGGGGGTCGTTCTCTGCAATATCATTACACAGTGCAGGCAAGTATAAACCTCTTTTTTTATTTTAATTATTTAAAAAAAAGATTACAATCACTTTAATGATGTATCAATCATTAATGTATAAGTTTTTTTTTTTCCAAGATGAAAAGTGATTCCTTTAGAATTTTTCCTTGGTTTTATTCATAATTTATGTTTTTTTTGTTTATTTAAATGTTTTCTTGATTTCTGACACAATATTTCTTTTAGAAGAGGTTGTAACCCTAAAAAAAAAAAAAAGAAGAGAGATCCTGTTCCTTTAAAGCGGGTTAAACAGCATAGTGCTGTCTAATCTGTCGCTTTCAATGCTGTCAAAAAACCTGGTTGATCCTGCCTGTTCCTGTGGCCCCTATATAAACTGACCGCAGTAATTATGTCTGCTGATCCACGATACCATGGCCAGTTTATGTGCCTCCATCACCCCACAGTGTCTCCTCCTCTCTCCCTCCCGGTCAGCTCCTGTGTGTGAGCGATCTCCTCCCTGCCCCTCCCCTCCCGCCCTGCTGCTATTAGTAGCTGGCAGTATGGTCAGAGTAGGATTACTGCCAGCCCATTTGTTATACCAAGGTATACTACACAAAATGATGCTGTTAAATAAAAATTTGGTGTTTGAAGCGATTCACAATGTGAAAAAATAGATGAATAAATAGCCTATAAACCACCAGGAAGCAGGATGATGAAAAAATCACGCTGTAGCCATGGCAACCATTTTGCTGTTGTGCTATAAAGCTGAGACCATAAGCGCTTGAGTTATCCATGAAAAAGTCACGAGACCGTGACGCAAGGCGTGGGAGGAGCCAAGGACGCTCTGTGTAGACTGGCAGCATCGAGCGGTGTACTGCAGCGACTCTGCTCCTGTCTGAGGCGGCTGACTGCTATATAGAAACCTGCATATGCCTTTTTACTATTAGGCGCACGTGAGTGGATTAGTTACAAGTTTGCCTGTGTACCTGGTATTAAGACCATTGCGCAATGATCTCTTTTTCTCTTATCTGCTTTATTTGTGAGGTCTGTTGGTGATCGTCACAGCTGATGTGAACAAAAGCAAAGAAACATTGTTGCTGAAAAGTATCAATGAGCACCCCAATTAAGCAAGTGTGTGCTATTTTCTAGAACTTTGCTAGTGGGACTAGATCAAGACTCTATGTCATTCTGATTGTCTTACATTGTATGGATTTAATTTTTTGAACACATTATTATTATTTATGTGTATTCCATTTACACATTTGGTGTCACTAATTTATATAAGTACACACATTTTTTCACTGCTGGATTTATTTTAAGGATTTTATCATTGTAATTACTCACTGCTGGATTTATTTGAGTATTTTACCACACACATGTTTTCACTGCTGGATTTATTTTAAGGATTTTTACCATTGTAATTACTCACTGCTGGATTTATTTGAGTATTTTACTATTAGTGGTTTATAGGCTATTTATTCATCTATTTTTTCACATTGTGAAGCGCTTCAAACACCAAATTTTTATTCTTTTTTAAGTGATTCTGAAAACACTTCTTTTTGATAGCAGCCTCACTTGGTATATGTATATTCATCAGTTATTAAACATCACAGCGCTTTGTGTTTTTTACACTTTTTCACCTGTTTGATGCTGTTAAATACCTTCTTTCAGATTGCATCTGTGCGGTCACGTGTCCTCCCGCGACTCTCCTCCCCTGATCTAAGGGCTACGGCGAGAGGTGCTGATAGGACAGCACATTGGTCACATGACCTCCCGGCTGATGTCACAGGGGAATCTCAGCCCCTCTCGCTGTAGCCCTTAGATCGTGGGAGGAGAGCAGTGGGAGGTCACGTGACTGCACAGAGGCGATCTGAAAGAAGGTGTTTAGCGACATAATTTTAAACAAACATTAACACTGTGTAGTATACCTTGGTATAACAGAGGGTCTGGCAGTAATCCTACTCTGACTTTACAACCACTTTAACACCCCTGTTAGGTTTCAAAGGCTACAACAGGCTGAAATACACTGTATATGCATAAGAAAAACATGCCCACAATAGTGGGAATCTGTAAAACCTCTTTGCTGTTAAAACCACTCACATGTGAAAAGAAATCTTAAAGTGGAACTTCACTCTCTCTCAATCTACATTGACCATTTTTAAGCTGCTAGCATTAGTAAATAGATAGGAGCATATACTGTAGTTACTTGTTTTAAACTTTTCTTTACATTTCTTCAGTTACTTCCTGGTTTCCAGGCCCAGGCAAATGATGTCATACATTCTAGGAGGCTTCAGGAGGGGAGGAGGGGTTTTCTCAGCTAAGCACATCTCCTGCCTGCATGCCTGAGCCAAGGGCATATGGATTCAAGATTAGGGATGAGCTTCAAGTTCGAGTCGAACCCATGTTCGACTCGAACATTGCATGCTCGACCGTTCGTCAAATTTTCGAACGTTATGGGCCATTCGTGCCAAATTCGAGTGGCGCGTCACAGCCCATAATTCACTGCGGCATCGCAGTGCATTGCTGGCTGATGATTGGCCAAGCATGCACTATGACCCGCATGCTTGGCTAATCACAGTGCCGTCTGTACAGAGAGCCGTAATTGGCCAAAGCCAGGGTAATCCAGATGAAGCTACACACCCTAGTTTTGTGAAACACGTTGACGTCATCACGTCCGGACGTCACGCCTGCTGTCATCCCCCGTTGGGGCTAGCCGGCTCGCATACCGAGGGAGCGTTCCGATCGGCCATACGGAACAGCCGTGTAGGAGGGAACAGGCACACTTAGATGGCCGGCCATCAATGCACTTCAGCGGTGTTTAGCAGTACTTCTCAGGAGCACGGAGACCTCGTAGGAAGCGCCTGGTACCATGTGCAGTATCCAACCAGGCAGAGTACAGCATAGATGATATACACTACGGCAGTATCTGTGGACTTGTAGACAGGACCCGGAAGTAGTAATGTACTCAATCATCCTTTTTGCATATCTCTGCCCAGCATATTACATGATAGCCTTGGTTTTATTTACCGTACCAGTGCTCACCTGGTCAGACTCTTAACATCACCGCATTTATTGCAGCAATCTGCCACTTACATCTTTGGACCTGCGGCTACTCCAGCTCCATCCTAGCACAACAACGGCCACATCTTCTCCATCTACAGGTTGTTTGGTACCTGATTACAGGACCTACACCAGTGCCCCACTCCACTGGTGTCTGCTCCCTCTTGCAGCACCCCCACCTCTCTTTCCCACCTTTTCATCACCCCACTCCCTCCCTTCCTTTTCCCCTACTTCTCTCCCTGCCCACCTAGTTTTGAGCCACCCCCCGGGGGGATTGATGTCTGGCATGTAACCCTACTCAGCACTTGCTGAATACTTTGTATTGTTTGGTTACACAGACATCAATTGCCTAGACGTCTGGACGCTTTGTTTGTTTGTTGGTCAGTTTTGATTACATGTTTTTTGTCCCCCCTGTCTGTGTTATCTTTTTGATCGGGTTTTTAGTCAGCGATCATTTTTATTAGGGCAATGTAATTATCGGGTTATGCTCTTATGTCTACATGTAACTATTTGTGTACCACAATAAACACTTGTTCAATTATTTACATTTTATCAGATTGCCTTTCTTTGGAGCCCTACTTTTTCTTGGTCCCCCCTCTGTTGGGGACAACTGTTTATTTGCATATGTTCAGGGGCTGTAGGGCAATCATAGATATAGGGTACACACTAGGCACTTTTTACATGGTTTAACAAGCCTCACTTTATCCAACTTGATTGCAGGGTGGCTTTGGCCAATTGTGGCTCAGGGGGTTTAGTACACGCCCCACACTATATAAGGTCACCTGCGTGGCGGCCTTGTGTAGTGTGTTGCGGCGACGGCGGAGAGATAGACAGAGAGACAATGTCATTTGATTTAAGTTAGAGTAGGCAGGCGAGTCAGTTAGCTGCACTTAGAGTGTCTTGTGTATATTTATATATTTATATGCATCCTAGGTGTTGTGTGTGTGTGTGTGTGTGTGTATGTATGTATGTATATGTGTGTATATATATATATATATATATATATATATATATACTGTATTCAGTTTAGCTAGATCTGTTCCTGTTATTCTCTTCCTACTGGCAGGCAGTTGTTTTTACAGTATTTACAGCTACCTGAAGAAAATTGCTGGTGTTCTTCTGATCCTATTAGTCCTATTAGCTACAGTATTTAAAGTTAGTGTAGTGCGTCCTCTACACAGTGTGGACCTAAAGCTACCTGAAGAAAATTGGTGGTGGTCTTCTGATCCTATTAGTACCGCAGGCAGCTGCAGTATTTACAGTTAGTGTAGTGCGTCCTCTGCAGTGTGCACCTAAAGCTACCTGAAGAAAATTGGTGGTGTTCTTCTGATCCTATTAGTACCGCAGGCAGCTGCAGTATTTACAGTTAGTGTAGTGCGTCCTCTGCTACAGTGTGCACCTAAAGCTACCTGAAGACAATTGCTGTTGTTCTGATCCTATTAATACCACAGGCAGGCAGCTATAGTATTTACAGTTAGTGTATTGTGTCCTCTGCACAGTGTGCACCTAAAGCTACCTGAAGAAAATTGGTGGTGTTCTTCTGATCCTATTAGTACCACAGGCAGGCAGCTACAGTATTTACAGTTGGTGTACGGCGTCCTCTGCACAGCGTGCACGTAAAGCTACCTGAAGACAATTGCTGTTGTTCTGATCCTATTAATACCACAGGCAGGCAGCTATAGTATTTACAGTTAGTGTACTGTGTCCTCTGCACAGTGTGCACCTAAAGCTACCTGAAGAAAATTGGTGGTGTTCTTCTGATCCTGTTAGTACCACAGGCAGGCAGCTGCAGTATTTACAGTTAGTGTACTGCATCCTCTGCACAGTGTGCACCTAAAGCTACCTAAAGACAATTGCTGGTGTTCTCATACTAATAATACTACAGGCAGGCAGTTGATTCTGCTAGCTGCAATATATCTATCTATCTATCTATATATATATATATATATATATATATATATATATATATATATATATATATATATTACATTCCAGCTTTGTGCAGCTACATCTCACTGCAGGCCATTAGTATGTCTGGAAGGCCAACAAGGAGAGGCAGACAGTCACAAGCCAATAAAAGAGGGGCAAGCAGGCTCTGTGTCTAGAGGAAACAGTGCTGGTCGTGGAGAAGGTGCATCCTCATCAGCACGTGGCCGTGGGACACACTTGTCCCTTTTTTCGGCAGCTGGCTGTGTTGAGCTGCAACATGCGGAAGACTTGGTAGAGTGGATGACCAAGCCATCATCATCCTCCTCATCCTCTCTCACCCAGACTCAGGGTACTTTGTCTGGCAAAGCAGCTGCCAACGCGGCCTCTTCCCTCGGCTCAATGGCATCAATCACTCCTTCCCTAGCCCCACCATGTCCTCCTGAGGAGTCCCCCGAACTGTTTGACCACAGTGTTTGACAGTGTTGGGCACATGCTCCAGGAGGATGCCTAGTGTTTTGAAGGCTCCGATGATGGTACCCAGCTAGAGGAAGGCAGTAATGTGAGCCCAGAGAGAGGGGGTGCCCAAGAAGGACAGCAGTCATGTTCCCCCAGCTTCAGCATACTGCCAGCTTTGTTCCAGTGATGAGGAGGGAGGGGATAATGAGGTCACTGACTCCACGTGGGTGCCTGATAGGAGAGAGGAGAAGGCACATCTCCAACGAGGCAGGATGCCCTCCAGGGGCCCGCTTAAGGGCAGCACACCGACTGCATCACACCGCAGAGCTCCGCATGTGCAATGCGCTGCTGTCTCTGCACGTTATTCCAAAAGTTCTTTGGTGTGGGCCTTTTTTGAGACGAGTGCATCAGATCCCACCGCTGCTTTTTGCAACATATGTCTCAAGCGTATCTCGCATGGCCAAAACATCACCCGATTGGGCACCACATGCTTGACCAGACATATGTCGACCTGCCATGCAGTTCGTTGGCAAGTGTACCTAAAAGACCAAGAACCGCCTAATCTGTGACATGCCCACCAGGTGGAACTCAACCTGGGCCATGCTGCAGTGGCTGCACATGCAGCAGTGGGCCATCAATGAGTACCTATGCGACTATGGCATCAGGACAGGGTCAGGGGACCTTGGTTTTTTTTCCCCACACCAGTGGGCTATAATCAGGGATGCATGCACTGTCCTGTCACCATTTGAGGAGGCCACGAGGATGGTGAGCAGTGACAGTGCATGCATCAGTGACACTGTCCCTCTTGTCCACCTGTTGGAGCACACTCTTTGTGAAATAATGGACAGGGCACTTGAGGCAGAACAGAGGGAGAAGGAGGGAGGACTTCCTTACCTCTCAAGGCCCCCTTTATCCAGACAGTGTTCCTGTGTGCCCGCCGATCACACAGGAAGAGGATGAGGAGGAGGAGGATTGTGTCAGCATGGATATGGAGCCTGGCACTCAGCATCAGCAGCAGTCTTCAAGGGATCATTTACAGTCTAAAGAAACCCATGGACTTGTATGTGGCTTGTGCAACGCGTTTCCAGAGTTTACAATTTCCTGGTCCTCCTGGACAACGTGTTGATGAGGCTTCGGTCAGTCACAGAAGGAGCGGTGGAGAAGGTGGCCGTCTAAACGATGCGTTCAGACAATTTTTCAGTCTGCAGCCCCAAGGTCTGATCGGTTTCAGCAACCATCATCAGCGTCTGATTCACATGGTGCAGGATTACCTAGGGGCAAGATCAGACTTGGACACTTTTCCCACGAAAATCCTCTGGGTTACTGGGTCTTGAGGATGGATCAGTGGCCAGAGCTTGCACAGTTTGCAATTGAGCTACTGGCCCGTCCTGCATCCAGCGTTCTTTCGGAACGCACATTCAGTACTGCTGGAGGCTTTGTAACCGATCACAGGGTGTGCCTGTCCACCGAATCGGTCGATTGGCTGACCTTCATAAAAATGAATCAGTCTTGGATCACCAGCTACCAAGCACCTGATGCTGATGTAACCGATTGATTTTTAATGTGAGATCTCTTCAAGACTGCCTATGCTGATGCTGAGTGACTATCCTGTTATGCTGAGTCACAATCCTCTTCATCCTCAATTTTCATGCTGATAGCTTGTAAGAATATTTTTGGTTCTGGGCACCGCCACCAGTGGCCAAGGCCCAATTTTTCTGCCCCTGTTTAACAGGGGCGTATAATTACAATTTTTGATGCAATATTTTGCAGCATTGCTCATTCCTGCGCTCCAACTATAGCATCTGTGAGGGGTTGCAGTGTTGTGGCAATTTTTCTGTCCCTGTTTAACAGGGGCGTGTAATTACAATTTTTGATGCAATACTTTGCAGCAGGGCTCATTCCTGCACTCCAACTAGAGTATCTGTGAGGGGTTGCAGTGTTGTGGCACCAGCACCAGTGCACAAGGCCCAATTTTTCAGCCCCTGTTTAACAGGGCGTGTATTTACAATTTTTGATGCAATAGTTAGCAGCAGGGCTCATTCCTACACTCCAACTAGAGTATCTGTGAGGGGTTGCATTGTTGTGGCACCAGCACCAGTGCCCAAGGCCCAAATTTTCAGCCCCTGTTTAACAGGGGCATATAATTCAAATTTTTGATGAAATACTTTGCAGCAGGGCTCATTCCTGCGCTCCAACTATAGCATCTGTGAGGGGTTGCAGTGTTGTGGCACCAGTGCCTAAGGCCCAATTTTTCTGCCCCTGTTCAACAGGGACATGTAATTACAAATTTTGATCCAATATTTCACAGCAGGGCCCATTCCTGCGCCCACCAAGAGTAACTGTGAGGGCTTACAGTGTTGTGGCAAAACCACCACCACCAAAGGCCCAATTTTTCTGCCCCTGTTCAACAGTTGCATGTAATTACAATTCTTGATCTAATATTTCACAGCAGGGCCCGTTCCAGCGCCCACCAAGAGTAACTGTGAGGACTTACAGTATTGTGGCACCAGCACCACCACCAAAGGCCCAATTTTTCTACTACTGTTCAACAATGGCATGTAATTACAATTTTTGATCTTTAATTTCTCAGCACGGTCCATTTCTGCACCCGCGAAGAGTAACTGTGAGGGCTTACAGTGTTGGGGCAACCTAAGGCCCCAATTTCTGCAGAGTATATAGGGCAGGTCTCTACTTTCAAACATCCAACTTACAAACGACTCCTACTTGCAAACGGAAGGAGACAACAGGAAGTGAGATTAAATCTACCCCTAGGAAGGGAAATTCTCTCCTGTAAGAGTTAATATGGGAAAAACGTGTCTCCTCTTCACTGATGCTTTATCACCCATCCTTGTTTCACTAAAAAAAAACTAATTTTCAAAAAACATTTGTCATTGGGACAGAAAGTGAGGTGAAATCTTCTGAAGAGGTGCACAGACAGCAAAACAAATGTTACAGGGGTGATAACCCTTCCCTATGTTTTCCAAAAAGCTTAAAAATAGATTTTTTGGCTGGAGCTACACTTTAAAAATGTAGCAGTTCAAAATTACAAACAAATTCTACTTAACAACAAACCTACAGTCCCTGTCTTGTTTACACCGCCTGTATACTGCTGTTCAGAGTATATGGAGCCTGGGGGCCCCAAGCCTTTCCTTTTTTTAATTTGGGTGCGAGGTTCCCCTTAATATCCATACAAGACCCAAAGGGCCTGGTAATGGAATGGGGGGTGGGGGGTACCCATGCCGTTTGTCTCACTGATTTTCATCCATATCGCCGGGACCCGACATTACATTAAATCCGCAAGCAGTTTTAAATGACTTTTATTCCTTTAAAAATGTAATTTTGTGCAGGGACTGTTCTAAGCACGGGAAACACGCGCCACTTTACAGGCATACTTTAGACACCCCCCAGGTACGATATTTAAAGGAACATTTCACTTTTTTTTTTTTTTTCACTTTAAGCATCATTAAAATCACTGCTCCCGAAAAAATGGCGTTTTTAAAACTTTTTTTTGCATTGATACATGTCCCCTGGGGCAGGACCCGGGTCCCCAAACCCTTTTTAGGACAATAACTTGCATATTAGCCTTTAAAATTAGCACTTTTGATTTCAAACATTCGAGTCCCATAGACTTTAATAGGGTTCTAAAGTTCGCGCGAACTTTGGGTCCGTTCGCGCAAACTTTCGGTCCGTTCGCAGATTCTGGTGCAAACCGAACCGGGGGTTGTTCGGCTCATCCCTACTCAAGATGGCCACAGACAGAATTGCTAGGGTTTTTTTTTTTACAAAGTAATTTCTCATCAATATAAAGCTTCTAGACATGGATGGAAGGGTGAGTTTTCTCTGAATATTAAAAATGCATTAAATAGCAATAGAAATACTTATGAAATGGATAGATTCTTCCCCTCCATCCTTTTCAGCCTGGGAGGCACAGATTGAGGCAGTAATCCCCATGTATAAAATGACATATATAAACCGTGGCTGTCTGTGAAAATTTGAAAAAGTTTGGGCTCCGTGGATGGCCTCGTAGAGAAACATTCAGTTCACTACGTTTATTTGCCCCAATAGGGAAGGGTTTTGGAGGGTGGAGGGTGGACGGTACTTGTTGAGAATGGTACTATTAACCTTATGTATTGTTTGCGGGTTTTGCATATTAATTTCCCTATCCTCAAATATGTAATCTACGTATGTAGTGTACTCTACTCTGTTGAATGGTATTCTGTAACTCTGATTATCTATTACAATAATAAAGCACCACTGTTTTTGTTAAAAAAAGAATCACGTTTTGCTGCAGTTACAGCTGCAAGTCTTTTTGGGGAGGTCTCTACCAGCTTTGCACATCTAGAGAGTGAGAGTTTTTGCCCATTCTTCTTTGCAAAATAGCTCAAGCTTTGTCAGATTGGATGGAGAGCGTCTGTGAAAAGCAATTTTCAAGTCTTGCCACAGATTCTCAATTAGATTCAGGTCTGGACTTTGACTGGGCCAGTCTAACACATAATTATGCTTTGATCTAAACCATTCCATTGTAGCCCTGGCTGTATGTTTACGGTTGTTGTCCTCTACACCGTGGTAATAATAATGTATAAAATATATAATGAAAAATTATATAAAATTACACGTGCTTAATAGCCAAATAATAAAGTGACAATGTACATTCATATAGTGATAAAACATTTTTTTAAGCAAATAAGTCAGTGGTAATTTAGAAGGATCCAAATACTGGAATTATAAAAACGCTTAAGTTCACTGTGCAAAGTTCAAATTGATTCAATTTACAGGTGCTCCACACTCCATGCGATTCAGTATGCTGTGAAAGTGATGCGATAATCAGATGCTGTGTTCTCACTCAGGTGCTGCCCTCCATGTAATGAAGGCTCACCTTAAGGTGTGTGACCCTGCTGTTAAGCTTGGTCAATACATGCTTTGGAAGCACTACAGGGTTCAACAGTGCATCCGGGATCCTGGATCAATCGCCAATGTGCCTCAGTAAATCAATTGCATATATATAGATGTAATATATATATATATATATATATATATATATATATATATATTACATCTATACATAAAAAAGGATATCTATCTATATAAATATATATATATATATATATATATATATATATATATATATATATATATATATATATATATACGCAAACTCATACTCCATAAGGATGTATCATACTTAATGGCGAATAAATGAGTCATTGTGAACAATACCCTCCACACACCTACAGTGGAGACGGAAAGTATTCAGATCCCCTTAAATTTTTCACTCTTTGTTATATTGCAGCCATTTGCTAAAATCATTTAAGTTAATTTTTTTCCTCATTAATGTACACACAGCACCCCATATTGACAGAAAAACACAGAATTGTTGACATTTTTGCAGATTTATTAAAAAAAAAAAAAAGCTGAAATATCACATGGTTCTAAGTATTCAGACCCTTTGCTGTGACACTCATAATTTTAACTCAGGTGCTGTCCATTTCTTCTGATCATCCTTAAGATGGTTCTACACCTTCATTTGAGTCCAGCTGTGTTTGATTATACTGATTGGACTTGATTAGGAAAACCACACACCTGTCTATACAAGACTTTACAGCTCACAGTGCATGTCAGAGCAAATGAGAATCATGAGGTCAAAGGAACTGCCTGAAGAGCTCAGAGACAGAATTGTGGCAAGGCACAGATCTGGCCAAGGTTACGAAAAAATTTCTGCTGCACTTAAGGTTCCTAAGAGCACAGTGACCTCCATAATCCTTAAATGGAAGACGTTTGGGATGACCAGAACCCTTCCTAGAGCTGGCCATCTGGCCAAACTGAGCTATCGGCGAAGAAGAGACTTGGTGAGAGGGGTAAAGGAGAACCCAAAGATCACTGTGGCTGAGCTCCAGAGATGCAGTCGGGAGATGGGAGAAAGTTGTAGAAAGTCAACCATCACTGCAGCCCTCCACCAGTCGGGGCCTTATGGCAGAGTGGTCCGACGGAAACCTCTCCTCAGTGCAGGACACATGAAAGTCCGCATGGAGTTTGCTAAAAAAACACCTGAAGGATTCTCTGGTCTGATGAGACCAAGATAGAACTTTTTGGCCCTAATTCTAAGCGGTATGTGTGGAGAAAACCAGGCACTGCTCATCACCTGTCCAATACAGTCCCAACAGTGAAGCATGGTGGTGGTAGCATCATGCTGTTGGGGTGTTTTTCAGCTGCAGGGACAGGACGACTGGTTGCAATTGAGGGAAAGATGAATGCGGCCAAGTACAGGGATATCCTGGACGAAAACCTTCTCCAGAGTGCTCAGGACCTCAGACTGGGCCGAAGGTTTACCTTCCAACAAGACAATGACGCTAAGCACACAGCTAAAATAACGAAGGAGTGGCTTCACAACAACTCCGTGACTGTTCTTGAATGGCCCAGCCAGAGCCCTGACTTAAACCCAATTGAGCATCTCTGGAGAGACCTAAAAATGGCTGTCCACCAACGTTTACCATCCAACCTGACAGAACTGGAGAGGATCTGCAAGGAGGAATGGCAGAGGATCCCCAAATCCAAGTGTGAAAAACTTGTTGCATCTTTCCCAAAAAGACTTGTGGCTTTATTAGATAAAAAGGGTGCTTCTACTAAATACTGAGCAAAGGATCTGAATACTTAGGACCATGTGATATTTCAGTTTTTCTTTTTTTAATAAATCTGCAAAAATGTCAACAATTCTGTGTTTTTCTTTCAATATGGGGTGCTGTGTGTACATTAATGAGGAAAAAAAATAAACTTAAATGATTTTAGCAAATGACTACAATATAACAAAGAGTGAAAAATGTAAGGGGGTCTGAATGCTTTCCGTCCCCACTGTATGTCAATAATATTAAAATCTAATAATTACTTAAAAAAACACTTTAGGTCGAATTCTTTTTTTCAACCCCCCAGGGGCGAGAGAACCTAACTGGTGTATCCACCATGATTCTCACTTACTGATGTCCCTCACATAATTTGATCCTCTCCAGTGGCGTTTGGGTGCCTCAATGCCACAAAATTGCATACCATTTGTGCTTTTGTTATGTACATCCCTAAAATGCACAGATAAAAAGTGCTTATCAAACCCCTTCCTGATATTCCTCACATGTTCCTCTAAACGTTCTTTCAATGCCCTTATAGTTGGTCCCACATAGATCAAATTGCATGGACATTCAACTGCGTAAACTACACCCACAGTGTCACATGAAATGAAGTCCCTAATGGTGTACACTCAATTATTTTGTGGGTTAGCAATTTCTTTTACTTTCCTGGTATTCATCGGTACCCTAGTGCAACTGTAACAGCATCTGCAACTGTGGAAACCCTTAATGTCCCAAAACATTTTGGGTTTAGGCAGGGGCGGACTGACCATTGAGCCACTCGGGCACTGCCCGAGGGCCCTGGGCCACTAGGGGGCCCCATCAGGGTTGCCAGTCTCAGTAAAACCAGGGACAGTATGTATAAATCTGTGTTTTTTTTACATCTGTCTGTGTATACTGTGTGTACATGTATGTGTATACTGTGTGTGTGTATACGGTGTGTGTGTATACTGTGTGGCCCCATAATCTCTGATTGCCTGGGGGCCCCATGATCTCCTATTGCCCGGGGGCCCCATGATCTCCTATTGCCCGGGGGCCCCATGTGTTATCAGTCCGCCCCTGGGTTTAGGGGGAGGTGGTTCCACCACATTATGCACCAGTCTATCACTTAAGTTGGGTGCTCTTTTATATACAATATTGGGTGTTTCTGACAGGTTCCCTTTGAGATGAACATCTTGTTTCAGGACATTCCAATATTTAGAGATAATTTTCTCTACTTCCTTACTCTGCAGATTAAAATCCAGGACAATACATGTGCCTATTTCTTTGTTGGAGCTAATATTTCTGGTACTATCCTTTAAGAAGATCTCCTCTATTCATACTTTTGATTTTATGTCTCTCTTTTTCTAGGAAATCATCTTGATATCCCTTTTGTTTAAATATGTTGGTCAGCTGTTGTGATTGTACTTTAAAGTCTGCTTATTGTGTACAATTTTTCTTTATTCTCATATATTGGCCATGTGGGATGTTATCCAACCAAGGTCTAAAATGGCAGCTCATGGTGGGGATATGAGTTATGGTCGGTCGCCTTGAAATATGTTCTTGTCTCTATACCTTGTGGAGTATTACAAATTTCCAGATCTAAAAAGTGTATCATATCTTTACTGATGTTCCATGTCAGGTTGATATTCTGATCATTATCATTCATTGTCTGTAATATCTCTTCCAAAGAAACCACGTTGCCCTTCCAAATAATTAACAGGTCATCAATAAAATGCCTGTATAGTATAATGCCAGGATCCCTATTGTACAGAATACCCTCGACCTCCCATTTAGCCATATACAGATTAGCAACACTTCTTTTTGCCACTCTTCCATAAAGGCCAGATTTGTGGAGTATATGACTAATAGTTGTCCTGTGGACAGATTCTCCCACCTGAGGTTTGGATCTCTGCAGCTCCTCCAGAGTTACCATGGGCCTCTGCTGCTTGGCTGCTTCTCTGATCAATGCTATCCTTGCCCGGCCATGTCTTGGTAGGTTTGCAGTTGTTCCATACTCTTTCCATTTTCGGATCATGGATTGAACAGTGCTCTGTGAGATGTGGAAAGCTTGGGATATTTTTTTTATAACATAACTGTGCTTTAAACTTCTCCCCAACTTTATCCTTGACCTGTCTGGTGTTACTTGGCCTTCATGATGCTGTTTGTTTCACTAAGGTTCTCTAAAAAACCTCTGGGGTTTCACAGAACATACTGAGATGAAATTGCACACAATACAAATGCATGCCACACTTTTCACATATTTATTTGTAAAAAAAATTTGAAAAATATTTATCATTTTCCTTCCACTTCACAATTATGTGCCGCTTTCTGTTGGTCTATCACATAAAATCCCAATAAAATACATTTATGTTTTTGGTTGTAACATGACAAAATGTGTAAAATTTCAAGGGGTATGAATACTTTTTCAAGGCACTGTACATGCATTGCACTAAACACATGACACATTGGATTTATTTATTATTATATATTTTTTTAGTTATATTTGCACATGTGCACTGTTTGAGATTATCATTGGTTGCACTTTATGCACAAATATTTAGTGTATATGTATGTAAATATGTAGTATGGAACCCATGAATCGCTTATGACATATAGGATTTATTTCATATAATTTGTAATTAATTTATAATTTGTTTTATTTTTATGTTGTTTATCAAAACTAATGGCATGAGGCTCTGTCTCCTGTTAGTTTTCTTGTTGTGAGCGCAGTCGTTTTTTACTTCTTTTTTTTTTAATACACTGCTAAACAACCCTTGGATTAATTGGAAGCCACAAATATGCATATCTGAAAATGTTATATTTTATTTTTTCATGAAATAACTTTTATTGTAACTAGAATCAAATCCCTTCTTATATACCAGCACACACATACATATACAGTATACTGTATATCTATATATCCTTATTTAAATAGTAAACATGTTCCATATTTGCTTCATCACAGCATGTATGTCACAAACATATCCAAAATAATAGCTCAATATAGGCCTTTTCCATTTCACATATCTACTTGCATAGTATCAATAGATGCATTTGTCCGAGTCACTCTAGATGTGTTGGTTTCCGTTCTTGGCTTTCACTCCCTTCATCAAGTAAACTTGCAGGACCCCACTCACCAGTTTACATGGGATGACATCAATACAGGTCCACTTAAAGCCTATAAGACTTAGTTATACCGGGGAAGATGGCAAGTAGTGGCTATGCAAATGCGTCGTATCGGTGTTTTAGAGGGGGGGTGGAGGATAAAGTGAGTAATGAATTTTGATGTTTTAGATAACATTAATTTTTCCATATACTTCTAGTTTTAAAATACTTATTTGCCTTCAAAATTAGTTCCTAGTGTTTTAATGAATAACATTATTATATATTTTATTTCTTTCCCCTAGAATGAGCAGAAGACAGTAAAAATGATGTATCAGAAGAAAAAGTTTCCCTTCAACTATGTCCCAGAAATTAACTGTCGTATCGTAGAGCTTCCATATGTGGATGATGAACTCAGTATGATTATTATATTGCCTGACAGCATTGATGATGATACCACTGGGTTACAAAAGGTAAATATACTCATAAGTAACTACGGTATATCAATTGTTTTGGTAGATAGTTGGCCAGTTAATGGTGGAAAAAGAATGCAAAGTATAATTCTACAAAACTAAAGACTTAAAAAATGATCCAGTGGGTTAAAAACTTCAGATCATTTCCCTTTAGTTCTGTGCATGGGTTTGGTTTAATTATATTCTTCCACCAGTCCATAGAAAGCTTCACAAAATGTAAATTTAGGATAAAAGAGCAAAGCGCCCAACAAGCATTAACATAAGGAATAGGCCATGCACATTACTAGATAGTCGTTTTTTATTCTGCTACAGTCTAAAAGAAACCTGTCAGGAAAAAAAAGATGAGAACAAAGAAGTATAGGAACTATCAATTCTGACTTTCTTTAGCAAACTCAAAGGTTGTTATCCTTCCTTTACTACTTGTTGAGCCACTCACCCAGAACAAGTATGTGTATATTAGGTGTTGAGTCAATGAATATGCATATACTCATTCTGTGTCAATGACTCAATAGTGAAGGAAGAATAAATACAACAGCCCTGAACAAAGCTTCAAGAAGGGAACAACTTTGTGTACACTATCTTAAGACAGGAGGATTGAAAAAGGCAGAAATACATATTCCTTGCTTTGTAATGTTTCCTTCTTGCTGACCCCCAAAGCCACCCCTTTTTGACGCTCAACTGGTCACTACCACTCCAACATCTTTGGGTATAATGCAGAACAATCAGTCCTGCATTGTATATGAGGGTGTCAAGGGGCTATCCACTTAACATGAGCATCAGAAAGAGAAGTGGCTCCCAGAAGAGTGAAAAATATGTTAGGTATTGTTCTTATTTCAGTCCCTCTAGAGAAACAAGCCATAAATCCTTGCAAAGTGTGTGTGTGGGGAAGGGGGGGGGGCATGGTGTTTTACTTTAATGTGCATGTTGAGAGATTCCTGGGGTTAAGTTCTGATCCGCATGCCTCTGCATGCAGCTACCCCCCAGCCCACCCAAATATATACCTGAGCCCGATCTCGATCCAGTGATGCTCATGAGAGCTGAGGCTCCCTCAGCTTTCTTGTGCCTCATTGGATCAGATAAAGCCATTGGCTCCTGCTGCTGTCAATCAGAGCCAGTGACAAGAGAGTGGGGCTGAGCCATGGTCTGTAAGTCTTTTGGAGCAGGGCTCGGGAGCAAGCATGCATGAGTTCCCCCATAGCAAGCAGTTTGCTAAGGGGCTGTCGGCGGGAAGGATGAGCCAGGAGCGCTGGCAGGGGGGTCGGGGCTGCTCTGTACACAACCATTGCACAGAGCAGTTAAGGTTGACATATTTATTATTTTAATCTAAAAAAAACACTAAGCTTTACAATCACTTTAAAAAGCAGTCCATGATCTTTGGTCAAGTGATTTTCCCTAGGCTTGAAAGTTTCAGAAGGCTGGAAGGAAAGCAGAAGGAACGATTTCCCAGGATGCTGGTAGGTTAATTGGATCCTGTCTAAATTGTCCCCAGTATGTATGAATGTGAGTTAGGGACCTTAGATTGTAAGCTCCTTGAGGGTAGGGACTGATGTGAATGTAAAATGTATATGTAAAGTGCTGCGTAAATTGACGGCGCTATATAAGTACCTGAAATAAATAAATAAATAAATTCCAAGGCATTCACACTATTGCTTGGCACCATGATTTATATGATTGTCATCCCTGGACCAGCATCTCAGTCCATTAAATAAACGAAGACTCCTGATGATGCTTGGCAAAGATGGTGCTGTCCTTCTTGAGAGAGGGGAAGATGAAGGCACTGTCAGCAGGAGTACTGTGATCTGAGAGACAATAAATACCTATAAGTATTGTGCTTACACATTAAGCATGCACTTACTGTAAAATAAAAATAAAAAGAATGTATTTGTATCAGGTCTGCTTTAAGCAGGCAAAATGAGACACATACCAGAAGATTTCCATGGCTTCATTTTTGGATGGCTTGCAGTAATAAGAGAGTAATACTAATAGTAGTGTTACACCATCAAAACAAAAGATTTATGATTGGATATATAAAGATAGTAACTGATTCTGTAGTAAAAATTAATCTGCAACTAGGCGAATATGACCATGGTTAGGTGCTGTGTTTTTTGTTCACAAATTTCACATCGTATTCTGTTTAGATAAGTAATGCTTATGTCCCCATTGCAAAAATGTCTCAACACAGCTTGTCCCTATGACCTTTTGTCTTCAAAACAGGTAAGGAAGGTCATTTTCCCCACTAGGGCACAGATAGCACTGAAGAACATGGCAGAAATTTGTACTTATCTTGGATTTGTATTCCAGCACAGTGCTTAAGTGGTTAGCACTTCTGCCCAGCAGCACTAGGGTGGTTGGTTGGAATCCCAACCACGACACTATCTGCCTTGAGTTCGCATATTCTCCCTGTGTGGGTTTTGTCTGGGTAGTCCGGTTTTCTCCCACACTCCAAAGGCATGCTGGTAGGTTAATTGGCTCCTGTCTAATTGGCCCTAGTATGTGTATATGATATATGGACCTTAGATTGTAAGCTCCTTGCAGGCAGGGACTGATGTGAATGTACAATATACAGTATCTCACAAAAGTGAGTACACCCCTCACATTTTTGTAAATATTTTATTACATCTTTACATGTGACAACACTGAAGAAATGACACTTATCCACAATGTAAAGTAGTGAGTGTACAGTTTGTATAACAGTGTAAATTTGCTGTTCCCTCAAAATAACTTAACACACAGCCTTTTAATGTCTAAGCCGCTGGCAACAAAAGTGAGTACACTCCTAAGTGAAAATGTCCAAATTGGGCCCAAAGCGTCAATATTTTGTGTGGCCACCATTATTTTCCAGCACTGCCTTAACCCTCTTGGGCATGGGGTTCACCAGAGCTTCACAGGTTGCCACTGGAGTCCTCTTCCACTCCTCCATGACGACATCACAGAGCTGGTGGATGTTAGAGACCTTGCGCTCCTCCACCTTCCGTTTGAGGATGCCCCACAGATGCTCAATAGGGTTTAGATCTGCAGACATGCTTGGCCAGTTCATCGCCTTTACCCTTAGCTTCTTTAGCAAGGCAGTGGTCATCTTGGAGGTGTGCTTGGGGTCGTTATCTTGTTGGAATACTGCCCTGCGGCCCAGTCTCCAAAGGGAGGGGGATCATGCTCTGCTTCAATATGTCACAGTACATGTTGGCATACACGGTTCCCTCAATGAACTGTAGCTCCCCAGTGCTGGCAGCACTCATGCAGCCCCAGACCATGACACTCCCACCACCATGCTTGACTATAGGCAAGACACACTTGTCTTTGTACTCCTCACCTGGTTGCCGCCACACACAATTGACATCATCTGAACCAAATAAGTTTATCTTGGTCTCATCAGACCATAGGACATGGTTCCAGTAATCCATGTCCTTAGTCTGTTTGTCTTCAGCAAACTGTGTGCGGGTTTTCTTGTGCATCATCTTTAGAAGAGACTTGCTTCTGGACGACAGCCATGCAGACCAATTTGATGCAGTGTGTGGCGTATGGTCTGAGCACTGACAGGCTGACCCCCCCCCACCCCTTCAACCTCTGCAGCAATGCTGGCAGCACTCGTACGTCTATTTCCCAAAGACAACCTCTGGATATGGCGCTGAGCATGTTCACTCAACTTATTTGGTCGGCCAAGGCGAGGCCTGTTGTTAGTGGAACTTGTCCTGTTAAACCACTGTATGGTCTTGGCCACTGTGCTGCAGCTCAGTTTCAGGGTCTTAGCAATCTTCTTATAGCTTAGACTATCTAGCAACAATTATTTTTTTCAGATCCTCAGAGAGATCTTTGCCATGAGGTGCCATGTTGAACTTCCAGTGACCAGTATGAGAAAGTGAGAGCGATAACACCAAATTTAACACACCTGCTCCCCATTCACACCTAAGACCTCGTAACACTAACAAGTCACATGACACCGGGGAGGGAAAATAGCTAATGAGTCAAATTTGGACATTTTCACTTAGGAGTGTACTCACTTGTGTTGCCAGCGGTTTAGAAATTCATGGCTGTGTGTTGAGTTATTTTGAGGGGACGGCAAATTTACACTGTTATACAAGCTGTACACTCACTACTTTACATTGTAGCAAAGTGTCATTTCTTCAGTGTTGTCACATGAAACGATATAATAAAATATTTACAAAAATGTGAGGGATGTACTCACTTTTGTGAGATACTGTATATACACTACTCCTACCTCCAGCACAATCTTGCTTGTAGAACTAAAACTCCCAGAACCAGCTGGCACTGTTTGGTTGATCCAACAAAGGCTCAGTTAGATCTGTAGCAAATGCCCTTTACAGGCAGGGACCATGAGCCCCTTTGCTCGTGTAGGAAAAAAAGAAGTCCCAGTGCTCAGCTGTCCTAAGCCTGTGGCTGCTGATCCCAGCACCACCTCTTCAAGCACTACCAGCCCACCTGGCTGCATCTGCCCCATTTGCTAGCCCTCCTGACTAAGACTCCACAGTCGGTGAACAGGTTGTGATTAGAGCAGTATAAGACACTGCTGAGCCAGGCAACAGATGTCTCCTGCCTGCCTATGCAGTGTGAAACAGGTGCATAACTCACAAGATTGTCTAAACAGAATTACAAATCTTTTGAGTGACAAAATATGTACTCCTAAATAATAAACGTCTGTTTAGTTAATGGCCTGTAGTTCCACTTTAAAATTCAACAGGGAGATTGAAACCCCTTTTAATAGTACTGAATGGTTGGCAGACCTGAGAATTTAGAAGCCATATGTTCTAAGAGAAATAATTAGTGGGTAAGTTAAACTGTTGACATAACGTTTGGTTGACCGACCCTTTAATGAGGATACCAAGAAAGATTGCATGCTTTCATAAAAAAACCTATCCTTGGCTTCACTTTACAATATATGTGAATGTACAAAATATGTACAATCTTTTAAACATCGAAAAAGTTTATTAGAACAGTCTATTTAAATTCTACCCAATCAAGTTGGCCTTTGCACTATCCGGTTGTTGGTAAATATAAAAGATTGTACAATACAAATTTTAAAGTGTATGGCCAGTTTTACATTGGTCAGGTAAGTACACAACAGACATGGTAATTATCTTACTACACCAGCATTCTCTGGCTTCACATATTGATTATATTTACTGGTGACATGCTTATTTTTATATTTTAAATTATAGTAGTTGTCATTTTTATTGGAAACCCAGATCTTCTATTGTTACACAAATTTGTATTTTGTAGCTTGAAAGGGAGCTGACTGTTGAAAAGTTCCAGGAGTGGACACAACCAGAACATATGAATCGTATTGATGTCCATGTACACCTGCCAAAGTTCAAGCTGGAAGATGAGTACAAGCTGAAACCGGTATTATCTACACTAGGAATGGTGGATATCTTTAATGCAGGAAGTGCAGACCTCTCAGGAATGTCAGGATCCCAAAATCTTTTCTTGTCTGAGGTTGTCCACAAGACATTTGTGGAGGTGAATGAAGAAGGCACAGAGGCAGCTGCTGCTACTGCTAGTATGATCGTGATGATGTGCCTGCTACCCGAAGAGGAATTCAAAGCTGATCACCCTTTTCTCTTCTTCATTCGTCATAATATTACTAGGAACATACTTTTTGCTGGCAGATATTCTTCCCCTTAAAATTGCAATTACAAATTTTAAGTGTGCTTGTCCTGTCATAAATTACAGAAGTCTATAAAGACAGTCACCCATTGTTCTTGGATCAATATTTTACTTTGTTCATTCTGCGAAACAAGTCATAAATCATGTATTATCAGATGTGTAGATAGGTGTGACGTATAAGCATATTAAGTAAACATTTAACGGGGAAAAAAATTGACGTGTGAATAGTCATACTATTGTATTGGATGGAATTCGACAAATCCATGGCGGTGTTTAATAGTAAGCTGGTCAATAAGTGCTACTTAAAGGGATTATCTCACCTCCCTCAAAATCAATAGCTCCCTACAATAGAAGACTCTGTATACTTACTATATCTCTTTGGCGGGTGCAGATTCTAAACTGCTCTTGCATTCGGCGCTGCAGCCTCTGGGAAAATCTTCAGTGTTCAACACTTCCAAGACAAGATTATCTAGTGCCCAGGGCAAAGATGCTCAACTGTGTTCCCAATCCCCCCCCCCCCCCCCAAAAAAAATAAATCCTGGCTCTTTCATTCTGTTCAGATTTGGCTTGACACTTCCAGCACTAACCTGACAGGAGTAGTGATGCTGCTGTTGCTATTCCTGTCAGCTTGTACTGGCAGAAACTCACCTCCCCCACCTCATATAATACCGATGTGTCCAGGGCAGCTACAACATCCTGCACCTGCTTCCAGGAGTGTTAAATGCCTGGTCCCGTGCCTTGCACTCTTGCTCTTTCCTCTCACCATTATGTCACTTCAGGACTCAGCAGTGATGTAGGAGCTTGTGGGAGGAACCAAAGCATGTAGACGGAGACACAGGCATTCAACAGTCCTGGAAAAGTCAGATGTTAAAGTTTTTGCAGAAAGGTTGCAGCACTGGAAAACATAGGAGTTCAAATCGCATGCCCACTGAAGTGATAAGTATTCAAGTATGGTAAGTATTCATAATCATGAAGGGAACCATTGTTTAGATGTTTAGTGAGAAGCAGTAGAGTCATTATAATTTCCCTTTTGCACTATAATGCCGCGTACACATGAGCGGACTTTTCGACCGGACTGGTCCGACGGACCGAGTCCGGCAGACAATTCGACCATGTGTGGGCTTCATTGGACTTGTAGCAGACTTTTTCGGTCGAAAATCTGACGGACTTTAGATTTGGAACATGTTTCAAATCTAAAGTCCGTCAGATGTTTCAAATCTTTACGTTGGAACTCCGCCGGACCCAGTTCCTATCAAAGTCCGCTCGTCTGTATGCTAGTCCGGACGAAAACCGACACTAGGGCAGCTATTGGCTACTGGCTATCAACTTCCTTATTTTAGTCTGGTCATACGTCATCATGTACGAATCCGTCGGACTTTGGTGTGATCGTGTGTAGCCAAGTCCGTTCGTTGGGAAAGTCCGTTGGAAGTCCGCTGAAAGTCTGTCGGACCAGTCCGGTTGAAAAGTCTGCTCGTGTGTACACGGCATAACAGTAACCAAGTTTTGTAGCTGGGACACATACTGACACACATTTCCATATTTATTTAGTCTATTAGAGCAGTGGTCTCCAAACTGCAGGCCGGGGTCCGAATGTGGCCCATTGCTTGTCTTTATCTGGCCCTTGGGGCACTGTTCCACCAACTGACACCAATGATGGGGCACCATTCCTCTTACTGACACCATCAGTGGTGCACTATTCTTCCTGTTGATACCAACAAAGGGGCACTATTTCTCCCATTAAATCAATGATGTGGCACTGATTCCGGGGCAATTTTGACTCCCACTGGCCATAGTCTGCCCCCCCTAAAGCCTGAAGGACAGTAAAGTGGTCCTTTGCTTAGAACATTTGGAGACCCCTGTATTTGAGAAACGTACACTTCGGCTAAGATAAATATAGGGGGCTGTCATTGCTGACCTCCTTCTGAAAATGCTAATTGCCTGGCGGTTTATTGATACACTGGCTTCTTGAACTTATTATTATTATTATAAAGGATTTTTATAGTGCCAACAGTTTGTGCAGCACTTTAAACATGAGGGCAGACAGTACAGTTACAATTCATTACAGGAGGAATCGGAGGGCCCTGCTTGCTAGTTCAAGTATGTCTAAAAGGGAAGTCCAAAAAAGTCAGATGTTCTTATCAGCATGGTCATTCAGGAATTGATACTAAAAGTTCTGAAGCAAAAGGATCAGCATAACCTCCACACAAGAAGCATTTGCAGAAAGAGAAATCCATAGTGCCAGCAACCTCCCTTTTGGGAAATTTTCCCTTAAAGTGAAAATCTTTGGCTTTTGAACTAGATTCCTTAGAGAAGCAAGTATGTTTTTTCCCTGATTCTTCTATCTGTCACATCACTCACAATTCAGGGAAGTATAAGCCACAAAGTTGGATGAGCAGGCTGCTTTAGGCAGCAAGTTCAGTGGAACTAGCAATCTATAATTTACAGTTGACATTGATGGTTCAGTGGCTGTGACATGTTTCCATGCAGAACAAATTATAAACCAAAAAAATGAAATTAGGAAAGTATTCCTACTCATACAATCAAATTCAAGATTATATTAATAAAAAAATAGCGGTGCTTTACCGCCGACGGCCCTGACGCCCCAGTGTGAAAGGGGTCTTAGAAATAGAGTACCGCTGTAGGCATGCAAGCACGATTTGTCCGCACAGCATGCTGATGTCCTCAGCCACCAGCAGTGTTTCAATGACATAAGGAAGATGTGTGGGCCAGGATTTGTAACAGCCTAAAGGCCCGTACACACGATCGGACTTTTTGACAACAAACATGCAAATGAGCTGTTTTGGAGCAACAACCAACCGTGTGAACGCTCCATCGGACAAGCTTTTTCTGTTTCCATCGGACTTTTGTTGGCTGTGCGAACGGACAAACTTTCCAGCAACAAAAGTCCGATGGAGCAAAGTCCGATCGTGTGTACACAAAACCATCGGACATTTGTACAAACTAAAGTACGCGGCCGCGAGAATGTTCCCAGCGCGAACCTACAGCGCTGACAAGGTACTGTACATCTTGCGCTGGCTGCAATATGAAAAACACATTTTCCTACTGTGGCGAGCACGAGAGGGAATTCCCCTCTGGGGGCAGGCCAGGCCCTTAGGTCTGGTATGGATTTTAAGGGGAACCCCCTACGCCGAAAAAACGGCGTGGGGTCCCCCCCAAAATCCATACCAGACCCTTATCCGAGCACGCAGCCCGGCCGGTCAGGAAAGGGGGTGGGGACGAGCGAGCGCCCCCCCCAAGCCGTACCAGGCCGCATGCCCTCAACATGGGGGGTTGGTGCTGTCGGGCAAGGGGGCGCCCTGCAGCCCCCCCACCCCAAAACACCTTGACCTTATGTTGATGAGGACAAGGGCCTCTTCCCGACAACCCTGGCTGTCGGTTGTCGGGGTCTGCGGGTGGGGGGCTTATCGGAATCCGGGAGCCCCCCTTAATAAGGGGGCCCCCAGATCCTGGCCCCCCACCCTATGTGAATGAGTATGGGGTACAGCGTACCTCTACACATTCACCTAGGGAAAAAAGTGTCAATAAATAAAACACATTACACAGGTTTTAAAATTAATTTATTAGGCAGCTCTGGGGTCTTCTTCTGACTTTAGAGGTCTTCCTCTGACTTCGGGGGTCTCTCTGGCGTCTTCTCCCTCTCTCCGGTGTCTTCTCCCTCTCTCCGGTGTCGTCTCCGTGCTCTCTGGTTCTTCTCCGGTGCCTTCTTCCTTCTGCCGGGCTCCTCCGCAATCTTCTGCTCTTTTGCTGCTCTTTTGCTAGCAGAGGAGCCCGGACATCTGGATCGTCTTCTTCCCTCTTCTCTTCCAGAGATGTTGACACGACGGTCTCTCCGGCTGTAATGCTGTCTGTGCACTCTGCTATGACTTATATAGACGGTGACCCCGCCCCCCTATGACATCACAGTCCCGGGGCATGCTGGGGCTGTGAGGTCATAAGGGGGCGTGGTCATGTCATCCTAGGGTCTGGTATGGATTTGGGGGGGACCCCCATGCCGTTTTTTCAGTGTAGGGGGTTCCCCTTAAAATTCATACCAGACCTAAGGGCCTGGTATGCCCCTGGATGGGAACCCATGCCGTTTTTTTATTTAAAATTTGGCATGGAGTTCCCCCTCAAGATTCATACCAAACACAGTGCCTGGCATTGGCAGAGATCCAAGTCGGATCCCTGCACCAGTGTGAACCCGGCTCGCAAGGTGTCAATCTCGGCAATAAAAGTGGCGAGATTGACTCAATATCAGACAACAATACAGAAGTTGACCAAAGGGTGGTGGTAAAGAGCTGAAAAACCACATGATTTGGTGAAAGTTGGCTGGAAAAGTCCTGTCGTCTGTATGCAAGACAAACTTCTGGGCAACTCCCTTTGTACAAAAATCCAAGGGAAAGTTTGTACAAAGTCCTATCGTGTGTATGGGGCTTAAGTGAGCTGTAAATTACAGTGCCACCGAGTGCCAGCTTGGGCAAGAATGCCACGGGATTCACTGATTTTCAGGACAAAACCACCATAAAACTATCACCTTTTACACATTTCAGGCTTTACAATTTGTAGTTATAGCTATCACATTTACACAAGAGGTGCACATGTAAAAACATTTCACCCAAAACATCCCCTATACTTCCAGCAATCTTAAAGTGGAACTTCAGTCATTTTTTCATCTTTCTATCTATGAAATCCTCTGCCCTTGTTGTTTTAACTTTGGATAGTAAACATTTTTTTTTCTGCCAGTAAATACCTTATATAGCCCACTTCCTGTTTCTTGTCTGGTCATTAGCTTAGGCTTATGACATCATGCACAGCTCTCTCTCGTGAGAATTTGCCAGGAAGGGGGGGGGGATGGGTCATAAGAGGGCAAATGAGGGCTGCAGATTTGGAGGTGTGTGTCCGTGTAAATCCAGGAAGTGAACAGGCAGCAGCTTCAGCTGCCCACAGTTAAAATGGATGCAGCCAGACTTAATGGAGGGAGATTTCTGCAGCATATTTGACAAGTACAGAATCACAGTATATATAAAATGATATGTAAAGTGGTTGGAGGGAAGCTTCAGAATGCCAAAGATGTTTTTATTACAAATTATGGGAGCAGACTGCAGTTCCTCTTTAAGTTCTGAAGGTCTTCACAGTATCAATAGGAATAAAATACAGCATTTGATAATCATTCCATAACATAGTAAGGCGATATAATGCCAGGAACACAACTTTGGAGGATGCACCTTAACAAACAGGTCAGTAATTGCTGCCCACACAATTCTGTCCTCACATGTGTCCTTTATGCACAGTTGGCTAAGATGACAAATCGTTCTTACTTTTATTATCTAACACCAATCAACATTTACAGCCAGAAATTCAAAATTCTACATAATTCTACACCTCCAAACACCTAAATTATTGCCAAGTTAAAATTCCCACTCCAGTCTCAGCTGACATTGAAGATGATTTACTAAAGTCAATTGGGCTGTTCACTTTACACAGGAATCTTCACACACATTTGGGTTTTCTTTACCAAGTACATTTTTACTGCATTCACTAATTTAAAGGAAAATACCCTTGCAAAGTAAACAGCCTATTTGACTTTAGTAAATCGTCCCCACTGTGTATTCGTGGCTTAAAAATGCAGATACTCCTGATAAGTCAATTTACTAAATGTTTATATTGAAACATAAATGAACTGCATGAGCATGCAGTGTATGCTAAGGATGATTCTAGCTTGCCAAAATAGTAGAGAGGTGAGGGATTTCCATGCTGCATATTGAAGATAACTACAGCAATCACTGCATGCATTTCCATAGTGAAGATGGGCACACCATAACATTTTAATGTCCTGTAATCACAGTAGAGACACAGCGCTGTTAGATATATTTGGCACTGTCAGTGGAGACAAAAGATTTTTTTATGCACTACAGTTGGTCAGCAGTTTGTGGCGGCTTAGGGAAATTACAATACAAAACAAATAAACAGCTGACCTTTACACACTTCTGTGCTTTATTCTGCTAAGCATCTCAACCCTTCTCTTTTTCATGCCACTTTGTTTTGATGTGCTTATGTTCAGTTCACAAAAAAATAGTGTCATTAGACAACAATATTCATGGGGTAGAGTGAACACAACATCGCTTTGTCTCGTACTCTTCCGAATGAAGGGACTTTTTTTAAGCCCGTCAATGTGACTAGCATTAGACAGTGACCAAAACTACAATGAAATTCATTAACCCTGCTGATACTCTAACAACTGGGTATTAGGGAAAATGTGACTACAGTTTGTATGAGAGCGAAATATAAAAGAAAATCTAGTTAAAGTTTTTTTTTTTCTAACAGATACAGGTATATAACAGGTTATATATTACATGGCTGCCAATTCATTGTAGGAAAAGCACAAAAAAAAAAATTATAGTGCAGTTGTTACAATACATTACCACATTAAAACTAGGTTTATTTAAACTGCACAGACAAGAGGCCTGTCAGACGGACTTCCCAGCACCCAGCTTGGGTGCTTCTGTCAGTATACAGCTTCTCCTAGTCTGGAACCAGGAACCAGGCATTATAGCTGAGCACCCAAAAACTAGACGACACTAGCTTAGGTGCAAACTGAAACTGTCTTTGTTGTAAATTCACATAGAATATGTACCATGCAACATCAGGTAAGAGCTTGATCACATCATCCTAGACAATTAGTACGTCTAAAGGAACAGCAAACATAAACATACACGGTATGCTAATTAACAAGCCTTGATTAGTCAGGGGGTGCCAAGACAGTCCAGCAACAAGACCACAACACTGGATACACAAAGTACATTGCACAGTATCATAAGTATAAACACATAAACATCCCACAATGGTTTGATAACAAGGTAAAGTAGATGAGACTACTCCCATTATGTAGGAACCTCAATGAGGATTGGCCAACAGACAGAAACAATAGGTGACTCAATTGACAATGGGAATTCACACCTAGGAGGCACACAATGGAGAAACAATACCATGGGAGAAAGACACCTTAGTAAACAGATTAAAGAAGTAGAACCCAGCATCAGGTTGTTTTGAGCTGATTATATTAACTTCTGCTCTGAATCTCACAGTCTAAAGCAATCATTGCTGGTTTGGGCAGAAAGGCCCCAAATCTGTATTTGGGTCCTAGGTTTCCAGAGTCTGTGTGTTTTGGGTAGAGATGACCTGAATCTGAAGCAAGACCACTCCGAGGGACCCCCAGGCACACATCTCCCAAGAATAGAGCCCCCTCAAAAGCTAGGGCCCATAGTCAGTAGGCAAGAGGCTACCCTGCAGTGCCCTCCAAAAGCCCCTGTCCCCGTTGGGTCTGTCACAGCCTGTAACATACTTTTGAACACTAAAGTAAGTAGTTTATACGTCTTGAAAAGTCCTCATGAAAAATTCAGCTCGCCCTAATTAATATGAGTTAATAGGGATGAGCCGAACACCCCCTGGTTTAGGTCGCACCAGAAAATGCGAACAGACAAACAATTTGTGCGAACATGGGAACACCGTTAAAGTCTATGGGACAAGAACGTGAAAAATCAAGTGTTCGTTTTAAAGGCTTATATGCAAGGTTTTGCCACACAGATTGTTTGGGGACCCGGCCACTGCCCCAGGGAACATGTATTAATGCAAAAAAAGTTTTTAAAATGGTTGTTTTTTCAGGAGAAGTGATTTTAATGCTTAAAGTGAAACAATAAAAATGAAATATTCCTTTGAATATCGTGCCTGGGGGCCCCCTTAGTCTGCTTGTAAAGTGGCGCATCTTTCTCATCTTTTATTGTGCCGCAGCAAAATGAAAATTCCAAAGGTCATTAAAAATTGCTCACAGCTGTAATATATTGCCAGATCCTGGCAATATAGATAAAAATCAATGAAAAAATTGGCGTGGGTCCCCCCCCCCAGTCCATACCAGGCCCTTCGGGTCTGGTATGGATTTTAAGGGGAACGCCACGCCAAATTTTTTTTTTAAATGGCGTTGGGCCCCCCAAAAATTCATACCAGACCCTTATCCGAGCAAGCAGCCATGGCAGGCCAGGAAAGGGGGGACGAGCGAGCGCCCCCCTTCCTGAACCATACCAGGCCACTTGACCTCAACATGGGGAGGGTGCTTTGGAGTCCCCCCAAAGCACCTTTTCCCCGCAAACCTTTCCCAGAGGTGGTTGGGGTCTGCAGGCCGGGGGCTTATCGGAATCTGAAAGCCCCCTTTAACAAGGTGGTCCCCAGATCCCAACCCCCTATGTGAATGTGTATGGGGTACATACCCCTACCCATTCAACAAAAAAGATGTGTCAAAAAAGTAAAAACTCCGAAAATATATAAGAAAAAAAAAACCTCTGCCTCGATGGGTGACGTCCCGCTGACTGCTGTCTCTTGGCTTTGACAGCTGTTATAGGAAAGGGTGGAGCCACCCGCTGACATAACTTGATGATCCCGCCCCCCTCTGACGGCACATGACGTCGGAAGGGGCGGGTCACTCAGTTACGTCACCGAGTGGCCCCGCCCTTGCCCATATAACAGCTGTCACAGCTAAGAGACAGCAGTCAACGGGACGCCTCCCATTGAGGTGGAGGTTTTTTCAATTTTTCGGGTCTGTCGGTGCCGTGATTGAAGATGGATTGACATCGCGAGACATTCCCCCCACCCTATCCTGGCCTGCCAGGCTGCTTGCTCAGATAAGGGTCTGGTATGGATTTTGGGGGGACCCCACGCCAATTTTTTAAAACAATTTTGTTGTGGAGTTCATCTTAAAACCTATCCTAGACCCAAAGGGCCTGGTATGGACTGGGGGGGGACCCATGCCGTTTTTTTCTTAATTCTGCCATTGGGTTCCCCTTAATCACTTTAATACACTATATTATATACTGTACACTGCACTATATACCCTGCACTGTATTATATCTACTACACTGACTGCACTATATACTCTGAACTTCGGTATATATACTATACGGACTTCATTATATACTCTGCAGAAAAATTGTGCCATAGGTGATGGTGCCAGAATACTGTAACTCCTCATCATAGTTACTCTTGTTGGGCACAGGAATGGGCCCTGCTGTTAAATAGTATTTCAAAAATTGTAATTACATGCCCCTGTTAAACAGGGACAGAAAAATTGGGCCTTTGGTTTTGGTGGTGTCAGAACACTGTGACCCCTCACAATTACTCTTGTTTGGTGCAGGAACGGGCCCTGCTGTTAAATATTTTTTTTTAAATTGTAATTACATGCCCAAGTGAAGCAGGTGCAGAAAAATTGGGCCTTTGGTTTTGGTGGTGCCAGAACACTGTAACTCCTCCTCACAGTTACTCTTGTTGGGCGCAGGAATGGGCCCTGCTGTTAAATATTATTTCAAAAATTGTAATTACATGCCCCTGTTAAACAGGGGCAGAAAAATTGGGCCTTAGATGTTGGTGGTGCCAAAACAATGTAACTCTTCCTCACAGTTACTCTTGTTGGGCGTAGGAACTGGCCCTGCTGTTAAATATTATATCAAAAATTGTAATTACATGCCCCTGTTAAACAGGGGCAGAAAAGTTGAGCCTTGGGTGTTGGTTGAAAGGTAAAGGCAAAAACTACACACAGGAAGATATGAGGTTAATTATTGAGGGTGTTGTAAGGACAGGTACAGGTTGGGATTGGACCAAGGTCGGAACTATATCTACTGTAGAAGCGGCAGGTACAGCTGCAACCGATTACAAGCTTAACACAGAACAAGGGAGAGATGATATGTGGTTTGAATTCAAAACTAACATGTTAGAGATTTTTAAACCAAAATCTTCATTGCCCACTGCCATAGCATGCAAACAAAAGACAGGAGAATCAGTTCTTGAATTTTGGAAAAGATTCAATGATGTGTGGACACAGAAAGCCGGTTTGGGTATTCAGCCAGATATGGATCCATTATTATCCAGACTTTCCTGAGTAATCTCAAACCCCATTTAGTGGTCCCAGTCAAACAGATGATTACTGAATGGTCAACCCTTTCTAGAACTGACTTTGGCAAAGCACTTTCACAGAAAGATGCAGCAGGTTGTTTTGATATACCAAAGCCATCACCTGTCTCCACACAACATTTCCAAGGAAATATGAAGGGAAACTTTAGAGGAAGAGGCAGGTTTACAGGCAGAAATGGAAATGGAATGAGTCGCCCTAGAAACAATGGATGTTTCAACTGTGGTGCCGAGGCTCACTGGGTGAGTCAGTGTCCTCACCCCCTAACCAGACACAACAACCACAGGCATCCACCCAACAAGGTCCAACATTTCCAATCAAATAGGGAAATCAACAACAATGATGGGGCCCAGAGGGTAGTGTCCCAGTTTTTCCTTTTGTCTCAAATGATTTCACTGACAGTCCAATAGTTGTTATTTCAGTAAATGGGAGACCCCTCCCCTATCTCGTTGATAGCGAGGCTACTAGGAGTACTGTTGGTGAAGATCATTTCAAAGGCAAATGGGAACCAGCAGAACCCTCTTTGGGAATTAATGGGATACTGACAAAAACATATAGGACCCCGCCCCTACCAATGGAGGATGATGAAGGTTACACCATATGCACACACTCTTTTAGGAAAATACCAAAGTGCATTTCCTATCTATCACAAACAATATCCACTCTCTAAGGAAAAGATGGATGGCATAGTGCCAATGGTGAAAATGTTTCTGCAGGATAGGATCCTGGAAGAAATTATTTCTCCACGCAACACACCTGTTAACCCTGTAAAGAAGTTGGATGGCTCCTTCAGGTTTGTACAGAACTTGAGGGTCATAAATGACCCCATAGTCCCAATAGCACCCATTGTACCTGATGTCCCATCACTCCTGTCCTCCATTCCAGCAACAGCCAAATGTTTTACTGTGATTGATTTAAAGAATGCTTTTTTTCTCCATCCCTGTAGACGACGAGACACGGCCACTCTTTGCTTTTACTGTGTCGATTGACCAACACAATCGCCAGTTTACCTGGTGTAGAATGCCCCAGGATTACATAGACTCACCTGTGGTCTATTCTATAGTACTCCAAGCCACCCTCAGTCCTTGGACTGCCCCTCATGGTTCTGTACTGTTGCAATATGTTGATGATCTTTTGATTTGTAGTTCTTCAGAGTAGGACTGCCGAGCTGATAGCCTATCCTTACTGAAATGGTTACATGTATGTGGTCACAAAGTGTCTAAGAAAAAGTTACAATGATGTAAACAGGAGGTTGAGTACCTAGGGTTTGTGCTGTCTCTGGGAGTTAGGAAAGTCAGTCACAAAAGAGCTGCGGCTCTTGTGGGTCTGCCCCACCCACTTACCAAGAAGGACATGCTTACCTTTCTTGGAATGATTGGTTACTGCCGCCAATGGATACCTGACTGTTCTTTCTATGACAATATATTGAGACAAGCAACCCTCTCTGAAATGTCTGATTTTGTAAAATGGTCTGATGAAATGCTTTTGCCATGTTGAAATGTGCAATGGTTACTAGCCCGAGTCTCGGCCTCCCTGAATTTGGCAAAATGTTTCATTGTTTGCCAGGGAAAAGCTCAGAACCATGGCGGGAGTACTGGCCCAGGAACATGGTGGGAGACTGCGCCCTGTAGCTTTTTTCTCAAAGGTGGTTCCAGTACAGGTACAGGGCATGCCCACGTGTCTCCGAGCGCTGGCTTCTTGTGCAATGGTTTGGTTGTAGAGATGGCAACACTTTTTACCTTGGGTCATGACACTACCTTACATACTACACACAATGTCACCACACTCCTCAAAACTTTACATACTCAGCATATGTCAGCACACAGATTGAAAGTCATCTTCCTGTCCAAGTCAAACTTGAAAATAAAAAGTTCAAACATAAACTCTGGCCCAGCTCCAATTTTGAATGCCTTATTAGGTCTTAAAGGAGAACAGGATGACTTACCACCACCTCATGACTGTACACAATCAATACATCAGGACACTTCACCTAGAGCAGATATGCTTTCAGTACCAATCCTTACTGCACAAACAGTTTTTGTTGATAGCTCTTGCAGCAGACCAAGTGATAATGTCTATCACGCGGGATATGCTGTGGTCCAACTGCCGGATACTGTCTTCAAGGCGAATCCAATACTCTATAAGTCTGCACAGGCTGCTGAATTGATAGCATTAACCCGTGCATGCCAGCAGTTTGCAGGAAAAGAGGTAAACATTTACACCGATTCCAGATATGCTCATGGTGTGGTCCGGGACCATGGTGTAATATGGCTTCGCAGAGGATATATAGCAGCAGATGGAAAGAGCATCTCACATTCTGACTTAGTCACAGCATTACTAGATGCAATTCAGTTGCCTTCAAAACTAGCTATCATGCACTGTAAGGCACATACAGGTCAAATGACTGATATAGCAAAAGGTAATGCACTAGCTGACAGAATCGCCAAAGAAGCTGCATCTACACAAAAGGCAGACATTCAAATGCCCATACCAACACCTCAGCCATGTTCTCTGAAAGAGACACATTGGCTCACGGAACTACAGGCTTTTGCCACCCCTGATGATATTGCGCAATGGAACTGTGATGGAATAGTGCAAAAGGATCCTAAAACAGGATTAATATGCCAAGAGGGGAGATTGTATATTCCTGTTGCTAGCGCCCCCCTGTTCATTGCACAATACCATGGACTGGGTCACAAGGGCTGGCAGGCCACATGTGAACTCCTAGATGCAGATATTTTTATTGCAGGACTACCTAATCTAGTCAAAGCTTTTGTACAGAGATGTGTCACTAGCATTAGGAACAATCCAACAAACCCAAAGAAATCAAAGTATTAACATCTTGAGTACCCAACAACGCCGTTTACCCATTTACAGATAGACTTTACACATATGCCCAAAGAAGGAAAGAAACAACAATACCTTTTGGTCATAGTGGACATGATGTCACGCTGGCCAGAAATCTTTGTCACCAACAATGATAACGCACAAACTGTGGTGAAGATCCTCACACAGGAAATTATTCCTAGATGGGGATGTCCATTACAAATAAATTCAGACAATGGCCCAGCTTTCACAGCTAAAATCTGCCAAGATCTTGTAAAAGTACTAAAAATAGACTGCAAATTTCACCTCCCCTACCATCCATAGAGTTCAGGGATTGTAGAAAGAATGAATAGAACAATTAAAGACAGGATAAGGAAAGCTACGGGTGGGAATTTTGGCACATGGAGAAAAGTTCTCCCAGCTGTATTAGCTGAAATCAGAATGACCCCTCACGGTGTGACAGGTTATTCCCCCTTTGAGGTACTCATGGATTGGCCATTCCCCACACCGTGGGCTAATCATCCTTTGATGGTGGAGGAAGGTGATTTGGAACAGATACAGGAGGAATAGGTAAAAAAAAAAAACTGATTGAAACTCTTGATATTGTTGAAAGAAGAGTCGCTTGCACCTCTCCTTCTTCACAGGTACCAACCCACCTGTTCCAGGTCGGTGATCAAGTTGTGGTCCAGAGGCTTCAGAAAGGTCGAAAGCCATAAGAGGTTCCATTCGGACCATTGACCAAAGTGGTAGCCGTCACCAGGACCGCCATCATTACCGAGGAAAGTCCTACCTGGATCCATGCCAGCAGGATAAAGAAGGTTGATCTAAGCCCAGGAATTGAAGAAAGGCTGAAAAGAGGCAAAGCAGGTGTTTTAAGACCTCAAAAGACAAGCATAGGAATAAAGGACAGTGATGTCGCTCATTTCTACTTCTGATCTTTGTCCCAGTGTGGATAATAACTAACTGTATCTATCATCCTGATGACTTAGGAGCCTTGAAACTCATATGTGGTAAAAGCGAAGTACACACCAACCATACTGATTTTCACCCCAGAGATCACAGTAAAAGAGATGTCTCTAATGAATTGATCAAAGAATCAGGTTTTTCTGGAAAAATGTTACTGTTAAAATGTAAATATGATTACGCTAGAAAGTCAGGATATGAAAGTTACACCCAGAAACTGCTAAGATCCCATTTTTAGCTGTCCCTCTAAACCTCAAGTCATTATTGAAAAATACTCTAGTCTTAAGTATTAAGAATGTCTCAGAAGGATACCGCAATCAGAGTAATATGTTCTACACTTTAGGAAGGACACATGAACCCGAGTGGTTCAGGCAATACATCCAAAGGAGTAGGTATGTGTTCCAAGTCAGTATTTAACATTTCAAAAGGTATTCCCATCCGCACTAGTGAGTCTACATCTACAGGCCAGATGTGTAATTACAAAAATCAATCCCTTAACAATACCATTAGTAAACTTACTACATACAGGAATACAACCTCTGGGATACTTGTGGGTAAACTTGTTAGTGCTGCGCTTGCAGCTGGAGCTGAGCCCCAACGTAGTTCTCTAAGAAGTTTTTCATTGGGAAACAATGCATACATATGATGTGGTAAAATTTGTTACCCATTGATCGCCGCAGGAGTGAAAGGATGGTCTGGAAAGGATGGTGTTATTTAGCACAGTTAGTACCAGTCATGTCAGCCCTTGGCCAGACTCAGGAGCATCACATACAAGTTACTTCAAGTGCAGTACATAGGTTAACTTATTGATAGGCTACCTGATTTTCAAGCTTATTTTACTTTGTACTAGCAAATGCACTACACCAGACCAACCTTCTCACACATATACACAATATCTGCAGCTTTATGTAAATGAATACAACAAATGTAGCAAGTTTTTAGGAGTCTGCAGATCTGTAGAAAGTCATATTCATGACTTAAGAGGGGGTTGAAAGGTTATGCTAGGCATCCATCTTGCTTTCTGTCAGCTATCTTAAATAATATGTACAGTTAGAATGTCTCTTTAAGCTTCACAAATATCTGTCTAAACATGAGAATCTTGTAAAGTGAATTGTCTCACGCTTTGTTATCTTGTTCTCACATTCCCTTGTATCTAGCAGCTGAGAAACAAAGAACAATGAGTATTTGTTTTAACTAATTGGAACTGCATATGAAATTTAACATCTACTGTGCATGTTTCTTTTTAGTTTTCTGTGTGAACTGTAATTTGCTATAAAGAGACTGGGATGCAAATCTGAAATGAACGATACATCGATCCGAGGTCTGAGATTTTAAAAGGGACCCCCTAGACACAGGATTAACCCTTTCAGTGGTACCCTAAATGAAAAATATTGTTGGAAGCTAGCATCATCAAGATTCAGGAGGAATAGGATAGGCAGCATAGGTAGTTTTTAAGGGATCCCAAATCCATAGCAAATTCAATCAGTTACATCAGCATCAGGGGCTTGATAGCTGCTGATCCAGGACTGATTCATTTTTCTAAATGTGAGCCTATCAATGGAGTGGACAGGTGCACCCTTTGATCTGTTACAAACCCTCCAGCAGCACTGAATGTGCGTTCAGAAAGCACGCTGAATGCATGACAGGCCAGTAGCTCAATTGCATATTGAGCAAGTTCTGGCCAGTGGTTCATCCTCAAAACCCAGTAACCCAGTGGATGCTCTGTTGGAAAGGTCTCCAAGTCTGCTCTTGCCCCTATATATTCCTGCACCATATAATGCAGACCCTGGTGATGGTTGCTTGAACCTATCAGATCTTGGCGCTGAGGACTGAAAAATTGTTTAACCACTTAACAACCGGCCCATAGCCAAATGACGGCTACAGGGCGGTTGTTTAACTCTGGGAGGGCGTCCAGGGACGTCCTCCCAGAATTCGGCTCTCGCGCACCCCCTAGGGCACGCACTCGAGAGCATCACGGATCCCAGTAAATGGCCGCTGATCGCGGCCGTTTACCATGTGATCGCGCCGTCAAATGACGGCGCGATCACATGTAAACAAACCGGCGTCATCTGTTGACGCCGGTTCCTCTCCTCCCCTCCTGTGTACTGATCGGTACACTGTGAGCGGAGAGGGGGATGGATGGTAGCAGCGTTGTGGGCTGCATCTGTAGTGCCCACAGCGCTGCACAGAGACATCCAGCCATCCATCCATCCATGCTCAGCCATCCCTCACTGCTCTGCAATGCCCCACAATACTCTGCCATACCCTGGAATACCCCGCAATACTCTGCCATACCCTGCAATGCCCCGAAATACCCCGCAATACTCTGCCATACCCTGCAATGCCCCAAAATACCCCGCAGTACTCTGCCATACCCTGCAATGCCCCAAAATACCCCGCAATACTCTGCCATACCCTGCAATACCCCGAAATACTCTGCCATACCCTGCAATACCCCGAAATACCCCGCAATACTCTGCCATACCCTGAAATACCCCGCAATACTCTGCCATACCCTGCAATACCCCAAAATACCCCGCAATACTCTGCCATACCCCGCAATGCCCCGAAATACCCCGCAATACTCTGCCATACCCTGCAATACCCCGAAATACCCCGCAATACTCTGCCATACCCTGCAATGCCCCGAAATACCCCACAATACTCTGCCGTACCCTGCAATACCCCGCAATACTCTGCAATACCCCACAATACTCTGCCATACCCTGCAATGCCCCGAAATACCCCACAATACTCTGCCATACCCTGCAATACCCCGCAATACTCTGCAATACCCCACAATACTCTGCCATACCCTGCAATGCCCCGAAATACCCCGCAATACTCTGCCATACCCTGCAATGCCCCGAAATACCCCGCAATACTCTGCCATACCCTGCAATGCCCCGAAATACCTCGCAATACTCTGCCATACCCTGCAATGCCCCGAAATACCCCGCAATACTCTGCCATACCCTGCAATACCCCGAAATACTCTGCCATACCCTGCAATACCCCGAAATACCCCGCAATACTCTGCCATACCCTGAAATACCCCGCAATACTCTGCCATACCCTGCAATACCCCGAAATACCCCGCAATACTCTGCCATACCCCGCAATGCCCCGAAATACCCCGCAATACTCTGCCATACCCTGCAATACCCCGAAATACCCCGCAATACTCTGCCATACCCTGCAATGCCCCGAAATACCCCACAATACTCTGCCGTACCCTGCAATACCCCGCAATACTCTGCAATACCCCACAATACTCTGCCATACCCTGCAATGCCCCGAAATACCCCACAATACTCTGCCATACCCTGCAATACCCCGCAATACTCTGCAATACCCCACAATACTCTGCCATACCCTGCAATACCCTGCAATACCCCACAATACTCTGCAATACCCCGAAATACCCCGCAATACTCTGCCATACCCTGCAATACCCCGAAATTCCCCGCAATACTCTGCCATACCCTGCAATACCCCAAAATATCCCGCAATACTCTGCAATACCCCACAACACCCAGCCATACTCTGCAATACTTAGTGATACCCAGCCATACTCTGCAATACTCTGCCATACCCAGCTATGCTCTGCAATACCCCGCAAAAATCTGCAATACTCTGCCATAACCCGCAATACTCTGCCATACCCAGCCATACTCTGCAATACCCCGCAATACCCAGCCATACTCTGCAATACTCGGTGATACCCAGCCATACTCTGCCATACCCAGCCTTACTCTGCGATACTCTGCAATACCCAGCCATGCTCAGCCATACTCGGCCATGCTCAGCCATACTCGGCCATGCTCAGCCATACCCAGCCATGCTCAGCCATACCCTGCCATGCTCAGCCATACCCAGCCCCTGTATGTGGCCAGGCTGTGGAAGTCTCGCACATGTGGTATCGCCATACTCAGGAGGAGTAGGAGAATCTATTTTGGGGTGTCATTTTTGGTATGTACATGCTATGTGTTAGAAATATTGTATAAATGGACAACTTTGTGTTAAAAAAAAAAGCGTTTTAACCACTTCCCGCCTTCCGTCATACGACGTCCTTGAATTTGTGCAGGGATATCTGAATGATGGGTGCAGCTACAGGCATCATTCAGATTTCAGCTTTTTCAGCCGGCGATTCCCTACACCATAAGAATGATCATAACAGCTGTTCCACTGTTTGTTTTTACGGGAGGCGAGAGGGGACATCCCCCCCTCCCGCCAGCCTCCGGTGCTTCTACCGACTCACCGCTACGATCGAAGCCAGGATCTTTTTTTTTTTTTTTATTTCAGGCACAGCCTAGAGGTGAGATGATGGGTCTTATTGACCCCATATCTCACTGTAAAGAGGACCTGTCATGCCATATTCCTATTACAAGGGATGTTTACATTCCTTGTAATAGGAATAAAAGTGATCAAAAAAATTTTTGGGGGGAAAAAAGTGTCAAACTAAAATAAATAAAGTAAAATGAACAATAAAAAAAAATTAAAAAATTTTAAAGCGCCCCTGTCCGTGTGCTCGCATGCAGAAGCGATCGCATACGTAAGTCCTGCCCACATATGAAAACGGTGTTCAAACCACACATGTGAGGTATCGCTGCGATCGGTAGAGCGAGAGCGATAATTTTGGCTCTAGACCTCCTCTGTAACTCAAAATTTGTAACCAGTAAAAAATTTTAAAGCGTCACCTATGGGGATTTTTAAGTAGCGAAGTTTGGCGCCATTCCACAAGCGTGTGCAATTTTGAAAGGTGACATGTTAGGTATCTATTATGCAAAAACATTGGGCTAACCTTACTGTTTTGGGGTTTTTTTAAGCAAAAAACAGTTTTTTTTCCCAAAAAAAAGGCGTTCGAAAAATTGCTGCGCAAATATCCTGCGAGATAAAAAGTTGCAATGACCGCTATTGTATTCTCTAGGGTCTTTGCTAAAAAAATATATATATATAATGTTTTGGGGTTCTATGTAATTTTCTAGCAAATAAATGATGATTTTTACATGTAGGAGAGAAATGTCAGAATTGGCCTGGGTGCTCCAGAACGCCTGAAGGTGCTCCCCTGCATGTTGGGCCTCTGTATGTGGCCACGCTGTGTAAAAGTCTCACACATGTTGTATCGCCGTACTCAGGAGTAATAGTAGAATGTGTTTTGGGGTGTAATTTGTGGTATGCATATGCTGTGTGTGAGAAATAACCTGCTAATATGACAATTTTGTGAAAAAAAAACGAAAAAAAAAAAAAACTTGATTTTGCTAAGAATTGTGGGGAAAAAATGACAACTTCAAAAAACTCTCCATGCATCTTTCTAAATACCTTGGAATGTCTTCTTTCCAAAAAGGGGTCAATTGGGGGGTATTTGTACTTTTCTGGCATGTTAGGGTCTCAAGAAATGAGATAGGCCATCAGTACTTCAGGTGTGATCAATTTTCAGATATTGGCACCATAGCTTGTGGACACTATAACTTTCACAAAGACCAAATAATATACACTAATTTGGGTTATTTTTACCAAAGATATGTAGCGGTATAAATTTTGGCCAAAATATATGAAGTAAAATTACTAATTTTCAAAATTTTATAACAGAAACGAAGAAAAATGTATTTTTTTACAGATTTTTCGGTCTTTTTTTCTTTTATAGCGCAAAAAATAAAGAACCCAGCGGTGATTAAATACCACCAAAAGAAAGCTCTATTTGTGTGAAAAAAAGGACAAAAATTTCATATAGATACAGTGTTGCATGACTGAGTAATTGTCATTCAAAATGTGAGAGCATCAAAAGCTGAAAATTGGTCTGGTTATTAAGGGGGTTTAAGTGCCCAGTGGTCAAGTGGTTAAAGGCAATGGTCATCCGGCCACCTTCTCCACCGCTCTTCCTCTGACCAAAAGAAGCCTCAGAAACACGTTGTCCAGCACCGGGAAATGGTAACCTCCCAGGGTCTGGAAATGCATTACACAAACTTTTCTTCAAGGCCTCCTGCAGACCTGAATCAAGAAGGGTCACCAGCCAGTAATGATCCCTCTCCTTGATGCTACGAATCCTGGGGTCCGTTCGTAGGCTTCGCAGAATCAGGGAGCCCATGCAGTGTAAGTTTGCAGAGGCAGTAGATTCTGAGTCCTCTGGGTCACTAAGGATGACCTTGTTGCGGACACTGGCTGCAAGGACCTTTTTTTGTCCACATTCACCCTGTTATTAGGTTGTTAATTCTGAACAATACATGATTCTTGAAAGAGCTGATCACATTGACCTGCCGAGATGAACTGTCTGGTCACCTGGGCTGCCTTAAGTGTTGTGCTAATTAACATGTTAATTATATAATTGTCTTTTAAGGTTTTGCTAGAGGGGAGGAAGGAAGTATCCATGAGTCAGCCCTACCTCGTTATCTAACCCCTTTTGTTAAATGTGTATAAAAAGGCTGTGTTCTGTCCAATAAAGCATTCAAGATTATACAAGCTATTTTAGGCTAGACTTGTATTCAATGCAGCTATAAGAATATATCTCTCTAATGGTCAGACTGGAGGAAGCAGTATTACTGACGGAAGCACTCAGTGGATTGTGGGATAGGATCCGTCACAGACATTATCTGTAACTACCCCCTCCCAGCCACGTACAACTCCTTGGGTTTCTGGGGACCATCCCTTGAAGAGTGCTGCGTGTTATCCTCTATATCCATGCTGACACAATCCTCCTCTTCTTCCTGTGTGTTTGGTAGACTCACAGGAATGCTATCTGCATAAAGGGGGCCTTGAGAGGAAAGGAAGCCCTCCTCTTCATCTGGCTGTTCTGCTTCCTGTTCCAGCAGGAAGACTAGAGGGACAGCGTCACTGATGCATGCATTGTCGCTGCTCACCATCCTTGTGGCCTCCTCAAATGGTGACAGCACAGTGCATGCATCCTTGATCAGTAGCCACTGGCGTGGCGAAAAGAAGCCAAGTTCCCCTGACCCTGTCCTGGTGCCATACTCGCACAGGTACTAGTTGATGGCCCTCTGCTGTGTGTGCAGCTGCTGCAGCATTGCCAATGTTGAGTTCCACCTGGTGGGCATGTCATAAATGAGGCGGGCAGGTTGCATTCCCGTTGAATGTCAGCCAGCTGAGCATTGGCATTGTATGAAGGTCATTGTATGACCACAGACTTTTCTGGCCTGCCTCATGAGATCTTTTAAGCCTGGGTACCTGGTCAAGAAATGCTGCACCACCAAATTCAGGACTTGTGCCAAACGTGGAACATGGGTCAAGTGTCCCTGTCGGAGGGTGGAGAGAAGGTTGGTGCCATTGTCGCTTACAACCATTCCTGGCTCAAACTGCCGTGGTGTCAACCACCTCTGAGCCTGCCCCTGCAGAGCTGACAGAATTTCTGACCCAGTGAGGCTCCTGTCCCATAGGCAGACCAACTGAAGCACCACATGGCATCTTTTAGCCGGACTGCTTGCGTAGCCTCTTGAACGCTTACGGAGCACTGCTGGTTCAGAGGAAAATTCTGCAGAAGAGGCCATAGAGGAAGAAGAAGAGGGGGTGGAGCAGAGAGCTGTAGCAGAATCACCAGATTTTTGGAGGCGTGGTGGCGGAACAAGCTCCAACAACACTGAATCCTGTCCTGCAGAGTTACCCAGTGCACCGTGAAGGAAAGGTAATGCCCCTGCCCATGCCTGCTGGACCATGAGTGAGCGGTAATATGAACCTTGCTGCTGACCGCCCTGTCCAACGAGGCCAAAACATTGCCTTCCACATGTCGGTAGAGAGTCAGAATGGCCTTACCTGAAAAGAAATGCCGTTTTGGAACCTGCCACTGTGGTACAGCACATTCCACAAGTTCATGAAAGGGGCAGCGTCTACCAGCTGAAAAGGCAGTTGCAGTGCTAGCAATTTGGCCAAGCTAGCATTCAGACTCTCAGCATGTGGATGGCTGGGACAGACTTTCTTTTTACGGTTCACCAACTGGGGTAGCGATATTTGCCTGCTGAAATCAACTGGTGGTGTACTGCTAGCAGATTGGCTGAAAGTACTTGTGGCACCTATTGCTAAACCTTCATTCCTCTCAGTGCAGGTTTTTGAGAGGACTGTAGGTATAGTAGGGTTTGAAATCCCAGGTGAGGAGAAAGGAGAAGTCTGCCTTTTTCTATGATGTGGGTCTTTTAGGTGCTGGTGCCAACAGACTGCATGGCAGATTGTCATATATCTGGTCAAGCATGTGGTGCCCAAGCAGCTGCTGTTCTGGACACGCTTGATCCGTTTCAGGCATAAGTTGCAAACAGCAACAGTGAGATCTGCTGCACACAGGTCGAAAAAAGCCCACACCAAGGAACTTTTGCAAGTCAGTGGGGAGTCAGCAGCGCCCAGCATCTGCGGAGCTCTGTGGTGTGATGCAATAGGGTGGCTGCCCTTAAGCTGCCCCCTGGAGAACATCTTGCCTTGTTGGAGTTGTGCCTCCTCACTTTCCTCCTCTCTTCTCTCAGGCAACCAAGTACAGTCAGTGACCTCATCATCCCCTCCCTCCTCGTCACTGGAGCAAACTTGGCAATATGCTGCTGCTGGGGGAACATGACTGCCAGTTTCTTGTCCTTCTGTGGCACCCCTCTCTCTAGGCTCAAGTTACTCCCTTCCTCAACTTGGGAACCAACATCAGAGCCTTCAAATTGCTGCGCATCCTCCGTCAGCATGTAATCGACACTATGGTCAAGTAATTCTGGTGATTCCTCCGTGCATAATTTTGGGGCTACGGAAGGTGTAACTATGGACAAGGTGGAATAGGTCAATTTGGCAGCTGTGTTGGAAGGCAAACTACTATAAGCCTGGGTGACAGAGGATGAGGAGGATGGGGACGGCTTCGTTATCCACGCCACTAACTCTTCTGCATGTTGTCGCTCAATAACATGGCCAGCACAGGAAAAAAAGGACAAGCTTGCTCCGTCTGCAGAGAATGCACCATGTTTGTGACCACCACTGTTCACTGTAGACACAGAGGCTGCTTGCCCTCTTTTAGTGGCCTGTGAACGTCTGCCTCTCCTTTGTGACCTTCCGGACATGATGGGGATTTTTTCTTTTCACAGCACGCTACACTGTATTATGTACTGTGTACACCGCCTGCAGTGTATTAGAAACTGTACACATTGTATTAAATACAGTGTACACCGTCTGCACTGTGTTAGAAACTGTACACTGGCTGCACTGTATTATATACTGTGTACACCACCTGAAGTGTATTAGAAACTGTACACAATGTATTATACACTGTGTACACTGCCTGCACTGTAATAGAAAATGTACACTGGCTGCACTGTATTATATACTGTGTACACCACCTGAAGTGTATTAGAAACTGTACACACTGTATTATATACTGTGTACACCGCCTGCACTGTATTAGAAACTGTACACTAGCTGCACTGTATTATATACTGTGTACACCGCCTGAAGTGTATTAGAAACTGTACACACTGTATTATATACTGTGTACACCGCCTGCACTGTATTAGAAACTGTACACTATGAGTAAGCATGCAAATCATAGCATAAAATAAAATAATGTATAATTTTTCATTTAAAAGTCCTAGAATGACCTATATTAGGTTTTATTGTTGAATGCAGAAACTCCAGCACTAATAGTCTAATGATTTTCATCCATCTTCTTTAAGGGAAATGAGGAATAGTCACAGAGTCAAGTCAATCTTACGATTTTTCTTTCTTAGTATTCAGCTTGGTGCAATGAAATAAATATGGGATGGCTTAGGATTTCCCCTATTTGTTATAAATATGTATTATCTTATCTATTCCTATAAACCACTAGTCTATCAAAGATCCGATAAGGGTAATGGTGGTTAGATAATAACAATGTTAGCTATATAAATGAAGACGATGCCTAAATAAGCAAAGATCTCATTTATTTACAAAGAAAGTAGAAATGCTAACATAAAACACAAATGATACTACATAGCATACAAAACACAAAAGCATAAGATGATACTTTACGTATGGTCACCTTCAATATGCTGTATCTCTCGTCCGGGCTTAATGGGAAAAGAGGGAGCCTCATCATTTGCCCTCACTTTTTAAAGTGCACTCACACACTCCACACACACATCCTCTGCCCGCTGAGATGCCATAAGAGGCCAGTCTTCCTAATCACCAGGAAGTATATTCTTTCCCTGAACATCTTCCAGGAAGTATGTTGTGGTCTCCACCAGGTGGTAGCATTAGTCCATGAACCACTGCTTTGACCCGAGTCATCTTCCAGAAACAGCTGGTCTTTGATGTTGCTGTAATTCAATGTTTGGAACAACCTACCTGCCCAGTTCCCTAAAAAAACTGTGTGCACAAGCACTATGCCTAGAAGTATTGATGCTGGTTTGAAGATAAAAGGTAGTTACTGCAATTTTCACACCTGCCTAAAACTTTTTCACAAGCTTTTGCACAGTACTGTATGCTACTCCACATTTCATATTCCCGATGTGTGTCTGTTGTACCATGTACTTGTGTTAAAAAGAATCCAGTCCTCTTTGTATTGCTTCCTTTGTGTGAAATCCCTGGTGTTCCTGCCAGTCCCCCTGCTTTTCTACTTCAAACTCACCATAGAATTACAGGCATAGAATTACATCCATTTCAGTGTGGTCAGTTTTCTGGCTGTGCTGGGAGCTCAACCTGACTGACCTCCAATGATCAGGCTTGTGCTGACACGCCCCTCTGCACAGCCATTAACTGGGAAGATCGGTGTCCTGATGTTTCTCTACATCCACTTTCTAAGCCCCCTATGCAGCTGAGAACAGAGATTATGTGATCACTTGTAAACAAAAAAAGGGTATTTATATATATATATATATATATATATATATATATATATATATATATATATATATATATATATTTATATATACACACACAAATGTTTAGCCTTTCATTTCTTTTTTAACTGGTTGCCGCCCACCCACCGTCAAATGACAGCAGGGCGGCTCTCATTCTGGGACGCCGTCATATGACGGCGTCCCAGAATGGCCACTCTCATGCCCCGTGGGGGCGCGCAGCGTGGCGATCGTGGCCGCGCTGTGTCCTAGCAACAGACCCCGATCTGTGGAAAGAGCCGCGTCTGTGGCTCTTTAACCATGTGATCTACTGTGTCCAATCACAGCCGGTCACATGTAAACAACGAAGTGCTAGTGATCGGCGCTCCTCGCCTCACACTGACAGAGTGTGTGGCGAGGAGAGCCGATAAGCAGCATCTCCACGCAGGGGGACATTTAGGAATGTAATCAGGGCACTGATCATCAGTGCCCTGATTACAATATTGCAAAACAATGTCACAAATAAGTGCCCACCAATGCCAGCTATCAGTGTCCACCAGTGGCAGCAATCAGTGCCCACCACTGCCACCAATCAGTGCCCATTAGCAATGCCAGTCAGTGCTGGCTATCAGTGCTGCCCATCAATGCCCATCAGTACCGCCTATCCGTGTCGCCTATCAGTGCCGTCTATCAGTGCCCACCAGTGCTGCCTATCAGTGCCCATCAGTGCCGCCTAACAGTTCTCATCAGTGCCACATATCAGTGCCACCTATCAGTGCCCATAAGTGTGGCATATTAGTGCCACCTAATCAGTGCCCATAAGTGCCACCTCATCAATGCCCACCAGTTCAGCCTATCAGTGCCACCTCATCAGCGCACATCAGTGAAGGCGAAAAATTACTTAGTTACAAAATTTACTGACAGAAAAAAAGTAAAAAACATATTTTTTTCAAAATTTTTGGTCTTTTTTTTGTAAAAAATAAAAAACCCAGCAATGAATAAATACAACTAAAAGAAATCTCTATTTGTGTGAAGAAAATCATAAAAAATTTGTTTTGGTACAGTGTAGCACGACCGTGCAATTGTCATTCAAAGTGCGACAGCGCTGAAAGCTGAAAAATGGCTTGGGCAGAAAGGGGGTGTAAGTGTTCGGTAGGCAAATGGTTAAACTGAATGCGTCATTTAACAAGATAAGGTTTCACATATACTTTAATAAAGTGGCCAATGCATTTACATAATAGGGTATTTAAAGTATAACAATCCAAAAAACTAAAGCTCAAAGACTCAATAAATGCTCAATAGCCCAATGGCTGAATTATTTCCTGATGCCAGGGTACCCCATCATAGAACTTTAGCAATCAGCTGGCAGCTCTGAGTGTTACTGGGTCATTCAAGACCTCTGATCAGCAAAGTTCTAGCTGTGGCCAAGTGAAGAGTATTCCCTCTCTGGAAAAGCCTTTCAGGTCAGAAAATTAGGTAATCAACAGATTCATGCACATTAAAAAAAGTAAATATAGTGGTTACTCAGGGGCTGGACTGAATATGATGGCAGTTGTCTGGGGTGAGTATTGTTCTTTTATTTTATATTTAGTGTGTTGTAGTAATTATTGTGTGTAGGCTGCTCAAGTCACAGAAGGAACTCCACATGGGGATACTTTATATCTTGGTTCAGCATAACTGAGAAGAGGTATATACTATGCAAATAAATAACATCTTGTATTATTTATATTATTACCATTCTTTTTTTATATATTTCTTTTTTTTCTGCATCCTTTTTGCCCCTGGCCCAATCACACTTAATTTTTTTAACCACTGATAAGCATTTTCTTAGTGTGCATCACACAGGGCTTTTGTATTGCCCTATAGTCCTGAGGAACGGGGGTCATCTGAACCCTAGAATTGTGTCAATTTAAAAAAAATTGGGTTCTGAACTGAACTTAGGCCTGATTAGATGGGGCAATCAAAACCTTTTAAAGCAGAGTTTCACCCACATTTTACACTCCTCACCATCCAGCACTAATGTGTACCCTTAAAACAAATTGGCATTTTTTTTTTTTTTTGGGATCACTTACTTTATTGCAGAATTTATCATTTTTCACTATCTCCTTTGGAATTTATCATTTCTCACTATCTCTTTTGTGGTGGCGGGCCCTGCACGTCATTTCCGGCTTTGCATTGCCGCCTGGTAGATATGTGTCTTCAATATAACATACATGCTGTAGCATCGCCGAGTCGCAGCATCGCTTCCTGGTTCCTGGAGAGGGAGGAGAGGTTTCCATAGCAAACGTGCGGCAACTTTCTGTGACGCCGCCGTTGCTATGGAAACCCGACCTACAGCGATTAGAATCGCTTGCCTTTTACTGTGCATGTGCAAGATCGGCAGGTGCATGCTGGATAGTCAGCATGCACAGAATACAGGAAGAAGAACGGTGCGGCTTCAGATGCCCACACAGGAGATGGCTGTGGTCTGATGAGACTCCACAAAGTAAGAAAACCAAGCTGCACAAATACAAAACGTGCCTTAGTTTACAGCATACCTTTAATAGAATACACTAAGCATGAGTATTAGAGGGGTATTTTTAGCTAAAAAGTTAAATTTCGGCACCGCTTTAAGTCTGGCATTTTTTCTCCTAATGCTTTTCTAAAAACAGGAACATTTGCTGTGTGAATTCTGGTACAAATACTGCTATACTGCCATCTAGTGGATAAATACGGATACGACCATTTTCTTACTATTTTATAACCACTAATTAAAATAGAATAAAACATAAAAATGTGTGGAAATGAATTAATACCTTATCTTCTGCCAGAAAAATCCATTTCTTGGTGATTTTTTGTTTGAGGGACATTGGTCTTTAAAGTGCATCCATAGCCAATATTTTTTTTATTTATTTCTTTACTCAGAGTGGGGAAAGATTAGAATACCTGTTGAGTTTTACTGCCATTTAGGCTATCCCCCGGACAGAAAGTGAGGGGAAATATCTCTAACAGCAACATAGAAGAAAAAACGTTTTTATTTTTCATTTTATTTTTCCCAATCCCTATTTCAGATTTTCTCTCAACTAATTCCAACAGATGACATACCATCATGAATCAATGCTTTTGTTTCATCCAAATTGAATTACTGCAGCTCCCTCTTTTATGGTCGCCTTGAGAAAAAACTACATCATTTGCAACTGGTAAAGAATGAACAGCCAGGTTACTTAACCTGTCCTGTATGTGCCACATTATCCCAATTTTGCATGCCACAAACTGGCTTCCAAGTAAGGCTGGGTTCACACTGTGGTGTTCACCGCATCCAATTCGCAGTAGCAGAAGATTGTGACTGGCTCTCAATGGAGCCGGTTCACATATCTCTGCGGCGGATCCGGTGTGATTTGCACCAAAACGCTGTGCGTCTGAAACGGTGAACCAGCACGCCCTGGACCCCTGCTGTGAGCCACGTGCGGCTCATATGTGAACCCAGCCTTAATGGAGGATTATATTTCAAAATGAGTCTACTCACGTGTTAATTAGGTCTCACCATTCTAACAGAGCTTTTGGTAACCAATACTCCCACATGTTCCTTCTGCCCCTCAGAGAAAGTCAAAGTACAAATGCACAGAGTTGTCTTTTTTTTTTTCAAAAAGTTTTTATTTGATTTTCAAAAAATACATTAACAATATAGTATTGTGTACAGTCAGATTTTGTGGTGAGTTGTCTTAAAGTCTTTTAGATCTCAGGCATTCTGTCATGTAGCATCCATAATTTGGAGCTGACTGCCTTCCACTGTCCTAGAAGCACCCCCTCTGGATGTTTTTTAACACATCTATTTAACCAAGCTTATAGCAACACCTGACAAATCTTTCTCTTCAAGGTCCCAGCACAAGTTTGATAAGCACTTTAAGTCCCCAGGGAGAAAAACATTATAGAAATGTTATTATTATCTGTATTTTTTTATTCAAAAATATTTTTTACACTTGACCTCTATAAGGTTTTACCCCTTTCATGACAAGAGCATTATTTGCTATTTGGCACTGTGCTACTTTAACTGGCAAGTGTGCGGTCATGCAGCACTATACACAAATAAAAGCTACCGTATATACTCGAGTTTAAGTCGAATTTCTCAGCACATTTTTTTTGCGCTGAAAATGCCCCCCTCAACTTATAATTGAGTCAAGCACTTTTCTGCAGCAAAAAATTTAATTTTCCTAACCGATTTTGGGGCTCAGTATCTCAGGGTCACTTGGTGCTAGGAACCCCAAATTTGGTGTGCAAACCCAGTGGAACTGGTACCACAACATATCCAAAGCTGAAGTTCCTAGCACTAAGTGGCCCCGATATACGGGGCCCCAAAATCGGTTCGGAAAATGTCATTCTCTGCTGCAGAAAAGTGCTTGACATTTTCTGAACCGACTTTGGGGCCCCATATTTCAGGGCCACTTGGTGCTAGGAACCCAAAATTTGGTGTGCAAACCCAATGGAACTGGTATCATAATATATCTAAAGCTGGGGTTCCTAGCACCAAGTGGCCCTGAGATATGAGGCCCCAAATCTAGTTCGGAAAATGTCATTCTCTGCTGCAGAAAAATGCTTGACATTTTCTGAACTGATTTTTGGGGCCCTGTATCTCGGGTCCACTTAATGCTAGAAACCCCAGCTTTAGAAATTTGATGGTGGTAGTTCCACTGGGTTTGCACACCAAATTTGGGGTTCTTAGCACTAAGTGGCCCCGAGATATGGGGCCCCAAATTCGGTCAACTGTGTCCATCTGCAGCAATGTCATTTCGGCACCCTTTGGGTTCAGAGACCCCAAATTTTGGCTGCAGCTAGGGGGCATCTAGGAACCCTTAACTACCGAGTTTGAAGTTCAGGGGACCTATGGCTGGAAATGGGCAAAGTGAGGCATGCAAATGGGCACAGTGAGGCTGCAAATGGGCATTGTTGACCCTCTTTTCCACTTACAGCAGCTGTGCATTTCTCACCCTCGTCTTATACTCGGGTCAATACGTTTTTCCCATTTTTTTTGTGGTAAATTAGGGCCTCGACTAATACTCGGAACGACTTATACTCGAGTATATACGGTATATCAATTTTTCACACAAATAGAGCTTTCTTTTGGTGGTATTTGATCACCAATGGGTTTTTAATTTTTGTATTATATACTTTCTGTTATAAAACATATTCAATAAAAAATAAAATAATCAAACTTATATAATACATTTAGGCCAAAATGTATCCTGCTACCTGTCTTTGCTATTAAAAAAATCTCAATAAGTGTATATTAATTGGTTTGTACGAAAGTTATAGCATCTGAAAACTATGGTATATATACTGGAATTTATGCAGCTATAGACACTACACTGTAATGTATGCCCCATCAGACTTTTTCCGTCGAAAATTCAGACGGACTTAGATAGTGAACATGTTCTAAATTTTTCCGACGGAACTAATTACTATCGGGAAACCCGCTCGTCTGTATGCTGTTCCGGCGTACCAAAAACGACGCATGCTCTGAAGCAAGTACGAGATGGAAGCTATTGGCTACTGGCTATTGAATTTACTTTTTCTAGTCCCGTCGTACGTGTTGTACGTCACCGCGTTCTGGAACGGTCGGACTTTGATGTGACCGTGTGTAGGCAAGACCGCTTGAGCGGAATTCCGTCGGAAATAAACAAATGTAGCTATCACATTTTAAGAATAGGTAAGCTGCAGTATTTGTTATTTTTTATTTTTCTTTTGCTAGTGTTTAATACCCTTTAAACTGATATTTTATATTTATATAAAATGTATATATTTTTAAAGAAATGTGAAGTTACCTGAGTATACATTAAAAACGCTATCCATTCTCTTTAAGAAGATGAATTCACTCATAGAATTTTCAGTGCTGTATTGTAGGTTTGCGTCCTTAAAAATTGGAAAGACTTCACTAATTTTAATGAATATATTAAAATATATTGTATAAGCCTTCTCCTAACGTTCAGTACTGATTTTGTTCCATAATTTTCAAGTCTTATTTAGGTAAAATCCAGGACCTGTTACACAGCGGCAGCATGGATTCACTTACTAGACTTGTACTAGTGAATGCTATCTACTTCAAAGGAAATTGGGCCAACCAGTTTGACAAGCAGCGTACATCGGAAATGCCCTTTAAATTGAATAAGGTATGCACTTTAAGTATGAATCATAGATACTTTGTAACCCCAAGGTACAACTTGGAATGTCATTAATGAAAGCGGTTTAGGAAATCATTTTTTGTTCCCATAGCACCAATGGATTTTTAGAGAATTAACTGGAAACTGAGGGGCCCATTTATAATGGAGAGTCCATATCACTATCCACTCTCTGCTATACACTGCATATTCATAAACTGCAGACCGCTGTGTGGCACCTAAAGAAAAAGAGGAGAGTGGAACACCTTATATTCATCCAAATTAGGTTTGAGGGTATAGTCAGGGTAAATTTAATGGCCTATAATTGCCTACCTGTATAATAATACCCCTTATACCACTAGTCCATTGTTGATTGGAGTAACAATAGGTGATCGACAATCAAAAATGGTTGCTCTAGGGACCAAATGAGCATATGTAAAAAGAAGAGGAGGAGGAGAGAACCTCCAAAGGACAGTCCACTCAAGAGCATGCGGGTATTAACCTAAATATCTTTATTGATTATCCCAGTAAAAACAGTGTTTCTATCCAAAAACCATTAATTAAAAAATAGGACAAAAAGTCCTACACAGCACTGGTGGCCACCGATGTTTTCCACATACATAAATCACTCATGCATCCATACACACTTCAACTTATTGAAAAGACCCGGGTCTGATGTATATTTCATTCACTTCCCAAATAAAGTTTATGAATGGATTTTATATTGCCACTTCGGTCCTTACTGAAAAAAGTGCAGGTGCTGGTGATTAGAAAGATATCCGTCTGGATATTGATAATGAGGAGCAACAGACTTCAATACATGGCAGGTTGGTAAATTAATAAATGGATAAAGTGTCCCCATTTTACCGGCTATATAACAGCAGTTGGAAAGCAAGAAAGTGTATTTGGTAAGGAAACAAACGGCAAATAGCAATATATGGTGTGCCTCCGTATATGTTGGAGCACTACAGAGCTCACCGTTTGACGTCTTCAACCAAAGAGTTCCAAGTCCCATGGAGGACAGTGATAGCCGCGTTAACTCGGTGTGGGGGAGCAGACATGCGGTGTGCTCGTCCGTACTGACAGGAGCTGTTATTTCCGGGTCTTTCCGTGGGGAAGTACGGTGTATCAGAGGGTTCAAAAAGTGTTCCGCGCTGGGTCTGCAGGTTTACCAGGGGAAGCGCTTAGTCCCAGTGTTCACCGCAGGACTCAACCCGCCATCTTGGAAAATTCTCAAATCGCTTCTGTATGTGCAAAAGTTGATTCCTCATTTATGTGTGGAGATCCATGTCACACCAGTGCATAGGTTAGACGCTTACGCGTTTCACTTGTTGCCAAGCTTCTTCAGAGCATATGCAGTACCCACGGCTAAGTGCTTAAATAGCCTGCCAATTGATGTTCAATATGCATTAATTATTGCCAGCACCTGGGCACTGCAGACTAACCTAAATTCGCATTCACCACTAGTGCAATCACACACATGTGTACAGCTGTGTTCTAAGATTCAGATGGAGCGTCAGTAACTTATTGACAAAAGGTTCCTCCAGATACTACAACCTCAATCTAATTGGTTCATGTATGGCCCAAAAATAAACATCAAACAAGAAAAGAAGGCAAATTGTTAACTCCTGTTATTTAGAACTTGCATCAAAACATTGTTACCATTGTGTAGAGCTAAAGAAGCTATTCTCTAAAATAAAATTGCTATTGTTACATTGTCAGCAATACATTACCCAAAGACATGCAGCTACAAACTAGTCGGCCCATATGTGGTATCAATAGGGGATTTGGAAAGTTGGACATACTATTAGTGGGTTGTCAACATTTTCCTTTCCCCTCTTCCCCTTCCTTCCCTCCCTCCCTCCCCCTTCCCCTCCCTTCCCTCTCTCCCTCCCCCTTCCCCTCCCTTCCTTCCTCCCTTCCTTTCCCCTCCTTTCCCTTCTTTCCCTCCCCTCTTTTACCCCCCCCCCCCCTCATCCTCTCTCCCCTTTCCTTCTTCCTTTCTCCCTTTTACCTCTATCCCCTTTGAGAAATGGCTTATCTCTTGGCGGATGAGATTGATTTGGAGATACAATCCGCATTTACTAATGAATCCTCAGTAACACCTGGGGGTGATGATAACCTTAAAAGATTGTTTAAGAACCATAAAAAACTCACAATAAAGTATCTTAACAGGAAATGGGACATTTCATCACTGAAGTCCCATATTGAACATAAAGTCATACCCAGTGGGTTAGGGGAAAAGGTGGCACCAGCTGGCCACCTACATACACCATGGTTTTTGGAAAAATGGAAACAAAGTTGCCTGGAACGTGGTCTAGCTGTGTTACACATGATCATTGATGAAGAACAAATACAATTAGATGAAATTAAAAAAGAGATCGATATCAGTGTACAGCTGCTAGAACCATATAAAAATGATCAGGACTTTAATAAATATAATGACCTCCTCAAAAAGGAGGTTGAAAAAACTCAGAAAACTCTCAAATCTACCAAACAGGAAAAGTTCAAACAGAACCTTCTTGACTGGGAGAAGGGAGATATTTTTGATCCTACAGTACCTCGAAGGAGAAGTAGATCACGCAGGGGTAGAAAAAAACGATCAGGTATGTCAAGATCAAGATACTCCTCTACAGATAGTGAATCTGAGCAGCCTGAAAAAACGGTTGTTTTTTTAGATCAGGAAGGGGACATATCCCCAAAGCAGGCACGCAGCAAACTACATCTATGACCAAATCCCAGGCCCAAACCAACAGGGGAAACCAGGGAAAAGGAAGAGAAGGAAGAGGAAACCAAAGGGAACTCAGGTCGGGGTCACGCAAACTCTAGACAGCGAACAAAGGTTAAAAAATCAATCTTTAGAAAAACCACAACTAGACCTAAAAGTGGTTAATCTGTCCGAATTTCCCCTTAACCATCATCACATCTCCCTATTACAAAAGGGCCTATTCTTCTCTCCTACCACCACGATGAGGTTTTCAAAGATATTAGTTTATTTTTGAGGAAACTGATTTTTAGATATTGGCAGGCGAATAGGGGTACCCAACGTACTGAAATGGATCAATTGGAGAAACAGGAGCGGGACTCGCTTGAGGCCCTAATTGCTCTTCTAGATGAAAATCAAGAGTATGAACTAGAAGCTGAAACCACACAAACATCACCTAATTGTCCCCGTCCATCACAGTTGGTAATAAAATCCCAAAAAATGCCACCTCTCTCTAAACACAGACATATCCAATTTTTTCTTGAACAGGTTAAAAGGGACCTTACTGAGATTAATTGGGAATATAGAGGACAAGATAATCTTACTCGGCAGGAAAGGAGAGCCCTAAAAGAATTGGAGGCTGCAAAAGACATAGTTATAAAAGCAAGTGATAAAGGAGGCAATATGGTCCTTATGTCACACACTATGTATGAGGAACAAACTATGCGTCTCCTCCGTGATGAGACCACCTACTTAAGGTTACATCAAAATCCCTTCCCCCAAATGGTGATAGGTCTTAATTTCAAGCTTCAGCTAGCTCAAGAGGCAGGTCTTATCATTAAAAGAGAATGTAAATATCTTAGTGTCAGTGAGTTCAACATTCCTACTCTCTATACTATTCCCAAACTCCATAAGTCCATTACCGACCCTCCGGGGAGAACGATAGTATCGGCTGTCAAGGGTCCCCTCGAGAGGGTCAGTAAATATGTGGACTCACTGATCAAAGAGCTAGTAAAAAACTTACCGTCATTCATTCAGGATACACAGGACATCTTGGGGAGACTGGAGGATATATCTTTACCAAAGGGGATACTACTTGTCGGTATCGACGTGGAGTCGTTGTATACGTCGATACCGCATAGATGGGGCCTCAGAGCAACACAATTCTTTTTGGATGATAAATTCCCATTGTTGGCAGGACAAAACGAATTTATCGTTGAACTTCTGCAATTCATGCTGGAGAACAACTACTTTCAGTTTCTCGGAATATACTACAAACAAGTTAGGGGCACTTCGATGGGAGCCCCTTGGGCTCCCTCATATGCCTGTTTACACCTGGGCCTGTGGCCTGTGTACCTCGGCCACTGTCGCTTGTGGCTGAGGTACATCGATGATGTGATCATGCTTTGGGACGGTTCACCGACAGAATTGGTACGATTCATAGATGAACTTAACAAAAACGATCGAAACATCAGGCTGACATATACATATGATGCTAATAGTCTGTCATTTCTAGATCTTACTGTATTTGTAAAAAATGGTAAACTACATACAAAAACCTTTAGAAAGGACACAGCGGCCAACACTTTGCTATTGGCATCAAGCCACCATCCCATCTCCCTAAAACAAGGAATTCGGTGGGTCAGTTCCTCCGCGCAAGAAGAAATTGCTCGGAGGAAGCTGACTTCCACAGGGAAATACACGATCTCTATGGGAGATTTCATGATCGTGGCTACTCACATGCATGCATCAGACGGGCTAAAAAAAGAGCCCTATATACCAATAGATCATCCCTACTGACGAAACAGACTAAAAAAGAAAGAGAAAAAGAAAAAACCTCAAGCCACCCTCCTTTAAGGATCATCACCAAGTTTGGCGCACAGTGGGACAGATTAAGGAAGTGCTGGGTCGCCACTGGCACATTCTGTCTGAAGCTCCCATTTTGGGTAACCTTGTAAGCAATAAGCCGCTGGTCACTGCTCGAAGAGCAACTAATCTGAGGGATCGTCTGGTGCATTCCGAGTATAATAGACCCAAAAAACGTAATTGGCTGACCGATCTTCCACCTCTTAAGGGTATGTACCCCTGTGGTAGATGTCATGTGTGTAGATATGTGGATCGAACGGATGTGTTCACCAGCTCTGACGGAAAAAGACAATTTGGAATTAACAGTTTCATAAACTGTACAACCACACGGGTAATTTATATGATAACGTGCCCGTGTGGTCTTATCTATGTCGGTAAAACCAAGAGAGAATTAAAAATCAGAGCTGGCGAGCACATCCAGAGCATCCTCAATAAGGATGACGATCGACCTTTATCTCTGCATTTTCTTGAAAAACATGGGGGCAAACCAGATGGCCTGAAGTGTAAAGGCATCTATAGACTCAATTTGCCCCATAGACGTGGAGATTTTGATAGGATACTGTATCAAAAGGAGAAGATGTGGATTTTCTATTTAAATAGTATGCAGCCCCTTGGATTGAATAATGAATTCAATCTATCTCCTTTTTTGGAGCAATAAATTGGCTGAAAACTTAGACTGTTTATGGAATAAAGCAAAATAATCCCCAGTTGGGAATCCACATCTTCCCCTATGTTGAGATATATTGAGATCGATATCATATGTGGATAATGAAATGTTGACAACCCACTAATAGTATGTCCAACTTTCCAAATCCCCTATTGATACCACATATGAGCCGACTAGTTTGTAGCTGCATGTCTTTGGGTAATGTATTGCTGACAATGTAACAATAGCAATTTTATTTTAGAGAATAGCTTCTTTAGCTCTACACAATGGTAACAATGTTTTGATGCAAGTTCTAAATAACAGGAGTTAACAATTTGCCTTCTTTTCTTGTTTGATGTTTATTTTTGGGCCATACATGAACCAATTAGATTGAGGTTGTAGTATCTGGAGGAACCTTTTGTCAATAAGTTACTGACGCTCCATCTGAATCTTAGAACACAGCTGTACACATGTGTGTGATTGCACTAGTGGTGAATGCGAATTTAGGTTAGTCTGCAGTGCCCAGGTGCTGGCAATAATTAATGCATATTGAACATCAATTGGCAGGCTATTTAAGCACTTAGCCGTGGGTACTGCATATGCTCTGAAGAAGCTTGGCAACAAGTGAAACGCGTAAGCGTCTAACCTATGCACTGGTGTGACATGGATCTCCACACATAAATGAGGAATCAACTTTTGCACATACAGAAGCGATTTGAGAATTTTCCAAGATGGCGGATTGAGTCCTGCGGTGAACACTGGGACTAAGCGCTTCCCCTGGTAAACCTGCAGACCCAGCACGGAACACTTTTTGAACCCTCTGATACACCATACTTCCCCACGGAAAGACCCGGAAATAACAGCTCCTGTCAGTACGGATGAGCACACCGCATGTCTGCTCCCCCACACCGAGTTAACGCGGCTATCACTGTCCTCCATGGGACTTGGAACTCTTTGGTTGAAGACGTCAAACGGTGAGCTCTGTAGTGCTCCAACATATACTTTATTTTAACATATGCTTTTTTTTTCAATCCTTTATTTAAATAGCACTCCAAATACTTCAGAGTCCTGAAGCCAGCAAAGCAGTAAACGTGTTTGTAAAGCCCTTTTCCTGTCACCACAGTGAGGCCACACCACTATTTAATACATTGAATCCTGATTTGTTGCAGTGAGGTAAGACAGATTGCAAGACTTATGCCCCGTACACACGGTCGGACATTGATCGAACATTCCGACAACAAAATCCTATGATTTTTTCCGACGGATGTTGGCTCAAACTTGTTTTGCGTACACACGGTCGCACAAAGTTGTCAGAATTTACGATCGCCAACAACGCGGTGACGTCAAGCACGTACAACGAGACTAGAAAAGGCCAGTTCAGAACCAAGCGCGGCACCCTTTGGGCTCCTTTTGCTAATCTCGTGTTAGTAAAAGTTTGGTGAGAGACGATTTGCGCTTTTTCAGACTCGTGGTTTTCAGATCGTTTTCTGCTGTTCAGTTTGTGCTTGTAGGTTTGTATCTGCTCTTCAGTGCGTGCAGCAAGCTATGCGTGACTTTGATTAGTCATTGTGTTCTTGTTCGTTCGTTACTGTTTTTCAGGTCGCTCTTCACAGGCCTTGCTGTTCTTCAGTGCGTTCTGTTACTTCGTTCTGAGCAGCTGACCGTTTTCTAGCCATGTTGCGTATACATACTCCTCGTAGAGTTCGTGCTGTGCGGGGGCTTGGTGTTGGGGTCCTGACCTTGACACAAGTCCAGTCCATGAACAGGGTGGGGAGGAGTTCATGGACCAAGAATTGGTTGCTTCAGCGTGACCAGCTCTGTCATATGCCTTTGCTCCGTGAGATCCGTGAGAATAATCCTGATGATTTCAGGAACTTTCTCCGGATGACGGACCCCGTATTTCACAGTTTGTTGGCTTTGCTGACCCCCTATATCAGCAGGCAGGATACCTGCATGAGGCAAGCCATCACTCCGGAACAATCATCTATCTGCTGACTCTGCCAAACCCAGACACACTATACCCACCTCTTTTGTGGTCAGATGTATGGATGAATTCCCCAAAGCATGTAGTGTAAGGGCCTGCCTGTATACTTTCAAATGGTACTGTTTAAAGTTTTTTTATACTATTATTATCTTGCTAGGTAATAGCAGAATGTTCAAATGTGCTCAAATGTGTACAGTGTGTATTTATATCTTTGTATTATGACACTTCTTACCTGTCCAGTGGGCTGCCAATAGTGTAACTAAGGAGGGGCTGTTCCAAGTAATACCCATTATTTAGGCATTCATCTCTCAATGAAGTGGAGAGGGTTACCTGTCCAAGAGCCCCCCCCCCCTATAATGTTAGAAATGGCCCATGAAGGGGGGGGGGGATATGATAGGTGTACCTTATACTTTGGTCTTTGAAAATTCCCATTAATAAATGTTATCTTGATGTTGGCCAAGAATGTTTGTGTCTAATCTGCTTTCCGTGTTTATGTGCAAAAAGACTAATTTTTTTTGTTTTCCTCAACAGTTTCCTTCCACGCCACAGGAATGGCAGACTGTGGCCTCACACTGTGCCCAGCGGTGGGACTTTCCTAACTGTGGAGGGGCAATTGATGGGAAACACATCCACATCGTCCCATCACCCAACTCGGGGTCGTACTATTATAATTATAAGGGGTTCAATAGTATTGTGATGGTGGCGGTGGTGTCGGCTAATTACGAGCTCCTGTATGTGGACGTGGGGAAGAATGGCCGGATGTCCGATGGTGGAGTCATCGCCCAGACGGAGTTTTACAGGCGTCTCCAGAATGGCAGCTTGGACTTGCCACCTCCAGAAAAGAATGTGGAAGGACTCCCATTCGTCTTTGTTGCGGATGAAGCATTTGGGGGGACCATCTTATGCGGCCATTCCCAAAGAGGACCCTCACCCCGGACCAGAGGGTTTTTAATTACCGGCTGGCCAGAGCCAGAAGAGTGGTGGAGAACACATTTGGAATCATGGCCAGCCGGTTCCGCCTTTTTCTGACACCCATACATATGGCGGAGTATAAACTGAATCATATTATCCTGGCGTGCTGTGTTCTACATAACTTTTTACGTAAACATTCTGCCAACTATGCTGGCTCAGTTGGGCCTGAGGTCGGAATGATAAATGAAACAACCCTGACGGCGCTTGAAAGTGGCCGTCCTGGCTTGCCCTCCCTGAGTGCCCGTGATGTCCGGCTAAGATACCTTGAGTTCTTTGCGGGTAGGGAGCCATCAATATGCCAGACAATGTGTGAAACCTTTATCAAATAAAAAAACAAATTAAGCAAATCTTTGTTGACATTTACTGCTTGTGTTTGTTTTAGCTGACCCTGACAGAAATGTGGTGAGTCCTGAAAATGGCGTGATTGTGTAACCTTACAAAGCACTGTTGGTTGTTATTTACTAAAGGCAAAGACACTTTGCACTACAAGTGCACTTGAAACTCCACTGAAACTGCACTTGTAGTGCAAAGTGGATTGGCCCTTATTAAATAACCCCCATTGTCACTTAAAGCAGCAATTGAAGCACCACAAAAGTGTTGTAGCATTGAGACAATTATCCACACATTCTTTATTAACAATCTTTTTAATACCAGCACAATCACATGTGCATTTAGAAAAGGTTTTTAAAACAAACCAACATGTTTGTTGTATAACAATTTTTGGGGTGGCATTAGAAAAAGTACAAATGTCCATTTAAGATAAAACAGGCATGTTTCAAACCAACAAGAAAGACACAAATCTTGAACTTACAAAGTTCACACTTGGTAGAACTTGAAGGCAATATCAGACATGAGTATTTAGGAACTGTGTTTGATATTGCGTTCAGATGGGGTGAAGTCACACCCCCGGAAAAGCCAAATTTGGAAGATGCACACCAATTCACGAATGTCAACATGTGCTAGCTGCCATCACGGGGAATCAAGGGACGTGTTTTGGGGGTGCAACCCCTTCCCCACAGCTACTTTATTATTGAGGAAGGGGTTGCACCCCCAAAACGCGTCCATTGATCTCCCGTGATGGCAGATAGCACATGTTGGCACACTGTGTGCATCCTCCAAATTTGGCTTTTCTACAATTTGGGAAAAAAATTAAAAATTGTAGTACACCATAAAAGAAAGGGCTTTGGAGGGATTTTAAACTCTCCCCAAAACATCAATGATGCTTTTATTTTTATTAATAACATCATTGATGTTTTTTGTGATATTTTCCAAGGCAACATTACACCCCATGATCTCCCCAATCAGGACCTGGGCACTTTCCGAGGTGAAAGGATCAGGATCCACAACATCACGATCACCTAAAAAGAGAGAAACCAAAAAACACCATGTATTATAAATATGCCGGCATCCATCTTATACCTGAGCCTGTGGTCGCAGACACTCACCTGTTGTGGTGACTAGTTCCACCACGTCTTCTTCCTCCTGCTCTTCTTGTGTTGGGGGCATTTCCCCTTCTTCCAGAGGTGGGGGGTCCCTCCGACTCTTTTCTCCCCTATGTGAAACAAAAAAGGTATACTTAGCACACAGATATTTGATGGCAGAACTATAAATATGAAACATTGCTTGGAAGTGGGGTACAATTGTCTATTTTGGCAGAGTTCCAAGATGTAGAATTTGTATTGTCCTTTGTCGTGCTTCAATACTTTACCTGTCTTGTACAAGCTTCACATATGGAGACCCCCCTATAGTATACACTGGAGCACCTGTGTGGGCCCCCTAATAAAAAGGGTGTTCTTGTGTCCCACACTAGTGCTCCAGTGTCCAGATGTGAAAACTGCTGCTGAGTGTCCTCTCCTTACACAGAATCTAGTTTGCATTTCATTCTAGTAACAAACACATCTACACAACCAAATTAGTTTCATACAAGTAGCCCCTAAAAAATGTGGTCAAATGCATATGGCAAAAACAATGGTGTTTTATAGTCTGAAAGAAAAATGTTTGATAAGAACGAATAATGTGCCTATGAACATGAAAGTTGACATTTTAAACTGTACAACAGTTCCTAAAAGCACATGGAGCAGCACGAACGTAATAAACACAAAAAGAATAGGAACACAGGACAACTACTTACTTTTTTGCAGCACTCTCCGGAACTTTCTGTACTGCTTGTGTTCTCTTAATTTCAGGTCCGACCACCGCTTCCTGAGCTGATCTTTCGATCGTCGTACCCCGAAATTCCGGTGCAGACTCCTGACCACTTTCACCATTATCTTGGCCTTTCTGACATAGGGGTTGGGGTAAGGTCCATACTTCCCGTCATAGTCGGCCTTCTTCAGGATGTCGACCATCTCCAACATCTCCCCAAAGGACATATTTGAGGCCTTAAATCTTCTCCTTCTGGATCCAAACGTTTCCGGATCCGGGCTTTCCTCCCCCTCCTCCTCGTTGCTGTAATTAGCACGCACCTGCTGTGTCTCCGCCATGTGCTCTTCCCCCACTGCGCCGAACGAAAAGGGGCAGGGAATAGACTAGAAAGAACATCAGGGGTGGGTGGAATTACTTGCATGTGCAGTGTGTATAAAGCGTAACACGCGTGCCTAGTACGTACGATCTGTGAGCGGAGGAAGGAGTATCGGAGGCACCGATCATGATAATGAAGGTAAGAGCCAAACTTGGGCCTATACTGCTTCTAGATTGAGGCCTATATTGTAACAAGATTAGTAGAGTTTAGCCTGACATTAGGGTTTCTCTTGTGTTGTTGTGTTTGTCAATGTATCCATCCACCTACCATATATGAATATACATGTACAGTATAATTGAACCCCCTAATAATCAGGCATCAGATTAACAGTCCAATCTCTATACCCTTTCACAAGGCCATAGATCTTCTGCCTATTTTTGCACCAGTACCTCCACTTCATTTTAGTTTTCTCCCAACCTGACATGGCTGTTATGCACAGCTGCATTACCAGAGATATTGGCCCGATAGGTGTGGAAAAGCAGTTTACTTTTTCTTTTACATAGTAGGAGACAGGCAAATCTAAGGTACAGTATTGTTCCACCATGTGGGCTAGAGGTAGGTTAGGTATGCATACATGTTTGGTATCTTGGAACTAGGACAGCTGGCAGAATATGTTAAGAACTGTTACTGGACAGAAAATGTTTTAAATGTTGCTGTAGGAGTTCATTATGTTTTTCAAGATTATGCTGACATGAATTGTAATGTATTCTTGGGTTTCTGTTGTTAGAATGAAACTAAGCCTGTGCAGATGATGTACAAAAAAGCCAAATTTCCAATGACCTACGTAGGAGATTTGTTCACAAAAGTTATTAAACTGCCCTATGTGAATAATGAGTTGAGTATGTTTATACTGCTCCCTGATGGAATTCAGGATGGAACCACTGGCTTGGAAAAGGTAAGAAACTTTTCCAGTGTAACCTCTGTTGAGGTGTTTGACTTTTTATGAAGGTTCAAGGTTCTAAGATCACTTTTTAATTGGATGTTCTTAAAGGACTGATATTGTAAAGGACTGCTTAAAGTAGTTGTTAACCCACTTCTACTAAATTCTGTAATCTCCTCTGTACCATAATAAGCTCAGCTCCTGGTGCTCTCCGCTGACATAGAGAGAGCGAGAGAGAGAGAGAGAGAGAGAGCAAGAGAGATATGACAGTAACCTGAGCACCGGGAGCCACTATTTTCATATAGGTACAGATCGGCAGATTTTTTACATAACACAGTGACACTTATTATGGTACAGGATTTAGTAGAAGTTATGAGAGCAGCAGGGACAGGGGGGGTGGGGGTGGGGTGGCGTTGACCGTCACTGGTATGAGGAGTCGGGGAGGGGGAAGGAGGATTGAGGAGACACAGATGCAGGAGAGAAGGGCTGCGGATGATGGAGGCACAAAAACTGACCACGTTGTCACGGTGCTCAGCAGCCCTGATTATCCTGGTCAGTTTACAGAGGGGAGGGCATAGCCAGGCAGGATCAGCCAGGCATTTCAGGTGATATGGAGGGCCAAATGACACAGCACAAGCACTATGCTGTATAACCTGCTTTAAGGGAACAGGATCGGTTGTTTGGTTTTTTTTGGGTTAACAAACGCTTTAGGTGAGACCGGCACAATATACATTTTGAATAGTTGCTGTTTTTACATCTAAGGCCTCATGCACACGTACGTTTTTACAGCCGCTTTTTTGAGCGTTTTTTGCACCTTCAAAAGGCCTGTCTATGGCTTCATGCCCACCTAGGCGTTTTTGAGCTGCAAATTGCATAGGCGTTTTTAAGCTGTAAATAAACCCAGGACCAGTGGGTTCTAAGAGACGTTTTTCAGCTGTAAAAACACTCTAACACTGATAAATGCTCAAAAACGTCATTCACCAACGGTTTTTAACGTTTTTGATCCATTGAAATAAAAAAAAAAATGTTGAAAAAAAAAAAAAAACGCAAAAAAACGCTAACGCGGAAAAATGCTAAAAACCGCTAATAAACGCTAAAAACCGCTATTGCAAAAACGTTGAAAAAAGTTTAAAAAAATCACTGCAAAGATACTGGCGTTTTCATAATGTTATTTTAACATCCCGTGTGCATGAGACCTAAGACTTGGCACTTAAGTATGAGAAGTGTTTATTAAATAAGAATGGGATTGTAATGAACACTGATTGTGATTGTGTAGGCCAATTAATGAGATCTATTAGACAATGCAGCTGGTGGTGATAGAGAAAATGTAAAAACTGTAAAAATATAAAAGAATGCTTCCTACTTACTTCACCTGGAGAAATTGCACACATCTAATCCTTGCTAAGTCATCATGGGCTATGCTGGACATGGGCAATTATCACATTTCAAAGGTCACCAGAAACTATTTTTTTAGTTGGTTGGATAGCATGCAAATGCTTGCTAGTTTTAATATTTTTCCATGTGTTTCATATGAATCCCTGAAACATGGTGCTTAGGATTACCATCCTCAACTTTAGCTGAGCCAAAGTCTGCAAAAATAGCCACTCTTTAGGCTGGGTTCACACTATTGCAAATTGGATGTGAGTTTCCTCTGCATCCAATTCGCATGTCAGGAGATTGTGACCGGCTCTCTATGGAGCCGGTTTACACATCTCCACAGTGGCTCCAGTGCAGGGACGAATTCAGCCCAAAATTCAGCCCAAAATTCAGACTGAAATCGGACCTGAAACGGTGAACAGGGATGCATCGGGCCCCTGCTGTGAGCCGCTCCATGAGGCAGCATGAACCCAGCCTCAATGAAAATCAAAGCATCTTTTAAAAAATTTTAGGGGGGTGAAGAGTCGCAAGCTCTCAGAATTCTAACCCTACATATGTGCTGCACACCCATATACAAGCTGGCCTGTAGGAGATCAAGAAATTATTTTAAAGAGGGGGAGAGATAAATGCAATGTTCTTCACATTATGGCATTTTGTATCACTGAAATCACAGTTTACTTATGGGAAAGGCTTGGAGGTTATTATTATTATTATTCAGGATTTATATCGCAGAGCTTTACAAAATAAATGGAGACAATACAATTCAATACAAGAGGGTTAGGAGGGTCCTGCTCCTGGAAGCTTACAATATAATAGGTTGTTTAGTAGTGTACTGAATTATCTTTAAATTAATTGTTACAAAATGTTGTTCTTTTCAGCTTGAAAAAGAGTTAACGTATAGTAAATTTTTGGAGTGGACAAACCCAGAAATGATGGACATAACAGAAATGGAGTTGTTTGTACCAAAGTTTAAGCTAGAAGACAGTTATGACCTGAAGTCTGTACTTAGTGACATGGGGATGGCTGATGCTTTTGACCACGGCAAAGCGGACTTCTTGGGAATGTCTAGTAATAACGAACTAGTGCTTTCTAAAGTAGTCCACAAATCTTTTGTAGATGTAAATGAGGAGGGTACAGAGGCAGCTGCTGGAACAGCAGGAATTATGATGATGCGTTGTATAATGATTGTTCCAAAGATATACTGTGACCATCCCTTTCTGTTCTTTATTACCCATAAGCAGAGCCGGAGCATTTTGTTTAGTGGCAGGTTCAGTTCACCTTGAACTGCATTTCAATCACTGAAATACTGAGCATGACTAAACCTAAACAACCCAATCTGGGTAATAAGGCTTCTTGCAATAATCACAAATGGGTTTGAAAAACATTAGTCATTGTAATTTAGGCTACACATATATTGATCTTTGGTCGCCAGAGTTATGAAAGATCTTCTATACACATCAAAAATATATATATTTTTTCCTAAAATACTTCTAATGATGCTAGATAAAATGTAAATGATTCCAGGCACAGGAAATGCATATTTATATTGCTGGAAAGCATACGTTTATCTTGTGATGAAAAAAGACGTGATAAGATAAGTCTACAAAAGATCTTTCGTAAACCAATCCTTAATCCATTTATGTCTAAGGTCTATGTGTACACTTACTTTTATTAGTTCAGTCAAAGCAAGCGCCTCTGTAGAAACTAATTTTTTTTTAGAGGTTCCTTCAAGAATTCACAATGAAATTACCCATAGCTACCAGTCAGAATTCAGCTTTAAATGATCTAACTTCATTAAGATGAGATCTGGTAGGTATCTATGGGTTTCTACACTTCAGATTTGCTCTTTGTGATGCCTTTCTGAATAAGCTTGTGTTATGCTCTCAATTTTTCTATACTTCTGTGAATATTATGTTTTGCTTTTAAAGTGCCTTTTTAGGTTTAGTTTTCCTTGAAGAACTTCTAGCCTACTAAACATTTGCTGTTTCAAATAAGATATATATATATATATATATATATATATATATATATATATATATATATATTTACATATAGCAAACAATTATTAATTGTTAAATTGTTACAACCGTTGTTACACAACTGTCCTCAGACTAATAAAGAGAAGGTTCACATCTATACAGTTTGATGTTTGTCCCACTGAGTTTTGTGCCTTATTTAAGTGTCCTTTCCAAATGGAAATTACTACTTACGTTTTGATTTCTAAACTGTATACCATATAATTTATCACAGGAAAAGGTACTTACAACACTATCTACAATGTGTAAATGGCTCAATATACTGTAGCTGCCTAGTACAAATTTATGATGTTAAATGCTTTAAAGTGGATATAAACCCAATTCATAAAATTTGGGTCTGTAGTGTTTTCTTATCTCTCTCTCTCTCCAAAGCTCTAAATCCCATGGCTTTCTCCTGCTTCGTAGCTCTGTTATCAGCCTGATAACTTCTGACAAGTTCTTCAACACAGGAGATAAAAGCAGCCTGAAATTTGTGTCCTGGGAGGTTGCTATAAATAGATTAGCAGACAGCTTGGCTTCTCACAGCACAGCTCTGCACATTCCTTCCTTCCTTTGCCAATGTGGAGTAGGGGTGTGTGCCTTTCCTTCAATCAGCTGTTTTGGCTGTATGCCCAGACTTCACACTCAGTGCTGAACAGTAATAGACAATCTGTAACAAGATTTGCACTTTCTAAAGGATATATAAAGCTGAAGACAGCAGATATACATGTAAAACCTATGTAGGGAGATTTGTTTCATCCCTGTGTATCATCTGAGGCTCTCAGGTGATTCTTAGGGGGCCTGTGGGGGGAGCCGCACACAGGTTTTTTACCTTCATGAACAGAATGCATGAAGTTAAAAACCTTTAGCCTTTACAACCACTTTAACAAACGCCAAGCAGATTTTTTTTACAGAGCACTAATCTTTGAAGCATTTATTTGGTTTCATAAAAAGCTTCTGTGCCAAGGTCGCTCAGAATGTACTAGGAATGCATGTCAATCTTTGCATTTCATGTACATAAAGCTTTGGGTGGCTCCAAAGACTGGAGCTGGGAAAGTGAGTTAGACTGGATTGAGATGGTGCAGATTTGTGATGTTTTCTAGGATTTGTGGGATTAACACGATCCCATGTGACTTGAGATAACTATAAAGGTTGCCACCCCCCAATACAGTTTTTAAGTGAACGGGTCAAGGTAGTCATATGAACAATGCTAGTTTCAAACTCTAGGGCTGTCATCCTTCATCCTTGCTTTGCTGTTTCAGTCACTGACCCGACCTGGAAGCGAGCACTCGTGAGCTACAGAACGTATCCAGGTCAATAACTCAGTATTGAGAAAAGCAAAAGTATAGCACTCTACTCTGCTTTTTTCTTTGACGAACCATGTTGTGAATGGAACCTCGCTGTTCTCACATATTGTTTGTAAAGATGTCACACTGGCGACCAGCTTTAGAGAAGGGGCTTTTGTTTTTTCTTTTCTTGTGCCTGAAATTGGACAACACGTAACCTCTGGGGCAGTTGCACCCTATCTGTGTATACCAAAATGCTTTTTTTCCTTGTCTACTAACAAATATTAACAAATTCTGCTTACATTATTGTATATTAGCATTATTTCTGGCACAAAGAAGAAATCAGGCTTTTACTAGGTAAGCATGTATTCTTTACATACATTTATAAAGTAAACCTGGCAGTAAAAATGGTCCTCCGGCACTATAATGTTGGCACTTTGCACCAAATATTGCCTTCTTCTGTACCTTTTTACATGCACATCTCCATTCTATATGTTCCTGTTGGCCTGTTAGGTAACCTATCTAAGAGACTGACTAATAGAAACATGCAGAATGGGAGGATTAACACACACCACTGCCAGGAAGTGTCAAAACTGGGCACCTGAGCTACAGAAGATTACATCTAAATGTTTTCTAAAATGACTCCAGTGGTTTACCACTCCTTACTCCCTGAACTATGCTGTTGATTGGAGCAGTGTGCAGGCTGGGGTATCAGACCCTTCGCGGAATGGGCTGCTGCTTGTGTGAGACCTGCGATTCAACTCTCCAGTGTGTTGCTTGCACAGCACATTTTAAAGTGTTACCAAACCCAGGACTCTGCATTCACTATATCTGATCTCCCATAGTACACAGAAATGCAATTATTTTAGTAAATATAAACTGCTAAATACCTTTTCTCATTAGCAGTAGCTCAGTCTTGTGAATATCAGTGTCCAGCTGAGCACTGGTTAAAGCGTGTAGGAGGAGTTTTCATTCTCCTCCAACTGTCCGATGAGGCTGCATGACCCCTGACCCTCTTTCTGGACAGTGCCGATTGGCCCTGTGCTGATCACATGCACCCTCCCAAAAAAAAAACTCTAGCAATACAAACCAAACTGAACATGTGCAAAGTGCCCCCAATGCTCTGTACTATTAGGAGATGGATTTGGGACAGTGGAAGACGGGGAGGATCAGAGAAGACAGGATCAAACAGCCTTTTTACACAATGCGGAGTATTAACCCCTTAGGTTACACAGCGAGTATAACATGTATGCTTTACTGCATATACAGACTGATTTTACTGCTGTGGGTTTAGTAACACCTTAACCCTTGCTGCAACACTTGGTATGTAAAATTACACAGAAAAAAAGATTGTATTTGTTAGTATATATGCAGTCGGACTGCATGAACAGTGAAAAATAATAAGGATTCAATTAGACCCCTTTCACACTGAGGCATTTTTCAGGCACTACAGCGATAAAAATAGCGACTGCATAGCGCCTGAAAAAAATCCTCAGCTGCAAACCCAGTGTGAAAGCCCGAGTGCTTTCACACTGGGGCGCTGCACTGACAGGGCATCACAAAAAGTCCTGCCAGCAGATTCTTTGCAGCGGTGTAGGAGCGGTGAATACACCGCTCCTGCCCATTGAAAACTGGGGCAGCGCTGCTATACCACCGGTAAAGTGCTGCTGCAGCAGCATCTTGCAGGCGGATTTAACCCCTTTTCGGCCACTAGCGGGGGTTAAAACCGCTTACTAGCAGCCGAATGGCGCCGTTAAAGAAAAAAAATAGCGCCACTTTAACGCTAATGCCTGGGGAGGCTCAGTGTGAAAGGGGTCTTAGGTTTGGGATTTTTTTTTTTTTTTTGGAATGCATATCCAAACGAGGTGTTTCTCTTTAAATTTGAATGGTGTAAGCAATGACACCTATACTGTTTGAATCTTGTCACCTAACATACTCAGAGTTCATCTTTTTAGAACCAGAAGATATTTGCTTTCTCTAGAAATTGTAAGATTTTTCATACAGGATTTATTATTTTCCTTTCTTTTTCACAGATTTTGGCCTAATCACCAATAATTTTGCTAATGATCTCCACTTTTTCATTTTAATTTACCTTCTTTTTAATTTAGTAAATCATTTCAAACATTTAAATTGTGTTACATAATTATTGAAATCATTTTGCAATGATCTTTCTCTTTAGGAATGTGATCCTGTCTATTATATATTATTTGATTCTGAATATGTGAATTTTAATTAAGTGTTCTGTTTCCCGAAGGCAAATTTCACTACGGTGGCAATCTTTTATGCTGGTCACTCATAATATGATCTGATTGTAAAATCCTATTATGAATATTACCACAGTATGTGTTAGCTGGCAAACTTTAGGATTACAACAAATGTAATAATTGTGCAGTGAAACATTTAGGGATATGTTTTGAAAGGGAAGTTACACTGTTCTAAAAATGTACTTACGTTAAAGTATATTTGTGGGGGGGGCAGGTGAGGTATAAAACTGAACATACTTCAAATATATTTTTAGAAATAGTATAAACTGCATTTTATTGTGGGTGTGCTAATTTTCTTAAAAGTTGATCCCACGGTTAAAATATGCCTAAAAACAAGAAGACATTAGGGCTGTATTCTCACCTGAGCAGACCGTATTTAAAGTGATTTTTCAGTGTTTTATTTTTAGTTTTGGCACATGTATACAGAAATGTTTCAAGCATTTTTCTAAGCTTTAGGTGTTTTTTCTCTTTCCCAATGAAAATTTGCAATCATCTGTGACATCAGCTTCCTTGTATCTCCTACCTTCTTTGTGTGTTGTGGTGTATTGTTTTTCATTTGGGGCTCAGCATGTTGGTTTACAACCCCTCAAAATGTTTTTAAAAAAATATGCACGCATACATACATACCTTTGCAAAAAAGTGTTTTTATTATGTAAATATGGTCTGGCGGCACCCAAAGACGCTTTGTTTAAAAAAAAAAAAAAACATAAAACAATAGGTATGTAAACATCTTGAAAAAATCCCATGGAGTAGCAAAACTGACCTGGGACAGGAAGTGCTGTTTGGCCGGCTTCTGTCGAAGGGGCATGATCGAAAAAGGTCTGCCGATCAGCACTTTTAGCCAATGGCTGAAAGCGCTGACCGGAACATTCTGGCGGGGGGCCGTCCCCCCTGTCAGAACACAATAGAACATAAGGGGAGATCACTGTACTAATATTGGATAGTTAGTACAGTTCCTCAGTCCGAGCTGTAATTTTTTTTTCATTCAGCCCTGTTGGGTTGAACAAATTAAAAAAAAGTTTACCAGGCTTTACAGTGCATGAGTTATGTTAAGGCCTCTTTCACACGGAGGATACGTATGTCCGTTTTTCATCCTTCCGTTTTCGGATGAAAAACGGACATACATGTATCCCTATGGAGCGTCGGATGTCAGCGGTGACATGTCCGCTGACATCCGACCCGCTCCGATCCGAAAAGTGTAACGGAGGAAAAACCTACTTTTCCCTCCGTTTTCGGATCGGATCGGATGACGACGGACACTACGGACCGTCATCATCCGATCCCCCCATAGGGGAGAGCGGCGCTCTGACGGGTCCGTCGCTGCACAGTGTGCAGCAATGCACCTGTCATCTTCCTGCTCAGCGGGGATCGGCGGAGCTATCCCCGCTGAGCAAGCGGATGTTCACGGGGCAGATCATGACTGATCTGCCCCGTGTGAAAGAGCCCTAATGCAGTCAGCTTGGATGCACATAGTGCTTAGCAGAGTTCTAGGCATTTTTTTTTAACCCTGTCTGTTCACATTAGCCAAGTTGACACCACATGACAGAGGAAAATCTAGTATTATTTTATCAGATTATGTCCATACAGCAGGTTTTTAGATATGTCGACATTAGGAATACATCTGCATTCCAATGAGGAACAATTCTCACTTGTGCTTGATCTGTTGAAATGTATGTTTGTCTCCTGATCAGCTTCTGATGCCATCAATCTTCCAGCTTGAACAGGAACTAACCTATGAGAAGTTTGCTGACATGATAAATGCATCTAATTTGGATAGAACGGAAGTGGAACTCTTCTTGCCAAAATTCAAGCTAGAAAACTTCTTTGACCTGGAGTCTGTACTGGGCTGTCTTGGGATGACTGATGTCTTTGATATCGGCAGATGTGATCTCTCTGGCATGTCTGGAGATCGTGACCTAGTTTTATCTAAAGTCGTACACAAATCATTTGTAGAGGTGAATGAGGAAGGTACTGAAGCGGCAGCAGCCACCGGTGCTGTAATCATGCTTCGTTGTGCACGCTTTGTACCAAGATTTGTTTGTGATCATCCATGGGATTGTAGGTCGCACTCTTATTTTTTTTTTTTTTTAATAAAACACAGTACAACATTTTGGTGGTAAAATGGCCGCGACACCTTTATTGGTATAAAATAAATCAAATAACTTTATTCAAAAATAAAATAGAATAATTAAATTATATTTCAAACTTAAAAACAAATTCTAAACTCGCTCAGTCATAGGATTCAAGCTATAAAAGAATCAATACATAAAACCAAAGTCCCCCCTTGATCCAAGGGTGATATAACCACATAATGGTGCCAGCGACAAGAGTGGAAGGGAAGGGGAGTTCAATCCTAAGCCACCTCAGGGCAAAAGTGAGCGGGTCTGTCACAGGGGGAGCTTATATAACCTCCTACACCTGAGGAGAAACGTTTCTCCTGATCACTGCCACATGACTCATCATTTTTTTTTTTTTTTTTTATAAATAAAACTTTAAACCCCCCGGCGGCCACAATCCCATGTTGTGGGCTCCTTTTTGTGCTCACTTTTCATGGGATTATAGGTCGCACTCTTATTTTTTTTTTTAATAAAACACAGTACAACAATTTGGTGTTAAAATGGCCGCGGCACCTTTATTGGTATAAAATAAATCAAATAACTTTATTCAAAAATAAAATAAAATAATTAAATTATATTACAAACTTAAAAACAAATTCTAAACTCGCTCAGTCATAGGACTCGAGCTATAAAAGAATCAATTCATAAAACCAAAGTCCCCACCAGCCGGGTTTGTTGAAAACAAAAACACGGCTACCCCAGCACCGCGGCCTGTTCAGTACTATTTTGAAGACCTAGGTTAAAGATGTCCAAACCGACATCAGAAAGATGTACACCATCTTGTCTATAAAGACCGGGAAAACCTCCTTCCAGATCAACATGACGGAAAGAGATCCCCCCAATTCCTGGCATGAACTTTTCAATTGAGTGATTGATTCTCCGTTTAATTTTTTCAAGATGTCTACCACTTGTAGAATATAACCAAGGTAATCGGGAAACCATTTCAGAGAAAATAATACATGTATTAGGAAAAACTCATTTCAAACGATGCAGATCTTGCTTTATTAAAAACATCAAATCTAAAGTCTTCAGTCTACCAACATCTTTACCCCCAAGGTGCAGAATTAAAACAGATGGAGAAGGCCAAGAAAGAATCAAAACAGAAAGATGAAGGAAAAGATCAGTCCATTGCAGACCGCGAATTCCCTTCCAAAGAATATGAAACTTATCTGAAGGTAACGATAGGTTGGAACCATAACAGCATTTTGAAGCTCTATTATGAGCTCAGTATATAGAAAAATGGCCAACTATCCATATGAAAGATTTTGCACCTAAAATTAAAGAGATAAGTTATGTCGAATGTAATATTGAATATACTAGATTCCCATCTATCATCTCATAATAACTATATCACTCAGACCCAATCTAGCGGCTTCTGTGGCGGCTCCAATCCCGAAAGAATGGCTAGAAAATAAATTGGGAAAAGCCTAAATGAGAAATCAATGTTTAAGAATTGCAAAATGGAAATTTCGTCATAGGGGAAGAATCCATGTGAACAAAAAAGATGACCGGAAACAGGTCTAACCTCCATGTATTTTTGAAGAATTAACAAAGGCCAAAGGATGGAGTCACCACACGCAAATAGATTGAGCCATCGACCTTTACTTGATCGATCCGTTTTGATACCCTAATAAAATTAAGAACTTTTATCCTTAGGATAGAAACCTCTGATAAGAGTAAACTATCTAAACTGTGTTTGTTATTTTTTTAGAAATACGAAGAGCGGCGAACATTAAAACAAAGGCCGCATGAAATAATAAAGCCTTGTAAACTGAAATACAAACAAAAGAAGTAGCCAAACACAGCCTGGATAATGTACTAAAGAAATTAGCCTGCGTATATCCGGAAACAATTTTCTTTCTTATGCCTTTTAGGGGTTTGCCTAACAGAAAAGAAACTGTTGCAGGCCGGGAAATTATGAAGTTTAAATAAAAAGGAAACAACGGCTAGTATATATATATATATATATATATATATATATATATATATATATATATATTTATTTTATTTTTATTTTTTTGATATGGTTATAGGAAAAAATCTAACTATATAAGGAGCAAAGAAAAGCTAAATCTATAAATATATATATATAATATATTAATATATATATATAATATATATAATTTTTTTTTTAAAATGAGTATACAGTCCAAAATTTTTTACGATCTAAATTTAATAACCGAAAATACTAGATTTAAATCAGATCCCAAAGATGACTCGGGCAAAGGTACCTATCTGAAATCGAGATAAGGCATCTTCGATAACATTGAGCCTACCCGGTACATACTTTGCCTTAATCAAAATGATTTTTTTTTTTTAATAAGAATACTAAATAATGTAAAGGTTTATGACTAACAATGTTTTGAAGAAAGGTAGATACAAGCAAATATACACCCCTATTATCAATATTAATGATAATTTGATTGTAACTAATTGGTTGCATCAAATTTTTAAGCAACTATAATTGAAAGAGTTCCAGCAAAACTATATTTGTAATCTAGCTGGAAACCCAGAAGGGGGAGGGGCAATGAACCCAAACACCAATGGGAACGAAAAAATAATAGCAAACTCTTGAGAGCCGGTGTCTTGTCAAATACAGTCCCCTATCATATAGTGTCCTCCCTGTACTGCGCAGGCGCAGTACGGAGGACAAATGAGACGCCGAAAGTCTCCGAAGTTTAACAGCTGATCATCAGCTGTAGACGGTGCCTGCGCTTTTATTCTCACCCTGTGTCCAGGTTTATTCCCTACTATCCAAGTGGACATAGAGTGAGAATAAATAGTTGCCGAGCGCAGCGAGGCCATGCCCGAAGCATGGCGAGCGAAGCGTGGCGAGCGAAGCGAGCCCGCGAGGGGCCCTCTTACACAGCCATCGCTAAGAAGTGCCGAAGCGCCGTGTACAGCTGATGGTCAGCTGATCAACTTCGGACACTTTCGGCATCTCCTTCTGCTCCGTACTGCGCAAGCGCTGTGCCTGCACAGTACGGAGCGGACACTATCCGAGAGGAGGACAGTATATGTCAGAACACCGGCAGCGTCTGCAAAGGAAGATTTCTCCATTGCTAGAGGAAAACCAAAGTATTTAGTTATAAGGAAAAAATAATTTGAGAAAAAAAAAAAGAGACCAATAAAAAAAAGTTATCTAAATAAGAATCATCCCAGATCAGGTTCAAATTAACACCCGCTGAAAAAAAAAAAAAATAGCAACCATTTCAAAATAATAACATGGCAATGTGAGATTCTGGAACAATAGGTAATAATCTGAAAACTGACTGAATGTCAGCTTTTCTAAACGTACTCCGACAACGTTTTATAATTTGAATAGCATGCATAAATGTTGCAAACCTAACTGAAGCGGATGTTGGGTCAAATATATCATTTAGAGGATAGCGTTAGGTTCTTTTATAGGGACTAAACCAAACAGAAAGACAGGGGATATAAACAAGCCATTCTATTTGCTGAAATTACTTTCAGCAACTTATCCTTTACTATAACAGTATGGAGAAATACTGATTTAAATTGTTTTTTTTTATTGCAACCTGAACCTGTAAGATATTAAGTTTAAAACCTGTAGAAAGACCATCAATTATTAATTGTGCTATCACCTTGTCGGGGTATAACATTAACCATGGATGCATTGCGAACAACCTCACTGGCATGCAGGCTTTTCGAATGATCCCTGTGGACCTGAATACCGGACGACCTTTTAAAGCATTTTGAGACTGGATGACTACCGAAGCAAAAGGAACATTCATATCGATAACGACATGAATTTAACCACCTGCATTGAGACTCATTAAATGCATAACATGTACCTTTTTTGTAACTGGATTTTTAGTATTTGTATCCAATGAAGACTGAGGTTGCAAAGACAGGCTTATGAGGAATGATAAGGTTTAACCACAACCCCACATCCTTATTACCCCATTTCAGATTAGGCTATATCGCAATTTTTTGATGAAATGCTTCGTCATAATTAAACCATCCCATACCGCCAAAGCTCTTATATGCTTCTATAATATGTTCCAGATGCTGAAACAGCCCAGTGCATTTCTCTGGATGCTTCTCACCCATTATTGCAGAAAATATGCAGTAAGCTTGCAACCAATTAAAAAAAGATCTAGAAACAGGACGGCGCCTGTCATCAGCGCCGTCCTCGGACCTCTTATCAGATTTTGTAAGGAAATCCTTTACAATAGGTAATAAAGACAATAAATCTAAAAATTTGCCTTTCCAAATTTTTTCTTTAACTGATAAAGGCAGGTGAAAACCTAACGGCGACATCTCACAAGGAAGAACCTCTTTAAAGCAGGTCTCAGAAACAGAAGCAGGCATACAAGCCGCCATATTCGTATGCGTAGAAACAGGAGTAATATTACCAACAGAATTACCTGACCAGACGTTCACTGGGGAAGGAGCTACAGGTGTGGGATGGTTAACAGATACATTTTCATTAAATCTGTTTAAAGAAATAAGCAACTGGTTAATTAAAACAGCTTGAGTAGACTCACCCGCATAGTGGGACTTTGGTTGAATACAAATAACTGGAATATTTGATCCTTGTGCTGTGCTGACATGCAGACCTGTATGGGATGAAAGAGACATAGGGGCCCTCACCTCATCTAGCCAGGACGGCCTGGATGCCAGTGATGCCAAAGATTCGACCTGAGGTACTTGCCTGGGATGCCTCCCAGCAGAGCCAGGAGACAACACTGCTCTGGGCATAGCCATACCCGTATGTAGAGAAGCAGGAGGAGCATTGGTTAAGCTGGGCGGCGACAACTCCTCCCTGCAGGGGGTTTCCCCGAGCGATACTGATGATCCGCGAGTCCGGCCTCTACCCCTACTGCTGCGGATAGGAGAAGGGGAAAGAACCCGTCTGTTCCTCTTGCCGCGCCGACTCACTCTTTGAGCCCCAGGCAGCGAATCCTCCCGCTCCGCTGCAAAGTGAGACCGCTCCACACTCACCGCTGCTGTTTCTGTGGCTGGGCGCTCCGCCGGTAAACTCCTCTGCATAGAGCGAGCTGGAGAGTTCTGAGCTGAGGCAGCCACCTCTGGACGAGATAGGATGGAAAGCTCCATTCTATCCCTTGTTGGCTGGAGCTCTGCTGATGCTGTGCCTGAATGAGAGTCCTCTTCAGTGAGTGTCAGACACCGCTGGAGATACTCACTACCGCCCTCCGCTTCAGCCCTTTCAAGCACTTGTCTGACAAGAGACTTCATGTCCTGTCACTTCTATGAGAGCTCGAAGGTAATAACGCAGAGCTCAATCCTAAGCCACCTCAGGGCAAAAGTGAGCGGGACTTTCACAGGGGGAGCTTATATAACCTCCTACACCTGAGGAGAAAACGTTTCTCCCGCTCACTGCTACATGACTCATCATTTTTTTTTTTTTTATAAATAAAACTTTAAACCCCCTGGCGGCCACAATCCCATGTTGTGGGCTCCTTATTGTGCCCACTTTTCATTCCTCTTCTTCATCGTACACAAACAGAGCTGCAGTGTCTTGTTTTTTGGCAGATTTACTTTACCATAACATGCACCAAAAAAAAAAAAACCCTGCACCCTACATTTGATTATTTCAGCACTAAAAATATAGCATCTTAGGACATAAAATAATGGTAATACTCATAATAAACCAGGCAGACATTAAAGATTTTTACTCCTTTACTTTCTTAAAATTCAGTCATGCTGATTTATAGCTCATGTGTACATATTTTGTTAAACTATAGCGTCATTATTTAACTTCTTGGGAATCCTGTCATTAACATTGAATTTATAATGCTGCAGATATAGTGATTGGCAGCAAACAATTGGAATCTATGCAACATGTTGGGATAGGTCCAAGTTCTGGAATTGCTTTGTATTCAGCTAAATTAAACACCCATTTACACTACAGGAGTACTACAGGGTCAATGAACTCTAAAGGCAGCATTGGAGTGGTCTTCTCCAGCTGTGTTTGAGTATAGAACAGTTAAAACACCCGTCAGTCTCTTTTTGTGGTCTGTGGTGTCCGTTTATGAAGCAGTGAAATCTATTCACTGCTTCGTTCTCCGGCATTCACAGTGAAGATTTTTCTCCTCTGTGTGCCAGTTTATGAAGCGGTGTAGATCACTTCACCTTTGGAGGAGTGAAGAGATCTACAAATGCTTTAAATAGTGAAGAACGGCCCCTGATACTGGAATCTCGTGAGACTTTACGAGATTACAGTACCAGATGTCAGTTTATCAAGCAGTGATAAATTATCACTGCTCAACGGCATGGATTAATGTTAATAAAATAACGAGTCCCCCTACATTATACACATATGTATACACACACACACATTATATATACATGTATATACACACACATGATATTTATATACATATACACATTATATGTATATATGTATATATATGCATACTCATAAATATGACAGGGGGACATGCTTGCAGTGTTGGGGGGTCTGAACGAGGCATAAGGAAGTTAAAAATCTTCCTCCTTCCCCCTCAGATCCCCCCAGATTTCCTCTTCACTCCCCGATTCACCACCTCTGAGCTGGTGAACCTGGGAGTGTGAATTCTGACACAGATCGCCAGTGAAGCGGTGAGATCACCGCTTCATAAACTGGCCGTTACTGTGTCATTCATGGGGATTCTCCGTGTGTAGAGATAATCGGCGGGAGAACAAGTTCAAACATGTTCTCCCCCGATTATCAATGTTTCATAAACTGTTTATAGACTGTGATCAGCGGCGATCCTCGGGATCACCGCTGATCACTGCTTCATAAACGGACACCTGTGTCCCTCTGAGATTTCAAGGCCTGGAGGACCCAACCTAAAGTGAGAGGGAAAACTCTCCAAACTGAGGGAAAGTCCCACCTTTAGACCATTTTTTACAGGAACAGTTGTCCCCATTGGAAGCCTTTTTCCTCTACTCCTGGTCTGGAAACAGTTGTAAAAATTTAGGATTTTCCATTTCTTCAAATCCTTCCTTACTCTATCAAAAATTTTAAAAATAAATCAAATGTGATCTGTACCAGCAATTGTAAGTAAATTCTTCATAAGAGAAATACAGGACTGCTGTTTCTGACCTCAGTCTAAAAATGTGGATTTCCTGGCTGTTATGCCAAGTCACTTGGTTATGGACTCAGAGCATGTATAGTGATGAGGAAAAGCAGGTAAAGTCAGGAGTTCTTATCTGCATGTTTGTTCCAGGTGTTTTGGCTTACAATACTAAAGCAAGACTATAGACATAATAGCCAAGTAACCAGCACTTTAGAGGACAGCAATGGTTTCTTTCATGACAGATTTCCTTTAAGTGCAGCTTGCGAACAGCATTTGATAAATAATTCATGGCTACTGTTTTCTTGAAATATCATGGTTTTCTACATCTTTGTAATAGTTTATAAGTCAAATTTTCTTATTCATAACATTTTTTAATGCATAAATTACTACTTTGCTTTTAAAATTGGAAAACCTCAATATTATATTCCATAACTTTAGCAATATAATCTTTTCAAGACTTTCTACAGATGTAGAATTTAAATTTTACTGATTTGAAATATAATTCTCAGTTGGGAAAAGTTATTTTGCTTCATCTTTTATACCTTAGTCAAATTACATAAATGAAACAAAGTTTTTTGTTCTTTAAAGGTCAAATTTACCTTTGAAACATGTTGCATGCTACACCTGTATTTAGGGAGGAACATGCAACCTGTTCCATATCATTTTGCACTGCAGCAGACAGGCTTGTAGTTTCACTGGGATCATAGGTGTGCGCAGCCTCCTGAATTAGGGTGTGCACCCCAAAGCTCAAATACATATGCATGTGTATATGTACAGATGGTGTCAGTAGGGCAGTGGACAGTGTCAGTAGTTTTATTAGATTATTTTTTAAATTATTTTATTTTGTAACATTTTTTTTGGGGATGAAATATCAGTGGTCTAAACAGGGGGGAATATGCACCACACAAGGCGATTAGGGTGTGCCCAGGCACACCTGGCACACCCTGCGCGCACGCCTATGACTGGGATGCTAATGAGTGCTCTTGTAGTCCACTGACCTTTCCGCCAGCTTTCACACAGAAAGCCATTACAGAGGACATGTCTGCAGGAGCAGGCTTCGGGTACATTGCTTTCCAGGCTACTGCAGGAAAAAATAATCAGAAAAAACGTGTGTATTTTTTCCTGTAAGGATGAACTTTAACCTTTAATAGTACTTCCGTGACATCCCAGACTCCTCTTCCCTAACACCATACTAAAGAGAGAGACCACTTTCCACTTTGCAAGAATGGCGTTCCATCTCCAATAGTCCAACAAGCCTCTTGCACAACTACTACTCTTCATTCAGCTGGGAGTGTGAGCATTGCTAATTGGAGAGCAGTAATTTTGTCCTTTCTGGGGAAGGGACATATGGGGTGATGCTAAAGTGCTTTTAAAGAACAAAAAAGTAAGACTTTATAAAAGAATAAAGTATATGTATAGTCATTTTTTTTTAAATTTGTACAGATTGGGGAAGTGTTACAAGCCAGGTTTGTGTTACATTCTGTGTCCTTGTTGTGTATTTGTCCCCATGACTGTTAGCAGTAAGACAAAGTTGTGCAAATGGGACATTTTTAAAAGTTGTCACCAGAACAAGGAGTAAGGAAAAATCTTCTGAGGACACTGTGGTTCTGGTGACTACTGTGAAGAGCAAAATTCCCCCACTTTGCAAAGATTTCCTCTCATTTCTTGTTGATTCTTCAAGACACAGACAGCAAAAAATAAACTGACAGCAGTTGAACCCTTCCCTGTTCTATCAAAATTAAAAAGAAAAGTTTTGGCTATACGTACACTTTAATTTTTTATCTGCCATGGGTAAAAAGCTGACGGTACAACATGGTACTAATAGGTTTCTAATATTGCATATTAGCTGATTTTATTTGTAAAGAGCAACTGATTTAAGCTATCATACCAAAGTAAGAGCAAGTTTGAGTGTATTTGTTACAATGCCTTTGAGGAATATGTTACATGCTGCCTAGTGATAGTTCAAGTAATGCATGCTGCTAGCATTTTAAGAAATAACGTTCTATCAGTATATGCACTATGATTAAATTAAAAAGTGAATGCTTCCTGACTGAGGGACCTATAGTAGCACATCTTGTGCATTCACAAATATGGATGTAAAGTTTTTTTTTAATACCTATGCAAACCTGTACTTTTACTTCATATTGTATTAATTCTTGTTTAATAATCAAATGTTTGCAGTTTTGCCTTAAACTCTACATATTCATGTGAAATGTGCCTTTCTGTAAATTCATTTTAATTGACTGATTTATAATTGGAACACTCATAAATTATTGTCTACAGACAAAAAGTAAATCACTTTACATGTATATTTGTGATTTTTCTAAAACCAAAGGAAAATTGTATAATGTATGGCCAACCTAACTCTTCACTCCAGACCAAGCTCTGGCACACAGCTCTGCAATATGTGCCTTTCTATAGGTCAAGAAGGTGCAGGCATCACATTTATGGGATACAGGAATGTGCCTGAGCACTACAGGGATACTCTGAATAAGTTAAGAAAAATAAAAATTTATCAAGCTTGCTTGCATTTGGCCAGTCATGTTTCTTTGCTAGGCTTGACTATAAGACATGGTTGATTTAGAGAACTTTTATTAAAGTGATAAAACATATCTTCTAGTTTTTGTTTTGTGCCTATACTGATGATGTCTTGATTACAATAAAAAAATAATAAAGCGACAATATGGACAAACAATTCTTTTTTTAATTTTTTTATTTTTATTCTTTTCTTGTGACTTTAATTTGTCAAAAAGTGTCTTCGCCTTTAGAAATGTGAAGTTGCTCTTTCCTAATAGCTTTTAGTGGATATCGGTAACATATTTTAGTAGTTTTATAGTTTACAAAACTTGAACAGCAAAGCAAATTGGCCTTAAAATACCAACGCTATGTTTAGGGCCCAACCTGGTTTGTGAATTCAGCAGTATTTTATACACCACATTTTATACACCACATCGTTCTGAGTTTTGTTTTTATTTTTTTTATCATTTTTTATTTTTGTAATATAACAGGTTACAAACAAAACAAATAATTAACAACAAGAAAAAGGAAAACCAAGAACACCCGACAAAAAATGAAACAATAAACACTTTATTTTCCTTTCCTTCTTCCTTCCCTTTAAGCAAATACATCGGCATCAGCAACACTATTTTTTAAATTAATTTATTATCCACTCCCTCGAGATATATTCAAGAGAGGGAGGAAAGAAAAACATCCCAGAGAGAAAAAAAAACAAAAGGGATGAGAAAAAAAAAAAAGAAAGAGAATTCCCTTCTTTCTCTTCCCCTCCCCCATATCATCCAGCATTAATACTAATATGATATCCCGGAGCAACCGCTACACTTATGTAATAAATAGTACTTTTAGATTTACCCCTTGCCTATGTTAAGTATTTGGAATAAGAGGAGGCCGCCACTCGTAAAGACCAGAAAGCAGAAATTCATAGCAGGTATTCCCCACTCTCCACTTTCAACCTAGATTGGAACACAGGGTGTCTATCCATTTTTTCCATATTTACTGAAATTTCCAAGATGCATTGCATTGAAGATAGGTATATTTCTCAAATAGTACATATTTATCCATTACCCAAGGGTAGGGGGGTTAAGTGCAATCCATTGAGAGGCTATTAATTTACACGCCAAAAAAGCATTCTCATTATGGCCACTGCCTCATCATTGGAGTTTATATACCCGAGGAGACATAGGACAGGGTCAGGAGTAAGTGAGATGCCATATATGGAATTTATCGTATCTATCCCATCTTGCCAATACCAATGCAATTTTGGGCATCTCCAAAATAAATAAATAAAAGAGCTTGAACGTTTCACACATCTTGGACATTCAGAAATCTCCCTTCTACCTACCTATGCAACAGCTCCAGGGTACGATACGCCCTGTACAAAATCAAAAGTTGGGTCATTCCAGGTGTTGGATTTATCGAGACAAGCTGAACATTCTTCATTTGGTCCTATATACCCTCTAGATCCACATCAATATCCATCTCCCATTTTTGTCTACATGGAATCGGAAATTTAAGGAGCAGTTCAGATAGTAATTTCATATATACTTTAGAGACATGTCCTTTTGTGTTGTTTGCTTGGACTACGCTGTCCAAAACAGGGATTTTGGGTTTAGTAGATACAGCATGGTCATATAGGGGTTTATTTACTAAAGCTGTAGAGGGCATAATTGGTTACAATTCTGCAGAGAAACCAATCGGCTTACAGGTTTTATTGCTAAAGCTTAATTAAAAAAGCTGAGGTTAAAAGCTGATTGGTTTCTCTGCAGAATTGTGACTAATTTTGCCATCTCTAGCTTTAGTAAATAAACACCTCTGACTCCCAGGTTGTGTATACTGGCTCCAAGGCACTGACATCAATTGTAGTACAGCTGAGAAAGGAAAATGGCGGCTTCCATCTAAGGGATCTCCCATAAATAAATCTGTTGTGAGACAAAAGTATCTAAGAGAAATTCTGGCAATTAAAACCAGAGCTCAGAGTTTTTAAATTTTAGAAATTTTCAAATGGCTGCAATAACATTACAGTTTATAACTCAGAAGAGGGCAGATGCTGTTTAAAGCACTGTGCAAACACTGACTCATTTCAGCGATAATGTTTTGGCCTTTGAATGTTATGGTAAGGTAGTTAATAGAGATGAGCAAAACATTGTTTCTTTGCTATCGTGTTGGATTTTGCAAAACTTACCTAACATTAATGAATAACGCTTGGGAAAAAAATGCTGCTCCAGGTGCTGCATGTTTGATTTATTTTCTAAGAATTCCCTTACCTTCATGAAAGAATTGGCACATTTACGGATGTTCTGCATGTACTTGTGGTATGGCGAGAAAGCCTGTAATATAAGTCAACTATAAAGAGCGCCAAGGTATAATCAGTTTCAGGAAAACAGAAGAGGGCTTAGTAAAAACCAGTTATTCAAAATTGGTCAATTTTGCATGCATGAGGGTCCAGTCAAGAAAGACAAACGCATGCAGCATTTTTTTATTGTGCTAAGTTTGCACATAGCTGTCACATGTATAAACCTACAGTGTTGTGTGCCTTTGTAGAAAATGGAGAAAAAAATGAACTTTTGTATTTCACATAAGATCATTTTCTCTAATGTTTATTAAGGGACACTGCTTTGTCCCTTCTATTGATTCTGTCTTGGATGGCTTGTTGCTGTTATCTATTTAGTTGTACATTTTGGGAATGCTATCACCTTCTGCAACTTTTCCTATTTTATTACTGCTTGCTACAAGTGGCTATACAGCAGATGCAGGTGTATAGCCAATAAAGGATGTTGAGTCTTTTTTATATTTTCCTTAGTGATCAATCCTCCATATAGATGGTGATATACCTACATGTATATGAATCTATGGTGCCATATCCCTCAATCAATATTAGAACTTTTATCCTTTGAATCTGTACATCACTTGTATGAAAATTATATTATTGATTTACAGTGTTTTATGTAAGGGTCAATTCATAAAAATGATGGCACAGGTTGTACTTTTAAAATTAATGCTATGTTCCTATTGGCATGTATTGCGAGATTCTGTGTGCAGTGTTAAAAAATGCAGAAAACGTGGCTATTTGAGCTAAAATTAATACTTCATGAGACATAAAGCCTTCTAATAACTGAATGTGTTGACTTTCTTAATACTTCTCCACTTTGAGCAATTCCACATTGTGTAGTACTACATCCTACAATTAAAATAGATTTATTTGTGATTATTTTTTTTTTGTCACTGATCTAGACAAATTAGTAAATACAAAGTATTCAGAATTATTTGCAAATGTAAACCTTAGAAATTTGCATAAGTAGTCGCCCCCTTTTTTTTTTTTCCTAGCGCTTGACCCGTTTTATTTTTTTCAACAACTATAAAGCAGGTTTTCATATTTTGTTTGACTCAAGGCAGACCTTGCTGCCATGGAAAGATTAGAGTAAGTGTTGGTGTACACTGAGGCAGCACGACTTGCAGCGCGACTGCCTCAGGCAACCTGGACACGACAGGAGAGGCGACTTGCAAAACGACTTCTGTATAGAAGTCAATGCAAGTCGCCCCCAAAGTCGTACAGGAACATTTTTCTAAGTCGGAGCGACCATTAGAACGGTTCCATTTTACAGAACGGGGCGCTACTTGTCAGGCGGCTAGGTCGCCTGACAAGTCGTCCCAGTGTGAACCGGCACTAACAGAATGGGTGAAAACACTTCTGTATAATGGAGAAAGTGCTGCTCCAGACTGCTTTTAATTTTGGACACATATCTGAACACTGATACTTCCTTTCATCAGTGATCACTTTATGAAGGGCCATTTAGTTGAAACTTGTTTCAAAAGTGTAGCTGAACTTTAAAGGAGAAGTGCGGGGTTTAAAAAAACGAAACAAAAAAAACCCAAACAGCCATAAACCTCTATTTAGATGCAGAATCAGTCTGATACTGCATCTGTCTCCTGCCACCTCTAAAACATCTAAGAGATCGAAGACTGCTGATTGCTCAGTTCTCGGTCTTCAATAAGCAGTGAGCCGGTGACTGACAGTCACCGGCTCTCTGCTCTGTCCCTCCAGTACTCACTGGACTGCTGGGCTTTGGAGGGGGCGGTAGTGGCTGACTCAGGCTCTCAGCAGCATGCTGAGAGGCACAGCCAGCTGCTGCTCACGCTTCTGGGTGGATCCCGACATTAAAGTCAGGATCACTCCAGAGCCTGGACTGCCTGTGGGATGTCGGCTGACAGTGGATTTTGGCCTGCCGTCTGCTGAATACAGGTCACAGGAGTGCAGAACTCCCGTGACCCTCAGGAGAAGTAGGGCAAAAATAGCTTGGCCCTACGTCTCCTTAAAAGTGTATTTAAGTCCCAGCAATATATATTTTTTGTTAAACTGCAATTTATTACATTTTTGTTATTGGGTTTTGGAACACATTTTGGGGGCGTGTTCAGGTAAATGGTGAACTGTATCTTACTTTGCATTTCCTGAATGATCAAACTTTACTTACAAATGGTAAACTTTAATTATGTTTTCATGGAATTATTCAAACGGCAGTGTTATGTACAAGTCAAACAATAGCCAATGCAGGGACACATCACTCTGAATTTCTTGACTGCCAATGTCTTGGTCCAAGCCCTTAACCCTGAAGTGTATAAAGAACTGGGCAGGTGATTTGAGCACTTAGGGAAGTTTGGAAAACTGGTGGCCCACAAAAGCAAAATGTGGTGGTGTAGTGAAGTACTGCATATCTTATGCTTCAGTGTATGTGTGTATAGACACGTTCACATGTTTCAAGCAAGGAATGTTTGGGGGGGGGGGGGGAACTTCCTTGAGCTTATAAAGGGGGTCTTAGTTGGAGAGATGGGTTTTCAGGGGCCAGGTGTTGCTGATAGAAAGATCAGACAGGGAGAAGAGCAAGCACTTACTGGGCGCCACCCGAATGAAGAGGCTTGATAGGGGACAGGAGAGCAGCATTTGCTGTCACATCTAATATATCAGGACATTTTGCAGTACAGATGGAATCACAGGCAGTCCAGCAGGATCCAGGTCATTTGACAGCTACCTCTGTAGCACAAGAATGATACCAGCTATATGAAAAGTGAAGGGGTTAATTGTCAGCCTATAGTGGCAATAGGACTCAGTAACCATCTTGTTTTGAAAGTGCCATTTAATACAAATCTTTTACAATCCTTTCTTCTTTTTTTTTGCATTCGTAAATGTCCTTAAATTTCATACAGCTACATAATTTGCATTTTCAGCTGGATTTGACTTAAGAAATCCTGTGTACTGGTCATGTCTCTCTAGCTGTAATCCCTCCCCTTTCTTCTTCCTCCTCTTACACTGTCTTGTTACAGTTTCACAATTTGTGTGAAAAGGCTGCAGCAACAACCCGTCACCGCCCAGCTCTGTGAAATATACAGCTGAAAGCTTTTCAGAAACCTGGAAAAAAATACAAAGGGTAAGACATATCAGTTTCAAACTTTGTTTGCAAAAAGTGTCAGAGCAGGCTAGAACAAAGTATTATTTCTATGACTGCTTAACATTGAACGCCACCCAAAAAGGCTTTCTTTAGTTTTTGAATGAATTGATTGAGTTTGATGTCTCGGTTAGTGCTCACCCTAACCGCACAGCATAACAGTAAAAAATGTTAATGTTTGCTTAAGGCCCGGTTCACACTGATGCGTTGTGATTTTGTTCCGTTTTTTGCCCTTTTTTGAGGTGCGAATTTACCGCGATTTTACAGCAAATTTACCGCGATTTTACCGCGAATATCAGGAGTTGGACATAGCTGCAATTGATATTCTAGCCAATGGAATCATAATGTAAAAAAAAAAAAAAAAGGTGTTAAGTTTCTGTGTACTTCCTGGTTTTTGTGGAGAGTAGTGTGGTGGAATTCGCACATATGTGAACCATCAATGCAATTCAAGAACGATTTACATTGATGTCTATGGAGACTAAATTCGCAACGCAATGCAGTAAACTCGCACAAGACCCTTTTTTTAAACGCATTCGTAGAGGAATCCCAACGCATGTATGTGAACGACCGTCATTGAAAACAATGACTTTAGGGATGACATGCGAATTTAAAGTGTTTTTGACGCATCGCATTCGTCATGAACTCGCATCAGTGTGAACCGGGCCTTAGAACCAAAATGGGATCGACATATTGCTGTTGCTTCAAACCGCATTGTATGTAAGATTTGTGTTCAGGTTTACATTTTGTATGGTCCCATATAGAAATGCACCATGCCACAACTTATTGCTTCATTTGTATGCTTCTATGGTACTGAAATGTAAGGCTAAATTGCTTTGTGAGCCCTACACTTGTGTGTAAAATGTAGTTGTATACATGCAGCTTTCTTTTTGTTGCTGACCAGATCACCAAAAATAAGGTGCCTATTAATATACTGCAGTTCAACATATACACAGGTAGCAATAAGGCTTCTTTTACATGAACCTAGCTGCTGACCTGTGATCCATGGTGGGTCATGTTGTCAGCAGTGGCTGGCCCGCTATTACCAGGAAATCAGAAGGAGATATGCCACCTTCCACATGCTTGTTCAAAGAGGGATTTCCCACTGACGTTCCTCTTCACTGTGCCACAATCAAGTCCATTGTATGCATTTGCAGTGTGGCCCCATTCACCTCTATGGGACACGCTGGCGGGCTGTATCACCTGCTGAACACAACATACTCTATTTCTTTTTTTGCTGCACCACGTAGTACAGATTAGAAGCCGCAGCAATGCATATGGGGCTGTCTGACAGCCTGAGTTTGACAGGAGGCTAAGGCAAGTTAAAAATGCGCCTCAACCTCCTGTTTTTTTCTGCACTGACAATGCCCATGTGAAGGGGGCCTAAGTTGTTTTATTTACATACACATTACGCTTTAATAAAGGTGCTTTAAAAAAGTGCTTTAAAAATTACTCGTTTCCCTGTTTGTTCCACAACGCAATTTAAACTCGCTTGTCCCTTTTTTCAGAAAATGCTGGTCTGGCTGTTATGCAGATCTTCTGGTTTACATACTTTAAATCTCTAAAATGAGAAACGTGCAGATAAGGATCAGCTATGACTAAGCACCATATGTGCAGTTAGTCTGTATTGCCCTGTGATGCTTTGATATCTATTTTTTGATAAAGGTGAACTTTTTTGGAGTGCGGCTATCCAGTGTTCTATTTCTTCCATGTGCAGATAAGGAGTCAAAATAAAGCTTGAAGTCATTATCTGCATATTTTTTCAGGGTCACTGACTTAAAGTGCTGAATCAAGATGGTTAGCATGGCAGCCAGGCAAACTAGCATTTTCAGAGTAAACTGTCAGCAATGGTTGCCTCCATTGTCGTCCTCTCATTACCAGCTTTCTTTAAGGTAAAGTCATATAAAAGTTTTTAGTGTATGTGGCCCCCTAATGATGGAAAGCATTTAAGCATTTGTCATCATACAGATATTTTGAAACTTTATTTCAGTTTGCTTTATTTTCAAGATATGTCACCTTCCAGTGCTGAGAGATTGGATTTTTGAGGCAGATGGATTTTCTACCCTAAGGGCCACCATACACCCTGCCTGTAAACCTTAACAATAACCCTCTCTGTAAGCTTAACAGTAACCCTAACTTAAGTAAACACAACCCTTCCATACTCCAATACCAGCATAAGAACCCTCACCATAATTTTCAAGTACTCAAATATTTCCTAGATCAGTCCTTACTCTTTCCTCCTGGCTTGATTATTAAAGTAAATTACAGCCTTACTAATTGCAAATATGACAGAGCTTAACGAACGTAGTTACTTCTTATTACTTAAAGGCTAAAAAAATCCTTTTGACCGGAGTCCACCAATGGTTTTAGTACATTTGACTTTACAGATAATACATAAACTAATCATATTGCTATATTGTCTTTACAGGAACCAAAATGGATGCACTGACTTCCGCTAACACTACCTTTTCACTTGATTTATTCAAAAAATTAAGTGAATATAACCCCACAGGGAATATTTTCTTCTCTCCATTAAGTATCTCCACTGCATTGGCCATGATTTCCATGGGGGCTAAAGGTAAAACAGCTGAACAAGTATCAAAGGTGAGTATTAACAGCCTGATTAAGAATAACAGTAGTTCATTTATGTAATGGCATTCATTTATATGAAATCTCATACTATGCTAAATGTTTTAGAGGTTATTTATAATATTAACAATATTGCACTAACCCCAAATTTCAAATTAATCATTGATAATAATTATGACAAACAAGTCATAAGTCCAATGTGAAAAAATTCAAGTTAAAAAGAATACGTGAAGAGTGGTCCAGAAAATGTGATATGGAAGATATCCTCCGTGGTAACCATTAAATGAAGAAGATGCTTTGAAAGAAGATGGAACAAAGGGGTTGATTTACTAAAGGCAAATCCACTCTGCGCTACAAGTGCACTCGCTGTAGATCTGAGGGGAAGCTCTGTTTATTTTTTTATCCAATCATGTGCAAGCTAAAATGCTGTTTTTTATTTTCCTTGCATTTCCCCCTCAGATCTACAGCGACTGCACTTACAAGTGCACATTCAGTCCACTTGTAGTGCAAAGTGGATTTGCCTTTAGTAAATCAATCCCAAAGTCCTCCGTCTAATAGTATCCTGAAAGGCTTAACTCTCGATTACAGGATCATATGCATTCATACCAAAAGATAAATGTTCTACATAGTGTGTATCAATAAAAATTATTTTTTTAATATTAAAAGTTTAAAGAGGGATAGACATTGGTGTTCAATGCATAAACTCCAGCCGATAGGTAAAATGGCTGCACGTAAACATCTGGCAACGCAAAGTCACAGCAGGCTCAACCCCATGCGTTTCGTCACACCTGACATCTTCCGGAGCATCTGATAAGACTTTTTGGTAAGCCTTTCTGGATACTATTAGGTGGAGGACTTTGTGCCATCTTCTTTCAAAGCTCGTTCCTCATTTTAATTGTTACCATGGGGATATTGTCCATATTACATTTTCTGGATCACTCTTTGCTTGGTTAACGTGGATTTTTTCACATTGGACCTATGAATTGTTTGTCTTTATAATTATTTTTATTTATGATTAATTTTAACTTTTTTAACATTTTGTGGTTGGGGTTAGCGCAACATGTGGTTGTTACTATTTTCATGACTATTTATATCTCATAGTTTGTTTGCTGCTCTGCTTCAATAATTCATTATATACCTTAGCGCAGTTTACAGTTTTAATAAGAATTTGGTTATTTATAATGTTGTGGGGGTTAATGCAGTAGATATGCAATGCAGATATATATTGTGTTTTCTTTATGCCTGTAATATTATTTTAGGTTCCCATGCAGAGCAAAGGAACCAGTTCTCTTTAACCGCTTGCCGACCGGCTCACGCCGATATACGTCGGCAGAAGGGCACGTACAGGCAGAATAATGTACCTATACGTTGCCCTTTAAGAAGCGGTTTGCGCGCGCGCCTGTCACGACCTTTGTGAGTGTGATCGCGGGTCCCGCAGACCCAATGTTATCTCACAGAGAGGAACAACGGGAAAATGATTTTGTAATCAAGCATTTCCCCGTTCTGCCTAGTGACAGGACACTGATGACAGCTCCTTGGATCAGTGTCGTGTCACATATTGCCACGCCCCCCCACAGTTAGAATCACACCCTAGGACACACTTAAACCCTTCACTGCCCCCTAGTGGTTAACACCTTCACTGCCAGTAACATTTACACAGTAATAAATGCATTTTTAATTGCACTGATCGGTGTATAAATGTGAATGGTCCCAAAATCGCGCCTAAAGTGTCCGGTCTGTCCGCCATAATGACGCAGTCATGATAAAAATCGCTGATCGCCGCCATTACTAGTAAAAAAAAAAAAATTAATATAAAAGCCATAAAACTATCCCCTATTTTGTAGACGCTATAACTTTTGCGCAAACCAATCAATAAAGGCTTATTGCGGGGTTTTTTTGTTTTTTTTTACCAAAAATATGTAGAAGAATACGTATCGGCCTAAACTGAGGGAAAAAAATGTTTTTTTATATATTTTTGGGGGATATTTATTATATATATTTATTATATTTATTATAGCAAAAAGTAAAAAATAATGCGTTTTTTTAAATTGTCGCTATTTTTTTGTTTATAGCGCAAAAAATAAAAACCACAGAGGTGATCAAATACCACCAAAAGAAAGGTCTATTTGTGGGGAAAAAAGGACGTCAATTTTGTTTGGGAGCCACGTTGCACGACCGCGCAATTGTCAGTTAAAGCAACGTAGTGCCGAATCGCAAAAAGTGCTCTGGTTTTTGGGCAGCCAAATGGTCACACATTACCCAGCAGCAAATACCCCCCACCTTTCCTTCATTCCCCACCACTACATTACATTCAGCTGCCATGAGTAAGGAAAGGAAGCTGTGTGAAATCTTACATAGGGGGGAAGCCCCTTTCACCGCACATGAGAGGAAGGGACATAATTCATACACCTTTTCTGCTGCTTTGCACTGCATGTGTAAAGCACAGGCTTGCTGTAAGTATATTTTGAAAGACTGGGTTGATTAACATCAGAGTTATCAAGGAGCCATAGATCAGTCTACTGGCTGAATACCAATGAAATTAGATAATTTCTTTTAAGCATATCATACTTTTTTTTTTTAAACACGATAACGCCAAGATCTGTATCAAGTTACAATTGCAGGCTGCCATCGCTGACTTCTGAAAATGCTAGCTGCGGTACTGCTTCTGCCCTAATACTTTCAGTTACAGACCCAGAATAAATATGCAGTCAATGAGGGCAGGGTGAAGTCCTGCAACTGGCATTTTCTAAAAGGTGATGATGACAACCTGCATATTTATTTTAGTATAGGGTTCTCTTAATCAGTATTCTTACATAAATAGCTTATGTGAATAGTAGATTGTCCATACAGTTTAACAGAATACAAGCAACAATACCTGATTACACTTTACATCTTTGCACAATTGTTGGCTCTTATTGCTAAATTTGATGTTGTCATAGCTCAAGTACCTCTGACAATCCAAACTACCAAGAAGATAATAGGTCCCAGACTGAGTCACTATATAAAAAATTAAGGCATATGTACTTTATTACCGTTGTAAAGTTATTATGCCAGGTGTTCTTTGTACTTGGCTACGATTGCTAACAGAACAAGTTTGTACTATATAGATATGCACATCAAAGGTGAATTTGGCTTGGCTTCCTTTAACATTGCAGGCGTTCCAAAATAAATAGCAATTTGTGCTGTAGGGAGTGTTTACCAAAAGATAGTCCCTTCCAGGCTGCGCCCTTTCCGGCCACCTTGCCTGATCATAGTTTATGAAATTTTGCAGTTGAGTTGACCTGTAGAGACACCCAAGTTGTTTAGACACTGCCCGGCCACATAACTGGGGTGCTCAGTCCTGCAATCAGATCTTTTCTAATCAATGAAATACTAATAAAATTCAACCCAATTTGTACTCTAGGTCTGTTTTGTAAATTCTTGAGGTTCAATTATTTACTGTAAGGTTATTCTATCTCCTGCTTGAGTTTGGTGCTCTTAACAGACATCCGAAAACTGTCATTTAACGATGGGACTGCCAGGATTAAATAAAAGAAAAAAAAGTTTTTTGTGAATTTACAATTTTACCCAGCCCCAGCAGCCTGGAAAGTCTGTCACTTATCAACCCAAATCTCAGGCAGGAGACAGGTCAGCCTCCATGGAAGCCTTGCAGACTGTATTTGGGCTGACGTTTCTGCTCTGAAAAGAATAGAATTCAAGTGTGTAACAAAGTGCACACCTATTATTAAGAGGTGGGGGGTGTGCTATTATAGCTGCTTTAAGCATATGTCAAGTGACAACAGTCCCACCGGTTACTCTTGTATGCTCCAACAGCAAAATAGACAAGAATAAATGGCTTTCCTTTAGCAGAGTAGGGGAAGACTACTGACCCTGGTGGTTTTTTAATATTATCTGTGTACTTGTTGCAGATTTCCTCTTCCTTCCTGTTTGATAAAACGGTTTAATCATGACGGGTAATCTATCCAATAGTCCTGGATAGCAGTAAAAACCAGACAGGGATCCTTCCCCGCTCCATCTAAAACTAGATAAAAATAGTTTTTGCTGGACTTACACTTTAAGGTTAGAAATTTGGATTTTTACAAATGTCCAATTCTGACTGGATAGTCATAACTTTATTTGTAAAACATAGCTCTTTTAAAGTTTGCCTGTAAGAAAAAATAATATATGCACATATTTTACAGGAAACAAAATGTGCATTTATTATTTTTTTCTACAGGAGCTTGCAAAGCATTGCACCCACGATCACTGGATCAGGGGTACAATGTCGGGCTCCTGCAAACAATTCCTTTAGCTCTTGTACCAGTTAGAAAGTGGAAGGAAGTGTCAATTGACTAGGAGTGCACTTATCGGAGAACTGCAAGTCTATCTGCCACGGTGGGAGATGGGACTTGTAGTTCATTCCATCACAGATCTTGGTGAATGAATTATGCAGTGATGTGGGCAGTGGGTCAATTTGAAATGTAACAGTGGCTGTGGGGGAGAGGAAACTCAACCCGATGTCACAGGGGGTGGCACTCTGTAGACTGAATGTAAACAATGCAATGTTAATGTTGGCCTAGACATCTGATAACAGAAGTCCAGGCCAATGTGAGGGTGCTCAGGAACATGTAACCTGTTCCTAAATGTGAACTTAGGAACATTCAGTGATACCAAGCAACATTGGATCCCATTACCATCACTTTTTTTTCTGTCATCAGATGTTCAGGCAAAGGTAACATTGTATTGTTTACAATCAGTCAATCTACAACCTGCACTGTAACTGCAGACTAATGCCCCGTACACACGGTCGGATTTTCAGACGGAAAATGTGTGATAGGACCTTGTTGTCGGAAATTCCCACCGTGTGTAGGCTCCATCACACATTTTCCATCGGATTTACCGACACACAAAGTTTGAGAGCAGGCTATAAAATTTTCCGATAACAAAATCCCTTGTCGGAAATTCCTATCGTGTGTACACAAATCCGACGCACAAAGTGCCACGCATGCTCAGAATAAATAAAGAGATGAAAGCTATTGGCCACTGCCCCGTTCATAGTCCCAACGTACGTGTTTTACATCACCGCGTTCAGAATGATCGGATTTTCCGACAACTTTGTGTGACCGTGTGTATGCAAGACAAGTTTGAGCCAACATCTGTCTGAAAAAATCCTAAGATTTTGTTGTCGGAATGTCTGAACAAAGTCCGACCGTGTGTACAGGGCATAAGTCAGACATCTATTCTTCATTCCCTTTTGATTCCTGTGATGACAACTCTAGAAACACAAAGAAAAACAAGAGGCAAGCATCTATATTTGCAAGATTTCTAGGTGTGCCTGGATATACTATAAAAGCCAGTTTGTTTTAGAAGTGCAGTCATCCTTTTAAATGTAACCTGTACATGAGGGCTGCCATTGCTGAGCTCACTCTCCCTTATGTGAGTTTGTGCTTTGCCCCAGAAGCATTGCTCCACACAGCAGAATGGGGCAGTGAAAGAGTGAATGAAAGATGAGTATATTCTGTTGGAGGGATGAGCCTTAATGCAAACCTGTTCCACTGCCTTTTCTAATTTGTGTGTTTTTTTTGTTTATTTTTTGTGGCAAAAGCTTGGACCCTAATTCCATCCTCTTAGAATATGCATGCACTGAATATGCACTATACTTTCTTTTTAAGATACTGGCTGCCTGGCTATCATTTTCACCATCTTTCTTCAGTACTCTGAGTCACTGACCTCTGTGACTTTCCAGCTAACACTGTGGAATCAGAAAATAATCTACCCTGCAGATCAGTGCAATGTTGCCCAATTTAATTAAACATGCATGTGACTAAACTGTATACTCATCTCATATTATATTATAACATAATTTTATTAGATAGTCAATATTGCATTAAAGCGGTTGTATAGTCTTTTTTTTTAACTTTTACCTACAGGTTAGCCTATAATAAGACTTACCTGTAGGTAAAAAAAATATCTCCTAAACCTATACAGTTTAGGAGATATTCCCCTTGCTACGAGCCGCTGACTGCAGCGGCGCATGCGCACAGGGGATTCTCGGCTGAAGGCCTGGCAACTGCCGGACCTTGCCGGGAAAGAAATCTCTCGCGCGGGAGTGATGACATCGTGGCTCCAGCCACTCACAGCGCTGGAACCGCGATACCCGGAAGACACGCCGAGGTAGCTGACATGTTGCCTCGGCATGTCTTCAGGTAACCAGGTAAGATACGGACGCCTCGTTCTAAGGTAAGTATTTCATAATGAGCTAGTATGTGGTGCATACTAGCTCATTATGCCTTTTGCTTTACAGGGGTAAAAAAAAAAAAAATTCAGTGGGTATACAACCGCTTTAACATTCTACAAAACTGCCAAACTAAAAGTCAGCCTTTTCAAGTGCACCTAAAATAAATTTGATACAAATGACAAATTACCCTTTTGCACTGTGTGTTAGATGTCAGAGGGTCAAAAAGCTCATCACCAATAGAGGTAAGTACAGCGGGGACCAGGGAGTGGGAAGGATGTATGATGTTCATCTTTTCATTTTTTCTGAAAAGGTGAACTAACCCTTTAACCTTTCAAGCCCAGCAAAACATTAAGGCTCGATTCACACCTATGCATGTTGCTTTTGAGCGTTTTTGGAGGGTTTTTTTCCATGCTTGCCACGTTTTTGAGCCGCGTTTTTGCCGCGATTTTGCCGCGATTTGCGTTTTGCGTTTTTGTTTTTTTTTTACATTTTTTTTTACAGTCTTAAAAAAAATTAAAAAAAAAAAAAATTAAAAAAAAAAATTAAAAAACGGCAAAAACGCATCAAAAACGCACCAAAAACGCATCAAAAACGCTGCAAAAACGGTGCACTTGCGTTTTTGATGCTTGTCCATTGAAATCCATTACATGCAAAACACTGCTTTTTGCATGAAAAAAAGTCCCCGACCCTTTCCAAAAATGCAGAGAAACAAAAAGGCATTGATGTGAACATGTTCCATAGGAACCCATGTTAAAAAATTCCCGTGCATTTCTGCAAAATGCAAAATGCATCAAAAAACGCGCTAGTGTGAATGGAGCCTGAGACAGAAGCTTGTACATTCAAGAGACTAAACAAGCAAACACAAGGAACGCAACTTAAAGCGGAACTTCAGTCATTTTTTCAACCTTCCATCTATCAAATCCTCTGCCCTTGTTGTTTTAAATTTGGATAATAAAACATTTTTTTTTTATCTGTGAGTAAATACCTCATACAGCCCACTTTCTGTTTCTAGTCTGGTAAATAGCCTAGGCTTATGACATCATGCATAGCACTCTCTCTCACTCTCGTGAGAGTTTGCCAGGAAAGGAGGGGGTGATGAGTCATAAGAGGGCCAATGAGAGCTGGAGGTGTGTGTCTGTGTAAATCCAGGAAGTGAACAGGCAGCAGCTTCAGCTGCCCACAGTTAAAATGTCTGCAGCCAGACTTAGTGGAGGGAGATTTCTGCAGCATATTTGGCAAGTACAGAATCACAGTGTATATAAAATAATACACAGTGGTTGGAGGGAAGCTTCAGAAAGGTAAAGATGTTTTTATTACAAATTATGTGAGCAAACTGCAGTTCCTCTTTAATATAACACAACCAGAACAACCATCCTTAACCACTTCCCACCAAACCACTGTACATAAACGGCCGGTGGGACAAGCACTGTTCTGAGTGGACGTACCCGTACATTCTATCAGAACTGCATTTATGCGTGCCCCCAGGGGCACGCATCAGTGTGACTGCTGTGTCATGGACACAGCGGATCACCGATCTGTGTCCTGATTGGTGGTGCTCCACCTTGGTACCATGTGATCATTGTGACCAATCTCAGCAATCACATGGCCAGTAGTAAAGATGGCTGCTATCGATGCAGCCATTTTGAACTACTGGGAGCTCTGTGATTGGTCAGTGTGATCACAGGATACAAGGCCAAACACTGCCTCCCTGTACCATGTTATCAGTTGTAGCCAATCACAGCTGATCAGTGTTCTCATGGCTGAAGGTATGCAGCCGAGATCTGTCAGAAATGATTGTTTATACAGCCATCACAAAAAAACCTCCCTGATAGAAAATCTTTATTATGAAGTCCTTTTTAAGGACAGCTGGTAGTCTTTGCATACATGTCTGTTTCTTATGAAATGTGATTGTTTTACCAGATAAATTAACTTTAATGGTTCAGTTATCATTTTTATTTGTTCTTTTCTTATATAGGTTTTACATTTTGACGCTGTTAAAGATGTCCATTCGAATTTCCAAACACTGAATGCTCAGATTAATAAGAAAGCTGGTTCTTCATATACACTGAATCTTGCTAACAGACTATTTGGTGAAAAGACATTTGACTTCTTATCTGTGAGTATTCTCTTTACCCAGATAACAATGAAATGAGTATTTGTAATTATTAGTTTATACTTTAATTGGACTGTGAGTCAACCTTTTATCATAATACCAGCAGACTATCACAGTAAAAGAGAAAAAGTACAATTCAGTTGCCCATAGGAACCAAACAAGTGTTATTTAGCACTGCTCTAGCTGAAATGTGATCGGTTGGCAAAGACTACTGCAAATATTTGCTTGTTACATCATGCTTGTAAAGAAGATGGGTATCTGTTAGATCAGTGGTTCTCAACTCCAGTCCTCGGGACCCACCAACAGGCCAGATTTTAAGTATTACCTTGGGGGAGATGCAGACTAGAATACTGCAATCACTGAGCAGCAAGTGATATCACCTGTGATGTATTTCAGTTATCTTGCAAACCTGGCCTGTTGGTGGGTCCTGAGGACTGGAGTTGAGAACCACTGTGTTAGATACTATCACAGACTTGATTTTCCTGGTAGCGTTTCTAAACATGTTACTGTTTTAGGCCGTATTCACACCAATGCATTTTTAGTGCTTTTTGCATTTTGCAGATTTGCACTACAGTCCATTTAACATGGTTTCCTATGGAACACATTCTGTAGTGCAAATCAGCAAAATGCAAAAAGCACTAAAAATGCATAGGTGTGAATCCAGCCTTAGTGTAGGTGGTACGGGAATTTCAGTATTACAAACCACCTGTTGTATGAACTTGTCACCTTGGCCGGTTCAGTTGAAAGAGAGGAAGAAAAGTCTCTAAAGTCTCCATGGGGCCTTGATGAGTAAGACCAATGGCACTTAAGCTACAGCTGTTGTTACTGAGTGAGCATAAGGGGCAAAAATCTCACATTTCAACCTACCTGGGTTTTTCTGACAAGTAACACAAACTGCATTTAAATGGACAGCTGTGAACTGTGCCAGGGTTGCTAAAAAATATGCCCCTGGGGAATTGGGGAATAATTCTATATGATACTAGAAGAATGAATTGTCGGTGTTGAAAGTATTGTTGCAAGGGCTGTATATGTCCATAAAGTATTTACGTAAACCATGTTATATGCAGCTGCGTCACGAGTAGCCTGTTGCATACAGCAGTTGGCTTACAAAAAAAATTGAAACATCAGAACCCCAAATCTGCCATTTATCCATAAGAAAACTTGTAAAGGTAAGTCAGTGTTTTCTGTCACTGGGCCCTTTATGTATTTGTACACAGTGATCATAGCCCACCCTGTTTTTTGCAGGCAGAAATATAATTCAGTTAAAACCCAGCTCCAGGCAAAAATGAATTGTAAATAATGTGTTGGCTGGTGTCAGGCTTCCTCGCATGCAGCTATAGTAAGTGACCATAGTAAGCAGCCAAGCTGACCCCAAACGTGACAGCGACCTTCTGGGAAATACAGGACTTTTCCCAGTGACTTTTCCAATGTGAGAGTGGTGGGATGACTCTGATTCATCCTCCTGACTGTGTGCTTCATCCATTTCACTCCCATGGAGTTCCAGACACTGGGCACCTTCTTCAGGCTTGACAGCCAGGGACATCAGCAGAACTCACACTCTCCCAAGCAGCATGCTTACCAAATAAGGGCACCACATGGATAGATATGTCCTTTACTGAAGCCGCAATCAATCATGACTTTCATAGAACAACTCCATTCAATGAAAATGGACTCTTGTACCAGGCCTTTCAGGTGGCGGCTCATTTCCTTGCAGTTAGATGGGCCCATACTTCTCCTGGCCCTGGAATGGGGGAACAGAGGGACATACCAGCTCCATGACTCTCTCTCTTCTCTCTCCTGGAACTAGGATAGGGAACCCCAGGGCACCCTGCCCTCCCCCAGGAGGGGGGAGAGCAAGAGAACGCAGATGATGTTGCCTGTTCCTCTTTCTCTGCAGTCAGACCCAGCTCTCCTCCTAGGTCCTTCCTAGTATCCCAGCTTACTCCCAGGGGGAGGAGACACCTTAAAGGGGACCCCACTCTACCACCTGCCCACAAGTGTATTGTGCATCAATCACCTTACTCCTCGGTCTTGATTGCAAACACCTTTTCCTAAGCCATCCCACAGTGTATGATTCAAAGTCAGTTTCCTCTATGAGCTCAGCTAATTTCTTGCCCCAGGGAGCAGGCAATTTTCCCCGCTTGTTATCTTCTTGGGTACTGGTTCCCTCCACGCCCAGTGAGGTCTCCTGCCTTTGGAGCCTATAAGCTAATACCTCATGTACATTCAGTAAACAGCCAATCCTTTCAGTACACAAAAAGTGTAAACAAATGATGAGGTCAGGCCAGGTAACATGCAGAGTTAATCAACATGGTCTTACTAAGCATGCATGTTTGGAAAAAAAAGCAGAACTATATATTTATCATCCAGCAAATACACTTTGAGGAGGAAGGAGAGAAGAAGCTGCATGACTCTATTGGGAAGGAGAGAAAGAAAAGAGGCAGCATGAACACATTGGGGAGGAGATGGATAGAAGAGGAAATCAGACTGATTTATGGAGTAGGAAGAGAGAAGAGGCATCATTACTGCATTGAGGAGATAGAGTGAGTCTGGATTGGGGAGAGAGAGAGAATGGCAGCATGACCAGACTGGAAAGGAGGGTGAGAGAAGTATCAACAAGACCAAAATGAGCAGGAGGGAGAGAAAAGAGGCATCAAGACAAGGGTGGGGAAGAGGGAGAGAAGAGAAAGCATGATCCAATTGGGGGACGGAGAAAAAAAGAGAAAGCAAGATCTATTTTGGGGGTTGGGTTAGAGGATAGGAGGCAGCATGACAACACTGGGGAGGAGGAAGAAAAAAAAGAGTCAACAGGACAGAAGTTGGGGAGGAGTAGAGATGTAGAGATGGGGAGGAGGAAAGTAGAGATGGGGAGGAGGAAAAAAGGGGGCAGAGTAACTGGATGGGGGAGGAGGTGAGAGAAGAGCCGGTGAGACCCAATTGTGGGAGAGAGAAGATCATGACCAGGGGCTCATGGTAGGAGGCTGAAAAAGTCAGCAACAATAGAGAGGGATGGAAAGAGGCAATGAAACCGAGAGACCAGAGCTGAGACGCAGTGGAAGTTAGTGATAGACTTTACCCACTGCCCGATGCTTGCCTTGTTACTTGACCCCAGTACCTGCACATATCTACAGTCATTGTGGGTGACAGGAGCGAGTTATCAACTGTAGGTGCTGGGAGAGCGCCCCCACACACACCAGCCCAGTTGGCAAACATCTGCCTGTTCCCCTGCCCTCAGAGTAGTTAACAGAGCTGAATCATAGTGCAGGAGGTAACAGAGGCAGCAGTGATTTCGGAGCTCAATGCCCCTTCACATTTAACACAATAACATGGTGCATGAGGCACTGCCTTCAGTCCTAGTATAGTCACGACATGATGGCAGCCTTTGTGGAAGTTAGAAGGTAGCTATTCTCTCCCTAGACGCAGCCAAAGCATTCGACTGCGTCGACTGGACACATTTATGGGAGGTTCTAGAGAAGTTTGGGTTGGGTAGAGGATTCGTAAAGTGGATTAGATTAATGTATTCAGCTCCACGAGCATGTATACAGATAAATGGCTCATTATCAGAATATTTCTCTCTGTCCAGAGGTACTAGGCAGGGGTGCCCACTACCACCGATGCTGTTCGCATTGGCTATAGAACCACTGGCAATAGCAATTAGACAAACAACCACTGTCAGGGGATTTGAGAGATGCGGAAGAGCGGACAAAATGTCCTTGTACGCAGCTGATGCTTTACTATTCCTGGGAGATACAGAAACTGATTAAGACCTTTGGTAGTTTCTCGGGGTTTATTATAAATTGGGAAAAATCAGTGCTATTGCCAGTTGATGATTTAACACCAGCTTTAGCCCAGATAGATAATAAAATACAGGTTGTTACATCCTTTAAATACCTGGGAATAAGGGTTTCCTCTAGCATAAGGGAATATATAAATTATGACTGGGTCCCTATATTGGATACATTTAAGGTGAAGAGTGGAGTATAGACTAAATTAACTTTATCGGTGGTAGGGCGTGTAAATTTAATGAAAATGTTTTGGGCCCCACATTTACTTTAATGATCTGGATACCACTTAAATGGTTTAAAAAAATAGATTCCCTGTTTCGAACCTTGTTACGGAAAGGGCAAAATGCTAGAATTAAGCTAACCACACTACAACTCCCTAAAGATAAGGGGGGTTTAGCCGTTCCAAATGCTAAAATGTACTTTTTAGCAGCACAACTCCAACAGGTTGCAGGATGGGGAGTGATCGACTGGACGGATCCTATCCAATCGATACTTCTGAGTAGATCTTCACAATTTCATTTGATAACTCAATTAGAATCAAGTAATTTTTCTTACACATCACAGGGCTCTACCCTGGGACTCATACATATAGTATGGCAGGAAATGAGATGTATTCTGCAATATAGTAATATTTCAGTCTATTCTCCCCTATGGGGAAATAAAAACTATGAGGAAGTGGGCAGACTAAAAGGGTTTGGAATATGGAGAGAAAAGGGGATACAATATATTGCACACCTTTATACAGATAATATACTAAAAACATTTCAAGATTTGCAGAAAAAATACTTAATGCCCTCCCACACCTTTTATCAATATCTACAACTGCGCCATGCTCTAGAGAGTCAGTTTAAAGATAACAAAGTTAAAATACAAAATATGCCACTTATGGATTCTTGTAAAGATACAGGTTAAGAGGGGTCTTATTTCCACTCTCTATATGGTCTAACTGAAGGGGGAGGGGACTCACAAGGGAAAGAGACCGATCGGTGTTGCTTTATACTGAGAACACACATCGGTCTCCTCTCCTCTCTGACAGGACGTGGATCTGTGTGTTTACATACACAGATCCACGATCCTGCCGTGTTACCGGGCAATCGCGGGTCCCCAGCGGACATCGCGGGCGCCGGGCACGCGCATCGGGTGCCCAGTGACACGGCGGGCGTCCGCAATTGCCGGCGGCACGCGCTTGCCCCCTGGTGGGTAGGGAAGGCGAGGGCGTCATATGAAAAATGTTAATAAAAAGAGATGGAGAAAAAAAGAAGGTAGCAGTTTTGAAGGAGCATGGAGACACAGCTTAACCACTTCAGCCCCGGAAAATTTTACCCCCTTAATGACCAGAGCATTTTTTGCGATTCGGCACTTCGTCGCTTTAACTGACAATTGTGTGGTCGTGTAACGTTGTACCCAAACAAAATTGATGTCCTTTTTTCCCACAAATAGAGCTTTCATTTGGTGGTATTTGATCACCTCTGCGGTTTTAATTTTTTGCACTATAAACAAAAAAATACTGACATTTTTTTTAAAAAAGCAATATTTTTTACTTTTTACTATAATAAATATCCCCAAAAATATGTATAAAAAACTAATTTATTTCTCAGTTTAGGCCGATATGTATTCTACATATTTTTGGTAAAAAATATCGCAACAAGTGTATATGGATTGGTTTGCACAAAAGCATCTACAAAATAGGGAATAGATTTATGACATTTTTATTATTTTTTTATTATTAGTAATGTCGGTGATCTGCAATTTTTTATTGTGGCTGCGACATTGCGGCAGACAGATCGGACACTTTTGACACTATTTTGGACCATTGACATTTATACAGCGATCTGAGCTAAAAATAGCCACTGATTACTGTGTAAATGTCACGGGCAGGGAAGGGGTTAAACACTTGGGGGCAATCAAGGGGTTAAATGTGTTCCCTCACCATGTTCTAACTGTAGGGGATGGGCTACGTAGGACATGACAGAGATCACTGCTCCCGATGACTGGGAGCAGTAGATTCCTTTCATGTCACTAGGCAGAACAGGGAAATGCCTTGTTTACATTTACATTTCCCCATTCTGCCTCTGATCGTCACGATCGCAGGCCAACGGCGAACATCCAGCTTGCGGGACCCGCAGGCACGCTGCCCGCGACGCGTGGCGGGCGCGTGCCCCCTAGCCCGGGATTACGAAGGGATGTACGGGTACGCCCTTTTGCACACCTGTGCCATTCTGCCAACATACATCGGCGTGTGGCGGTCAGGAAGCAGTTAAAATAGGGTGACCAGACATACCCGATTTCTGGGGACAGTCCCCGGATTGAGGACACTGTCCCCGGACCAAGTCTGTCCCCAGTTTTGTCCCCTGATTGGATTTGAACAGGGGCTGGGGCAATTTCAAAGACAGCCCGTGCAGAATAAAAAGAAAAAATCTGAATTGCACCCCCCCTCCTCTGCCGCTCCTACTAGCTTATGGGGGTTTATTTTTTTCCATTATCTGTGCCCCTTTCTGATGATCATGTGCTGGTCGGAGCGGAGGGACTATTTCTTCAGTTTCGGGTGTATGCCCATTCAGCTCCACTCGCATGTTCTTCTGCCTTGGCTCAAGTCCCGGCCAGCCGCCTGCCTGCTTATCTCCTTGCCTTCCCTGGTGGAGTGATCTTCCTCTGCTCCTCTGCTCCCCACCCAGTAGTAGTCGGGGCCTGAAGAGTAAAGCCCCATACACACTATCAGATTTTCTGCTGATTTTTGTCTTCAGATTTACCAAAACCATGTAGTGCAAGGGCCTACCTGATTGCATACAAATTGAAACTCCTAAGGTTTGACCTCATATTATATGGTTTTGGTAAATCTGAAGGAAAAAATCAGCAGAAAATCTGATAGTGTTTATGGGGCTTTAGACTTGACAGGCTGTGAGGCAGGCGGCGGGCAAAGAGTCGTGGATTGATGCCATTACAAGTAAAAAAAAAAATATGTCCCCGGATTTCATTTTAAAAATCTGGTCACCTTAAGTTAAAAGATAGTTTTCTACCTTAACTAAAGAAAAATTATATAGTTAGATCATTTCAGAATAGGTGTTACAAGAAATAAACAGTGAAAGTGTCTGTTTAAGTAGTAAAGCAAAGAGAGAAATGCAGGCCTCTTGAACCCATTGGGAAAGAGAGCCCTGACTGATGGGGGCATAACCAGGGCGGAGTATGGTGACTAGGGGTCACTGTGGATTGGTGGGGGGACGGGATGGGGTTGGGCCTGAGCTCACTAAGGTGATTGCCCCAGGGGATTCTAGGCCTTTGGTGAAGAAGAGTGGTAAGAGCTGGCTGCACCCCCCCTGTCCCTCCAACCATGGACACCGAGCTCCTTCTGGCCAGGGTCCGAGAGATGGCTCTTCAGGGTCAGGCTGGGTGGCTTTTCTCCCTCCTGGCTCCTGGGGATTCTTCTCCTATCCCCACACCTGATCCCCCTCAGGATGTCCCCCCCAGGGTTAGAAGGCGGACTCGTCAGCCTTCCCGCCTCAGTCCCAGTCCCTCTACACTGTAGGGCCTCTTATTGTTCCTCTCCTCATCCTTCTTCCCCCTCCCCCCCTCCTTTAGCCCATGCTACCCGTTCTTCATCGGCGGGGAAGCGCCCTTCCCCTGCCATCTACCGCCGTCTGTCGGCGTGGCGGAGGTCCCCCACACAGGCTAAGGCCTCTACTCGGGCCGCCTCGCGCTGTCCCCGCTCATGCAGCCCCCGCTCCAGTGCTCGCCCCCCTCTCTCCCCTGCTATAGTAGAACATGGCCGGGTCGGAGACGTAGCGCTCCCCGGCTCCCCACTGCCTATGAGAGCCGCCAGTGTACCTTTGCCTACCCCCACGGATGGTGGGGGGGTCCTGGTCAGCCGATCCGTGCGTTCCTCCGCCCGGAAATCCTCAGGAAAGACGGGGAGGAGGAGGCGGATCGCCGGCCACCGCTGCGTCCTCTGCTGCTCTCAGTCCTTGCTACTTTGATGATGGCTCCGCCGGGGACTTGGAGCTGGATCGGCTCCACCTGGTGGACATGACACTCCCTGTGCCTGACTGGGCGGGAGTTTTGAATCCCCACACACTGCTGCTGGGTGTTAGGGACGCTGGGCAGCGCAGCAGTGCAGTGTGTGGAGATACACATGACAGCTTACAACAGTATCCCCCTGCACCCGCCTGGGCGGGCACGCTGTCCGCTTTAGGAACGCCACGAGTGCATGATCTATCCTGCGGAGCTCCCTCTGTGCCCGGCAGGGTAGGGGACACGTCCCTCCCCTCAACGTTGCATGTTGCTGGGGCCAGCGCACTGCACATCACCTCTGTGCCCGGCAGGGCGAGCAACGTGCAGTTAACCCCTCCTCCTCCGATACCCCGTGCCCACCGGTAGCCTCCTGCGCCCCGCAGGGCGGAGGCCGGTCGTGAGCGTTTGACCTCCACCCCGTCGGTGGGGCAAACGCTCCCCTACGTGCCTGTCCGGGCTGGCGGTCCTGATGGGATGCCCGCATCGGTTGCCCATCCTCATCCCCCCGCGCCCGTCAGGGCGGGAGATCGCGGTTTCAGACCCGGGCTGGTGGCAGCAACTGCCCCGGGTCAAACAAGGGGAGCTGGCAGGTGTCCCTGCCATTGCTCAGCCTCCGCCCGTGGTCAGTTGGATTCGACCGGGTCCGTAGTTGGACCTCCGCCTTTGGATCTTTCCTTGAGTCGAGACAGCCCAGCAGATTACGGCCTCGCGGGTCATCCGAGTGCAGGCCGACTACGCTTACAGTCTTCTGGAGTCGTTTCGGAATCGGATCCGCTGCCGGGCCCGGCGGCTGGTCCTCCATCACCTGTGATGCCTCCTCGACCAAGTGAGTATGACTGCAAGTTAATTTGGGGTAGATCAGCTGATGCTTCCGTATCGGGCCCGGAGGACCGCATAGCGTCGGTCGTAAAGTCAGTTCTCTCCAGTATGGGAGTCTTGGGATCGCCCAGCACCACCTCCGCTTATGGGGGTGCGTTGTGGGCAGTGGCACCGACGAGCACCCATTTGACGGAAGAGACAAAAGAGAAGATATGGCGATGCGAATTTGTCGATTTTCTTACCCTCGTCCCACCGGATAGGGAGACTATTGACAAATCTCGACGGGTTGAAGTATCGGCGTAGGGTGACAAACCCAAACAGCTTCCTAGAACGTTCGGGAACTGGCTGCAGGGGTTTTGCGCCTACGCGGGAGTGCTCAGTGAGCGGTTCCCGGAGTTGGCAACTTCGTTATTTTGCTATTTAGACCTTATTTGGGGCGCATACAAGGTTTACGGGGGTCAGTGCTGGTTCCATTATGACACTCAATTTCGGCAAAAAATGTAGGCACGTCGGGAATTTCGTTTCAATTGTCAGGATGGTAGCCTGTGGTTGCTGCTTATGTGCCCTCATAGGCCTTCGTCCTTTCAGTCTGTGGTCGGCGCTCCAAAGAAGGGTATCTGCTGGCTTTTCAACGAAAGCCACTGTAAGTGGTACCCTGCCTGTCGTTTCAGGCATGAGTGCTCCAGTTGTGGGGGCTCACCCCGCCAGTAGGTGTTTTCGAAAAGGCAAACAATCGCTTCCCAGATCCGGAGCCAAGACTGACCTTCCTAAGCCGGAGGACGCCGGTGAACGTCATAGAGATGCTTCCCTGGCTAGACTGGTACCCCCTTCATAGAGAGGCCCTGATTCTGCGGGACGGCTTGGACCGTGGTTTCTGGATCCCCTTTTCCCTGTCAGATGCCCCGACCATGTCTCCAAATTTGAAATCAGCGGTGGAATTCGAGTCCGTCGTGGCCGAGAAGCTTCAGAAGGAATTGGAACTGGGGCAAATGGCAGGCCCCTTTAATCTCCCCCTTTCCACAACCTGAGGGTATCTCCCCTGGCTGTGGTCCCAAAAAAGGTGGAGAGAAAATTTCGCCTCATTCATCATCTATCCTACCCTTTTGGCTCCTCGGTGAACGATGCCATCGACAGGGAGGAATCCAGAGTGCACTATGCGTCTTTTGACAGGGCGCTTCAGCTGGTTAGGGCAGCGGGGCAGTCTGCCCTTCTGGCGAAAGCGGACATTGAGTCCGCGTTCCACCTCCTCCCAGTCCATCCGGACTGTTTCCACCTCCTGGGTTGCTATTTCCAAGGTAGCTATCTTTTCGACATGTGCCTTGCTATGGGTTGCGCCATCTCGTGTTATTTCTTTGAACTATTTAGTAGCTTCCTTGACTGGGTGGTCACCCAGGAGACGGGTATTCAGTCCCTGCTGCATTATCTCGATGACTTTCTATTTGTGGGTCCAGCGGGCAGTGGGCAGTGTCTACGCCTACTCACTGTTTTTCAAGATACATGCCGGCTTTTCGCCGTCCCACTGTCTGCTGACAAGACGGAGGGCCCCGTCACAGTCCTGTCGTTTTTAGGTATCGAGATAGACACAGTGGCAATGGTTTTTCGGTTGCCTAGTGACAAGTTGTCCAGGCTTCTCTCGTTGGTTCGCTTGGCGAAAGGGGCGAAAAAATTACAGCTGAAACAGCTACAGTCGTTGTTAGGTCATCTGGTTTTCGCCTGTAGGGTCATCCGAATGGGGAGGGCCTTCTGTAGGCGCCTGTCGTGGGCAACGAAGGGCATAACTGCCCCTCACCACTACGTCAGGATCACCAAGCCTATGAGGGATGACTTGGGGATATGGCTATCCTTCTTGCAGACTTACAATGGGCAGTCGTGCTGGTTGCGAGAGGTAGTGCCGAACCCACAGCTGGAGTTATATACCGATGCTGCAGGCTCCTGTGGGTTCGGCGCTTTCTTTCAAGGGGAATGGACTGCTGAATGCTGGCCGGCCTCATGGGCCCACATGGATTTGTTGCGCAACCTCACCCTGCTGGAGCTGTTTCCAATTATTGTTGCCGTTGAGCTCTGGGGTGAAAGGTTGCGCAATCACCAGGTGGTCTCCTGATCGGATAATATGAGTGTGGTGCAGGTGGTGAACAAACAGTCAGCCAGTTCTCCTCCGGTCGTTTCGTTGCTACGGTTTTTAGTTTTAAAATGTTTACATTTCAACATCTGCGTTAGGGCCAGGCATGTTCCGGGTGCCACTAATGACATTGCCGATGCTCTTTCTCGTCAACAGTTCTGCCGTTTTCGAACCCTGGCTCCGATGGCTTCTTTGGAGGGCCTCCCCTGTCCGGCCCACTTATAGAACCTCGTTTCTGGCGTTTGACAGAGCTCCTTCGGTCGTTGCTTTCTCCGCGAACGTGGGCGTCGTACTGCCATGTTTGGCACGAGTGGGTCCAGGCGTCGGGCGGTGATTTCAACATTTATTCCCCGGATGATCGGCATTTAACCTTATTTGCCTATCTAGTCTTCCTGTCGTTAAAAGGCATCTCTGGGTCTGGGTTTCATCCGCGTTGTCGGCCCTGTCCTTTTGGTTTCAGCTCCTGGGGTGGGAGGATGTAACAAAAGCCTTCCCTGTCCGGCGGGTGGTTCGGGGTTGGAAGCGGGTCACTCATCTTCCGGACACCAGGCGTCCTATTTCCATTCAGATCCTCTTGGGCATCTTGTCTCTGCTTCCGAATGTGTGTTCATCGGGATATGAGACCCTCCTTTTCCGGGTAGCCTTTTCATGGGCTTTCTTTGGTGCCTTTCGCATTGGCGAATTGGTGTCAAAATCTAAATCGTCCTCGGGGGGCATTCTATGGGAGGATGTGTCGTTATCGCATCGCAGCGTCACGATTTTGTTGCGTTCATCCAAGACTAATTGTTTTGGCAGGGGTCGCTGGGTAGTCCTGCATTATTGCGGCGGACCCTTTTGTCCGGTGTCCCTGGCCCTCCCTTTCGTGTCTGCGCGCCCCCTGTCCTCTACATTTTTTGCACATGCTGATGCAACTTCTCTCAGTCGTTTTCAATTTTTACGAGTTTTTCGTCTTTGCTTGTAGACTTTGGGCCTTCCTGCGAAGGAATTTTCCACCCACTCGTTTCGCATTGGCGCCGCGACTGCTGCTTCTGGTTTGGGGTTCTCCGATACGGAACTTCAGCGTTTAGGTAGATGGGAGTCATCTTGTTTTTCTTTGTATGTCCGACCACATCTGTTGTGTTGATTTCCAGGTTCCTTCCCGGCACAGATTTGGATTCTCTGAGATTCTTTCATATAGTGGGCCGCTTGTCGGGCAGAGATCCGAACTTATGGCAGGAATTTGGGATTCTCATACGATGTGGCGAGGATACGCTTGATCGGGTTGCGTGGGTTACGTTGGCCTCAGGTCCTTCCGGAATGTCAGCAACTTCGTGCCTACGTTTCTGGTCCCATCATCCTGGTCATACATGCGGGTGGGAATGACGTTGGTTACGTGCGCTCTGTGGACATTATATCAGCTGTTAAAAGTGACATTGCCCAATATTATGCTTCCTTTACTAACTTGACTGTTGTTTGGTCAGAAATCGTGCTTCGCTCGGTATGGGCGCGTGATGTCCCTGGCACCCTTCTGGAACATTTTCGTAGAAAAGTCAATGCCCAAGTGCTAAGTTTGTGGGCCAGATAGGGGGTGTAGTGGTCCATCACAAAGACCTTGAGGGTGACAATAGCGATTTGCTGCGTAGAGATGGAGTTCATCTTAATGACATCGGGCTGGACATTTTTAACCTGGGTCTCCAGAGGGGCGTGGAAAAGGCGCTGGCTGCGGTGGGGCGCCCGTCAGTAGCTTACTGACAGGCGGGTGGCGGTTTTTGGTGACCTTGCCAGTAAAACATGGCCGTAAGAGGTACGCCCTTCATGCTAATTGGGAAATAGACGGCCGTCCGGCACTTATGGTAAGGACAGGCCCCTCAGTTATCTCCCTTTTCACCATTCGGAATTGAGTGCTCACAGTGCTACTGTGACTGGCACTGTGGAATGTTTAACTGTTATGTTCAAGTTGTTAAAGAGTTCAATTTAATAAAGCTATGGCCTTGCCCTTTCCAACATGAATGGTGGTAAGTGGTCTTTATTGGATGGGAAGAAGGGGTAAGGTCTAAGTTTGGATGGATCATGGTATGGACCTGGGTTTATTGCACCTCAGCAGTCACGCAGGCCTCTTGAACCCATTGGGAAAGAGAGCCCTGACTGATGGGGGCATAACCAGGGCGGAGTATGGTGACTAGGGGTCACTGTGGATTGGTGAGGGGACGGGATGGGGTTGGGCCTGAGCTCACTAAGGTGATTGCCCCAGGGGATTCTGGGCCTTTGGTGAAGAAGAGTGCTAGGAGCTGCCCACCCTCCCGCTCTATTTATGGTTGGTACGTCACAGCTTGCTGCGGTTTTTGGTGACCTTGCCAGCAAAACATGGTGGTAAGAGGTACGCCCTTCATGCTAATTGGGAGATAGACGGCCGTCCGGCACTTATGGTAAGGACAGGCCCCTCAGTTATCTCCCTTTTCACCATTCGGAATTGAGTGCTCACAGTGCTACTGTGACTGGCACTGTGGAATGTTTAACTGTTATGTTCAAGTTGTTAAACAGTTCAATTTAATAAAGCTATGGCCTTGCCCTTTCCAACATGAATGGTGGTAAGTGGTCTTTATTGGATGGGAAGAAGGGGTAAGGTCTAAGTTTGGATGGATCATGGTATGGACCTGGGTTTATTGCACCTCAGCAGTCAAGACTGTACTTCAAACAGGCCAGCAATGGCAGCTTCCAAAATTCTTTTCAGGTTCCTTTAAGCAAGCTTTTGGAATTGGAGCTCCTAAATGTTTACCAATGTAATGAACGTAAATTGTGTTCTCATGCCAGAAAATGGAGCCCTCTGTATCAAAAAAAGAAAAAAATGTTTTGTGCTTTGCTTTACATCATCTAGTACATTCCATTATAGTCATTGATCATATGACATGCATGAATAGAGTTTAACATAATTACTGTTTCCTACCAGGAATTTTTATCTTCGCTGCAAAGTCTGTATCAGGCAAAACTAGGCACCGTTGACTTTTTAACTGCACATGAAGCTGCTAGAAAAGAAATCAATGCTTGGGTTTCAGAACAGACAAAAGGTTAGTATGAGTTTTAAAAACTGCATTGAAAATTGTGTACTGTCCGTAATACTTTTTTTAATTTTTTTATATGCACTAACATATCATTTTTCATGGATGAGCTTTCGGGGTGTGTCCCCTTCTTCAAGGTCCAAGCAGTACTGATTCACAAAAGTTTTAGCAAAAAGTAAAATGTTAAAACAAAACAAAAAAAAAATCTCTGAGGGAAAGGAAAAAGAAAAACAAACACATACAAATCAATAGTATGGCAATAAAGCTATCAGAAAGAAAGATAAGACAGAGGGAAAGCTATAGACTGGAGGGGGGGGGGGTGATAGTCACAGAGGGGGTCATAAAACTGTAGTATAGTGGGTGAGGAAACCAATATCTAAATTCAGACCATTGTTTTTTGTGTCAAAAAGAAGTATCATTCTTAGCTCAAACGTTTTCCTTTCCTGGATAGTTCTGAAATTCCCTTTAAGAACTAAAACATTGCAGTCTTCTATAGTGTGGTCCCGTTGTGAGAAATGATGTCCCACAGGTGTGCAGAAACTGTCTTCCTTATGTTCCTTGATGGTATACCTGTGCAAATTGGTGCACACATGCGCAGTAAAGTCATTGAAATGTGATGCAGTGAAAGCACAATAGCTGTCATGCAACAGAATGCTGGGGCACAATGGCAACAAATGTAACCACTTGAGGTCCGGCCCATAGCCAAATGACAGCCACAGCATGGACCTCAATTTCCTGGAGGACATCATGGGACGTCCTCCCCTGTGCACGCGCACCGCACGCACCCTGCAGGGTGCGCAGTGTGCACGCTGTGATCACCTAATTACAGAGACTCGGATGATCACAGATCCGAGTAAGGGGTCGGTCCCAACCCCTTACCATGTGATCAGCTGTCAGCCAATGACAGCTGATCACATGATGTAAACAAAAGCTCGGTGATCTGTTTCATTTTCTCCTCACACTGACAGCGTGAGGAGGAAAAAAAAGCAGATCACTGGCTTATGTCAAAGGGACATCGGTCCCGAAGAGGAAGGAGGCACATACGCCTCATCTGTGCCTGCAAGTGCCACCTGCTATTGCCGGTGCCCAGCAGTGCCACCTATCAATGCCTACAAGTGCCAAATATCAATGCCCACAAGTGCCGACTATCAATGCCCACCAGTGGTGCTATTCAGTGCCACCTAGTAGTGCTGTCATCAGTTTAAGCAATCAGTGCCCATCACTGCCACCCATCAGTGCCCATCACTGCCACCTATCGGTGCCCAACAGTGCCGCCTCATCAGCGTACATCAACAAAGGAGAAAAATTACCTGTTTGCAAAATTTTATAACAAAATATAAAAAAATATATTTTTCAATTTTTTTTAACAAAAACTAAAAACCACAGAGGTGATCAAATACCATCAAAAGAAAGCTCTATTTGTGGGAAAAAATTATAAAAATTTCATTTGGGTAGAGTGTTGTATGATCGCACAATTGTCATTCAAAGTGCGACAGCGCTAAAAGCTGAAAATTGGTCTGGACAGGAGGGGAGTTTAAGTGCCCAGTAAGCAAGTGGTTAAACAACTGGCTTTATAGCTGCAAAATACCATTTAAATTGTCATAAACTGCAGTTCACTGCAGCCAAGGCATTGGAGTACCCAGGGACAGAGAAGGGGTCACCAAACCCTACCATGACAAATGTCTTTATACTATGAGCAGAATGTTAAAGCGGTAGTAAACTGCTGTCTTTTTATTTATTTTTTTTTAAACCAGGTCGCATACTAGCGCATTAAGTGAACTGATCTTTGAAAGAAGCCCTCCAGTGGCGCGCTGTCACCGCTGAAGGTGCATCCATCTTCACCGGTATTCCTTCTGGGTTTGCAGACTCCGGCTCTGTGAGTGGCCAGAGCCACGATGACTTCACTCCCGCACATGTGCGCGGGAGTAGTTGTTTGTGGCACATGACAGGTATGCCTTTCCTTCAAATCGCATGTATCGGTGACACCACCGGCTGTATCTAAAGTAAAGATCTCCGAAACTGTGCAAAAAATGACATTTTCCCTGCAAGCTGCCTTTATTTTGCTCAGCAACAGCTGGGGAGCCAGTGTGTATGATGAGGCCACAATGTAGTGCACTGGGAACAAGATTAGAGATTTTTTGGATACATTCTGGTGTCACTTTGACTTTGGATAGAAGTAACGGGTGCAGAAAAATTGGTCTTTGGATGTCAGTGGTGCCTTCCCACCATAACCTTATAGAGGTACTGTTGATGAAAGCAAGAATTGGCCTTGCATCCCTAGATTCAGAACTTGGGCTTCCAGGGAAACAACATGCTTACATTTTGCGCAGCAGAATTTGCCCTTGATCGGATGATCAAGGAACCCATACATGGCGCAAGAGGTACACCGAGTCTCATCTCCACACCAGCCGGGCATCATACCTACTAATTTAATGGGGATTTAGGAATTATGCTCTGTCCAATCAACTAACAACTAGCTTCCCGACACTAATATTTAACAATACAATACACAGGTATTCACAGCACACGTGCACTCACAACACACAGGTACTAACAACACTTGGGCACTCACAATACCCGTGAATCTCTATTGTAAAGGAACACCCCCACATACAATAAAGTGCCATATGGAATGATTCTGCCCATGGTGTCTCTATTTCTTATCATTCTGCTTGTTGCATCTTTTATTTTTTTAACACAATATTTTATTAGTAGAAAAAAGAGTGTAGGTTTACAATATTGTTGAACAGAGTGTTGGTGAAACATGTTGATAGTTACAATCAATGGTAAAATATTTGTGATCAGAACAAACGCGAGTACATAACTATGGCGAAAGTGAAGTCTAAAAGTCGACAGAACAAGTATTAATTAAGACATAGGGGGTTATTTACGAAAGGCAAATCCACTTTGCACTACAAGTGCAAACTACAAGTGCAAAGTGCACTTGAAATTCCACTGAAAGTGCACTTGGAAGTGCAGTCGCTGTAAATCTGAGGGGTAGATCTGAAATGAGGGGGAGCTCTGCTGATTTTACTTTGCACTTGTAGTTTGCACTTGTTGTGCAAAGTGGATTTGCCTTTCGTAAATAACCCCCATAGTGTTGAATCCGTTAACGTTCATTATTAAGTATAAAAACAAGCCTTCTGTATATTGATTGTTTTTTTTGTGTGTATATTGTATAAAATCGGATGTTTAAGAGTTGGTATAATAATTATGGTCATTAGGTGTGGTATTTCGCCCATAAAGCCCATGGCCCGATCTGGTCAATTTTCGGTGTTTCGTGAGATAGAGCTCTAATGGTTGCATAAGGTTGGTGAAGATGTAAACCATAAGAGAGAAAGATGTTGCATCTTTATTTTACTGAAAGTTTGTATATTTGCTTCATGGTATTAACGCACAAACCAATAATAGCCAAATATATATCCACTGCTTATGTTATGCATTGGGTCTGTTTGCATAATATTGTTCTGATTGTATAAAACTTATGTATATATATATATATATATATATATATATATATATATATATATATATATAATTGTATTTGTTTAGGAAAGATTCCAGAAGTGTTGTCTCAAAGAACCGTGGATACAACGACCAAATTAGTACTAGTGAATGCTTTATATTTCAAGGGTGACTGGGCTGAAAAATTTAAGAGTGAACAAACAACTGAAGCTCCATTCAGGCTAAGCAAGGTAATGTCAAGTTACCATACTGTATGTGTCATAGATACTGCTGCTGTTAGCATTTTAATCATCTCTTTCAAATAATGCCAGGCATTGCAAAGATAAACACTGGTGTGCATTAACCATTGTCAACCATTTGAATTGTACCTTAAAGCACTAGGCACAATGAGAGCCAGCTGCTCAGTGGCTATTTGGTATAGATTGCCACACTTCATGTTTATTGTTGTTTTAGTCCTTGAGAGAAAAATCATTTTCTGAAGTACAATGTTTTTTTACTTTAATGCGGCCTACATGGCTTGCTATGGGGGCACATGCAGACTGTGCCAGCGGGGGATTACATAAGAGGTAGGGGGAAGTTCTCTGCAATATCATTACACAGAGCAGGCAAGTATAAACCCCTTTTTTTATTTTAGAAAAAAAGGATTACAATCACTTTAATGATGTATCAATCATTAATGTATCAAGTTTTTTTTTTATTTCCAAGATGAAAAGTGATTTCTTTAGAATTTTTCCTTGGTTATATTCATAATTTATGTTTTTTTTTTTTTTTTAACTACAAAAAAATGTTTTTCTTGATTTCTGACAAAATATTTATTTTTAGAAGAGATTGTAACCCTTGTGGCCCCTATATAAACTGACCACAGTAATTATGTCTGCTGATCCACGATACCATGGCAAGTTTATGTGCCTCCATCATCCCACAGTGTCTCCTCCTCTCTCCCTCCCTCCCTGTCAGCTCCTGTGTGTGAGCGATCTCCTCCCTGCCCCTCCCCTCCCACCCTGCTGCTATTAGTAGCTGGCAGTATGGTCAGAGTAGGATTACTGCCAGCCCATTTGTTATACCAAGGAATACTACACAAAATGATGCTGTTAAATACCTTCTTTCAGATTGCATCTGTGCGGTCACGTGACCTCCCGTGACTCTCCTCCCCGATCTAAGGGCTACGGCGAGAGGTGCTGATCGGACAACACATCGGTCACACGACCTCCCAGCTGATGTCAGAGGGGAATTTCAGCAACTCTAGCTGTAGCCCTTAGATCGGGGGAGAAGAGCAGTGGGAGGTCACGTGACTGTACAGAGGCGATCTGAAAGAAGGTATTTAGCGACATAATTTTAAACAAACATTAACACTGTGTAGTATACCTTGGTATAACAGAGGGTCTGGTAGTAATCCTACTCTGACTTTACAACAACTTTAACACCCCTGTTAGGTTTCAAAGGCTACAACAGGCTGAAATACACTGTATATGCATAAGAAAAACATGCCCACAATAGTGGGGATCTGTAAAACCCCCTTGCTGTTAAAACCACTCACATGTGAAAAGAAATCTGGAACTTCCCTCTCTCAATCAACATTGACCATTTTTAAGCTGCTAGAAATAGTAAATAGATAGGAGCATATACTATAGTTACTTGTTTTAAACTTTTCTTTACATTTCTTCAGTTACTTCCTGGTTTTCAGGCCCAGGCAAATGATGTCATACATTCTAGGAGGCTTCAGGAGGGGAGGAGGGGTTTTCTCAGCTAAGCACATCTCCTGCCTGCATGCCTGAGCCAAGGGCATATGGATTCCAGGAGGTAAATGCTACATGAATCGCCTGCCCTTACTCGAGATTAGGGATGAGCTTCGAGTTCGAGGGATGAGCTTCGAGATCGAGTCAAACCCATGTTCGACTCGAACATTGCATGTTCGACTGTTTGTCGAATTTCGAACGTTATGAGCCGCTCGCGCCAAACTCGAGTGGCGCGTCACGGCCCATAATTCACTGCGGCATCGCAGTTCATTGCTGGCTGATGATTGGCCAAGCATGCACTCGGACCCGCATGCTTGGCTAATCACTGCGCCTTCTGTACAAAGAGTTGTAATTAGCCAAAGCCAAGGTGGCTTTGGCCAATTGTGGCTCAGGGGGTTTAGTACACGCCCCACACTATATAAGGCCGCCTGCGTGGCTGCCTTGTGTAGTGTGCTGCAGCGGAGAGATAGAAAGAGAGACAGTATCATTTGATTTAAGTTAGATAGAGTAGGCAGGCGAGTCAGTTAGCTGCACTTACAGTGTATTGTGTATATATATGCATCCTAGGTGTTTGTGTGTGTTTGTATATATATATATATATATATATATATATATATATATATATATATACTGTATTCAGTTTAGCTAGATCTGTTCCTGTTATTCTCTTCCTACTGACAGGCAGGCAGGTGTTTTTACAGTATTTACAGCTACCCAAAGAAAATTGCTGGTGTTCTTCTGATCCTATTAGTCCTATTAGCTGCAGTATTTACAGTTAGTGTAGTGCGTCCTCTGCACAGTGTGCACCTAAAGCTACCTGAAGAAAATTGGTGGTGTTCTTCTGATCCTATTAGTACCGCAGGCAGCTGCAGTATTTACAGTTAGTGTAGTGAATCCTCTGCACAGTGTGCACCTAAAACTACCTAAATAAAATTGGTGGTGTTCTTCTAAACCTATTAATACCAAAGGCAGGCAGCTACAGTATTTACAGTTAGTGTACGGCATCCTCTGCATAGTGTGCACCTAAAGCTACCCGAAGACAATTGCTGTTGTTCTGATCCTATTAATACCACAGGCAGGCAGCTACAGTATTTACAGTTAGTGTACCGTGTCCTCTGCACAGTGTGCACCCAAAGCTACCTGAAGAAAATTGGTGGTGTTCTTCTGATCCTATTAGTACCACAGGCAGGCAGCTGCAGTATTTACAGTTAGTGTACTGCGTCCTCTGCACAGTGTGCACCTAAAGCTACCTGAAGACAATTGCTGGTGTTCTCATACTAATAATACTACAGGCAGGCAATTGATTCTGCTAGCTGCAGTATCAGTATATATATATACATCCCAGCTTTGTGCAGCTACATCTCACTGCAAACCATTAGTATGTCTGGAAGGCCAACAAGGAGAGGCAGACAGTCACAAGCCAATAAAAGAGGGCAAGCAGGCTCTGTGTCTAGAGGCAACAGTGCTAGTCGTGGAGACGGTGCATCCTCATCAGCACAGGGCCATGGGACACGCTTGTCCTTTTTTTCGGCAGCTGGCCGTGTTGAGCCGCAACATGCGGAGGACTTGGTAGAGTGGATGACCAAGCTGTCATCATCCTCCTCATCTCACCCAGGCTCAGGGTACTTTGTCTGGCAAAGCAACTACCAATGCGGCCTCTTCCCTCTGCTCAATGGCATCAGTCACTCCTTCTCTAGCCCCACCATGTCCTCCTGAGGAGTCCCCAGAACTGTTTGACCACAGAGTTGGGTACATGCTCCAGGAGGATGCCCAGCATTTTAAAGGCTCCGATGATGGTACCCAGTTAGAGGAAGGCAGTAACGTGAGCCCAGAGAGAGGGGGTGCCCATGGAGGACAGCACTCATGTTCCCCCAGCTGCAGCATACTGCCAGCTTTGCTCCAGTGATGAGGAGGGAGGGGATGATGAGGTCACTGACTCCATGTGGGTGCCTGATAGGAGAGAGGAGGAGGAGGAGGTACATCTCCAACAAGGCAGGATGGCCTCCAGGGGCCAGCTTAAGGGCAGCACACCAACTGCATCACACCGCAGAGCTCCGCGTGTGCAGGGCGCTGCTGTCTCTGTGCGTTATTCCAAAAGTTCTTTGGTGTGGGCCTTTTTTGAGATCCCACCGCTGCTATTTGCAACATATGTCTCAAGCGTATCTCGCGTGGCCAAAACATCACCTGCTTGGGCACCACATCCTCGACCAGACATATGTCGACCTGCCATGCAGTTCATTGGCAAGTATACCTAAAAGACCCACACCGAAAAACGAAGTGGACCTCTCATTGATCCTCATCAGCTGGGATCTCCAATTCCACTATACCTTCATTCCTTTCTGAAACCTGCACCGAGAGGAATAAAGGTGTAGAATTAGGTGTGTCACAGCCAAGTACTTGCGGGCAATCTGCTATCGGTACTGCGACGTCAGATTGTACCAGGCAAATTTCCCTGCCCCAGCTTCTGCACCGCCGAAAGAAGTACGCTCCCAGCCATCCATATGCCCAGCGGTTGAATGCTAGCTTGGCTAAATTGCTAGCACTTCAACTGCTGCCTTTCCAGTTGGTAGACTCTGCCCCCTTCCGTGAGTTTGTGGAATGTGCGGTTCCTCAGTGGCAAGTCCCAAAACGCCACTTTTTCTCACGGAAGGCGATTCCGGCTCTCTACAGGCATGTGAAAGGCAATGTCTGGGCCTCGCTGGACAGGGCGGTCAGCGGTAAGGTGCATATTACTGCTGACTCATGGTCCAGCAGGCATGGACAGGGACCTTGCGTATCTTTCACCGCGCACTGGGTGACTCTTCTGGCAGCTGGGAAGGATGCAGGACAGGGTGCAGTAGTGTTGGAGGTTGTTCCGCCACCACGCCTCCAAAATTCTACTAGTGGTGATTCTGCCACACCTCTCTCCTCCACCCACTCCTCTTCTTCTACCTCCATGGCCTCTTCCTGTGCTGATTTGTCTTCGGAACCAGCGGTGCTCTGTAGGCATTCAAGGGGCTACGCAGAAAGGCTATGCCAAAAAGGTGCTTGAGCTGATGTGCTTGGGGGACAGGAGCCACACTGGGGCAGAGATTTTGTCAGCTCTGCAGGGGCAGGTTCAGAGGTGGTTGACGCCACATCAGTTTAAGCCAGGTATGGTGGTTTGCGACAATGGCACCAACCTCCTCTCCGCCCTCTGACAGGGACAACTGACCCATGTACTCACGTCCTAACTTGGTGGTGCAGCGGTTCTTGGGAAGAAAGTCTGTGTGCATTTCCGCAGGTCATATAATGCCAGTGCTCGGCTGGCTGACCTCCAAAAGGAATTTAACCTGCCCAAGAACCGCCTAATCTGTGACATGCCCACCAGGTGGAACTCAACGTGGGCCATGCTGCAGCAGCTGCACATGCAGCAGAGGGCCATCAATGAGTACCTATTCGACTATGGCACCAGGACAGGGTCAGGGAACCCTGTTTTTTTTTCCCCATGACAGTGGGCTATGATCAGGGATGCATGCACTGTCCTGTCACCATTTGAGGAGGCCACGAGGATGGTGAGCAGTGACAGTGCATGCATCAGTGACGCTGTCCCTCTTGTCCACCTGTTGGAGCACACGCTGCGTGGAATAATAGACAGGGCACTTGAGGCAGAACAGAGGCAGGAAGAGGAGGACTTCTATACCTCTCAAGGCCCCCTTTATCCAGACAGTTTTCCTGCCTGCCCGCCGATCACACAGGAAGAGGACGAGGAGGAGGAGGAGGATTGTGTGAGCATGGATGTGGAGCCTGGCACTCAGCATCAACAGCAGTCTTTAAGGGATCATTTACAGTCTGAAGAAACCCATGGACTTGAACGTGGCTGGGAGGAGGTGGCTGCGAATCATGTCGTCCTTAGTGACCCAGAGGACTCTGGACCGAATGCCCCAGCAAACCTACGCTGCATGGCCTCCCTGATCCTGCAAAGCCTGCGGAAGGATCCTCGTATTCGTGGTATCAAGGGGAGGGATGATTACTGGCTGGCAGCCCTCCTTGATCCACGTTACAAGGGTAAGGTTACGGACCTTATCTTGCCATCGCAGAAGGAGCAGAGGATGAAACATCTACGGGAGGCCTTGCAGAAGGGTTTGTGCAACGCGTTTCCAGAGTTGGACAACGTGTTGCTGAGGCTTCGGTCAGTCACAGAAGGAGTGGTGGAGAAGGTGGCCATCTGACCGATGCGTTCAGACAATTTTTTAGTCCACAGCCCCAAGGTCTGATCGGTTCCAGCAACCATCGCCAGCTTCTGATTCACATGGTGCAGGATTACCTAGGGGCAAGATCAGACTTGGACACCTTTACCACCGAAAATCCTCTGGGTTACTGGGTCTTGATGATGGATCACTGGCCAGAGCTTGCACAGTATGCAATTGAGCTACTGGCCTGTCCTGCATCCAGCGTTCTTTCGGAACGCACATTCAGTGCTGTTGGAGGCTTTGTAACCGATCACAGGGTGCGCCTGTCCACCGAATCGGTCGATTGGCTGACCTTCATAAAAATGAATCAGTCTTGGATCACCAGCTACCAAGCACCTAATGCTGATGTAACCGATTGATTTTTTTTTTAATGTGAGATCTCTTCAAGACTGCCTATGCTGATGCTGATATGCTCAGTCACAATCCTCTTCCTCCTCAATTTTCAGGTGATAGCTTGTAAGAACATTTTTGGTCCTGGACACCGCCACCAGTGGCCAAGCCCAATTTTTCAGCCCCTGTTTAACAGGGGCATATAATTACAATTTTTGATGCAATACTTTGCAGCAGGGCTCATTTCTGCGCTCCAACCATAGCATCTGTTAGGGGTTGCAGTGTTGTGGCAATTTTTCTGCCCCTGTTTAACAGGGGCGTGTAATTACAATTTGTGGTTCAATACTTTGCAGCAGGGCTCATTCCTGCGCTCCAACTAGAGTATCTGTGAGGGGTTGCAGTGTTGTGGCACCAGCATCAGTGCCCAAGGCCCAATTTTACAGATCCTGTTTAACAGGGCGTGTGATTACAATTTTTGATGCAATACTTTGCAGCAGGGCTCATTTCTGCACTCCAACTGGAGTATCTGTGAGGGGTTGCAGTGTTGTGGCACCAGCACCAGTGCCCAAGGCCCAAATTTTCAGCCCCTGTTCAACAGGGGCGTATAATTACAATTTTTGATGCAATACTTTGCAGCAGGGCTCATTCCTGCATTCCAACTATAGCATCTGTGAGGGGTTGCAGTGTTGTGGCACCAGTGCCTAAGGCCCAATTTTTCTGCCCCTGTTCAACAGGGACATGTAATTACACATTTTGATCTAATATTTCACAGCAGGGCCCATTCCTGCGCCCACCAAGATTAACTGTGAGGGCTTACAGTGTTGTGGCACCACCACCACCACCAAAGGCCCAATTTTTCTACCACTGTTCAACAATGGCATGTAATTACAATTTTTGATCGAATATTTCTCAGCACGGTCGGTTCCTGTGCACACCAAGAGTAACTGTGAGGGCTTACAGTGTTGTGGCAACCTAAGGCCCCAATTTCTGCAGAGTATATAGGGCAGGCCCCTACTTTCAAACATCCAACTTACAAACGACTCCTACTTGCAAACGGAAGGAGACAACAGGAAGTGAGATGAAATCTACCCCTAGGAAGGGATATTCTCTCCTGTATGAGTTAACATGGGAAAAATGTGTCTCCTCTTCACTGATGCTTTATCACCAATTCTTATTTCACTAAAAACCCCAAATTTTCAAAAAACATTTGTCATTGGGACAGAAAGTGAGGTGAAATCTCCTGAAGAGGAGACTTGAGTGATGATACAGAACAGCTGTTGGCTTGAACTTTTGAGAAGCGCTTAAGATTTCTTTTCACAGTTTTAACATTAAAAAGGTTGTATGGATTCAAACTATTGTGAGCATGTTTATTTCTCTTATATGGTGGTCATAACTGTGAGCCAGGTTTTCAACATCTGATGTGCCAAGGAGGAGTTGTGCTGGATGGCTAATGCAAACAGGCTTATCATAACCACTCTTATCGGGGGGGTGTTGGGGTAAGCCCGTTTCCATTGGGGCTTACTTCACATTCGGAGCGAGGACTGCTTGGAATGATCTTTTGCTGGATTGTTATTTTCACAGAAGTAGTGGACATTTTTTTGTCACTTTAATAAACGCACTGTTTGGACTTTGCTATGTATGTTCACTTTCTTCTTTTTTTAAGCTATATTGTCATATGTGTGTTGTTTGTCACTACAATAGGTTGCACCTTATGCACAGTTGATATTGCAATTTGAACTTGAAAATTTCCACATTTTGTCCTGTTACAACCAAAAACGTAAATGTATTTTATTGGGATTTTATGTGGTAGACTAACACAAAGTGGCACATAATTGTGTAGTGGAAGGAAAATGATAAATCGTTTTCAATTTTTTTTACAAATAAATATGTGAAAAGTGTGGCGTGCATTTGTATTCAGCCCCCCTGTATGTAGAATCGCGTTTTGCTGCAGTTACAGCTGCAAGTCTTTTTGGGGAGGTCTCCACCAGCTTTGCACATCTAGAGAGTGAGAGTTTTTGCCCATTCTTCTTTGCAAAATAGCTCAAGCTCTGTCAGATTGGATGGAGAGCGTCTGTGAAAAGGAATTTTCAAGTCTTGCCACAGATTCTCAATTAGATTCAGGTCTGGACTTTGACTGGGCCATTCTAACACATAATTATGCTTTGATCTAAACCATTTCATTGTAGCCCTGGCTGTATGTTTACGGTTGTTGTTCTCCTGGAAGGTGAACCTCCGCCCCAGTCTCAAGTCTTTTGCTGACCCTAATGCCCCGTACACACGGTTGGATTTTCCGATGGAAAATGTCCGATCGGAGCGTGTTGTCGGAAATTCCGACCTTGTGTGGGCTCCATCGGACATTTTCCATCGGGTTTTCCGACACACAAAGTTGGAGAGCAGGAGATAAAATTTTCCGACAACAAAATCCGTTGTCAGAAATTCCGATCATGTGTACACAAATCCGACGCACAAAGTGCCACGCATGCTCAGAATAAATAAAGAGATGAAAGCTATTGGCCACTGCCCTGTTTATAGTCCCGATGTACATGTTTTACATCACCGCGTTCAGAACGATCGGATTTTCCGACAACTTTGTGTGACTGTGTGTATGCAAGACAAGTTTGAGCCAACATCCGTCGGAAAAAATCCTAGGATTTTGTTGTCGGAATGTCCGAACATAGTCCGACTGTGTGTACGCCCTATTACAGGTTTTCTTCTAAGATTGCCATGTATTTTGCTCCATCCATCTTCCCATCAACTCTGACCAGCTTTCCTGTCCCTGCTGATAAAAAGCATCCCCACAACATGATGTTGCCACCACCATGTTTTGCGGTGGGAATGGTGTGTTTAGGGTGATGTGCAGTGTTTGTTTTCTGTCACACATAGCATTTTGCTTTTAGGCGAAAAAGTTCAATTTTCATCTCATCTGACCAGAGCACCTTCTTTCACATGTTTACTGTGTCCCCAACATGGCTTCTTGCAAACTGCAAATGGGACTTCTTATGGCTTCCTTTCAACAATGCCTTTCTTTTTGCCAAAATTATTTAGAACGTCCTGTGAGCCTCCACTAACAATAATAAACCAATAAATCCTCTTTGAATCAGCTGCAAGCGGTAAACATGTCTCATAAACCATGTAAAAGTACTAAAACTGCTTTAAAAACTCTGCACTATCAAAGGTATAAGCAAAAAGCCTCTGAACTGGAAAAAATGTATCCTCTACACCGTGGTAATAATAATGTATAAATATATATAATGAAAAATATATAAAATGACACGTGCTTAATAGCCAAATAATAAAGTGACAATGTGCATTCATATAGTGATAAAAAAATTTTTTTAAGCAAATAAGTCCGTGGAAATTTAGAAAGATCCAAATACTGGAATTATAAAAGTGCTTAAGTGCACTGTGCAAAGTTCAAATTGATCCAATTTACAGGTGCTCCACACTCCATGCTATTCAGTATGCTGTGAAAGTGATGCGATAATCAGACACTGTGTTCTCACTCAGGTACTCCCCCCCATGTAATGAAGGCTCACCTTAAAGTGTGTGATCTTGCTGTTAAGTTTGGTCAATACATGCTTTGGAACCACTACAGGGTTCAACAGTGTGTCCTGGATCAATCGCCAATGTGCCTCAGTAAATCAATTGTATATATATATATATATATATATATATATATATATATCTACATCTATACATAAAAAAGGAGATATATATATGCAAACTCATACTCCATAAGGAGGTATCATTATACTTAATGGCGAATAAATTAATCATTGTGAACAATACCCTCCACACACCTACGGTATGTCAATAATAATAAAATCTAATAATTGCTTAAAAAACACTTTAGGTCGAATTCTTTATTCAACCCCCCAGGGGCGAGAGAACCTAACTGGTGTATCCACCATGATTCTCGCTTACTGATGACCCTCACATAATTTGATCCTCTCCAGTGGCGTTTGGGTGCCTCAATGCCACAAAATTGCATACCATGTGTGCTTTTGTTATGTACATCCCTAAAATGCACAGATAAAAAGTGCTTATCAAACCCCTTCCTGATATTCCTCACATGTTCCTCTAAACGTTCTTTCAATGCCCTTATAGTTCTTCCCACATAGATCAAATTGCATGGACATTTAGCTGCGTAAACCACACCCACAGTGTCACATGAAATGAAGTCCCTAATGGTGTACACTCGATTATTTTGTGGGTTAGCAAACTCTTTTACTTTCCTGGTATTCATCGGTACCCTAGTGCAACTGTAACAGCGTCTGCAACTGTGGAAACCCTTAATGTCCCAAAACATTTTGGGTTTAGTGGGAGGTGGTTCCACCACATTATGCACCAGTCTATCCCTTAAGTTGGGTGCTCTTTTATATACAATATTGGGTGTTTCTGACAGGTTCCCTTTGAGATGAACATCTTGTTTCAGGACATTCCAATATTTAGAGATAATTTTCTCTACTTCCTTACTCTGCAGATTAAAATCCAGGGCAACACATGTGCCCTTGTCTTTGTTGGAGCTAATATTTCTGGTACTATCCTTAAAGGGGTTGTAAAGATGTTTTTTTTTTTTTTTTAAAATAACAAACATGTTATACTTACCTTCACTGTGCAGCTCGTTCTGCACAGAGTGGCCCCGAACCTGGTCTTCTGGGGTCCCTCGGCGGCTGTTTCAGCTCCTCCCCGCAAGCATTTACCACCTTAATGCGAGGGCTCGCATGGTGGTGAGTGCTTGCGGGCGCGCTCCCGTGATACAGCCGGCGGCTATAGCCGCTCGCTGTATCACTCGGCCCCGCCCCCCGGCGCGCCGCGTCATCGGATGTGATTGACAGCAGCGCGAGCCAATGGCTGCGCTGCTTTCAATCCATCCACTGCAGCCAATCAGCGACCAGGCTGAGCTGCAATGAAGCTGACGAGGACGCGGACCGAAGATTCGAGGCGTCAGGTAAGTAAAACGGGGGGGCTGGGGGCGGCGGTACTGTCAAAAGTTTTTTCACCTTAATGCATAGAATGCATTAAGGTGAAAAAATTTTTACCTTTACAACCCCTTTAAGAAGATCTCCTCTATTCATACTTTTGATTTTATTTCTCTCTTTTTTTCTAGGAAGTCATCTCCATATCCCTTTTGTTTGAACATGTTGGTCAGCTGTTGTGATTGTAGCTCAAAGTCTGCTTCTTGTGTACAATTTTTCTTTATTCTCATATATTGGCCATGTGGGATGTTATCCAACCAAGGTCTAAAATGGCAGCTCATGGTGGAGATATAAGAGTTATGGTCGGTCGCCTTGAAATATGTTCTTGTCTCTATACTTTGTGGAGTATTACAAATTTCCAGATCTAAAAAGTGTATCATATCTTTATTGATGTTCCATGTCAGGTTGATATTCTGATCATTATTATGCATTGTCTGTAATATCTCTTCCAAAGAAACCACGTTGCCCTTCCAAATAATTAAAAGGTCATCAATAAAATGTCTGTATAGTATAATGCCAGGATCCCCATTGTACAGGATACCCTCGGCCTCCCATTTAGCCATATACAGATTAGCAACACTTCTTTTTGCCACTCTTCCATAAAGGCCAGATTTGTGGAGTATACGACTAATAGTTGTCCTGTGGACAGATTCTCCCACCTGAGGTTTGGATCTCTGCAGCTCCTCCAGAGTTACCATGAGCCTCTGCTGCTTGGCTGCTTCTCTGATCAATGCTATCCTCGCCCGGCCATGTCTTGGTAGGTTTTCAGTTCTGCCACACTCTTTCCATTTTCGGATCATGGATTGAACAGTGCTCTGTGAGATGTTGAATGCTTGGGATATTTTTTTTACAACCTAACTGTGCTTTAAACTTCTCCACGACTTTATCCTTGACCTGTCTGGTGTCACTTGGCCTTCATGATGCTGTTTGTTTCACTAAGGTTCTCTAACAAACCTCTGGGGTTTCACAGAACAGCTGTATTTATACTGAGATGAAATTGCACACAATACAAATGCACGCCACACTTTTCACATATTTATTTGTAAAAAAATTTGAAAAACATTTATCATTTTCCTTCCACTTCACAATTACATGTCGCTTTCTGTTGGTCTATCACATCAAATCCCAATAAAATACATTTATGTTTTTGATTGTAACATGACAAAATGTGTAAAATTTCAAGGAGTATGAATACTTTTTCAAGGCACTGTACATGCATTGCACTAAACGCATGACACATTGGATTTATTTATTTTTATATATTTTTTAGTTATATTTGCACATGTGCACTGTTTGATATTATCATTGGTTGCACTTTATGCACAAATATTTAGTGTATATGTAAATGTGTAGTATGGAACCCATAAATTGCTTATGACATATAGGATTTATTTAATTTTTTACAGGAATTTAGCGCTGCCTTATAATTTGTTTTATTTTTTATGTTTATCAAAACTAATGGCATGAGGCTCTGTCTCCTGTTAGTTTTCTTGTTGTGAGCGCCGTCGTTTTTTACTCCTTTTTTTACTTTTTTTTTTAATACACTGCTAAACAACCCTTGGATTAATTGGAAGTCACAAATATGCATATCTGAAAATGTTATATTTTATTTTTTCATGAAATAACTTTTATTGTAACTAGAATCAAATCCCTTCTTATATACCAGCACACACATACATATACAGTATACTGTATATCTATATATCCTTATTTAAACAGAAAACATCTTCCATATTTGCTTCATCACAGCATGTATGTCACAAACATATCCAAAATAATAGCTCAATATAGGCCTTTTCCATTTCACATATCTACTTGCATAGTATCAATAGATGCATTTGTCCGAGTCACTCTAGATGTGTTGGTTTCCGTTTTGGCTTTCACTCCCTTCATCAAGTAAACTTGCAGGACCCCACTCACCAGTTTACATGGGATGACATCAATACAGGTCCACTTAAAGCCTATAAGACTTAGTTATACCGGGGAAGATGGCAAGTAGTGGCTGTGCAAATGCGTCGTATCAGTGTTTTAGAGGGGGGTGGAGGATAAAGTGAGTAATGAATTTTGATGTTTTAGATAACATAAATTTTTCCATATACTTCTGGTTTTAAAATACTTATTTGCGTTCAAAATTAGTTCCTAGTGTTTTAATGAATAACATTATTATATATTTTATTTCTTTCCCCTAGAATGAGCAGAAGACAGTAAAAATGATGTATAAGAATGAAAAGTTTCCCTTCAACTATGTCCCAGAAATTAACTGTCGTATCGTAGAGCTTCCATATGTGAAAAATGAACTCAGTATGATTATTATATTGCCTGACAGCATTGATGATGATACCACTGGGTTACAAAAGGTAAATATACTCATAAGTAACAATATCAATTGTTTTGGTAGATAGTTGGCCAGTTATTGATGTAAAAAGAATGCAAAGTATAATTCTACAAAACTAAAGACTTAAAAAATGATCCAGTGGGTTAAAAACTTCAGATCATTTCCTTTTAGTTCTGTGCATGGGTTTGGTTTAATTATATTCTTCTACCAGTCCATAGAAAGCTTCACAAAATGTAAATTTAGGATAAAAATGCAAAGCGCCCAACATGCATTAACATAAGGAATAGGCCATCCACATTACTAGATAATCATTTTCTTATTCTGCTACAGTCTAAAAAAAACCTGTCAGGAAAAAAAAGATGAGAACAAAGAAGTATAGGAACTATCAATTCTGACTTTCTTTAGCAAACTTAAAGGTTGTTATCCTTCCTTTCCTACTTGTTGAGCCACTCACCCAGAACAAGTATGTGTATATTAGGTGTTGAGTCAATGAATATGCATATACTCATTCTGTGTCAATGACTCAATAGTGAAGGAAGAATAAATACAACAGCCCTGAACAAAGCTTCAAGAAGGGAACAACTTTGTGTACACTATCTTTTCCATGGATTCATTTTTGGATGGCTTGCAGTAATAAGAGTAATACTAATAGTAGTGTTACACCATCAAAACAAAACATGATTTATGATTGGATATATAAAGATAGTAACTGATTCTGTAGTAAAAATTCATCTGCAACTAGGCGAATATGACCATGGTTAGGTGTTGTGTTTTTTGTTCACAAATTTCACATCGTATTCTGTTTAGATAAGTAATGCTTATGTCCCCATTGCAAAAATGTCTCAACACAGCTTGTCCCTGTGACCTTTTGTCTTCAAAACAGGAAAGGAAGGTCATTTTCCCCACTAGGGCACAGATAGCACTGAAGAACATGGCAGAAATTTGTACTTATCTTGGATTTGTATTCCAGCACAGTGCTTGAGTGGTTAGCACTTCTGCCCAGCAGCACTGAAGTGGTTGGTTGGAATCCCAACCACGAAACTATCTGCCTTGAGTTAGCATATTCCCATTGGGCGTATGGGGGTCATGTGAGGCTTAGAGCTGGCCTGTCCGCAATAGCTCCTGAATCCCGCCTCCGCACATGACCCCCCATACGCCCAATCACAGCGCTACGCCGGACACTGAATATGGCAGCTACAGCGCGGGGGACAGGGGGAGGGAAACAATGTGAGCCGCTGCTGTCTTCTCCTCCCCCGGAGTGATGCAGGGCAGCAAGACAGGAAGGTGAGTGAGAGTCGTGTTACTGGCCCCGGGGGGAGGAAGAGGGAGAGAAAGTCAGTTAGTGTAGTATGGTGGTCAGTTAGTGTAGTATGGCGGTCAGTTAGTGTAGTATGGTGGGCCAGTTAGTGTAGTATGGTGGGCCAGTTAGTGTAGTATGGCGGTCAGTTAGTGTAGTATGGTGGGTCAGTTAGTGTAGTATGGTGGCCAGTTAGTGTAGTATGGTTGGTCAGTTAGTGTAGTATGGCGGTCAGTTAGTGTAGTATGGCAGTCAGTTAGTGTAGTATGGGGGTCAGGTAGTGTAGTATGGGGGTCAGGTAGTGTAGTATGGGGGTCAGTTAGTGTAGTATGGCGGTCAGTTAGTGTAGTATGGGAGTCAGTTAGTGTAGTATGGTGGTCAGTTAGTGTAGTATGGGAGTCAGTTAGTGTAGTATGGTGGTCAGTTAGTGTAGTATGGTGGGTCAGTTAGTGTAGTATGGTGGGTCCTTTAGTATAGTATGGCGGTCAGTTAGTGTAGTATGGCGGTCAGTTAGGGTAGTATGGCGGTCAGTTAGGGTAGTATGGCGGTCAGTTAGTGTAGTATGGCGATCAGTTAGTGTAGTATGGTGGGTCAGTTAGTGTAGTATGGTGGCCAGTTAGTGTAGTATGGCGGTCAGTTAGTGTAGTATGGCGGTCAGTTAGTGTAGTATGGTGGGTCAGTTAGTGTAGTATGGTGGGTCCGTTAGTATAGTATGGCGGTCAGTTAGTGTAGTATGGCGGTCAGTTAGTGTAGTATGGCGGTCAGTTAGGGTAGTATGGCGGTCAGTTAGTGTAGTATGGTGGCCAGTTAGTGTAGTATGGTGGCCAGTTAGTGTAGTATGGTGGCCAGTTAGTGTAGTATGGTGGGTCAGTTAGTGTAGTATAGTGGCCAGTTAGTGTAGTATGGTGGGTCAGTTAGTGTAGTATGGTGGGTCAGTTAGTGTAGTATGGTGGGTCCGTTAGTGTAGTATGGGGGTCAGTTAGTGTAGTATGGTGGGTCAGTTAGTGTAGTATGGTGGGTCAATTAGTGTAGTATGGTGGCCAATTAGTGTAGTATGGTGGCCAGTTAGTGTAGTATGGTGGCCAGTTAGTGTAGTATGGTGGGTCAGTTAGTGTAGTATAGTGGCCAGTTAGTGTAGTATGGTGGGTCAGTTAGTGTAGTATGGTGGGTCAGTTAGTGTAGTATGGTGGGTCCGTTAGTGTAGTATGGGGGTCAGTTAGTGTAGTATGGGGGTCAGTTAGTGTAGTATGGTGGGTCAGTTAGTGTAGTATGGTGGGTCAGTTAGTGTAGTATGGTGGGTCAGTTAATGTAGTATGGGGTCAGTTAGTGTAGTATGGTGGGTCAGTTAGTGTAGTATGGTGGGTCAGTTAATGTAGTATGGGGGTCAGTTAGTGTAGTATGGTGGGTCAGTTAGTGTAGTATGGTGGGTCAGTTAGTGTAGTATAGTGGTCAGTTAGTGTAGTATGGTGGTCAGTGTAGTATAGTAGTCAGTTAGTGTAGTATTGGAGTCAGTTAGTGTAGTATGGGGGTCAGTTAGTGTAGTATGGTGGGTCAGTTAATGTAGTATGGTGGTCAGTTAGTGTAGTATAGTAGTCAGTTAGTGTAATATAGTGGTCAGTTAGTGTAGTATGGTGGTCAGTGTAGTATAGTAGTCAGTTAGTGTAGTATGGTTGTCAGTATAGTGTAGTGGTCAGTGTAGTGGTCAGTATAGTGGTCAGTGTAGTTCTCAGTGTAGTGGACAGTACAGTGGTCTGTCATTCTCAGTGTAGTATAGTGGACAGTATAGTGTAGTGGTCAGTGTAGTTCTCAGTGTAGTGGACAGTATAGTGGTCTGCCCTGGACAGTGTAGTGGTCAGTATAGTATGGTGGTCAGTGTAGTGGACAGTATAGTATGGTGGTCAGTGTAGTGGACAGTGTAGTGTGTAATGGTCAGTAAAGGAATCAGGTTGGTCAGTGTTGAAATCAAGTAGGTTAGTGTAGTGGTCAGTATAGGAATCAGGTAGGTCAGTACTATTGTATTTGAAGGGACTCGGGGACTGGTAAAGGTCCGCAGGTTAGGGGGCGCAAATTACTTGCCTTGCCCCGGGTGCGGACAACCCACGCTACGCCACTGAGTACACCCCTCACATTTTTGTAAATATTTTATTACATCTTTACATGTGACAACACTGAAGAAATTACACTTTTCCACAATGAAAAAGTAGTGAGTTTACAGTTTGTATAACAGTGTAAATTTGCTGTCCCCTCAAAATAACTTAACACACAGCTATTAATGACTAAGCCGCTGGCAACAAAAGTGAGTACACCCCTAAGTGAAAATGTGCAAATTGGGCCCAAAGTGTCAATATTTTGTGTGGCCACCATTATTTTGCAGCACTGCCTTAACCCTCTTGGGCATGGAGTTCACCAGAGCTTCACAGGTTGCCACTGAAGTCCTCTTCCACTCCTCCATGACGACATCACAGAGCTGGTGGATGTTAGAGACCTTGCGCTCCTCCACCTTCCGTTTGAGGATGTCCCACAGATGCTCAATAGGGTTTAGATCTGCAGACATGCTTGGCCAGTTCATCACCTTTACCCTTAGCTTCTTTAGCAAGGCAGTGGTCATCTTGGAGGTGTGTTTGAGGTCGTTATCTTGTTGGAATACTGCCCTGCGGCCCAGTCTCCAAAGGGAGGGGATCATGCTCTGCTTCAAAATGTCACAGTACATGTTGGCATTCATGGTTCCCTCTATGAACTGTAGCTCCCCAGTGCCGGCAGCACTCATGCAGCCCCAGACCATGACACTCCCACCACCATGCTTGACTATAGGCAAGACACACTTGTCTTTGTACTCCTCACCTGGTTGCCGCCACACACGATTGACATCATCTGAACCAAATAAGTTTATCTTGGTCTCATCAGACCATAGGACATGGTTCCAGTAATCCATGTCCTTAGTCTGCTTGTCTTCAGCAAACTGTGTGCGGGTTTTCTTGTGCATCATCTTTATAAGAGACATGCTTCTGGGACGACAGCCATGCAGACCAATTTGATGCAGTGTGTGGCGTATGGTCTGAGCACTGAGAGGCTGACCCCCCACCCCTTCAGCCTCTGCAGCAATGCTGGCAGCACTCGTACGTCTATTTCCCAAAGACAACCTCTGGATATGACGCTGAGCATGTGCACTCAACTTCTTTGGTCGACCAAGGCGAGGCCTGTTGTTAGTGGAAGTGATCCTGTTAAACCGCTGTATGGTCCTGGCCACCATGCTGCAGCTCAGTTTCAGGGCCTTGGCAATCTTCTTATAGCTTAGACTATCTAGCAACAATTATTTTTTTCAGATCCTCAGAGAGATCTTTACCATGAGGTGCCATGTTGAACTCCCAGTGACTAGTATGAGAAAGTGAGAGAGCTATAACACCAAATTTAACACACCTGCTCTCCATTCACACCTAAGACCTCGTAACACTAACGAGTCACATGACACCGGGGAGGGAAAATGGCTAATTGGGTCCAATTTGGACATTTTCACTTAGACCCCTTTCACACTGCTGGCGCCTGTGCATCAGCGGTAAAGTGGCACTATTTTTAGCGCCGCTTTACCGTCGTTTTAGCGGCACTATTCAGCTGCTAGCGGGGTGGTTTTAACCCCCCGCTAGCACTTGAAAAGGAATATAGCTAATGAGTCCAATCTGGACATTTTCACTTAGGGGTGTACTCACTTGTGTTGCCAGCGGTTTAGAAATTCATGGCTGTGTGTTGAGTTATTTTGAGGGGAAGGCAAATTGACACTGTTATACAAGCTGTACACTCACTACTTTACATTGTAGCAAAGTGTAATTTCTTCAGTGTTGTCACATGAAAAGATATAATAAAATATTTACAAAAATGTGAGGGATGTACTCACTTTTGTGAGATACTGTATATACACTTCTCCTACCTCCAGCACAATCTTGCTTGTAGAACTAAAACTCCCAGAACCAGCTGGCACTGTTTGGTTGATCCAACAAAGGCTCAGTTAGATCTGTAGCAAATGCCCTCTACAGGCAGGGACCACGAGCCCCTTTGCTCGTGTAGGAAAAAAAGAAGTCCCAGTGCTCAGCTGTCCTAAGCCTGTGGCTGCTGATCCCAGCACCACCTCTTCAAGCAATACCAGCCCACCTGGCTGCATCTGCCCCATTTGCTAGCCCTCCTGACTAAGACTCCACAGTCGGTGAACAGGTTGTGATTAGAGCAGTATAAGACACTGCTGAGCCAGGCAACAGATGTCTCCTGCCTGCCTATGCAGTGTGAAACAGGTGCATAACTCACAAGACTGTCTAAACAGAATTACAAATCTTTTGAGTGACAAAATATGTACTCCTATAAAATAAACGTCTGTTTAGTTAATTGCCTGTAGTTCCACTTTAAAATTCAACAGGGAGATTGAAACCCTTTTTAATAGTACTGAATGGTGGGCAGACCTGAGAATTTAGAAGCCATATGTTCTAAGAGAAATAACTAGTGGGTAAGTTAAACTGTTGACATAACGTTTGGTTGACCGACCCTTTAATGAGGATACCAAGAAAGATTGCATGCTTTCATAAAAAAAACCTATCCTTGGCCTCACTTTACAATATATGTGAATGTACAAAATATGTGCAATCTTTTAAACATCGAAAAAGTTTAATAGAACAGTCTATTTAAGTTCTACCCAATCAAGTTGGCCTTTGCACTATCCGGTTGTTGGTAAATATAAAAGATTGGACAATACAGATTTTAATGTGTATGGCCAGTTTTACATTGGTCAGTTAAGTACACAACAGACATGGTAATTATCTTACTACACCAGCATTCTCTGGCTTCACATATTGATTATATTTACTGGTGACATGCTTATTTTTATATTTTAAATTATAGTAGTTGTCATTTTTATTGGAAACCCAGATCTTCTATTGTTACACAAATTTGTATTTTGTAGCTTGAAAGGGAGCTGACTGTTGAAAAGTTCCAGGAGTGGACACAACCAGAACATATGAATCGTATTGATGTCCATGTACACCTGCCCAAGTTCAAGCTGGAAGATGAGTACAAGCTGAAACCGGTATTATCTACACTAGGAATGGTGGATATCTTTAATGCAGGAAGTGCAGACCTCTCAGGAATGTCAGGATCCCGAAATCTTTTCTTGTCTGAGGTTGTCCACAAGACATTTGTGGAGGTGAATGAAGAAGGCACAGAGGCAGCTGCTGCTACTGCTACCATGATGGTGATGTCGTGCCTGCGACACGACGAGGAATTCAAAGCTGATCACCCTTTTCTCTTCTTCATTCGTCATAATATTACTAGGAACATACTTTTTGCTGGCAGATATTCTTCCCCTTAAAATTGCAATTACAAATTTTAAGTGTGCTTGTATTTGTCCTGTCATAAATTACAGAAGTCTATAAACACAGTCACCCATTGTTCTTGGATCAATATTTTACTTTATTCATTCTGCGAAGCAAGTCATAAATCATGTATTATCAGATGTTTAGATAGGTGTGACGTATGAGGATATTATTTAAGTAAACCTTTAACGGGGAAAAAAAAATTGACGTGTGAATAGTCATACTATTGTATTGGATGGAATTAGACAAATCCATGGCGGTGTTTAATAGTAAGCTGGTCAATAAGTGCTACTTAAAGGGATTATCTCACCTCCCTCAAAATCAATAGCTCCCTACAATAGAAGACTCTGTATACTTACTATATCTCTTTGGCGGGTGCAGATTCTAAACTGCTCTTGCATTCGCCTCTGGGAAAATCTTCCGTGTTCAACACTTCCAAGACAAGATTATCTAGTGCCCAGTGCAAAGATCCCAAACTGTGTTAACACCCCCCCCCCCCCCCAAAATTAAAAAAAAAAATTCATTCTGTTCAGATTTGGCCTGACACTTCCAGCACTAACCTGACAGGAGTAGTGATGCTGCTGTTGCTATTCCTGTCAGCTTGTACTGGCAGAAACTCACCCCCCCCACCTCATATAATACCGCTGCGTCCAGGGCAGCTACAACATCCTGCACCTGCTTCCAGGAGTGTTAAATGCCTGGTCCCGTGCCTTGCACTCTTGCTCTTTCCTCTCACCCTTATGTCACTTCAGGACTGCAGCAGTGGAAGACATAGGAGTTCAAATCTCATGCCCACCGAAGTGGTAAGTATTCAAGTATGCTAAGTATTCGTAATCATGAAGAGAGCCATTGTTTAGATGCTTAGTGAGAAGCAGTAGAGTCATTAGAATTTCCCTTTTGCACTATAATGCCACGTACACACGAGCGGACTTTTCGACCGGACTGGTCCGACGGACCGAGTCCGGCAGACAATTCGACCATGTGTGGGCTTCATTGGACTTGCAGCGGACTTTTTTGTTCGAAAATCTGACGGACTTTAGATTTGGAACATGTTTCAAATCTTTACGTCGGAACTCCGCCGGACCCAGCTCCTATTGAAAAGTCAGCTCGTCTGTATGCTAGTCCGATGGATGAAAACCGACGCTAGGGCAGCTATTGGCTATTGGCTATCAACTTCCTTATTTTAGTCCGGTCGTACATCATCACGTACGAATCCGTCGGACTTTGGTGTGATTGTGTGTAGCCAAGTCCGTTCGTTAGGAAAGTCCGTTGGAAGTCCGCCGAAAGTCCGTCGGACCAGTCCGGTTGAAAAGTCCGCTCATGTGTACACGGCATAACAGTAAACAAGTTTTGTAGCTGGGACACATACTGACACACATTTCCATATTTATTTAGTCTATTAGAGTAGTGGTCTCCAAACTGCAGGCCGGGGTCCGAATGTGGCCCATTGCTTGTCTTTATCTGGCCCTTGGGGCACTGTTCCACCAACTGACACCAATGATGGGGCACCATTGCTCTTACTGACACCATTAGTGGGGCACTATTCTTCCTGTTGATACCAACAAAGGAGCACTATTTCTCCCATTAAATCAATGATGTGGCACTGATGCCGGGGCAATTTCGACTCCCACTGGCCATAGTCTGGCCCCTCCTAAAGCCTGAAGGACAGTAAAGTTGTCCTTTGCTTAGAACGTTTGGAGACCCCTGTATTTGAGAAACGTGTCATTGCTGACCTCCTTCTGAAAATGCTAATTGCCTGGCGGTTTATTGATACACTGGCTTCTTGAACAACTTATTATTATTATTATAAAGGATTTTTATAGTGCCAACAGTTTGTGCATCGCTTTACAACATGAGGGCAGACAGTACAGTTACAATTCATTACAGGAGGAATCAGAGGGCCCTGCTTGCTAGTTCAAGTATGTCTAAAAGGGAAATCCAAAAAAGTCAGATGTTCTTATCGGCATGGTCATTCAGGGATTGATACTAAAAGTTCTGAAGCAAAAGGATCAGCATAACCTCCACACAAGAAGCATTTGCAGAAGGAGAAATCAGTAGTGCCAGCAACCTCCCTTTTGGGAAATTTTCCCTTAAAGTGAAAATCTTTGGCTTTTGAACTAGATTCCTTAGAGAAGCAAGTATGTTTTTTCCCTGATTCTTCTATCTATCACATCACTCACAATTCAGGGAAGTACAAGCCACAAAGTTGGATGGGCAGGCTGCTTTAGGCAGCGAGTTCAGTGGAACTAGCAATCTATAATTTACTGTTGACATCGATGGTTTAGTGGCTGTGACATGTTTCCATGCATATTATAGTTATAATGCATGCCATAAGGAGAGGCAGAACAAATTATAAACCAAAAAAATTAAATTAGGAAAGCACTCCTACTCATACAATCAAATTCAAGATTATATTAGTAAAAAAATAGCGGCGCTTTACTGCTGACGGCCCTGACGCCCCAGTGTGAAAGGGGTCTTAGAAATAGAGTACCGCTGTAGGCATGCAAGCACGATTTGTCCGCACAGCATGCTGATGTCCTCAGCCACCAGCAGTGTTTCAATGACATAAGGAAGATGGGTGGACCAGGATTTGTAACAGCCTAAGTGAGCTATAAATTATAGTCAGTGACACAGAGTGCTAGCTTGGGCAAGAATGCCACGGGATTCACTGATTTTCAGGACAAAACCACCATAAAACTATCACCTTTTACACATTTCAGGCTTTACAATTTGTAGTTATAGCTATCACATTTACACAAGAGGTGCACATGTAAAAACCTTTCACCCAAAACATCCCCTATACTTCCAGCAATCCTAAAGTGGAACTTCAGTCATTTTTTCATCTTTCTATCTATTAAATCCTCTGCCCTTGTTGTTTTAACTTTGGATAGTAAACATTTTTTTTCTGCCAGTAATTACCTTATACAGCCCACTTCCTGTTTCTTGTCTGGTCATTAGCTTAGGCTTATGACATCATACACAGCTCTCTCTCGCTCTCTCTCTCTCTCTCTCTCTCTCTCTCTCTCTCTCTCGTGAGAATTTGCCAGGAAGGGAGGGGGGATGGGTCATAAGAGGGCAAATGAGGGCTGCAGAGCTGGAGGTGTGTGTCTGTGTAAATCCAGGAAGTGAACAGGCAGCAGCTTCAGCTGCCCACAGTTAAAATGGATGCAGCCAGACTTAATGGAGGGAGATTTCTGCAGCATATTTGACAAGTACAGAATCACAGTATATATAAAATAATATGTAAAGTGGTTGGAGGGAAGCTTCAGAATGCCAAAGATGTTTTTATTACAAATTATGTGAGCAGACTGCAGTTCCTCTTTAAGTTCTGAAGGTCTTCACAGTATCAATAGGCATAAAATACAGCATTTGATAATCATTCCATAACATAGTAAGGCGATATAATGCCAGGAACACAACTTTGGAGGATGCACCTTAACAAACAGGTCAGTAATTGCAGCCCGCACAATTCTGTCCTTACATGTGTCCTTTATCTAACACCAATCAACATTTACAGCCAGAAATTCAAAATTCTACATAATTCTACACCTCCAAACACCTAAATTATTGCCAAGTTAAAATTCCCACTCCAGTCTCAGCTGACATTGAAGATGATTTACTAAAGTCAATTGGGCTGTTCACTTTACACAGGAATCTTCACACACATTTGGGTTTTCTTTACCAAGTACATTTTTACTGCATTCACTAATTTAAAGGAAAATACCCTTGCAAAGTAAACAGCCTATTTGACTTTAGTAAATCGTCCTCACTGTGTATTCGTGGCTTAAAAATGCAGATGCTCCTGATAAGTCAATTTACTAAATGTTTATATGGAAACATAAATGAACTGCATGAGCATGTAGTGTATGCTAAGGATGATTCTAGCTTGCCAAAATAGTAGAGAGGTGAAGGATTTCCATGCTGCATATTGAAGATAACTACAACAATCACTGCATGCATTTCCATAGTGAAGATGGGCACACCATAACATTTTAATGTCCTGTAATCACAGTAGAGACACGGCGCTGTTAGATATATTTGGCACTGTCAGTGGAGACAAAAGATTTTTTTATGCACTACAGTTGGTGAGCAGTTTGTGGCGGCTTAGGGAAATTACAATACAAAACAAATAAACAGCTGACCTTTACACACTTCTGTGCTTTATTCTGCTAAGCATCTCAACCCTTCTCTTTTTCATGTCACTTTGTTTTGATGTGCTTATGTTCAGTTCACAAAAAATAATGTCATTAGACAACAATATTCATAGGGTAGAGTGAACACAACATCGCTTTGTCTCGTACTCTTCCGAATGAAGGGACTTTTTTTCCTTGTCAAAAGAAGTTTATTGAGTATACAATATTATAAAGATACATAAAGTAAGTTTACAAGGATCTATAAAGTAAGCTCATTGTTTTACAGTAGGGTTTATATAGGTAAATATCATGAAATTTCAAATATTAAACATTGGGTTCACGTAAACCTAAATTAAAGATATATATCATTTCCTTAGTTACTTTTGTAGGTATTTAAATGATTTATACCTACTATACATATTGTTTACAAGTAGAGTGTATATAGGTCATATAAATTCTGATAATGAGCTTTAATCGTAAGGTGGAGAAAAGGAAAGAGAAAGAAGAAAAAGGGTTGAAAAGTAGAGGTATGGTCCACAAGGTTGTCAAGGTTGTCCCGCTCGTCAGAAGGGACTTTTTTTAAGCCTGTCAATGTGACTAGCATTAGACAGTGACCAAAAATACAATGAAATTCATTAACCCTGCTGATACCCTAACAACTGGTATTAGGCATAGGTGTGCGCAGCCTAATGCATTAGGGTGTGCACCCTTAGGGTCCTTTCAGACGGGACGGATCCGTGATGATCCGCCCCGTGAACATCCGCTTGCTCAGCGGGGATCACTCCGTAGATCCCCGCTGAGCAGGCAGATGACAGATGACTGTGCAGCGACGGACCTGTCAGAGTGCTGCTCTCCCCTATGGGAGATCGGATGATGACAGACCGTAGAGTCCGTCATCACCCGATCCAATCCGAAAACGGATGGAAAAGTAGGTTTTTCCTCCGTTACACATTTTCAGATCGGAGCGCGTCGGATGTCAGCGGACATGTCACCGCTGACATCCGACGATCCATAGAAGTCTATGGAGGGTCCATTCAGGTCCACCTAAAAAACTGACAGGCGGACCTGAAGGGATCGTTCATGTGAAAGAGGCCTTAAGCTAAAACACACATGCATGTGTATGTATCTACATATATATGACTCTGGCACATTGATCTCCCTGCTGGCACAGTGAAAGAGAAAAGGATAAACACTTCTCTTATGGCAAAGCCAGTAAGAGGGAGATCTTTGCCATGTTCCTGTTGCTACACAGAACAATAACACTAATGCTCATGGCACACCCGGCACACCCTGTGCGCACGCCTATGGTATTAGGAAAAATGTGACAGTTTGTATGAGAGCGAAATATAAAAGAAAATCTAGTTAAAGTTTTTATTTTCTAACAGAGGTGAAGCAATAGTATAATTTTTTAGACACTATACATTTCTGGCACTCACTGGGGGGAAAATTGGAGGTCAGCCAATACAATGTAATCTGCTAGCTATATACTGTATCACAGTTTCCTGAACTGCACACTTTTTATATATTACATGGCTGCCAATTCATTATAGGAAAAGCACAAAAATAAATTATAGTGCAGTTGTTACTATACATTACCACATTAAAACTTGGTTTATTTAAACTGCACAGACAAGAGGCCTGTCAGACTGACTTCTCAGCACCCAGCTTGGATGCTTCTGTCAGTATACAGCTTCCTCCAGTCTGGAACCAGGAACCAGGTATTATAGCTGAGCACCCAAAAACTAGACGACACTAGCTTAGGTGCAAACTGAAACTGCCTTTATTGTAAATTCACACAGAATATGTACCATGCAAGATCAGGTAAGAGCTTGATCACATTATCCTAGACAATTAGCACATCTAAAGGAACAGCAAACATAAACATACACGGTATGCTAATTAACAAGCCTTGATTAGTCAGGGGGTGCCAAGAGAGTCCAGCAACAAGCCCACAACCCTGGATAAAGTATAAACACAGAAACATCCCAAAATGGTTTGATAACAAGGTAAAGTAGATGAGACTACTCCCATCATATAGGAACCTCAACGAGGATTGGCCAACAGACAGAAACAATAGGTGACTCAATTGACAATGGGAATTCACACCTAGGAGGCACACAATAGAGAAACAATACCATGGGAGAAAGACACCTTAGTAAACAGATTAAAGAATTAAAACCCAGCATCAGGTTGTTTTGAGCTGCTTATATTAACTTCTGCTCTGAATCTCACAGTCTAAAACAATTGTTGCTGGTTTGGGCAGAAAGGCCCCAAATCTGTATTTGGGTCCTAGGTTTCCAGAGTCTGTGTGTTTTGGGTAGACATGACCTGAATCTGAAGCAAGACCACTCCAAGGGACCCCCAGGCACACACCTCCCAAGAATAGAGCCCCCTCAAAAGCTAGGGCCCATAGTCAGTAGGCAAGAGGTTACCCTGCAGTCCCCTCCAAAAACCCTGTCCCCGTTGGGTCCGTCACAGCCTGTAACATACTTTTGAACACCAAAGTAAGTAGTTTATACGTCTTAAAAAGTCCTCATGAAAATTTCAGCTCACCCTAATTAATATGAGTTAATAGGGATGAGCCGAACACCCCCTGGTTGGGTTCGCACCAGAAAATGCGAACAGACAAAAAAATTGTGCGAACATGCGAACACCGTTAAAGTCTATGGGACAAGAACGTGAAAAATCAAGTGTTCATTTTAAAGGCTTATATGCAAGGTTTTGCCACACAGATTGTCTGGGGACCCGGTCACTGCCCCAGGGAACATGTATCAATGCAAAAAAAAGTTTTTAAAATGGTTGTTTTTTCAGAAGTGATTTTAATGCTTATAGTGAAACAATAAAAATGAAATATTCCTTTAAATATCGTGCCTGGGGGTCCCCTTAGTTTGCTTGTAAATTGGCGCATCTTTCTCGTCTTTTACTGTGCCACAGCAAAATGAAAATTCCAAAGGTCAATAAAAATTGCTCATGGCTGTAATGTATATCCAGATCCTGGCAATATAGAAAAAAATCAATGAAAAAATTGGCGTGGGTCCCCCCCCAGTCCATACCATTCCCTTCGGGTCTGGTATGGATTTTAAGGGGAGCTCCACGCCAATTTTTTTTTTAAATGGCGTGGTGCCCCCCCAAAATTCATACCAGACCCTTATCCGAGCAAGCAGCCATGGCAGGCCAGGAAAGGGGGGGGACGAGCGAGCGCCCCCCCTCCTGAACCATACCAGGCCGCTTGACCTCAACATAGGGAGGGTGCTTTAGGGTCCCCCCAAAGCACCTTTTCCCCATGTTGATGGGTACAAGGCCCTCATCCCCGCAAACCTTGCCCAGAGGTTGTTGGGGTCTGCGGGCTTATTGGAATCTGAAAGCCTCCTTTAACAAGGTGGCCCCCAGATACCGCCCCCCTATGTGAATGGGTATGGGGTATATACTCCTACCCATTCACCAAAAAAGATGTGTCAAAAAAGTAAAAACCCCAAAAATATATAAGAAAAAAAAAAACCTCTGCCTCGATGGGTGACGTCCCGCAGACTGCTGTCTCTTGGCTTTGACAGCTGTTATAGGCAAGGGTGGAGCCACCCGCTGACATAACTGGATGACCCCGCCCCCCTCTGACGGCACATGACGGTCACTCAGTTACGTCACCGGGTGGCCCCACCCTTGCCCATATAACACCTGTCACAGCTAAGAGACAGCAGTCGGCGGGACGCCTCCCATTGAGGTGGAGGTTTTTTCTATTTTTCGGGTCTGTCAGTGCCGTGATTGAAGAGGGATTGACATCGCGGGACATTCCCCCCACCCTATCCTGGCCTGCCAGGCTGCTTGCTCAGATAAGGGTCTGGTATGGATTTTAGGGGGACCGCACACCAATTTTTTAAAACAATTTTGGTGTGGAGTTCACCTTAAAATCTATGCCAGACCCAAAGGGCCTGGTATAGACTGGGGGGACTCATGTAGTTTTTTTCTTAATTCTGCCATTGGGTTCCCCTTAACCACTTTAATACATTATATTATATACTGTACACTGCACTATATACCCTGCACTGTATTATATCTACTACACTGACTGCACTATATACTCTGAACTTCAGTATATATACTATACAGACTTCATTATATACAGAAAAATTGTGCCATAGGTGATGGTGCCAGAATACTGTAACTCCTCATCACATTTACTCTTGTTGGGCACAGGAATGGGCCCTGCTGTTAAATAGTATTTCAAAAATTGTAATTACATGCCCCTGCTAAACAGGGACAGAAAAATTGGGCCTTTGGTTTTGGTGGTGTCAGAACACTGTGACCCTCACAATTACTCTTGTTTGGTGCAGGAACAGGCACTGCAGTTAAATATTTTTTTTAAAAATTGTAATTACATGCCCAAGTCAAACAGGTGCAGAAAAATTGGGCCTTTGGTTTTGGTGGTGCCAGAACACTGTAACTCCTCCTCACAGTTATTCTTGTTGGGTGCAGGAATGGGCCCTGCTGTTAAATCTTATTTCAAAAATTGTAATTACATGCCCCTGTTAAACAGGGGCAGAAAAATTGGGCCTTAGGTGTTGGTGGTGCCAGAACACTAACTCCTCACAGTTACTCTTGTTGGGCGCAGGAATGGGCCCTGCTGTTAAATATTTTTTCAAAAATTGTAATTACATGCCCCTGTTAAACAGGGGCAGAAAAATTGAGCCTTGGGTGTTGGTGGTTGAAAGGTAAAGGCAGAAACTACACACAGGAAGATATGAGGTTAATTATTGAGGGTGTTGTAGGGACAGGTACAGGTTGGGATTGGACCAAGGTCGGAACTATATCTACTGTAGAACCGGCGGGTACAGCTGCAACCGATTACAAGCTTAAGACAGAACAAGGGAAAGATGATATGTGGATTGAATTACAAACTCACATGTTAGAGATTTTTAAACCCAAATCTTCATTGCCCACTGCCATAGCATGCAAACAAAAGACAGGAAAATCAGTTCTTGAATTTTGAAAAAGATTCAATGATGTGTGGACACAGAAAGCCGGTTTAGGTATTCAGCCAGATATGGATCCATTATTATCCAGACTTTCCTGAGTAATCTCAAACCCCATTTAGTGGTCCCAGTCAAACAGATGATTACTGAATGGTCAACCCTTTCTAGAACTGACTTTGGCAAAGCACTTTCACAGAAAGATGCAGCAGGTTGTTTTGATATACCAAAGCCATCACCTGTCTCCACACAACATTTCCAAGGAAATATGAAGGGAAACTTTAGAGGAAGAGGCAGGTTTAGAGGCAGAAATGGAAGAGGGATGAGTCACCCTAGAAACAATGGATGTTTCATCTGTGGTGCCGAGGATCACTGGGTGAGTCAGTGTCCTCACCCCACCTCTCCACGGACTCCTGACTCCAGCTCTTCCCCTAACCAGACACAACAACCACAGGCATCCACTCAACAAGGTCTAACATTTCCAATCAAATAGGGAAATCGACAACAATGATGGGGCCCGGAGGGTAGTGTCCCAGTTTTTCCTTTTGTCTCAAATGATTTCACTGACAGTCCAATAGTTGTTATTTCAGTAAATGGGAGACCCCTCCCCCATTCGTTGAAAGCGGGGCTACTAGGAGTACCGGTTGTAAAGATCATTTCAAAGGAAAATGGGAACCAGCAGAACCCTCTTTGGGAATTAATGGGATACTGACAAAAACATATAGGACCCCACCCCTTCCAATGGAGGATGATGAAGGTTACTACCATACCAAGGTGCATTTCCTATCACAAACAATATCCACTCTCTAAGGAAAAGATGGATGGCATAGTGCCAATGGTGAAAACGTTTCTGCAGGATGGGATCCTGGAAGAAATTATTTCTCCATACAACACACCTGTTAACCCTGTAAAGAAGCTGGATTGCTCCTTCAGGTTTGTACAGAACTTGAGGGTAATAGATGACCTCATAGTCCCAATAGCACCCATTGTACCTGATGTCCCATCACTCCTGTCCTCCATTCAAGCAACAGCCAAATGTTTTACTGTGATTGATTTAAAGAATGCTTTTTTTCTCTGTCCCTGTAGACGAGGAGACATGGCCACTCTTTGCTTTTACTGTGTCGATTGACCAACACAATCGCCAGTTTACCTGGTGTAGAATGCACCAGGGTTACATAGACTCACCTGTGATCTATTCTATAGTACTCCAAGCCACCCTCAGGCCTTGGACTGCCCCTCATGGTTCTGTACTGTTGCAATATGTTGATGATCTTTTGATTTGTAGTTCTTCAGAGTAGGACTGCCAAAGTGATAGCCTATCCTTACTGAAATGGTTACGTGTATGTGGTCACAAAGTGTCTAAGAAAAAGTTACAATGGTGTAAACAGGAGGTTGAGTACCTAGGGTTTGTGCTGTCTCTGGGAGTTAGGAAAGTCAGTCACAAAAGAGCTGCGGCTCTTGTGGGTCTGCCCCACCCACTTACCAAGAAGGACATGCTTACCTTTCTTGGAATGATTGGTTACTGCCGCCAATAGATACCTGACTGTTCTTTCTATGACAATATATTAAGACAAGCAACCCTCTCTGAAATGTCTGATTATGTAAAATGGTCTGATGAAATGCTTTTGCCATGTTGAAATGTGCAATGGTTACCAGCCTGAGTCTCGGCCTCCTTGAATTTGGCAAAATGTTTCACTTGTTTGCCAGGGTAATTTGCAGAACCATGGCGTGAGTACTGGCCCAGGAACATGGTGGGAGACTGTAGCTTTTTTCACAAAGGTGTTTCCAGTACAGGTACAGGGCATGCCCGCGTGTCTGAGCGCTGGCTTCTTGTGCAATGGTTTGGTTGTAGAGATGGCAACACCTTTTACCTTGGGTCATGACACTACCTTACATACTACACACAATGTCACCACACTCCTCAAAACTTTACATACGCAGCATATGTCAGCACAAAGATTGAGTGGGTATGAAGTCATCCTCCTGTCCAAGCCAAACTTGAAAATAAAAAGTTCAAACATAAACTCTGGCCCAGCTCCAATTTTGAATGCCTTATTAGGTCTTAAAGGAGAACAGGATGACTTACCACCACCTCATGACTGTACACAATCAATACATCAGGACACTTCACCTAGAGCAGATATGCTTTCAGTACCAATCCCTACTGCACAAACAGTTTTTGTTGATAGCTCTTGCAGCAGATCAAGTGATAATGTCTATCACGCGGGATATGCTGTGGTCTAACTGCCGGATACTGTCCTCGAGGCCAATCCAATACCCTATCAGTCTGCACAGGCTGCTGAATTGATAGCATTAACCTGTGCATGCCAGCGGTTTGCAGGAAGAGAGGTAAACATTTACACCGATTCCAGATATGCTCATGGTGTGGTCTGGGACCATGGTGTAATATGGCTTCGCAGAGGATATGTAGCAGCAGATGGAAAGAGCATCTCACATTCTGACTTAGTCACATCATTACTAGATGCGATTCAGTTGCCTTTAAAACTAGCTATCATGCACTGTAAGGCACATACAGGTCAAATGACTGATATAGCAAAAGGTAATGCACTAGCTGACAGAATCGCCAAAGAAGCTGCATCTACACAAAAGGCAGACATTCAAATGCCCATGCCAACACCTCAGCCATGTTCTCTGAAAGAGACACATTGGCTCACGGAACTAGAGGCTTTTGCCACCCCTGATGATATTGCGCAATGGAACTGTGATGGAATAGTGCAAAAGTATCCTAAAACAGGATTAATATGCCAAGAGGGGAGATTGTGTATTCCTGTTGCTAGCGCCCCCCTGATCGTTGCACAATACCATGGACTGGGTCACAAGGGCTGGCAGGCCACATGTGAACTCCTAGATGCAGATTTTTTCATTGCAGGACTACCTAATCTAGTCAAAGCTTTTGTACGGAGATGTGTCACTAGCATTAGGAACAATCCAACAAACCCAAAGAAATCAAAGTATGAACATCTTGAATACCCAACAACGCCGTTTACCCATTTACAGATAGACTTTACACATATGCCCAAAGAAGGAAAGAAACAACAATACCTATTGGTCATAGTGGACATGATGTCACGCTGGCCAGAAATCTTTGTCACCAACAATGAAAATGCACAAACTGTGATGAAGATCCTCACACAGGAAATTATTCCTAGATGGGGATGTCCATTACAAATAAATTCAGACAATGGCCCAGCCTTCACAGCTAAAATCTGCCAAGATCTTTCAAAAGTACTAAAAATAGACTGGAAATTTCACCTCCCCTACCATCTACAGAGTTCAGGGATTGTAGAAAGAATGAATAGAACAATTAAAGACAGGATAAGGAAAGATACGGGTGGGAATTTTGGCAAATGGAGAAAAGTTCTCCCAGCTGTATTAGCTGAAATCAGAATGACCCCTCAAGGTGTGATGGGTTATTCCCCCTTTGAGATACTCATGGGTAGGCCATTCCCCACACCGTGGGCTAATCATCCTTTGATGGTGGAGGAAGGTGATTTGGAACAGATACAGATTCAGGAGGAATAGGTAAAAAAAAAACTGATTAAAACTCTTGACATTGTTGAAAGAAGAGTCGCTTGCACCTCTCCTTCACAGGTACCAACCCACCCGTTCCAGGTCAGTGATCAAGTTGTGGTCCAGAGGCTTCAGAAAGGTCGAAAGCCATAAGAGGTTCCATTCGGACCATTGACCAAAGTGGTAGCCGTCACCAGGACCGCCATCATTACCAAGGAAAGTCCTACCTGGATCCATGCCAGCAGGATAAAGAAGGTTGATCTAAGCCCAAGAATTGAAGAAAGGCTGAAAAGAGGCAAAGCAGGTGTTTTAAGACCTCAAAAGACAAGCATAGGAATAAAGGACAGTGATGTCGCTCATTTCTACTTCTGATCTTTGTCCCAGTGTGGATAATAACTAACTGTATCTATCATCCTGATGACTTAGGAGCCTTGAAACTCATATGTGGTAAAAGCGAAGTACACACCAACCATACTGATTTTCACCCCAGAGATCACAGTTATAGAGATGTCTCTAATGAATTGATCAAAGAATCTGTTTTTTCTGGAAAAATGTTAAAATGTAAATATGCTTAAGCTAGAAAGTCAGGATATGAAAGTTACACCCAGAAACTGCTAAGATCCCATTTTTAGCTGTCCCTCTAAACCTCAAGTCATTATTGAAAAATACTCTAGTCTTAAGTATTAAGATTGTCTCAGAAGGATACCGCAATCAGAGTATTATGTTCTACACTTTAGAAAGGACACATGAACCAGAGTGGTGTGTTCAGTTAGGCAATACATCCAAAGGAGTAGGTATGTGTTCCAAGTCAGTATTTAACATTTCAAAAGGTATTCCCATCCGCACTAGTGAGTCTACATCTACAGGCCAGATGTGTAGTTACAAAAATCAATCCCTTAACAACACCATTAGTAAGCTTACTACATACAGGAATATAACCTCTGGTATACTTGTGGGAACAAGATATGGTGAAAAATACTCCTGCGCTAGTGAGATCGTTTGCTGTAAAACAAAGGTAGTATTGTAGTCAGAGATAGGACTGGGGGAGATGATGGAGCGTGTCCCGCTGCCTTAGCTGACCAGGGGTGGTCTGGAAAGGACTGTTTAGTAGGAAGTGGGTGGAAGGCGCGTGATCAGACGCTTACATCAAGAAATGTATGGTTTATTTATGTAAAAGAATACAGACATATAGTCATATAGATATAAAATCATACAAATACTACATAATATTAAAAAAAAAGGAAAAACAGGTAACAAAATAAGTACTAGGAAGTTAAAATTGGGGTGTGCCCATATTGAGGCAGGTATTTAAGAAAGGCTGACGCGTTTCGAGGAAAACCTCTTCATCAGAGCCAGGAGAACTGGAGCACAGTCTGTATGGGCCGGTAGGCCGACATGTGTACATGGGGAGAGGTGGTGTTGCTAGTAGGAGGATGTGTCCTGTGATGGACAATTGATTATTCCAAGTTCCATACCCAGGTGTTCTATGGATGTAAATAGATTGTATTTTCTTTTTGCTGTGCTGTTAGGCTGTCAGATGTGCCTGTCTCAGGAGAAGTGTGTAGACACAGCTGCAAACTGTAAAGATCCTTTGGAGTGGAGAGCCGTGTGATCCTGGCAACAGAAGGGGGGGGGGAGGAGGGAGGAGGTGTCCTTGAGGCAGCTGATGCCTGGATAGAAAGCGTCTTGCTGCCTAGGGATAGGAAAGGTTAAAGTGCTGCGCTTGCGGCTGGAGCTGAGCCCCAACGTAGTTCTCTAAGAAGTTTTTCATTGGGAAACAATACATACATATGCTGTGGTAAAATTTGTTACTCATGGATCCCCGCAGGAGTGAAAGGATGGTGTTATTTAGCACAGTTAGTACCAGTCATGTCAGCCCTAGGCCAGACTCAGGAGCATCACGGACAAGGTACTTCAAGACCAGTACATAGGTTAACTTATTGATAGGCTACCTGATTTTCAAGCTTATTTTACTTTGTATTAGCAAATGCACTACACCAGGCCAACCTTCTCACACATATACACAATATCTGCAGCTTTATGTAAATAAATACAACAAATGTAGCAATATTTCAGGAGGCTGCGGATCTGTAGAAAGTCATATTCATGACTTAAGAGGGGGTTGAAAGGTTATGCTAGCTTTCTTAAATAATATGTACAGTTAGAGTGCCTCTTTAAGCTTCACAAATATCTGTCTAAACATGAGAGTCTTGTAAAATGAATTGTCTCACGCTTTGTTATCTTGTTCTCACATTCCCTTGTATCTAGCAGCTGAGAAACAAAGAACAATGAGTATTTGTTTTAACTAATTGGAACTGCATTATAAATTTAACATCTACTGTGCATGTTTCTTTTTAGTATTCTGTGTGAACTGTAATTTGCTATAAAGACACTGGGATGCAAATCAAATACAGTGATTTCCCAAGACATAATATCGTGTGCGTCTCATTTGTAATTTGGGATTTGGCCCTGGATATATCTGAAATTCACAATACATCGATCCAAGGTCTGAGAGGTTAAAAGGGACCCCCTAGACACAGGATTAACCCTTTCAGTGGTGCCCTAAATGAAAAATATTGTTGGAAGCTAGCATCATCAAGATTCAGGAGGAATAGGATAGGCAGCATAGGTAGTTTTTAAGGGATCCCAGATCTATAGCAAATTCAATCAGTTACATCAGCATCAGGGGCTTGATAGCTGCTGATCCAGGACTGAGTCATTTTTCTAAATGTGAGCCTATCAATGGAGTCTGTGAACAGGTGCACTCTTTGATCCATTACAAACCCTCCAGCAGCACTGAATGTGCGTTCAGAAAGCACGCTGAATGCATGACAGGCCAGTAGCTCGATTGCATATTGAGCAAGTTCTGGCCAATGGTTCATCCTCAAGACCCAGTAACCCAGTGGATGCTCTGTTGGAAAGGTCTCCAAGTCTGCTCTTGCCCCTAGATATTCCTGCACCATATAATGCAGATGCTGGTGATGGTTGCTTGAACCTATCAGATCTTGGCGCTGAGGACTGAAAAATTGTTTAAAGGCAATGGTCATCCGGCCACCTTCTCCGCCGCTCTTCCTCTGACCAAACAAAGCCTCAGAAACACGTTATCCAGCACCAGGAAATGGTAACCTCCCTGGGTCTGGAAATGCATTACACAAACTTTTCTTCAAGGCCTCCTGCAGACGGGAATCAAGAAGGGTTACCAGCCAGTAATGATCCCTCTCCTTGATGCTACGAATCCTGGGGTCCGTTCGTAGGCTTCGCAGAATCAGGGAGGCCATGCAGTGTAAGTTTGCAGAGGCAGTAGATTCTGAGTCCTCTGGGTCACCAAGGATGACATTATCTTTAATTACCCCCTCCCAGCCACGTACAACTCCTTGGGTTTCTGGGGACTATCCCTTGAAGAGTGCTGCAAGTTATCCTCTATATCCATGCTGACACAATCCTCCTCTTCTTCCTGTGTGTTTGGTAGACCCGCAGGAATGCTATCTGCATAAAGGGGGCCTTGAGAGGAAAGGAAGCCCTCCTCTTCCTCTGGCTGTTTTGCCTCAAGTGCCTTGTCCATGATTCCATGAAGCGTGTGCTCCAGCAGGAAGACTAGAGGGACAGCGTCACTGATGCATGCATTGTCATTGCTCACCATCCTTGTGGCCTCCTCAAATGGTGACAGCACAGTGCATGCATCCTTGATCAGTAGCTACTGGCGTGGCGAAAAGAAGCCAAGTTCCCCTGACCCTGTCCTGGTGCCATACTCGCACAGGTACTAGTTGATGGCCCTCTGCTGTGTGTGCAGCTGCTGCAGCATTGCCAATGTTGAGTTCCACCTGGTGGGCATGTCACAATGGCAGGCAGGTTGCATTCCCATTGAATGTCAGCCAGCTGAGCATTGGCTTTGTATGAAGGGTGGAAATGAACACAGACTTTTCTGGCCTGCCTCATGAGATCTTTTAAGCCTGGGTACCTGGTCAAGAAATGCTGCACCACCAAATTCAGGACTTGTGCCAAACGTGGAACATGGGTCAAGTGTCCCTGTCGGAGGGTGGAGAGAAGGTTGATGCCATTGTCGCTTACAACCATTCCTGGCTCAAGCTGCCGTGGCGTCAACCACCTCTGAGCCTGCCCCTGCAGAGCTGACAGAATTTCTGCCCCAGTGAGGCTCCTCTCCCCTAGGCAGACCAACTGAAGCACCACATGGCATCTTTTAGCCGGACTGCTTGCGTAGCCCCTTGAACGCTTACGGAGCACTGCTGGTTCAGAGGAAAATTCTGCAGAAGAGGCCATAGAGGAAGAAGAAGAGGAGGGGGTGGTGCAGAGAGCTGTAGCAGAATCACCAGGAGGCGTGGAGGTGGAACAAGCTCCAACAACACTGAATCCTGCCCTGCATCCTTCCCAGCTGCCAGCAGAGTTACTCAGTGCACCATGAAGGAAAGGTAACGTCCCTGCCCATGCCTGCTAGACCATGAGTGAGCGGTAATATGAACCTTGCTGCTGACTGCCCTGTCCAACGAGGCCAAAACATTGCCTTCCACATGTCGGTAGAGATTCAGAATGGCCTTACATGAAAAGAAATGCCGTTTTGTGAACTTGCCACTGTGGTACAGCACATTCCACGAATTCATGAAAAAGGCAGCATCTACCAGCTGAAAAGGTAGCAGTTGCAGTGCTAGCAATTTGGCCAAGCTAGCATTCAGACGCTCAGCATGTGGATGGCTGGGACATACGGTTCACCAACTGGGGTAGCGATATTTGCCTGCTGAAATCAACTGGTGGTATACTGCTAGCAGATTGGCTGCATGTACTTGTGGCACCTATTGCTAAACCTTCATTCCTCTCAGTGCAGATTTTTGAGAGGACTGAAGGTATAGTAGGGTTTGAAATCCTAGATGAGGAACAAGGAGAAGTCTGCCTTTTTCTATGATGTGGGTCTTTTAGGTGCTGTTGCCAACGGACTGCATGGCAGGTCATCATATGTCTGGTCAAGCATGTGGTGCCCAAGCAGCTGCTGTTTTGAACACACTTGATCTGTTTCAGGCATAAGTTGCAAACAGCAACAGTGCTATCTGCTGTACACGCGTCGAAAAAAGCCCACACCAAGGAACTTTTGCAAGTCAGCAGGGAGTCAGCAGCGCCCAGCATCTGCAGAGCTCTGTGGTGTGATGCAATAGGGTAGCTGCCCCCTGGACGACATCTTGCCTCGTTGGAGTTGTGCCTCCTCACTTTCCTCCTCTCTTCTCTCAGGCAACCAAGTACAGTCAGTGACCTCATCATCCCCTCCCTCCTCGTCAATGGAGCAAACTTGGCAGTATGATGCTGCTAGGGGAACATGACTGCCAGTTTCTTGTCCTTCTGTGGCACCCCTCTCTCTAGGCTCAAGTTACTCCCTTCCTCAACCTGGGAACCAACATCAGAGCCTTCAAATTGCTGCACATCCTCTGTCAGCATGTAATCGACACTATGGTCAAATAATTCTGGTGATTCCTCCGTGCATGATTTTGGGGCTATGGAAGGCGTGACTGTGGACAAGGTGGAATAGGTTGATTTGGCAGCTGTGTTGGAAAGCAAACTACTATAAGCCTGGGTCACAGAGGATGAGGAAGATGGGGACGGCTTCGTTATCCACGCCACCAACTCTTCTGCATGTTGTCGTTTAATAACATGGCCAGCACCGGAAAAGAAGGACAAGCTTGCTTCGCCTGCAGAGGATGCACCATGTCCGTGATCACCACTGTTCACTGTAGACACAGAGGCTGCTTGCCCTCTTTTAGTGGCCTGTGAACGTCTGCCTCTCCTTTGTGGCCTTCCGGACATGATGGGGACTTTTTCTTTTCACAGCACGCTATACTGTATTATATACTGTGTACACCGCCTGCACTGTATTAGAAACTGTACACATTGTATTAAATACTGTGTACACCATCTGCACTGTATTAGAAACTGTACACTGGCTGCACTGTATTATATACTGTGTACACCACCTGAAGTGTATTAGAAACTGTACACAATGTATTATACACTGTGTACATTGCCTGTACTGTAATAGAAAATGTACACCGCCTGCACTGTATTAGAAACTGTACACTATGAGTTAGCATGCAAATCATAGCATAAAATAAAATCATGTATAATATTTAATTTACAAGTCCTAGAATGACCTATATTAGGTTTGTTGCTGTATGCAGAAACTCCAGCACTAATAGTATAATCATTTTCATCCATCTTCTTTAAGGGAAACGAGGAATAGTCACAGAGTCAAGTCAATCTTACGATTTTTCTTTCTTAGTATTCAGTTTGGTGCAATGAAATAAATATGGAATGGCCTTGGATTTCCCCTATTTGTTATAAATATGTATTATCTTGTCTATTCCTATAAACCACTAGTCTATCAAAAATCTGATAAGGGTAAAGGTGGTTAGATAATAACAATGTTAGCTATATAAATAAACACGATGCTTAAATAAGCAAAGATCTCATTTATTTACAAAGAAAATTGAAATGCTAACATAAAACACAAATGATACTACAGAGCGTACAAAACACAAAAGCATAAGATGATACTTTGCGTATGGTCATCTTCAATATGCTGTATCTCTCGTCCGGGCTTAATGGGAAAAGAGGGAGCCTCATCATTTGCCCTCACTTTTTAAAGCGCACTCACACACTTCACACACACATCCTCTGCCCGCTGAGATGCCATAAGAGGCCAGTCTTCCTAATCACCAGGAAGTATATTCTTTCCCTGAACATCTTCCAGGAAGTATGTTGTGGTCTCCACCAGGTGGTAGCATTAGTCCATGAACCACTGCTTTGACCTGAGTCATCTTTCAGAAACAACTGGTCTTTGATGTTGCTGTAATTCAATGTTTGGAACAACCTACCAGCCCAGTTACCTAAAAAAACTGTGTGCACAAGCACTATGCCTAGAAGTATTGATGCTGAATTGAAGCTAAAAGGTAGTTACTGCATTTTTTCACACCTGCCTAAAACTTTTTCACAAGCTTTTGCACAGTACTGTATGCTACCCCACATTTCATATTCCTGATGTGTATCTGGTTTACCATGTACTTGTGTTAAAAAGTATCCAGTCCTCTTTGTATTGCTTCCCTTGTGTGAAATCCCTGGTGTTCCTGCCAGTCCCCCTGCTTTCCTACTTCAAACTCACCACACTAGGCATAGAATTACATCCATCTCAGTGTGGTCAGTTTTCTGGCTGTGCTGGGAGCTCAGCCTGACTGTCCTCCAATGATCAGGCTTGTGCTGACACGCCCCTCTGCACAGCCATTCACTGGGAAGATCGGTATCCTGATGTTTCTCTACATCCAACTTCTAAGCCCCCTATGCAGCTGAGAACAGAGATTATGTGATCACTTGTAAACAAAAAAAGGGTATTTGTGTATATATATATATATATATATATATATATATATATATATTTATTTATATATATTTTTTTTAACAATCAGGAGTGCTTTATTGAAAGGTATAAAATACAGTACAAAAGAAAAAAGGAGTAACACAGACCATGTGTATAGAAGTACATACAATTACGGATCATAGATTTGATTGGAGATAATCTCTTGCTCACACAGTTGTTATCATACCATTTTCAAAGCATCTACCACAATTCTATAAGTAATTACCTATAAACCATACTAGATAAACCCATCAGGTACTACAATAGGTTGTCAGCTCATCCATGGCAACCAAACCTTATCGAACTTCCATGGGCATCCCCGACTAGTGTACGTCAGTCTGTAGAGGGGCAAAGCTTTGTTAATTCTCTTTTCCCAGGAAGATAGGGTCGGAGGTTCAGCAGAGGTCCATCTGGCAAGGATCTCTTTTTTGGCGTAATAGAAGAGAAGTGAAATTAAAATTTTGCTATGGTGCGACCTGTGTTCATCCTCATGAATTCCCAATAGGGCTATCTCAGGTGTTTTAGGAACAGTCAAATCCATTCTAAGATTCAGATGATCATACACTCCCAGCCAGAACCTTGACAGAGCAGGACAGTCCCAGAACATGTGGAGAAAGGTGCCAACCTGGGTTTGACATCTAGGGCAATGAGGATCTCTATCAGGATATATTTTGGATAGCCTCGCCGGAGTAAAATATATCCTATGTAAAAATTTTATTTGTGTCAGTTTATCCCCGGCTGATATTACCAGTTTGGGGCCCTGCTCCAAAGCGGTCTCCCAGTCCTCTCTATCCAACGTAGGGATGTCCGACTTCCAGGTATTCCACAACCTGTCCATCTTAGGCAGCTCCCTGGGCAGCAGCGTATTATATATGGCAGACAGAGGTTTCACCAGATCCTCACTGGACAACAAGTCTTCTAACGGATCTAATTGTATTAGTGGAGGGACAGGGAATTGTGCCCGGGTCGCATGCCGTAGCTGAGCATACCGGAAAAACATCCATCCCGGGAGCCTATATGTCCTTGACATTAGCGCAAAGGACAACAATTCTCCATTGGGCATTATATCTCTTAGGGTTTTGATTCCAAATCCTGCCCACAACTGGGGATCAGGAATTGTTCGGTAGTGGGGCAACTGAGGATTTCCCCAAAGAGGCTGTACAGGCGCCCACCGTCCCCCCAAGGAGAAACTCCTTCTAGCCATTCTCCACACCTGTAGTGTAGCTTTAGTCGGGGCAGGAAGGTCCACATATGCTTGTACCCCCCTATAGACCAGATTTTGGAGATCCTGCATCGAGCCCAGCTTCGCCGCCTCCACACATACTGCCGCATTGGAACGTTTCCCCTCAAACCACCAGTACGTCGTCACTAGCATCGCCGCCCAATAATAAAGTCTAAAGTTGGGGAGAGCAAGGCCCCCCAGTTGTGTAGGAAGCTGTAGTGTGGACTTGGCTAGACGCGGGACAGCTGCATTCCAAATGAACAAAATAATTTGTTTGTCTATTTCCTGAAAGAAAGACGCCGGAAGCCATATCGGGCTGTTTCTAAAAAGGTAAGTGAACTTGGGTAGTAGCATCATCTTTAAAATGTTTATACGCCCCAGCAGATTCAAAGGTAGTCCAGACCATGCACGGCATCTCTCTTTGAGGAGGTGAAGCAATGGAAGTATGTTCAGATTATAGTATTGAGTGACGTCCCTGGATACTCGAACCCCGAGGTACTTGAACTCCGAAACCCACTGGAGGGGCGTACCACCCGTCGCAACAGGTATCCCACCATCTAGAGGGAAGAGGATTGATTTAGACCAATTTATTCGAATCCCTGATGCAGCACCAAATCTATCAAAAATGGCCAAAGCGGCCACCAGAGATGGCCCTGCATCATTCAGGTAAAGTAGTGCGTCATCCGCATACAATGAAATCTTCTCTTCACGTCTACCAATCCGCATCCCCCTGACCTCCGAAGATTCTCTAACTAAAATCGCCAACGGCTCCAGGGCAAGAGCAAACAGACTAGGTGACAGTGGGCACCCCTGACGAGTGCCTCTGTGGAGTGGGAAGGGATCCGAAATCCTATCGTTGGTGCGTACCCTAGCCCTTGGTGCTCTATAGAGTAGCCTGATCCATTGGCGAAAGCCAGGACCAAAGCCAAATCTCTCCAGCACTTCCCCAAGAAAATCCCACTCCACAGAGTCAAACGCCTTCTCAGCGTCCAAGGAGGCGATCACTCTATCCCCACTGTTATCATGGGCAATGGACAAGTTGAGGAAAAGACGCCTTATATTAATGTCTGTCCCCTTGCCCGGCATGAAACCGGTCTGATCAACGTGGATCAATGTAGATATGATTGAGGACAGGCGGGTGGCAAGGATTTTGGCTAAAATTTTTGTGTCCACATTAAGTAAAGAAATGGGCCGGTAGGACGCACACTCCTGAGGATCCTTGCCCTGTTTATGGATCAAGACTATGACCGCCTCCTCCATGGACTCCGGTAGAGCATCCCTCCCAGGCAGTGCAGCAAATAGTGACGTGAGTTTAGGAGCAAGCAGCTCCATATTCTGAGAGTAGAACTTCGTGGGGAGTCCATCCACCCCCGGGGTCTTTCCTTTCTGTAAGCCCCCAATTGCCATCTGTACCTCCTCCAGGGAGATATCCTTGTCCATCATTGCCTTATGCTCATCAGATAATGTAGGAAAAGGGATGCCATTCAGGTACTCCCTCAATGCCAAAGAGTTACCGCTGGTTCTGGAAGTGTATAGATCACTGAAAAAACTGGAAAATCTAGCATTAATATCCTCTGGAGAGGTCAGCAGCTCCCCACTAACATCCCGCACCCCCGCTATGTGTGTGGTTTCCATCTGTCCACGTGCCAGCCAAGCCAGGAACCTCCCATTTTTACTGCCATATTCAAATATCCTCTGCGTTGAGTGTAGCATGGATTTCTTAGTTTGTTCTATATTAAATAGGGAAAGTTCTCTTAGAGCTCTCTGCCATATGTGGTAATTAGGTTCAGTAGGTGATCTTACATAAGCAGCTTCAGTCTCCCCCGCCTCTTCCTCCAACCGCTCCAAGGAACGACCGGCCTCTCTCTCTGAAGTGAGGATATACGGGATATATATTCCCCCCTAACCCAGGCCTTGAAGGTATCCCAGAGGATCAGGGAGTCCACAGACTCATTATGTCGCAGCCAAAAACTACATATAGCCTCCGGCAACACCTCCTGAATCCGCTCGTCCAGCGCCCAGTATCTGGAGAGATGCCACAGCCTTGGACCGGTAGGTCTGCCCAAAGAGACGACAAGGCTTAGGGGAGCATGGTCAGAGATACCTCTTGCCAAGTGTTTTACCTCCCTCGTCCAGCAGAGCGCATCTCCTGATACATACGCCAGGGATAGGGCTCTGTATGAAGCTGAGTGGCAGGTATACTCTCGGTCTCTAGGGTGAAAGTGTCGCCATGCATCTGTCAGCGCAAAGGTACTCAACCAGTTCCGCAGACCTGTCGAGACGCGAGCCCCGGGGTTAAGTCTGTCCGCCTCCTGGGAGGGCACCAAATTAAAATCTCCAAAGATAAAAACTTCACGGGTATGGTACCCCATGACATTTTGCATAATGTCATAGAGAAGTTGAACCCTCGCAGGAGGAGGCAGGTACAGACCCACTAATACCAGTCGCCTAGAGTGTACAGTCATATGGATAATTACATATCTTCCCTCTGCGTCCGTCTTAACATCAAGAATCTGAAATGGGAGGGACCTGCGGATCAGAACACTCACCCCCCTAGCATAGCCAGAGTAGGTAGAGTGGTAATGTGCCCCTACCCATGCCTTTTTTAGCTCAAGAATTTTGGAGCCAATCAGATGCGTCTCTTGTAAAATGCATACGTGAGGTAAGTATTTCTGTATATATTTAAAGACAAGAGACCTCTTAACGGCTGAATTTAGTCCCCTGACATTCCACGAAATAATGGAGATGTCAGCCATCTACCAATTTGCCAGAAAGTACTTTTATGCGGATCCGCAAGCCCCACCCATCTCCCAATCCCCCGAAGGGACAGCATTTCCCAGTATCTTGTACTCTACACAGAAAAAAAACTAAGCATATATCTGCAATTAAATTGTACTGTAATGAAGGGCATTTTATCCCTCTTGTATCATGAGCAACTCCTTGTTTAGAAAAACTACGAACAACTCTAATTCCCTTGTGTCTGCAACGGCAGTCAACTTCCCCCCCTCCCCCACACCCCCTTGAAACTGGTGATGTGTCAATACCCATAAATCCCAACTATTACAACCGTAGTAGGGGCGTGGACTTAAATACGATGAGGTTGTCTAGCCAGACAACAGAGATGCTGACAGGACATAATTTATATCAGCCTATTTCTCCTGAACTAAAGCAGGGGCACTTATCTTAGTTACAGTGTGAAAGCACTAGGCTCCCTCTCATTTGACTCAGCCAATAGCAAAAATATATATCGTGTGATATAGAAAATCATGTCACCTGGGATGTTGCAGGGGTATACATCTTAGTTACAGTTCCTACGCACTAGGCACACTCTCTCTTAACTTGGTTACTAACTTAATTAACATATATTACGAATATCATTTCACCTGGATTGATTACAGGGGCACATATCTTAGTTACAGCACTACCATGCCATATGCATTTGCTTTAAACTGCGAGGCCGGCAGAAAAATAAAAAACAGAAAACATAAGGTACAGTAATCCTTTCTTATGAATTATCACAGGGGCACCTATTCAAGAGAAACATAAATAAAGCTATAACCAGAAAATATAAAAGATAGGGCCCCCTCCCTCCTGGAAACCATCTGCAGGTTAGTTATCACCCAGTAGCTGCCGTCAGCAGTGTTAAATTATTAACAGGGATCAAGATCTAAAGTTCAGTAATTCCCTGCATTCAAATCCCTTGTGGCAAAGCACTGGATAAATGTTCCAACGGCATCCTTGTCCTACACAGCTATCAGAACAGCGTCTGGTGCAATTAAATAGCTCCTAGGGAGTCTTCCATGGGCTATCCTTCCTCTGTCCCAGGTGTGCAGGAAAAGTTTTCCCAGCCAGGGCATCCATAGCAGCAAAGCAGCACCACATCATATTCGCGCCCAATAGTCACTATCGCTGACTAAAAGTAGGAGATGGCAGCTCAGTACATGAGGAGATGATAACTATAGCGTGGTCTCCATAATTAGCTATGTAGAAATGAAATCAATCACTCATTTAACGGTGTTGTGGCAGAGCCTCGAGCCAGGTAGCGGCCTCCCGGGGAGATGTAAAGAATCTTACCGTCTCACCATCCTGTACCCTCAGTCTGGCCGGAAAGAGTATGCTATACTTAATGTTCCGTGCTCTAAGCGATGCCTTTACTTGGTCAAATGACCTACGCAGTTTCTGTGTTTCCACAGAATAGTCTGGAAAAAAGAGCAAGTTGGTATTTTGGAACTTTACTTCACCTACCCTGCGTGCCTCTCTCAGCACCGCATCCCGGTCTCTGAAGTTTAGCATGCGGAAGATCAGGGTGCGGGGATTGGAGCCAGGCGGTCCGGGAACAGGGGGGACCCGATGCGCTCGTTCCACGGTGTAAAAGGGGGAAAACTGCGCTGCTGGGAGTAGGGTTTTCAGTAATTCCTCCACAAAGACCGTAGGATTTTTACCCTCAGCTCCTTCTGGCATGCCGACAATCCAAAGATTGTTTCTTCGGTTCCGGTTCTCGGAATCATCCACCTTGTATTCTAGAGCCCGGACTTTCGTCTGTAGCGTGCGGATGGATGCAGTATGGTCCGCAACTGTGTCCTCGGCCAGACCGACCCGTTCCTCCACCTCCGACACCCTCGATCGCAGCTTGTCCTGGTCCTGTCTGATCAGACTCACATCCAGCTGCACGGATTCAATCTTGCTCGTCAAAGCAGCCTGACAGGAGGCGATCGCAGCCATGACCTCCGGAAATCCGAGCTGTGTCGTCTCAGTCGGGTCTGCGGCCTCCGTCTGAGACGCCATATTGGAGAGCCGCCGGGGGGATTCCGCCACGTGTGAGTCCACAATCGGGGCTATATCGTCCAGGTTTTGCGAGAAATGTAGCTTTTGGGCCCGCCAACGTGTTCTGTATGGCATTCAGGCTATTATGGGTAGTTTCCCTCATGAAGTAATAGCCAGGAGTCAGGATATTAGGAAGTCCTTCAGCAGAGCTCCGAGAAACACGTCCTCCTAGGTTGCCATCTTGGCCACGCCCTCTATATTTATATATTTATTTATTTATTTCACACACAAATGTTTTGCCTTCCATTTCTTTATTAACTGGTTGCCGCCCACCCACCGTCAAATGACAGCAGGGCGGCTCTCATTCTGGGATGCCGTGATATGACGGTGTCCCAGAATGGCCACTCTCACGCCCCGCGGGGCACGCAGCGTGGCGATCGTGGCCGCGCTGTGTCCTAGCAACAGACCCCGATCTGTGGAAAGAGCCACGTCCGTGGCTCTTTAACCATGTGCTCTACTGTGTCCAATCGCAGCCGGTCACATGTAAACAAGGAAGTGCTGGTGATCGGCGCTCCTCGCCTCACACTGACAGAGTGTGTGGCGAGGAGAGCCGATCAGCAGCATCTCCACGCAGGGGGACATTTAGGAATGTAATCAGGGCAATGATCATCAGTGCCCTGATTACAATATTGCAAAACAGTGTCACAAATAAGTGCCCACCAATGCCAGCTATCAGTGTCCACCAGTGGCAGCAACCAGTGCCCACCACTGCCACAAATCAGTGCCCATTGGCAATGCCAGTCAGTGCTGGCTATCAGTGCTGCCCATCAATGCCCATCAGTACAGCCTTTTCGTGTCGCCTATCAGTGCCGTCTATCAGTGCCCACCAGTGCTGCCTATCAGTGCCCATCAGTGCCGCCTAACAGTTCTCATCAGTGCCACATATCAGTGCCACCTATCAGTGCCCATAAGTGCGACATATTAGTGCCACCTCATCAATGCCCAACAGTTCAGCCTATCAGTGCCAGCTCATCAGCGCACATCAGTGAAGGCAAAAAATTACTTAGTTACAAAATGTACTCATAGAAATAAAGTAAAAAACATATTTTTTTCAAAATTTTTGGTCTTTTTTTTTTTGTAAAAAATAAAAAACCAAGCAGTGAATAAATACAACCAAAAGAAATCTCTATTTGTGTGAAGAAAATCATAAAAAATTTGTTTGGGTACAGTGTAGCACGACCGTGCAATTGTCATTCAAAGTGCGACAGCGCTGAAAGCTGAAAAATGGCCTGGACAGAAAGGGGGTGTAAGTGCTCGGTAGGCAAGTGGTTAAACTGAATGCGTCGTTTAACAAGATAAGGGTTCGCATATACTTTAATAAAGTGGCCAATGCATTTACATAATAGGGTATTTAAATTATAACAATCCAAAACACTGAAGCTCAAAGACTCAATAAATGCTCAATAGCCCAATGGCTGAATTATTTCCTGATGCCAGGGTACCCCATTATAGAACATTAGCAATCAGCTGGCAGCTCTGAGTGTTACTGGGTCATTCAAGACCTCTGATCAGCAAAGTTCTAGCTGTGGCCCAATGAAGAGTATTCCCTCTCTGGAAAAGCCTTTCAGGTCAGAAAATTAGGTAATCAACAGATTCATGCACATTAAAAAAAGTAAATATAGTGGTTACTCAGGGGCTGGACTGAATAGGATGGCAGTTGTCTGGGGTGAGTATTATTCTTTTATTTTATATTTAGTGTGTTGTAGTAATTATTGTGTGCAGGCTGTATATACTATGCAAATAAATAACATCTTGTATTATTTATATTATTACCATTCTTTTTTTATATATTTCTTTTTTTTTTCTGCGTCCTTTTTGCCCCTGGCCCAATCACACTTTTTAACCACTGATAAGCATTGTCTTAGTGTGCATCACACAGGGCTTTTGTATTGCCCTATAGTCCTGAGGAACGGGGGTCATCTGAACCCTAGAATTGTGTCAGCTTGTTGCTACCAATATTTAAAAAAATACCCAAAAAAATTGGGTTTTGAACTGAACTTAGGCCTGATTAGATGGGGCAATCAAAACCTCTTAAAGCAGAGTTCCACCCACATTTTACACTCCTTACCATCCAGCACTAATGTGTACCCTTAAAACGAATTGGCATTTTTTTGGGGGGGGGATCACTTACTTTATTGCAGAATTTATTATTTCTCACTATCTCTTTTGTGGTGGCGGGCCCTGCATGTAATTTCCGGCTTTGCATTGGCTCCTGGGAGATATGTGTCTTCAATATAACATACAAGCTGTAGCATCGCCGAGTCGCAGCATCGCTTCCTGGTTCCTGGAGAGGGAGGAGAGGTTTCCATAGCAAATGGGTGGCAACTTTCTGTGACGCCGCTGTTGCTATGGAAACTCAACCTACAGCGATTAGAATCGCTTGCGTTGCACTGCGCATGTGCGAGATCGGCAGGTACATGCTGGATAGTCAGCATGCACAGAATACAGGAAGAAGAACGGTGCGGCTTCAGATGCCCACACAGGAGATGGCCGTGGTCTGATGAGACTCCACAAAGTAAGAAAACCAAGCTGCACAAATACAAAACGTGCCTTAGTTTACAGCATACCTTTAATAGAATACACTAAGCATGAGTATTAGAGGGGTATTTTTAGCTAAAAAGTAAAATTTCGGCCGGAACACTGCTTTAAGTCTGGCATTTTTTCTCCTAGTGCTTTTCTAAAAACAGGAACATTTGCTGTGTGAATTCTGGTACAAATACTGCTATACTGCCATCTAGTGGATAAATACGGATACGACCATTTTCTTTCTATTTTTTAACCACTAATTAAAATAGAATAAAACATAAAAATGTGTGGAAATGAATTAATACCTTACACAGTGACGTAGTAGCTAGCATTCCTTCTCTGCAGGACTAGGGTCATCGGTTTGTATCTCAACACTACCTGCATGGAGTTTGCATACTCCCCCTCCAGGTACTCCAGTTTCCTCCCAAACTCCAAAGACATGCTGGTAGGTAATTGGCTCCTGTCTAATTTTGCCCTAGTATGTGTTTGCATTTATGTGTGTAAGGACCATAGAATGTAAGCTTTTTGAGGATAGGGACTGATAAGAATGTGCACTATATATGTAAAGTGTCTGTGCACGTTGTCAGTGCTATATATAACTGTAATATATAAATAAACTGCTGTGAACAAATTGGGATGCTTACACTGCATATTCTATTTTATCGTAATCCTTAAAAGAAGAGAAATGTTGAAAAAAAAAAGATCTGTCCATATATCTATATCATATACACACGCACACACACACAGTGTAACAGGATAGTCACTGAGGGTGTACACAAACAGGAGTTAGAAAAGTCTTGCCACCCATTTCTATTCTTGGTATGTCAAGTGCACAGAAAATAAAAGTCACCAGTAGCCAAGGAAAAGTTTGGGAGTTTTTGGGCAAAAAAAATTATGAGTGTCTCTTCTGCCAGGAAAATCCACTTGTTGGTGATTTTTTGTTTGAGGGACATTGGTCTTTAAAGTACATCTATAGCCAATATTTCTTTTATTTATTTCTTTACTCAGAGTGGGGAAAGATTAGAATACCTGTTTAGTTTGACTGCCATTTAAGCTATCCCCAGGACAGAAAGTGAGGGGAAATATCTCTAACAGCAACATAGAAGAAAAAACTTTTTTATTTTTCATTTTATTTTTCCCAATCCCTATTTCAGATTTTCTCTCAACTGATTCCAGAAGATGACATACCAACATGAATCAATGCTTTTTTTTTATGTTTCATCCAGATTGAATTACTGCAGCTCCCTCTTTTATGGTCGCCTTGAGAAAAAAACAACATCATTTGCAACTGGTACAGAATGCAACAGCCAGGTTACTTAACCTGTCCTGTATCTGCCACATTATCCCAATTTTGCATGACACAAACTGGCTTCCAAGTAAGGCTTGGTTCATACTGTTGCAAATTGGATGCGTGTTCACTGCATCCAATTCGCAGTACCAGGAGATTGTGACTGGCTCTCAATGGAGCCGGTTCACATACTGTATCTCCGCGGCGGGTCCGGTGCGATTTGCACCAAAATGCTGTGCATCTTTTGAGCCATTTCAGGTCTGAATTGTGCCCAAAATTCAGGCTGAAATCGGACCTGAAACGGTGAACCAGCACGCCCTGGACCCCTGCTGTGAGTCACGTGCGGCTCATATGTGAACCCAGCCTAAATGGAGGATTATACTTCAAAATGAGTCTACTCACGTGTAACTTAACCACTTCCCGCCCTATAGCGGATTGACGTCCGGGAAGTGGTTCTGTTATCCTGACTGGGCGTCATATGACGTCCAGCAGGATAACATGCCGCAGCGCGCCCCCGGGGGCGCGCATAGCGGCGATCGGTGGAGCGGTGTGTCAGTCTGACACACCGCTACACTGATCTTGGTAAAAAGCCTCCGGCGGAGGCTCTTTAACACATGATCAGCCGTGTCCAATCACGGCTGATCACGCTGTCAATAGGAAGAGCCGTTGATCGGCTCTTCCTCACTCTCGTCTGACAGACGCAAGTAGAGGAGAGCCGACAATTGCCAGGAGAGCCGATCGGCTCTCCTGGCAGGGGGGGTCTGCGCTGATTGTTTATCAGCGCAGCCCCCCCGCAGATCACCCCACTGGACTACCAGGGATGCCACTAGGACCACCAGGGAAGGGGCAACGTGGATGGCCAGGTATGTACCCCATGGCCATCCACATGTGCCCAATCTGTGCCAATCAGTGCCCACAAATGGGCACTGATTGGCACTATTATGCCAATGATCTATTATGCCAATGCCCAGATCTGCCCAGCAATGCTATATCAGTGCCACCTGTCATTGCCCATCTGTGCCACCTGTCATTGCCCATCGGTGCCACCTGTCAGTGCCCATCTGTGCCCATCAGTGCCCACCTATCAGTGCCCATCAGTGCCACACATCAGTGCCACACATAAGTATCCATCAGTGCCACCCATATATACCAATCAATGCCACCTACGAGTGCCCATCAGTGCCACCTATGTGTGCCCATCGGTGCCACCTGTGAGTGCCCATCAGTGCCGCATACCAGTGCCACCTATCAGTGCCCATCAGTGCCGACTATCAGTGCCCATCATCAGTGCCCGTCAGTGCCACCTCATCAGTGCCACCTCATTGGTGCCAGCTCATCGGTGCCCATCAGTGCCGCCATATCAGTGCCCATCAGTGCAGCTATATCACTGCCCATTATTGAAGGAGAAAGCGTACTTATTTACAAAAAATTTAACAGAAACAAAGAAAAACTTGGTTTTTTTCGAAATTTTCGGTCTTTTTTTATTTGTTGCGCAAAAAATAAAAACTGCAGAGGTGATCAAATACCACCAAAAGAAAGCTCTATTTGTGGGAACAAAATGATAAAAAAATTGTTTGGGTACAGTGTAGCATGACCGCGCAATTGTCATTCAAATTGCAACAGCGCTGAAAGGTGAAAATTGGGCTGGGCGGGAAGGTGTCTAAGTGCCTGGTATTGAAGTGGTTAAGTCTCACCATTCTAACAGAGCTTTTGGTAACCAATACTCCCACATGTTCCTTCTGCCCCTCAGAGAAAGTCAAAGTACACATGCACAGAGTTGTCTTAAAGTCTTTTAGATCTCAGGCATTCTGTCATGTAGCACCCATAATTTGGAGCTGACTGCCTTCCACTGTCCTAGAAGCACCCCCTCTAGATGTTTTTTAACACATCTATTTAACCAAGCTTATAGCAACACCTGACACCTTTCTCTTCAAAGATCCCAACACAAATTTGATAAGCACTTTAAGTCCCCAGGGAGAAAAACATGTTATTATTATATGTATTTTTTTATTCGAAAATATATTTTCCACTTGACCTCTATAAGGTTTTACCCCTTTCATGACAAGAGCATTATTTGCTATTCGGCACTGTGCTACTTTAACTGGCAAGTGTGTGGTCATGCAACACTATACACAAATAAAAGCTATATCAATTTTTCACACAAATAGAGCTCTCTTTTGGTGGTATTTGATCACCAATGGGTTTTTAATTTTTTGTATTATATACTTTCTGTTATAAAACATAATCAATAAAAAAAAAAAAATAATCAAACTTATATAATACATTTAAGCCAAGATGTATTCTGCTACCTGTCTTTGCTATTAAAAAAACGAATAAAAAAAATCTCAATAAGTGTATATTAATTGGTTTGTACGAAAGTTATAGCATCTGAAAACCATGGTTTATATACTGGAATTTAGGCAGCTATAGACGCTATACTGTAATGGCAGTGATCAGCGACTTATGGTGTGACTGTGATGCGACACGGTGGCTGAAATCTGGCACTAACATGCTGTCTGACACTGACATCAATAGTGACATTAATATATTGATCAGTGATAATACTATACACTGTCACTGTACTAATAGCACTGGCTAAGAAGGGTTTAACATCTAGGGACAATCAAGGGGTTAACTGTGTGCCTAACAAGTGCAATGTGTGTAATATGTGCTACTTTTACTTTCTGATCTGCTTTGCAGGGAGAATTATCAGCCATATCACTGTTCCAATGCACACTGATTTCTGTGTTTTTGTAAACACAAAACTCTGTCTGTGATTGGACACAGCCAATCAGCTGATATTCAGCCAAAATCATTAGCTGAAATCTGCTGCCAAACTCATGGTGTGTCCAATCACAGCATGTATTGTCAGGCAGTGACTTACAGGTATGTTGTTCCGGTCTGCCTGTGCCGCTCGTCAGCAGTAAAACTACTGTGGGCGGAGGAAAAGCATTTAAAATAAGTCATATAGGGCACAGGATCACACTGATACCCAGGAGTCAGTGGTGGCAATAAGTATAAATCAAGCTTGGATACAGAAAAGCCATAGAGAAGTTAAACAATGACAATATAACTGCAACTGCAAAAGCATGTCATCCTTGTAGTCAAAACAAAGGGGGTTATTTACGAAAGGCAAATCCACTTTGCACTACAAGTTCAAAGTGCTTAAAATTGTACTGAAAGTGCACTTGGAAGGGCAGTCCCTGTAGATCTGAGGAGGACATGCAAGGAAATAAAAAAACAGCATTTTAGCTTGCACATGATTGGATGATCAAATCAACAAGGCTTAACCTCGTTTCAGATCTTCCCCTCAGATTTACAGCGACTGCACTTTCAAGTGCACTTTCAGTGCAATTTCAAGTGCACTTTGCACTTGTAGTTTGCACTTGTAGTGCAAAGTGGATTTGCCTTTCGTAAATAACCCCCAAAGTCTCTGTTGGCTAATCTGTCAATACACTGAGCAAAGTATCGTGAAAGACAAAACAACCCCTTAACCACTTGCCGACCGTCGCATGTATATTTACGTCGGCAGAATGGCACGGACAGGTAAATGGGTGTACAGGTGCGTCCCTTCAAATATGCCGCCACGTGGTCTCGTGCACGCTGCCGGCGGCGCACGTGACCCTGCCGTGAGCTCCATGAGTATGATCGCGGGTCCTGCGGACTCGATGTCCGCTGGGATACCCGCGATCGTCTCACGGAGAGGAAGAACGGGGAAATGCTGATGTAAACAAGCATTTCCCTGTTCTGCCTAATGACACTGACACTGATCACAGCTCCCTGTAATCGGGACCAGTGATCAGTGTCGTGTCACACATAGCCCATCCCCCCCACAGTTAGAACACATCCTTAGGACACACTTACCCCCTGCAGTGCCCCCTCCTGGTTAACCCCTTCACTGCCAGTCAAATTTACACAGTAATCAATGCATTTTTAATTGCACTGATCGCTGTATCAATGTAAATGGTCCCAAAATAGCACAATCAATAAACGATTATTGCAATTTTTTTAACCAAAAATATGTAGAAGAATACGTATCGGCCTAAACTGAGGAAAAAAATGTTTTTTATATATATTTTTGGGGAGATTTATTAGAGCAAAAAGTAAAAAATATTGCTTTTTTTTCAAAATTGTCGCTCTACTTTTTTTTATAGCGCAAAAAATAAAAACTGCAGAGGTGATCAAATACCACCAAAAGAAAGCTCTATTTGTGGAGAACAAAGGACCTCAATTTTGTCGCAATTGTCAGTTAAACGACGCAGTGCCGAATCACAAAAAGTGCTCTGGTCTTTGGCCAACCAAATGGTCCGGAGCTTAAGTGGTTAACCACGTGTAATCAACTGACCTATCCCTTTCTGAGTATATGTTATTCTCGCTATGTTCAGACCAGTTGTTATAAAACTATCTTTGTTAGGCATACTTTTTTTATTAAAGGTTACATTCTGTATGCAGTTTTTGTGCAAAAAAAAAAAAAAAAAAGTTGCTTTCTGCAAACTGTTCTTTAAGCCTAAGGCCGGCAATACACAGTTCGAGTATCAGCCGGTTCAGCAGGAATGAAACTAAATGATTCAGAGAAGGATTGGGAGAAAGTGCTGTGTTCAGATGAGACCAAAACTGAGCTCTTTGACATTAACTCGATTCGCCATGTTTGGAAGAAGAACAATGCTGACTATATCCCTAAGAACACCATCCCTACAGTCAAGCACTTAAGTGAAAACATTATGCTTTGGGGACCATGTATTGGAAAATCTTGTATGAGAACCTTCTTCCCTCAGCCAAAACACTGAAGATGGGTTGTGGACGAGTCTTCCAGCATGACAATGACCCAAAATTTACTGCCAAGGCAACAAAGGAGTGGCTCAAGAAGAAGTACATTAGGGTCACAGAGTGGCCTAGCCAATCTCCAGACTTTAATCCTATAGAAAATGTATGGATGGAGCTGAAACTTTGAGTTCCCAAGCGACAGCCAAGAAACCTTAAGGATTTAGAGAAGATCTGGATCAAAATTCCTCCTGAGATGTGTGCAAACCTGGTAACCAACTACAAGAAACGTCTTACCTCTGTGCTTGTCAACAAGGGTTTCTCCACCAAATACTAATGCCGCGTACACATGAGCGGACTTTACAGCAGACTTTGCCCAGCGGACTTTGACGGACTTTACGACGGACTTTCTGAATGAACGGACTTGCCTACACACAATCAAACAAAGTCCGTTGAATTCGTACGTGATGACATACGACTGGACTAAAATAAGGAAGTTCATAGCCAGTAGCCAATAGTTGCCCTAGCGTGGCTTTCTGTCCGTCGAACTAGCATACAGACGAGCGGACTTTTCGACCGGACTCGAGTCCGTCGGATAGATTTGAAACATGTTTCAAATCTAAGTCCGTCCAACTTTTGAGAAAACAAAGTCCGCTGGAGCCCACACACGATCGAATTGAAATCCCGTCCGCCAGGCAAAGTCTGCCGTAAAGTCTGCTCGTGTGTACGCGGCATAAGTCATGTTTTGCTTGGGGATCAAAAACTTATTTTACTCACTGAACTCAATTTATAACTTTTGTTTCCGGTTTTTTTCTGGATTTTTTGGTTGATATTCTGTCTCTATCATTTAAAATTAACGTATCATAAAAGGTATAGACCCTTGGTTTCTTTATAAGTGGGCAAACTTACAAAATCTGCAGGGGATCAAATAATTATTTCCTCCACTGTATACAGCATGCCCAGCAAGCACTTCTGTTAGTGAAGGAAATAGTTTGTTTGGGCCAGCTTGGCTGAACTCCTAAAATGGTCACCAACAAGTTCATTTGGAGTCAGGTACATGCAAGCAGTTACACGTTTGTATGTGGGAATGCTTTCTGTGGTTCATGCTTGTCGGGCTTCAAACCTTCACACATTTATTGTAGTGCACCAATATATGTACAATTCGAGCGGCCCATTCGTTATAAATTTGGCAAAATGCATGGCAATGGGCCAAAAAATGATGACATGACCCTTTTAATGCAGAACACCACAGTGGAACATTTGTGGTGGTGCAGTGCTGTACGGGTAGATTACATTTATTTTGAATAGCGGTGCCATTCTAATTGAATGCCACTGCACAAAATGCTGTGCATAAGAGTAATGTGCAGGTACAATGCACATTTTACCACATACTACAAGTCCAAATGGGCCCTTAGGGATGATCTCTAGCATAAATACAGGTGTAGTACACACTGCTTTATTTTTCGAATCCCAATTACTACATGTTCTTTTTAGGTGGAGAAGTTGTATGTGATTTAGTGTACTGAAACTGCCTTCGCAACATCATTGCTGATGATTCTGAAAGTGACCAATAGCAAGTGTTTCCAAAGACAACCTAAAAGAATGAGAAATCACAATCCACTTCCTGGTGTTCGAAATGAGTTTAGAAAGAAAACATTTAAGTTCAATCACAGATATTGATGGGCAAGTGTGAAAGTTCACAAGCATATGAACAGAGCCAGCCAGCATTTTCAGAGGACGGTCAGCAATGGACACCTTAATATTTCTCTCAGGATGCGTTCCCTTTTAACCATTTGGGGGAATCCTAGTAGTTCCCTAAAGCATTCATTCCTGGAAAGAGACTCTGCGTGTGTACAGTATATGCTCCTTATCCCCTTATTTATTACTGTCTGGGTAGCTATGGGAGAGATTCTGCTTACTTCCTGTCCTTCTGACCCCTGAGGAAGTGAGGGGTAAATCTCCACAATGGGGACCCAGAAAGTGATAAAGACTTGTCAGATGGATGTAAACCGCTCCCACTCTACTATTGTGAGCAATCAGATTATGGGATTACATGATGGAAACAGAAATGCATTTAATTGTATTTATGATCTATTGAAATTGTATCCTTTTCAATTGAAATCCACTTCCCCAATTGTGTTATATTGATTGAATGGGTTGTCATCTATAGATTGATTTTTCCTATTAAATGAGATCAATCAGAAAATAAATTGATCATTTATCAAAGCATGTATGTCCACCATTAGGGTTTAAAGTGTATTTTCTGTGCGTGGGTGGTTTCTTAAAGTGCATAAGCAGTGCTGGATTAGAAAAAATCATTGACAATAGTCCTGTTTTAATTCTGCTTCAAATATAGTACATATTTTCCAGTACTATTGTGTTCGCAAGAAGATATTTTTTGGATTTTCTCAATGGCTGTCATACACCATATATGCCACTAGATGGCACCCTTGTATACATTTGTTTTGTATTTTTGTTGTACAGGTTGGGCTTCATCATCTCCATCCCTGTTCTATCGCACATGCTTTGATGATTTCTCTATAGTGATTTCTCTTCACCATCTCTACTGTCTGTGGACACTGAGGCTCCCTGAGCACGCAGAGGCCCCCTGGTGCTAATTGCATCTCGGAGCATCCCTCTGGGCTCAGTCTTCTCTGCCATGCTATGAGTCGATGTTTCATGCTGATTCGCGCATGCGCAGTAGTGTCTTGTCCATCCGACCTAAGACGGTACGCCCACCTAGCGTGTCAGTGGCCTTGTGACGTCTGACGTCATCGCGCTGTTCTACGCTGTGACACCGGACGCCGCTTGTGCCGGGGGATCGTCTGGTAGATGAGTCCTGATGCACATTTGGTATGCTTGTGTTCGGTAAGGCTCATCACCTGTGCTGGGCCCCCAATCACCTGATACCTATCAGTCCGATCCATTGAACCATGCCAACACTCTGGGTGTATACTACATGACCCCCCATTCCTTTATATGCCAGGTAAGTTCAGTCCTTCATTGCTGAACAGCCAGGACCATGCAACGTCCCATATTTGAGATACCCACACTAAACGGCTACCGTAGGTAAGTGCCATTATGGATCCTATGCCCTACTGTCCTTCCACCACCTTTATATCTTGCTGTGCGGGCCACCTGACCCGTTGGGAATGGGAGGTCCACATCATGATACTCTTCATGATGTTGCATCCCCATGCATGCATTTGCATGACATGGCGATGTACTCACACACCTATATTATTATATTATTATATACCCTTTTTGGCCTAATATGCTATGTTCTCACATAGACACATTTTTTTTGTGCCAGATTCATCTCCAACATTTTGGTCGATCCTCGTGGGCCTTGGTGTCCCATGCCGGCAGGGATGCTTCATGCGTCACTTACACCACACAACATACTCTAACCGATTTGGCACAAGCAACCATGTATCATCGGTGCTGTATGAGGACGTATACTCAGCCCCCCAGCCAATATCTAGAGCATTTCACTGTGCGATGGAGCAGTTCAGAGATGGAAGCCCTTCCTTTGTGTAAATCCTGATGTGTACTTTAATTCACAAAAGATAGTTACACTGTGAGTATCACCTGCTTTTATTACCTGCCATATCTATATGCCATGCTACTACCTACTGTGCTCCTACATTTGTATATTTGTTTATTTTCATATCTCTCTTTGATATTTTTGTCATTTCATTACCAGACAAAAAACAACTTGTTTCAAATCAGCCCCTGAAGAAGGAATTAATTATTTACACCTATATTCCCAAACATGTTGGGACTCCTATGTATACGCACATCACTTGTCTTCCCATTGTGAGATCAACTGTGTGTTTCAGTATCTAGCTGTTATGTAACTATCCAGTCTGACTAAACTGTTTTTAGGTTAATATACCTTATGTACCCATTCTATTACTGCTTTGTACCAGGGCCGATCCTGGGCGGGTGCGCGGGGTGCTCTGCAGAGGGAGGGCGCTGAAGTTCCAGAGTGCTCCCCTCTTCCCTCTCCTCTCCTTGTGTGCAGTGGTGTCGCCAGGGCCGCTGATAGGGGGGACCCTGAAATACAGGGGGGCCCAGACAGGGAAGCAGATCAGTGTGGTGTATGTGTGACATGTACAGGAATGATTCCCTGTGTCATTGTGTCTCTCCCTCCAGCAGCTGAATGCAGGAGGGAGAGACACACAGGGTTCCTGTACTTGTCACACCACACTGTCCCTGTCTGGGTCACATATGATGCCCCAGTGTGTGCCTGGGCACCCCAGCGCTTTCCTGTCCCGGTGGCTATGTCTGAAGTGAGAGGGGCTGTCTTAATGTACAGGAACCTCTAGGAACTGCCCAGGGGTCCTAGGTGCATGAAGGGGTCTTGAAGTTTCCTCCCAGCAGTCATTGTACTGCCAACAGTTCCCCTCGCTGTGGTCGGCTCTTTTGAATGTGCTACAGGTCAGTCATTTTATCTGTATCTCATATCTCCAGACTCCAGCTGTCTTCAGTGCTCTCTCCCTCCCCATCATCTTCTTCCCTGCCTCAGCCACTATCTGGTCCTGCTTTCCTTTCATTCTCACACAGATCCATCCTGTCACACTGCTTCCCTCTCAGGTCCTTGTTAACCCTTGCTACCTTCTCCCAGCCAGCCAGTTTGCCAACATTTAGCAGCCATGCTAATTTAACCTCTTCCCCTGCTGACTGTAATTCTCTTCCTGACACCATCCCAACAATAGTCCCTCACTAGTTCCCTCACTCCCCTCCCCCCTCCCAGTCTTCTTCTCTGGAGGCACTTCACCTTCACACAGGTGTGTGCCCTCCCACCCCCCCCATACACAAACATTGCAAATGGCCAGAATCCATCCCTCTCCAGTCTTTTGACCACCATCTATTTGCCTCTCCTCCCCCCTTCTCTCATGCCAGCACAAATTCTCCTCCTTCTGTATCCCTATACAGACCAGGATCCCCCAGTTTCACTCCAGTTCGCCTCTGCCCACCCCCCATCTCTTACCCACTGCCCCAATCCCCCCCCCCATTTTTTTCAGGGGCTAAGGAAGAACCCCGAGGTGGAGCATCTTATTGCTGCTGCTTGTGTGGGTGGAATGTGTACTGCGCTAATCACATGGGATGACTAGGAGGGGAGGGTCAGCAGGGATTGGCACAGTACACATCCCACCCACACAAGCAGCAGCAGAAATAAGATGCTCCACCTCGGGGTTCTTCCTTTACACCTGCAAAGTGCCGAAGAGAGCCAGAAACTCTGCAGGGGAAGGTAGAGGGGGAGATGTCATTCCAGTTTTGATTTAGCCCAGTGACAGCCTGCCAGAATAGGTGGAATCTGTAACAGCAACTTCCCTGAGCAGCTCTGCTTGAGGAGACCATATTTGTAGTATACATTACTGCCCCTATACTGTACTCTCTTGCCCCCTGTACTGTGTCTTCTTACCCTCCCTCTGTACTGTGTCCTCCTGCTCCCCCCTGTACTGTAACTCCCACCCCTGGATTGTACCCTCCTAACCACTGTACTGTGCCCTCCTGCCCCCCCTGTACTGTGCCCACTTGCTCCCCCTGTACTGTACCCTCCTGCCCCCTCCCCCATGCTGTGCCCCTACACCTGTACTGTGCCCACTTGCTCCCCCTGTACTGTACCCTCCTGCCCCCCATATTGTGCCCCTACACCTGTACTGTGCCCACTTGCTCCCCCCTGTACTGTACCCTCCTAACCACTGTACTGTGTCCTCCTGACCCCCCCATACTGTACCTTCCTGTGCCCCTCTGTACTGTGCCCTCTTGCTGCCCCATACTGTAACTTCCTGTCCCCGTACTGTTCCCCCTGTACTGTACCCCCCTAACCGCTGTACTGTGCCCTCCTGCACACCACACCCCCCCATCCTGTACTGTAACCTCCTGTTCCACCCGTAATTTGAAAGTTTTGTTTGTGTCTTCTAATAATGATTCGCCCCCCTTTCTCCTGTCAGCAGTGAAAAGAGAGCAGCTCACATCTTGTTCGCCCAGCTTGGTGCCCGGTTTGCTTCCCCCCCATTGGCCACAGCGGAGGTCCAATCAGAAGAGGCGAGTGGAGCATTATGGGACATGTAGCCCTGGAACATTGTCAGCCCCATTGTGTGTGTCTCACACACCGCATGAGCTTTGGTCTGAAATGCCCGGTGGCGCTGTAACAAAGTCCTGTGAGATAAAGGGAACATTGATCCAATGCAGTGAAAGTGAATCAGTGTGACGTGTATTATAAAAGCCGCTAGCCAGTCTAGGAGGCGGGAGTTTGTTACAGTTGCGGGAGATTCAAATTCAAGCTCAGTGACAGCAGGAGATCATTGCTGCTCTGTGTGATCCAGGGGCACTGGTAGGGTGCAATTGGTGGGCACTGACAGGCTGCAATTGGTGGGCACTGGTAGGCTGCAATTGGTGAACACTGGTAAGCTGCAATTGGTGGGCACTGGTAGGCTGCATTTGATGCATTGATCTCTTGTATCATGTTTGGAGTCTCTGACCATTTCTTGTATCATGTCTGCATTCTCTGAGCATCTCCTGTATCATGTCTGCAGTCTCTGACCATCTCCTGTATCATATCTGCAGTCTCTGACCATTTCTTGTTATATGTTTACAGTCTTTGACCATCTCTTGTATCATTTCCGCAGTCTCTGACCATCTCTTGTAATATGTTTGCAGTCTCTGACCATCTCTGGTCTGGGGGCTCTTATTAACAGACTCTCTAACAGAAGCCTTCTCTGTGTCCATTAGAGAGACACCCTCCAGGTCCCATTAGTGTTTTCTCTTCCTGTATTTTGGTGATTGTTAAAAGATCATGGGAGGATCCCAGGGTAACGAAGACTCCTTAGGGGAGCATGATTGAGTCATTGCCATAGAAATATCTGTAAAGGGGAGGAGTTAGTAAGATGACCACACCCATGTGGAGGTGCCAGAAATATTTATGCACCCAGGCGTCTGTGACCCTGGGATGGGCCCTGCTTTGTACTCAATAAAATTTGTATATTTTTATACGTTTGTTACTTCCTTTTCTGGTTACTACCCTTTGCCCATAAAATCCCCCGGGGCACCCCCTTTTGCAATTTTCTATTTTGTACTGGGATGTGGCGAAGGTTTCCAGTATTATAGCTATAGGTGGTTTTCTTTTATATTTTCTTGTATAAATACTAAACCTCTTAGAAGTCTGTTTTATGAAAAGAATGGGAACCAAGATTACTGGTGTCCTTATGAAAAATGCTAGTTGCCTGGTTGAGTCTTGCTATAACACTTTTGGGTTATAGAACACTCATGCTGTGAATGTGCATCAAAAAATATGTTATAATTCCTTATCACAGCTCTGAAACTTTAGCATCAACTTGATAGCCAGAGAAGTGAGATTCCCAGAAGGAGAGGTCAGCAATGGCAGTCTCCATTAATCTCTAATGGTGTACAGTAAAGTAAAACATAAAAGAAGAGCGCACACCATACTAGTGCAACACAAGAACTTTCATTTGAAGCTGAACACATGCGATGCCAAAACCTCCATAACTGAAAGAACTAAAATGTAATTACTTAATGGGACAGGCCAGGGATAGTAAATATCAGGGAAGAGCTAGAGGATGCTGGATGTCCTCCAACCAGGATATGAGGTAAGCTCTATCTGACTGGCTGCAGCTTCTAATGTACACTGTGAGAAGCTTACCGTATGCAGTGAAATCAGAGTAAGCAATTTCAGGACAGGAGAGGATCCTGTACAAGTGTGCAAGACTTGAAGGGAAGGCTGGAGTTTCACTTTAAAGAGGAGTTCCACCAAAAATGTAACTTCCGCTGTCTGGATCCCCCCCCCCTCAGGTGTCACATTTGGCACCTTTCAGGGGGGAGGGGGGAGCAGATACCTGTCTAATACAGGTATTTGCTCCCACTTCCGGCAAAAGATCGCCACAGTATCCATGGCGATCTACGCCATGTCCAGTCCCTCCTCTATCCTCTCGCTGTCTTCTGGAAGACACACAGGTCGCCGAAGAAGACAGCAGGGACCACTCAGAACGTGCAGTGCGACTCGCGCATGCGCAGTAGGGAACCAGGCTGTGAAGCCGCAAGGCTTCACTTCCTGATTCCCTCGACTTAAAGCAGAGTTCCACCCAAAAGTGGAACTTCCGCTCATTTAAGAGATAAGATAAGAGATAAGATTTATTGTCATTGTAAAACAAATCACAATGAAATTACATTTCTACTCCACACATCATTCATACATAACAATTTTCAACCATGCATTTACCACATAGGATTTAATTATACCAAAAAGTGTATAATATATATAAATATATAAAAGTATCCCCATAGTATAAAGGTATAAAAAGGCCCCTCATATTAAAAAAAAAAAAAACTAAACAAGACAAAAAAAAATAAAACTATGTAACCTCTTTCATTTCATTCCTGCATTGATAGCATTAACAGCCCTGGGAAAGAAGCTCTCTTTAAATCTATTTGTCCTTGTTTTAACCACTTGAGCCCCGGACCATTATGCTGCCTAAGGACCAGAGGTCTTTTTCCAATTTGGCACTGCGTCGCTTTAACTGCTAATTGCGCGGTCATGCAATGCTGTACCCAAACGAAATTTGCGTCCTTTTCTTCCCACAAATAGAGCTTTCTTTTGATGGTATTTGATCACCTCTGCGGTTTTTATTTTTTGCGCTATAAACGGAAAAAGACCGAAAATTTTGAAAAAAAATGATATTTTCTACTTTTTGTTATAAAAAAAATCCAATAAACTAAATTTTAGTCATACATTTAGGCCAAAATGTATTCGGCCACATGTCTTTGGTAAAAAAAATGTCAATAAGCGTATATTTATTGGTTTGCGCAAAAGTTATAGCGTCTACAAACTAGGGTACATTTTCTGGAATTTACACAGCTTTTAGTTTATGACTGCCTATGTCATTTCTTGAGGTGCTAAAATGGCAGGGCAGTACAAACCCCCCCCAAATGACCCCATTTTGGAAAGTAGACACCCCAAGGAAATTGCTGAGAGGCATGTTGAACCCATTGAATATTTATTTTTTTTGTCCCAAGTGATTGAAAAATGACAAAAAAAAAAAAAATATTTACAAAAAGTCGTCACTAAATGATATATTGCTCACACAGGCCATGGGCCTATGTGGAATTGCACCCCAAAATACATTTAGCTGCTTCTCCTGAGTATGGGGATACCACATGTGTGGGACTTTTTGGGAGCCTAGCCGCGTACGGGGCCCCGAAAACCAATCACCGCCTTCAGGATTTCTAAGGGTGTAAATTTTTGCTTTCACTCTTCACTGCCTATCACAGTTTCGGAGGCCATGGAATGCCCAGGTGGCACAAAACCCCCCAAAATGACCCCATTTTGGAAAGTAGACACCCCAAGCTATTTGCTGAGAGGCATATTGAGTCCATGGAATATTTTATATTTTGACACAAGTTGCGGGAAAGTGACACTTTTTTTTTTTTTTTTTTTTCATAAAGTTGTCACTAAATGATATATTGCTCACACAGGCCATGGGCATATGTGGAATTGCACCCCAAACTACATTTAGCTGCTTCTCCTGAGTATGGGGATACCACATGTGTGGGACTTTTTGGGAGCCTAGCCGCGTACTGGACCCCAAAAACCAATCACTGCCTTCAGGATTTCTAAGGGTGAAAATTTTTGATTTCACTCTTTACTGCCTATCACAGTTTCGGAGGCCATGGAATGCCCAGGTGGCACAAAACCCCCCCAAATAACCCCATTTTGGAAAGTAGACACCCCAAGCTATTTGCTGAAAGGCATGGTGAGTATTTTGCAGCTCTCATTTGTTTTTGAAAATGAAGAAAGACAAGAAAAAACATTTTTTTTTTTCTTTTTTCAATTTTCAAAACTTTGTGACAAAAAGTGAGGTCTGCAAAATACTCACTATACCTCTCAGCAAATAGCTTGGGGTGTCTACTTTCCAAAATGGGGTCATTTGGGGGGGTTTTGTGCCACCTGGGCATTCCATGGCCTCCGAAACTGTGATAGGCAGTGAAGAGTGAAATCAAAAATTCACGCCCTTAGAAAGCCTGAAGGCGGTGCTTGGTTTTCGGGGTCCCGTACGCGGCTAGACTCCCAAAAAGTCTCACACATGTGGTATCCCCGTACTCAGGAGAAGCAGCAGAATGTATTTTGGGGTGTAATTTCATATATTTCCATGGCATGTTTGAGCAATATATCATTTAGTGACAACTTTGTGCAAAAAAAAAAAAAAATTTGTCTCTTTCCCGCAACTTGTGTCGCAATATAAAATATTCCATGGACTCGACATGCCTCTCAGCAAATAGCTTGGGGTGTCTACTTTCCAAAATGGGGTCATTTGGGGGGGTTTTGAACTGTCCTGGCATTTTATGCACAACATTTAGAAGCTTATGTCACACATCACCCACTCTTCTAACCACTTGAAGACAAAGCCCTTTCTGACACTTATTGTTTACATGAAAAAGTTTTTTTTTTTTGCAAAAAAATTACTTTGAACCCCCAAACATTATATATTTTTTTAAAGCAAATGCCCTACAGATTAAAATGGTGGGTGTTTCATTTTTTTTTTTCACACAGTAATTGCGCAGCGATTTTTCAAACGCATTTTTTTGGGGAAAAAACACACTTTTTTTAATTTTAATGCACTAAAACACGCTATATTGCCCAAATGTTTGATGAAATAAAAAAGATGATCTCAGGCCGAGTACATGGATACCAAACATGACATGCTTAAAAATTGCGCACAAACGTGCAGTGGCAACAAAATAAATACATGTTTAAAAGCCTTCAAAAGCCTTTACAGGTTACCACTTTAGATTTACAGAGGAGGTCTACTGGAAAAATTACTGCACTCGATCTGGCCTTCGCGGTGATACCTCACATGCATGGTGCAATTGCTGTTTACGTTTGACGACAGACCGCCGCTTGCGTTCGCCTTAGCGCGAGAGCAGGGGGCGACAGGGGTGGTTTTTTTTTTTTTTTTTTTTTTTCTTTATTATTTTTTTGCTTTTTTAATCTTACTTTTAAACTGTTCCTTTCATATTTTTTTTTTTAATCATTTTTATTGTTATCTCGGGGAATGTAAATATCCCCTATGATAGCAATAGGTAGTGACAGGTACTCTTTTTTGAAAAAATTGTGGTCTATTAGACCCTAGATCTCTCCTCTGCCCTCAAAGCAAATGACCACACCAAGATCGGTGTGATAAAATGCTTCCCCAATTTCCCAATGGCGCTATTTACATCCGGCGAAATCTAAGTCATGAAATACTCGTAGCTTCCGGTTTCTTAGGCCATAGAGATGTTTGGAGCCACTCTGGTCTCTGATCAGCTCTATGGTCAGCTGGCTGAATCACCGGCTGCATTCTCAGGTTCCCTGTTGAGACAGGAGAGCCAGAGAAAAACACGGAAGACGGTGGGGGGGGGGGCATTCCCTCCCACGGCTTGTAAAAGCAGTCTAGAGGCTAATTAGCCGCTAGGATTGCTTTTACATGAAAGCCGACCGCTGGCTGAAAAGAATGATACCAAGATGATACCTAAACCTGCAGGCATCATTCTGGTATAACCACTCAAAGTCGTGAATGGCGTACCTGAAGACAAAAAAATGGTTAACAATGGTTAACAATAAAGCACAGTAAAGTGTAAATAATTACACACCTGAAAAACAAACATGATAAAACATAATAACAATAACAATAACAATAAAACATTGCAGAATAGAATACAGTAAAAAAGAGCAGAACAATAGAGAGAGAGAATAGAGAGAGAGAGAACAATAAAACAACAACTATTTTTTTTTATTTCATATTTTTTTTTTTTTTTACACTTTTTTTGTAACTAACTTTTATAACGGTAACCGGTTCCAGGTTCGGGTCTCTCAAAATGCGATGGCATCTCGGGAGACCCTGTGAAAGTGTGCCTAGTCTGTGCAATGCTGTACCCTACGCTAATACTCAACTAGTAATGGTAGCGTTCAAAACATTCACCAATGCAAAGACCAGGATTGTCAGGACAGGAGGGACAATAATAGCGGGTGTCACGCCTATATCCGCGCTTGCTGCAGACACGACATCTTTTTTGGGGGGTTCGTTGGGTAGGGGTACTCGGGAGGACATAAAAATGCCTCTCATGCAGCCGACTGCATTTGGTTGGGGATGTGAATGGGGGAAGTACGGGTGCTGCAGAAGCGGTGGGTTCCCAATTAGGATTGGCGAATGCAGTAGGAAGGGCATTATGGGCACGACAGGCCTGTGTTTGTCTTTTTGGTGGCAGCGGGACACTACTTGTGCTTGCCACCTCACCAGCTTGAACTGCGCTTATGGGACTCGCCACGTCACCACGTGTTACTGCAGTGCTGGTTTGACTACGACCGGGGTGTACTAGGCCGCTGGCGCTTGCCAGTTCACCAAAACACTACCAAAAAACTGTTAGCGATCGCAGGGATCAGGCCTGACTCTGCGAACGCTGCAGTTATGCGTTTAGTGTTTTGTAAGTGACAGTGATCGATCGATACTGCACTTGGGTGGGCTGGGCTGGGCCGGGCGGAGGGGCAAAACGCAGGTGCTAGCAGGTATCTGGGCTGATCCCGCTAACACTGCGTTTTTGGGAACCCTAAACTGCTGGTGACGCTAGTATAGATCTGATCGGATCAGATATTGATGCGATCAGATACTATACCACTAAGGGAGGTGTACAGTGCGTGCGTGGGTGTTAGCGGTACTGGCGCTAATCTGACGCTGCCTGGGGCTGGTGCTTGCCAGTTCACCAAAACGCTACAAAAAAAACTGTTAGCGATCGCAGGGATCAGGCCTGACTCTGCGAACGCTGCAGTTATGCGTTTAGTGTTTTGTAAGTGTCAGTGATCGATCGATACTGCACTTGGGTGGGCTGGGCTGGGCCGGGCGGAGGGGCAAAACGCAGGTGCTAGCAGGTATCTGGGCTGATTCCGCTAACACTGCGTTTTTGGGAACCCTAAACTGCTGGGGACGCTAGTATAGATCTGATCGGATCAGATATTGATCCGTTCAGATACTATACCACTAAGGGAGGTGTATGGTGCGTGCGTGGGTGTTAGCGGTACTGGCGCTAACCTGACGCTGCCTGGGGCTGGTGCTTGCCAGTTCACCAAAATGCTACCAAAAAAACTGTTAGCGATCGCAGGGATCAGGCCTGACTCTGCGAACGCTGCAGTTATGCGTTTAGTGCCTTGTAAGTGACAGTGATCGATCGATACTGCACTTGGGTGGGCTGGGCGGAGGCACAAAACGCAGGTGCTAGCAGGTATCTGGGCTGATCCCGCTAACACTGCGTTTTTGGGAACCCTAAACTGCTGGGGACGCTAGTATAGATCTGATCGGATCAGATATTGATCCGTTCAGATACTATACCACTAAGGGAGGCGCATGCTGCGTGCGTGGGTGTTAGCGGTACTGGCGCTAATCTGACGCTGCCTGGGGCGACGCATATCACCGCCGGGCGATCGGGGGGCTAAACCTTTATTCGGTAATAAACGGCGGGTGCCCTGACACTATAAAAAATAAACAAACTAACCAGCGTCAACCGTAACGGTTATACGGTGATCAGTGGTGAAAGGGTTAACTAGGGGGCAATCAAGGGGTTAAAACATTTATTAGGTAGTATATGGGGGTCCCTGACGCTATAAAACGCTGACGGCGAACCTAAATATTTACCTCACTAACTAGCGTCACCAGCGACACTAATACAGCGATCAGAAAAATGATCGCTTAGCGACACTGGTGACAGGGGGTGATCAAGGGGTTAAAACTTTATTAGGGGGGGTTAGGGGGGTACCCTAGACCTAAAGGGGGGTAATATACACTGTCCCAACACAGTAACTGTCACAAACTGACACTATGCAGTAATCAGAAAAAAAAAAAAAACTGCTGGTGTCAGTTTGTGACAGGGGGGGGGGGTGATTGGGGGGGGATCGGGGGGCGATCGGGGGGGGGGATCGGGGTGATTTGTGTGCCTGGCATGTTCTACTGTGTGTGTAGTGTTTGTGCACTCACATACTTGTCGTCTCTCCTCGGGCCGGAACGGAAAATACCGACCCGAGGGGAGATGACATCACTTCCTTTGCTGCTGTTTAGCATACAGCAGCAAAGGAGTGTTCTCATTGGCCGGCGGCGATCGCGAGGGGGGGGGCCACGAACGGATGGTCTCCCCCTCATCACCGATCGCCGCTGGACAAACGACGACCGCCTCGGGCACCGGGGGGGGGTCCGATCGGACCCCCCACCCGCGGAAGGCAAATCACGTACCCTGTACGTGATTTTGCCTGTCCGTGCCACTTTGCCGACGTACATCGGTGTGAGGCGGTCGTCAAGTGGTTAATCACCCTAAAACGTCTCCCGGATGGCATGAATTCAAAGAAATGACAACCAGGATGAGTCTGGTCTCTCACTATTTTTCCTGAGTCTCATATATTTCTTCTAGACTAGAGAAACAAGTTCACACCCTACAATTTTCTGCACTGTTCGAACCACTCTCCTTAGAGCATTTTTATCTTCCTGCGTACAACTAGGATACCAAACTAGAATACAATACATTAATGTACTCTCAATGGCAGAGCGATAGAAGGTCTAAAGCACCTTCCTTCCCAAGTCATTCTTCCTAAGGAGTCGCAAAAAATATAAACGCTGTTGTGATTTCTTAATAATGGCTTTAATGTTGATTGTCCACGATAAGTTTTCAGAAATGCATGTTCCCAAAAACTTAAAGGTAGAGACCCCCTCCATGGACACGCCTTTAATAAAAAGCGGTGCTGGTTTTGTCATTGGCAAACTTAACTATACTATTGGTCTTATAATAGGGGGTGCAGTTATATGTGTACAATGAATAGAGAAAGGGACTTACACAACCCTGCGGGGCTCCAGTACTTATTTCTCGCTTGGAAGAAACAAATTTATCCAATTTGACCACCTGTGAGTGATGGATCAAAAAATACCTTATCCAAAAACAAATAAAGGGCGGCAAATCCAATTTTTGCATTTTTTCAACCAACCGATCTGGAATGATGGTATTAAAGGCAGAGCTATAATCTATAAACAACATCCCTATGTAGTTTCCTGAATGCTCCAGATGTCTAAGTGCCCCATGCAACGCTAAAGCTATTGCATCTTCTGTGCTTCTATTTGCCCTATACACAAACTGATAAGGACCTAAACTACCCGGTAATCTAGTTTTGATATATTTCAAGACCAACCTCTCAAAGCACTTCATTAGTTCTGAAGTCAGTGCTATTGGTCTTTAATCGTCTGAACTTCCCACAGTTGACTTTTTTGAAACTGGAATAATAATGGCTGATTTTAAACATGCCGGAAAAACAGCAGATGATAGTGATCGATTAAAGATCTTGGCAAAGACTCCAGCTAATTGATCAGCACCGGCTTTAACTACTCTCCCTGGTATCCCGTCTGGACCTGATGATTTTCTTGTATTAATAGCCTTAAACGCCTGCCTCACCTCATATTCCTGTATAGTGAGTGTACAGTTTCCTGGACCTAAAGAACACCCTATATCCTGGTGTGGTAACACAACCTCAACCAGTGAAGCACTAGAATTCCCTTCCATTTTTGTAGTTCCTCTATGTTGTGTCAATTACTGTATACCCGTCCAACCCTCCCTCGCATCGTATCCGCATTTTAAATTTTTAAATTTTTTTCTTTTTTTTTCTTATTTATTTTACTTTTTTTATTTTGTTTACCCTGTCCTTTTAAAAAAAAAGTTTGGGTCACTTTTATTCCTAATACAAGGAATGTAAACAATCCTTGTAATAGAAAAAAGCATGACAGGACCTGTTAAATATGAGATCTGGGGTAAAAAAAAAATTGAACTGTCATTTAAAAAAAAAAAAAAATGTCCTCTTTTTGGGCAGAAGTAACATTTAACTTCGCTTCCGCCATCCAATGCTAAGGAGCTGAGTGGGGACCATCTTTCCCTCACTTGGCTCCAGGCTGTGGATGTGATAGGACCCGATCACCTCCGCCGCTACCGACAGCTCTTGTGGCGAATCTGCCACTGAGACCACTTTTATCTGAAAGCAGACCACCCGCTGAAGAGAAGGGTACCGGGGTAATGGCAGCTATCTGCTGCCATAACAACAATATTCCTCTTCAAATAGCCGACATACAACAGCGACGGGCGGTCCGTAAGTAGTTTATATTTTACAGTATATTCTTCCTTAGGCTTCAGAGACGTGTATACTTTTTGCATACCTCAAAACTTTTTGAGATGGGAACGAGGGGCACCTATTAGCAAAAGTATGTAGGCATAGGACACACACCCCCTGCTACATCCCCTTAACCGTTTGCTGACCGGCCGCCATCGTTATATGGCAGCAGGTCGGCTCCCCTGCGCAAACTGTCGTAGCTGTACGGTGGCTTGCGCAGGCACAGTTACAGGCGGGCGCGGGTCAGGCGGACTCGATATCCATCAGCAGCCTGAGATCGCCTATTACAGAGGCAGAATGGGGATCTGCCTTTATAAACAAGGCAGATACCCATCTGACAGGGGACATGTCAGCGATCTACTGTTCCCAGTGATCGGGAACAGGGATCTCTGTCATGTCCCTGGCAGCCCATCCCCCCTACAGTTAGAACACACCTCCCCAGTCATGTATATGTGTGACATGCGGGTGTTAAAGCTCAACCTTTTGCTGCCGCACATATGTGTTAGTAATGCAGCAACAGGTTAATGAAGATTTACTTACCAGATCCTCCACTCCTCTATGCTGCTAGACTCCTGCAGCATCTTCTCCCCTATGCTCCAACAGTCTAAGGTCCTGACATAATCAAGACCGATGCAGGGTCTATAGCCCTGCATTGGACATAAGGATTGCACTGCCGGATCGTGGGGGAGTGCCATCTGCTGGAGAACCAGAGGATCGGATAAGTAAAAGTGCTTCTCTCTCCCTTCGAATGAACAAGCAATTAACCCTTGTAGTGCAGGGTGTAGGCTATCTGCAGGGACCATTTTCACATTTCACAGAGTTGGCCTTTAAAGGAGGCGTGTTCTGACAAAAACACAGGACTGTCATTGCTAACCTCCTCCTCCTAAAAATGCCAGGTGCTTGGCTGTCTCTGACTTCTGTAGCGCTGGTAGATTTTTCAATCTACCGCTTATAGGTAAATTTAGTGGGTCATCTGTTCTGTACATAGTTCAGATTTAGTTTATTGTCACATTTAGCCTCTGTTCCAGTTTGGCTGTGTTGTGTGTAGTTTCACACTGTGCCTGTGGGTGGCATTGTCGTCATGGGTCGGTGTTGGAAAGGCAACATGCTGAAGTGTATGAGTGCTCTTCTGTCCCAGAGATAACTCGGTGGAGGTGGTCCTCCGAGTTGCATTCTGGGAGAGAGTATTTATGGGACAGATGCCATGTTTTGTGAGGTCTTTTCGCCCCGTGGCCCTCCTGGCCTAGAAGTATGTGTCAGTGAGTTCTACCTTGTAGCCCTCCAGCCTGGAGGGTTGCGTTGCTGCAGCCGGGTGGGTAGGCCCAGAAGCCTGTCTGGGGCCTACTGTCACTGGGATGGTTCTGTGCTGTCTATCCTGCGGGAAGAAGCCGGACAATCGGGAAGATCCAGGGGAGGACCCATCTTGGAAGGGACCATACGAGGCTGGTCTTAAGAAGGGCCTGGTGACTCGATTGGAGGACGTATCCTAAACTACCCTACCGCATAAGTACTGCCGGTTCGGCTTAAAGGTTCTGGTACTGTGTTTGCTGTTTCATCGAAAAACCACTACATCCTGTGGCAGAGAATTGTACGGGTTTTATTTCACTCAAGTCTGTGGCAGAGACTTTTTGTTCGTACTGCGTACCGGCTGCTAGGTTGGTGAGAGAGACCTATCCGGGCGGGCAAAGATTAAACCCTGAAAAGGAAAATATATTCATCCCTAAGATTTCAATTCCTTAGTGCTACACCAAGAAAAGGTATTTGAACTTTCCTGCAACTCTTCTTCTACCTCTCTCCTGCTACTTCACCACGCACACATGCGCTGTAATATTTTTCTTCTATTGTATGGTCTTATGGCTGCACCAGCTTTAATGAGAAGGTGTGCCCCCCAAATACAGTGGCTTGCGAAAGTATTCGGCCCCCTTGAACTTTTCAACCTTTTGCCACATTTCAGGCTTCAAACATAAAGATATAAAATTTTTATTTTTTGTGAAGAATCACCAACAAGTGGGACACAATTGTGAAGTGGAACGAAATCTTTTGGATTTTTGAAACTTTTTTAACTAATAAAAAAATGAAAAGTGGGGCGTGCAAAATTATTCGGCCCCCTTGCGTTAATACTTTGTAGAGCCACCTTTTGCTGCGATTACAGCTGCAAGTCGCTTGGGGTATGTCTCTATCAGTTTTGCACATCGAGAGACTGAAATTCTTGCCCATTCTTCCTTGCAAAACAGCTCGAGCTCAGTGAGGTTGGATGGAGAGCGTTTGTGAACAGCAGTTTTCAGCTCTTTCCACAGATTCTCGATTGGATTCAGGTCTGGACTTTGACTTGGCCATTCTAACACCTGGATACGTTTATTTGTGAACCATGCCTTTGTAGATTTTGCTGTATGTTTGGGATCATTGTCTTGTTGGAAGATAAATCTCCGTCCCAGTTTCAGGTCTTTTGCAGACTTCAACAGGTTTTCATCCAGAATGGTCCTGTATTTGGCTGCATCCATCTTCCCCTCAATTTTAACCATCTTCCCTGTCTCTGCTGAAGAAAAGCAGGCCCAAACCATGATGCTGCCACCACCATGTTTGACAGTGGGGAGGGTGTGTTGAGTGTGATGAGCTGTGTTGCTTCTACGCCAAACATATCGTTTTGCATTGTGGCCAAAAAGTTCGATTTTGGTTTCATCGGACCAGAGCACCTTCTTCCACATGTTTGGTGTGTCTCCCAGGTGGCTTGTGGCAAACTTTAGACAAGACTTTTTATGGATATCTTTGAGAAATGGCTTTCTTCTTGCCACTCTTCCATAAAGGCCAGATTTGTGCAGTGTACGACTGATTGTTGTCCTATGGACAGACTCTCCCACCTCAGCTGTAGTTCTCTGCAGTTCATCCAGAGTGATCATGGGCCTCTTGGCTGCATCTCTGATCAGTCTTCTCCTTGTCTGAGCTGAAAGTTTAGAGGGACAGCCAGGTCTTGGTAGATTTGCAGTGGTCTGATACTCCTTTCATTTCAAAATGATCGCTTGCACAGTGCTCCTTGGGATGTTTAAAGCTTGGGAAATCTTTTTGTATCCAAATCCGGCTTTAAACTTCTCCACAACAGTATTACAGACCTGCCTGGTGTGTTCTTTGGTCTTTATGATGCTCTCTGCGCTTTCAACAGAACCCTGAGACTATCACAGAGCAGGTGCATTTATACAGAGACATGATTACACACAGGTGGATTCTATTTATCATAGGGTGACCAGACATACCCGATTTCTGGGGACAGTCCCCGGATTGAGGACACTGTCCCCGGACCAAGTCTGTCCCCAGTTTTGTCCCCTGATTGGATTTGAACAGGGGCTGGGGCAATTTCAAAGACAGCCCGTGCAGAATAAAAAGAAAAAATCTGAATTGCACCCCCCCTCCTCTGCCGCTCCTACTAGCTTATGGGGGTTTATTTTTTTCCATTATCTGTGCCCCTTTCTGATGATCATGTGCTGGTCGGAGCGGAGGGACTATTTCTTCAGTTTCGGGCGTATGCCCATTCAGCTCCACTCGCATGTTCTTCTGCCTTGGCTCAAGTCCAGGCCAGCCGCCTGCCTGCTTATCTCCTTGCCTTCCCTGGTGGAGTGATCTTCCTCTGCTCCTCTGCTCCCCACCCAGTAGTAGTCGGGGCCTGAAGAGTAAAGCCCCATACACACTATCAGATTTTCTGCTGATTTTTGTCTTCAGATTTACCAAAACCATGTAGTGCAAGGGCCTACCTGATTGCATACAAATTGAAACTCCTAAGGTTTGACCTCATATTATATGGTTTTGGTAAATCTGAAGGAAAAAATCAGCAGAAAATCTAATAGTGTTTATGGGGCTTTAGACTTGACAGGCTGTGAGGCAGGCGGCGGCGGGCAAAGAGCCGTGGATTGATGCCATTACAAGTAAAAAAAAATATATGTCCCCGGATTTCATTTTAAAAATCTGGTCACCTTAATTTATCACCATCAGTCATTTAGGACAACATTGGATCATTCAGAGATCCTCGCTGAACTTCTGGAGTGAGTTTGCTGCACTGAAAGTAAAGGGGCCGAATAATTTTGCACGCACCACTTTTCAGTTTTTTAATTGCTAAAAAAGTTTAAAATATCCAATAGATTTCGTTCCACTTCACAATTGTGTCCCACTTGTTGGTGATTCTTCACAAAAAAATAAAATTTTATATCTTTATGTCTGAAGCCTGAAATGTGGCAAAAGGTTGAAAAGTTCAAGGGGGCCGAATACTTTCGCAAGCCACTGTATCTTGTTTGTGTATTGTGTGGATTCTGACCAAATCCTTTTGGGATAGGAGCACCCTATTCCCTCATTAAGTACCTCTCATTAGTGTCCACTTGTGTCATAGGTGGAGACCTTTAAATTCTCCCATTTAGAAGAGTTTAGCTCTCATGGTTCAGAGAAGCAGGATCTCACAAATCTATGGATAGTGTAGGACCCACTAATCTTGGGGTACTTTGTCGCAGTAAGTGGTTTTAGCACCATATAGCAATATGGTGTGACCAAATCCCCATATTTTTGAAAATGTCTTTTTGAGAATGTTTAGGTGTTTTTAAACTAGCCTTGCTGGAGGTGAATGTTTTTTTGCATGTGTGCGCTGTAATATTTTTCTTCTATTGTATGGTCTTATGGCTGCACCAGCTTTAATGAGAAGGTGTGCCCCCCAAATATCTTGTTTTTGATCATGATAGCCAGGACACTAGTATTTCCAGATGAAGATCCCAGCAATGGCAGCCTCCATATTTCTCTCTGTACAGTCTTCACTTATTACTGAATACGGATGTCATAGAATCTGTATAAATGGCGGTAGTAGATGTGTATGGGGAAGATCATGATAACACAATGAATGTTATGATTATCTACAATACTTTGCTATCAGCTGTGCCATTGTAGTGGTGACAGGGCCACTTTAAGAGAATCTATGTATACTCTCATTATACTAGATTTCTGTACCGCCCCACAAAGTATTTGTTCATAACTTTATTAGTCTACTTACACAGAACGTTTATGTTAATTCCACCTTTTGAAAAACATATTGAACACATCCACACAGACGAAAAAAATGTGCATTTTTTTTATTTTTGTATTTGAGCCTGAAAAGAATTACGACCACGATCAGTGGATGGCGGGTGCAATGCTCAGGCTCCTGCAGACCTTTTCTTCCAGCTGCAGGTCTATACAGAGGTTTCTTCTCAAACTCTTTGAGGTGTCCCTCTTAATTCTTTTAAATTGTTTAAAACTGTACTAAAGGATATATCTTTAATGAGAGCCTCACATTAAATATGAATAAAATGGCATTGCTCCTAGAAAACAATGTGGCCAATATTAATAAAGATCACCTTCTCCCCTCTTCTGCCACAAGCTTGATCTATCTTGTTCCAGAATTTTTCCAAGATCTGCACAACAGAAAGAGAGGCCTGGAGCGAGGGAATGAAAAGGACTAGCAGAGGGCCGGCATGACAAGGTGATAAGGGAACAGCATGGGGTTAATAAAATAGTGAAAAGGTGGGGGATTAATGATTGGATGAGAAATGGGAATAGGTGGAGCTGAGTTTTAAGGAGCAGGGGGGTGACCCGGGCAACACTGCAGGGGATCGTGTCAGAGGAACAGTTTCCCACCCTGCCTCCCTGTGTTTTGTGTTTTAATTTTTCTTTATTTCAGGTAAAAATGGACATGTCATGGCAGCAAGGAGATGGTGGTGGTGGTCTTTGATGGTGGCAAGTAACCTATGGGATGGAAGTGTGGGGGACCCATCGGTGGTATGGACCCACGGTGTATTCAGTTAACACGGGTTAACTGGATGATGGTAATGGTGGCACTACGGGAATGGGTTTGTCTCTGAGCTGGTGTGACATGGCTGGAGGCCTAATACACAAAAGCCCGCAGTGTGGAAGTGGAACAGAGTTATGTTGGAAAGTGCCGTCAAAGACCACCGGGGGGGAGCAACTGATATTCTGGAATTTTCTGTTATGGTTAAAATGTTTGATGCGCACACCCCCCGTAGGAGCTGCTAAATAGTTTGTTCCTTTCCGCCAGTGTGTTCCATTACCCCCCACTTCCCTGCATTGATGACACCGCAGACAGTCTTGTAACAAATAACAAGAAATTTTATTCTTTCCATTTGCATGTGGCAGAAAGAATGTGAACAAATTCTCAGAAAATATGAGTTGCCTTCTTAACTTGGTTCCTGTAATGGACTGCAAATCTTCTCCCTCCTGTTTACTACTATTTCCCAACCGCTCAGCATATCCAATTAAAGTCCTAAGAACAACACTCTGAATAGAGTTCCTGGACAGACAGATGGAATTTTCCCCCCGGATGATCTTCAGCACCCTCAGTCCTTGGAAATACTGCCCCCCTGGGTTTGCACTCATGTGTACATTTGAGCGACCGTCCATGTTTGCCATAAGAGGGTCCTCTCCCAGTTTTCTTTTTCATCTGTTGGTAATAGCAGCCTCTCCTTTTTAGATGTTGCAGGTTCCCACAGTGATCATCTCCATCTCTCCTCCTGTGAAGGCATGTTCCCCTCCCCGGAGGGGAGAGTTCTTAAGCTGCACCAGCTTCTACATTATGTCTTCCTTTGCTGTTCTCTTCCCATCAGCCAACCACCTTGAGCATGTGACCCACAGTTTATATAGGCCTGTAAGCCCCTACCCATACAAATTAATGATAGGCTCAGGGTGAGCCATACAACTAACTACATCCTGTGTCACATCAACCTGTCCTCCAGCACCTCTCACTGGTCAAACAAGGCGTCACTTCTGACAGAATGCAGGTGGTCACACTCCCCATTCTACTCTGTCATTCCTCCCCACCAAAATAAACCCAGCCAGGCTTAAACCAAACAGGGTAATGCCTGGAATTTTTACATAACTCTTACCTTATCTAACTATCTAGCATACACCTAAGTAGGTGGGCGCTACATGTTTATACTGTATATTTTGAATATTTGTGAATAAAAAGGCTGCTATGGCCAGTTATACTCCAGTTCAAGTGTGGTCTCGTTAACAAGTAGGTAATGATAAGTGGGGCGTGTTTTGGAGTATGATAATGGTGGCAGTCTTCTGAAGGTTGGACATCTTATCTACACTGGTCATGTGCAGTGCACCACAACAAGCAACTTTGCATTGTGGTGTGTTGTGTTGAGAGAAAATAATCTATAAATCAATGCTCTGCACATTGCTATACACCGTTTCCATTTCAAACAAACTTTGCATAAAAAGAGGGATTTTTGGTTCACATATATCGCAATACATGTTTAAGCTGGCCAACTACGTCAAAGTGATCCCTCTCTGGCCATTTTTTTTTTGCTTCCTATACATACAGAGCAAGGCTTAGCGGTTCCAGTATAAAAACATTGCACCTACAGGGAAGAAATTCTTGGTGGTATCACTGTGTCTTTTGACACAGGGCACAAAGTTTGACTGTTTCTATCAAAAGTTAGACGCTGTAGGTGCAGGACATAAGTTCTTGGTGGTTTCTTCTGTATGTATAGGAATTAATGATGGCATGTTTTGCAGGTGAATTCCAAAACTCCCAGTTGATCCAGAGGAAGGCTAAAAAACCTCTTGTGCAGCATGGTGTAGTTTTTTCCAAAGGGGAGAAAATTCCTTCCTGACCCTCAAAGGCGAACGGATTATTCTCTGGATCAACCATCTGTGGTGAGCTGTCAGTGGGCACATGGCCTGTATAGTAGCTTTGAAAACCCCCCTCTTCTACTCTCTATGGCACTTGCAGGATAGATCTGTGGCATTTTGATTGGTCATCGCCAGCACAGAACATCGAGTGCTGCAGATAGAAGATGGAGAAGGGCAAGGATTTCAAATCCCTGGACGACTACACAGGCTCCGAGGGCGCTAACAGTTCATCACCCTGGAAGGTAAGTACAGCTGAAGATGTAAAATGTTAGCTCATTTTATTCTCTGTAATACTTCGGTATGTACAGGATTTGAGCCTTAACAGCTGTTGGTACAATATGGAACTCACCTGTTGATCCAGTTGAAGGCGAAAAACCCTTATGAAGCATGGCATAATTTGCCCCAACAGGGAAAAAATTCCTTCCTGACCCCCGAAGGCGATCGGATTACTCCCTGGATCAACCATCTGTGGTGTAAATAATGTTGGTAAAAATTCTGTGATGTTAAGAAATTGCGTAGAATTGTTTTTTCTGAATCTTCACAGGACGATCTCATTGTCTAATGCAGATTTACATGCATGCCCACATGCTGTTGATGTATGTGAACATGGGTAAGTATATCTCCTCTCCTAATTTACAATATTTTGTTGCGCTAGGGGACGACAGCTATGGATGGGGGTGAGCAATATACAAAGGGATAGTAAGTTATATAAAAAAATAAAGAATTAAAAGATATCAATTTAAATAACAGTCATGTGTGAGTTACAATACATTTATATGATAAAAATAATGATAATAGAAAATAAAAAATGAAAAATAAAATATGAAAAATGGTAAAAAAAGTCCAGGGATGGTGCTGGGTTGATGAACAAAAGTCCAGGCATAAAAACTGGGATAAAATGAGTGGAGAGGGGGGGGAGGGGGGAATGCAGAGTATAGGTCTATGACCTCAGGGGGAGAGATGCAGATACAAACACAGGAGGCAGCTTGCTTGAAGGGCAGAATTCACCTTTGGAGGGAGATAAAAAGGAAGAAAAGCAGCGCCGACCTAAGTGCAGTACTGTAGCATAAACATTTATTACAGGTTAAAATGCACTCACTCAGAGTAAGGTGGATACAGGCACATCAAGTAAAAAATCCATCCGGGAAGCTGTGTGGTGGGCAGCAGGGCTCCACAGGGGGCGATCCTGAAAGCTGGAGTGTGTTACACTTGTCTCCTTGTCCCGTCTGACGGCGCAGGTGGTAACCAGTGTCACAGGCTGGGTTGAGACAGGCACAGCGTGGATCGTCTGTTAAGTTGTATTTCCCGGGTATCAGTGACGCTGGGGGCGTGCACGCGTTCGGAGCATGCGTGCTCCTTCATCAGGCCTGATGAAGGAGCACGCATGCTCCGAACGCGTGCACGCCCCCAGCGTCACTGATACCCGGGAAATACAACTTAACAGACGATCCACGCTGTGCCTGTCTCAACCCAGCCTGTGACACTGGTTACCACCTGCGCCGTCAGACGGGACAAGGAGACAAGTGTAACACACTCCAGCTTTCAGGATCGCCCCCTGTGGAGCCCTGCTGCCCACCACACAGCTTCCCGGATGGATTTTTTACTTGATGTGCCTGTATCCACCTTACTCTGAGTGAGTGCATTTTAACCTGTAATAAATGTTTATGCTACAGTACTGCACTTAGGTCGGCGCTGCTTTTCTTCCTCCTTTATATCTCCTCTCCTGGATTCTTTGATGGTTTTGGCATTATAGCCGATGGAGAAAGTTAGTCGTCCATTTCCATGTCCATGGGCTGTAAAAAGAAAACATAATGCGTCATATTCAATGTTTATAGATCTCTGGACTTATTGTTTAATAATGACCAGCTCTTCCAATACAAATTAGAGCCAACCTCTTCTTCCTCATTTCCATGTAGTGAGGGAACAGATGGGACATAAATCTAGAAGCAGACTAAGTGTCTATGGTGATCACTTCCACCACATGGTGTTGGGTGACGTCACATCTTATAGACCTCATAGGGATTGTATCATGTACCATTGTACCATCTCACTTCCACTCACTCCCAACTGTGCACCATTGTGTCTGGTGCATAGAAAGTTATGTTCTTATTTTCTCCTCTCATGTAAAAGGGAACAATTGACTGGTTAGTCTGTGAGGTTTTCCTGCATTACCTGAGTAATAAAAGTTATATCACTTGGCTCTGTATAGATTAGGAAAGAACTCTGACTACTGTGCGTCTCCTTCTGGGCGGTTCTTTTCAACCCAATAGAGCATCTTAGCATGTGAAGACACACATATAGACTAGTACAGGTGCTGGATGCAAAAATAAATGAGTTTGAGTTCTGCTTTGATAGAATTATAAAATGTGCATATTAGTGATTTGCCCCATGTGGCATCTTCTGCCCCCTCAGTCCCATGATAAAGTGTTACCATGATAAAGTGTTTCCCCTGGTAAAAAGAAGCCAAACTACCCAATAGTCAAGCCAATGACTAGACTTGTCAGCTAACCTACATTAAACCCCTAGAGCAGCATCAGCAGTAGTAGGCCCAGAAGCCTTTCCTGTTGCTATTCAGAGTTAAAAAGGTCTTCTCCTGCTTACTCCTTTTATGAAGTCCGCCAGGTCAGGGTCCATTTCAGGGGGGTAATTGGGATGGCTGAAGTTCACCTCTCTCCTGTATTCATCAAAGGTCATGCTCCTAAATGGCATATGCTTTGTGGCCAAGATGTAGCTAATGACTCCTAGTGAAAACCAGTTAGGTTCAAACTGGTAAAAGTCATTGTTGACAACCTGCCAATCCAAAGAAAAGACATCATTAAGTACATTGGTCAGTACAGAAAACCAGAATACATCAAAGAAACCCACAAAGTTAATTTTTAAAGGGGGCTCATAAGCTGACCCATTATCTTATAGGAAGCATAAGCCCCCCCCCCCCCCAACTTAGTATTTTATATATAATTCATTATAATGTATATTCATCAAACACATATTCTAAAGGATGTATTTATAAAGCTGTGGTGTGTCCTTTAAATGGCCATACTGCTGCTTTACAAAAATAAATATTTATAAAGCAGAGTGGAGTGTGTTACAAAGGTGCTGCTAGTGACAGAAGTTTTCCATTAGTTTCTTATATCAGTTGGTTAGAAAAGTGGGAAGACATTAGGTACCCATGTATATATGTGCCTTTCCTCAAACTCCCCTCTGCACACATTTTACACAGGTATATGGTCTACAATAGAATAGAATTAGTTACCTATGGAGGATGCCATTACTGTGAAGGAACTCTAGTCCACACGATATTTCCGCCACAATGAATCTGTAAAAGAGAAAACATTTTTTAGAGTGTGGAGTGGAGTGTGAAGAAAGGACAGTGTTTGTTTTCTATGAGGGTAGTGGGGGCATCTTGTAAAGTCCCCTGGATTGTTTATTATGGGAAACCTGTACTGGGAGAATATAGAGACTGTGACTGCTGACGTCTCCTTCTGAAAATACTAGTTGCCTGGCTGTTATCCTGATCCATTGGTTTCTGTTCATTCTCCATCACTGATTGGGATCAAGTAAGAACAGAAGTTCTGAATAAAAAAAGGGGGTGATGCAGAAAGCATGAAAGCCAGAGCTGGGGAGGACTGGCAACTTGTGGCCCAGGGGGCAAGTACAACCCAGAGGCCCAAGGTGCCGCAACTTGGCCCCCCTCCCACTCTCCCTTTTCCCTGCCTTCTCCTGACCCCCACCTCCCCAGAACGTGCCTCGCGTGCGACCCATAGGTTGCACTGTGGTATGATCTGTCTTTCTGACAGATCAGTGTACCGGGCCACTGCCAGTACTATGTGATCGCTGGGACCAGTCACAGCAGATCACATGATAATTGTACACAATTAATGGCATCTATTCATGCCATTCATTGTATACTATTGTCTTGATCTCTGTGATTGGTCACAGTGATCACATGGTACAGACAGGGCCAATCAAAGCTAATGACAATAGTAAACACTGAACGAATAGATTTATATAACATATATTTATGTATATAACAGTGAAATTTACAGGTATGACCACTTGCCGACTGGCCGCAGTAAGAAAGCACCCCCTAGGGACACACTAAACTCTTTGATTGCCCCTGATGTTAACCCCTTCCCTGCCAGTGTCATTTATTCAGTGTCAGTGTATATTTTTGGCACTGATCACTGTAATAATGTCACTGGTTCCCAAAGAAGTGTCAAAAGTGTCACTTAGTGTCCCACCTGTCCCCTGCAATGTCAGTCCCACTAAAGATCACTGATTGCCACCATTACTAGTAAAAAAAATAAAAAATTAAAATGCCATAAATCTATCCCATAGTTTGTAGACATTATAACTTTTGCGTAAACCAATCAATATACGCTTATTGGGATTTTTTTTAACCAAAAATATGTAGCAGAATACATACTGGCCTAAACTGATGAAGAAATTTGATGTTTTACATTTTTTTATTGGATATGTTTTATAGCAGAGAGTAAAAAATATATATTTTTTTTTAATTGTCAGTCTTTTTTTGCTTATAGCACAAAAAATAAAAACTGCAGAGGTGATCAAATACCACCAAAAGAAAGCGCTATTTGTGGGAAAAAAAGGACATACATTTTATTTGGGTACAGTGTCGCATGACTGCGTAATTGTCAGTTAAAGTAACGCAGTGCCGTATCGCAAGGAATGGCCTGGTCATAAAGAGGGGTAAATCTTCCGGAGCTGAAGCGATTCATTTACAATGCTATTTGTAATATGCAGCATAGAGGGTGTTAATGTACAGCCACTGATCAGTGATACATTAGTGGCAGTGGCACCAGTGGCAGTGTATGCCACTGGTGCCACTGCCACTAATGTATCACTGATGCTGGAGCATAAAGGGGTTAATTAACACTGATTGTGCCACTGCCACTAATGCAGCACAAAGGGGTTCATTAATTGCCACTGGTCACTAATGCATCAGTGTTCAGTGACGGTACATTAACCCCCTCCATGCTGCATATTACAAATAGCATTGTAAATTAAGGAAGACCCCCCCCCACACTGGTTCACTGGCTCCTTGTGGGTCGCATCGGCAGCAGCTGCAGCTTTCCCTTTTCCCTTTCCATCCCGCCTCCCGGCCTTTGAATTACGTCATGCCAGGCCGGGACTCAGAAGCTCATATCAGGCAGAGATCACTGCATCACCCCGCCTGACAGGGAAGTGACTGTGCTGGCCGGATGTAGAAGGCAGAGCACACTCAGAACACTTGTACCACTCCGCAGCACAGTAGTAGACAGTAGTAGTACAGTGTAGTGGCGGCCGGTGGCTGTGTAAATATAGCGCTTGTACCCGGCCTTTTTATGGGGCATCAGGGCAGCCCAGGGGGAAATTGCCAGCCTGCCCCTGTATGAACTACACTCTATTTGTACATTACACCTTGAGTGTTCAAAAAAAGTTTTACTACAGGACATGCAAAGCTTGTTTTTATGCATTAGTCTGGTTGTAAAACATACTGGATGGTTACATAACATTCTCATCATTAGGCTCCTTTATCAAAGCTAAAACATGGATCAAACCAAATTTCAAAGACCTGATGTTCTTTTCCTCAATGGATTTTATCGCACACAATCCAGCTTTATAGAAAAGTTTTGTTTGATGAACTATTTTTGTCAAATGTCCAGAATATATAGTATATCACTGTAAACAAGTTTTATGAAATAATCTCGTGTTTACATTTGTTTTCTCACAATTCAGCACTGAAATCTTCTATTGAAAGAGATACCCCTCTATAATTGCAAACCAGAGTAAATTCACACGGTCCAATAAGGCAATGACAGTTGGTGAGGGCTGCAGCTCCAGTAACACTTAGGGACTCAGAGGATACTGGCATGTCTTTTTATAATTATAGACATTCCAATATGTATCATTAGTGTATCAATCAGAACTTAGCAAAGACAGCTTCCCTCACTATGCAGCACATGCAAAAGTAGTAGAACTAAATTAGCTTTAAGGACTTGCTACCTTACAGGAAAAATAATTATAGATCATATATAACTCCAGGCTTAGTACACTTTCAGAGGGCTAAATACAAACAAACATCCTGAAGAAAGATGGCATAAAGTGCAACGACTAGCTACAATTATGTGAAAACGTAGGCACATTCCAGTAATCAATATACTCATTGGCGTCCACAGAACTTTTTTCAGGGGGGGGGGGGGTCATTTTAAGGTCACCAATGCTCCGCCCCTTTTTTTGACAATGTCATGAAGGGGAGGGGCTTAGTCATTATCACATAAAGCGCAGACATGCAAAGGTTTGAGAAACCTGATGCAAAATTTTAATAGAAGGATCAAGATGCCATTGTCTGATTAGCAATTTCTAATCTGTTTTTGTTTACAGAGGTTTCCAACACTGACTTTTCTTTCAGAACATGCCAGCACCATGGCTCTGTTGTTTCAATATTTATATTCATTTACCCGGAGGAGGTATGCATATAAAAATTTGTAACTTTCCTAAAATTGTTTTTAATCTGCATACAGGCTCTGGCATAGAAAGCATTCAGACCCATGGGTCAGCATTACAGCCACGTAAAGAGCATTTTTAGAAGGTTAGCAATGATATCTCCCGCATATCTATCATGAAATAATTAAGTTAACACCTTGACCGCAATTATACGTAAGTAGTGCTGTTAGATGAGTTCCAGAACATGGACAAAGGCTACCTTGCCTCAGACAGGTGCTGGTGCAGGTGGACAGCTCACACTCAGCTCTTCAGGCGTGCTCCTTTCCTTCCCTCAGGCTCTGAGCCACACTGCCCGGAGAAGATGGAGGAGGTGGGTGGAGCCAAAATTGACCAGGCGCAAAGAAGGAAGAAGTTCCTCCTCCACTTTGAATGCTGGGGCCTCACCCGGCTCATGATGTGACGTCAGTGGTTGCTAGACAACAGGCAAGTCTAGCAACTAGTGCAGCAGACAGCAGGGAGGCCAGCCGAAGGTGCAATAGGAGAGTCTAGGGAGTCAGGGCAGAGCCGCTGCTGCTGAATGTAACAGTGACTGCCACAGCTTTGGTGCCCCCTGGTGCGGCAACTTGCGGCGGCTGAGCACGGTGCACCCTGGGCACGCGCCCAGGATCAGCCCTGAGTGTCTGTGTGTGGACACTTTGCTCCAGGGGGGCACTTGCCCCCCCCCTTGCGGATGCCCATGAATATACTGCATTTCTATTACTGTGCAGCCCTCTTTTTGGGGGAAGGGGTTATGAGAAGTGACCGTCCCCAAACAGGATATTGCGTTAAACCTGTTGGTAAATAACACAACTAGAACCTTCATTAAGTGGAAGAGTGGGTTTTATAACAAAATTGACTGTGCCTCCAACCAAGACAGGGCCTCTGTGAGCAGAAGGGATTTCCTTCCTGGGAAACTAACCAGTAATCTAAGCAAAGTAATTAGGAGCAGATGAACTACTTCAGCCAGCATATAACATTAACCATACATTTTAAATGCACACCAGTATGGAAATAATATGAGCTTTATATAATAAAAGATTAATAACAGTACAATTAATGTACAAACAAGTATTATCAGCAAAAGGGCCAACAAGAGTCCTGGTGTAATTATGCATATATACCCTGTGTCACGATCAGGGGTCAGGCTCGAAGACCAGTTGCTATAGCAGTAGCGGGACTACCACCGACCAGCAGGATAGGTACACAGGCAGTCTCCCTGGCGGCCGATGACACGGGCTTCCTTGAGGTGCGGAGTCTAAGTACTAACCGGTAATCACCAGAGCTTCTGATGGTAAAGATGGATTTTGCTGCATTTTAGTACCAGGATGCGGTCCTCAGAACAGAACACAAACACAAAGAGCACCACTCTAAGTGCAGCATTGTCAGGGCTAGGCTCAGCCCTTCCTTCTCTGAGCTGGCCGCTCAGCTGTCTGCTATTTGCCAGCTCCTTTCTCTCCACAGTGACTCAGCTGTTGATTACCTGCTCATCAGTCCTGCCTACTTAAAGCCGTCCAGCTCACTTCATCTCTGCCTTCGCCTTTGGTCACATCTCTGAGACTTTCTCCTGCATTCCTGTTGAAGACTTGCTCTGCTAACATCCCTTCTGGATCCTGATCCTGCTTGCTGTACTACTACGTTGATCTCTGGCTCTCTGACATTGGCATTGACTGACTACCCAATCTGGTTACTGAACTCTGGCTATGTATTGACTACGCTTACTCTGTTTACCCTTTTATTATTAAACAAGTGTGATTAACTGTACTTCTGTCTCGGTCTGATTCATGGTTTCTGCATGCAATAAAATACCATAGATTTATAGTGTACAATTGGCAATTTACAGTGTAGTAGACCTGCCTGGGGTTGGGAGGGCAGTTTGCCTGTGGAGGCAAAAATTTCTGCACCCTCTAGGGTCTGGCTGGGTAACGTGCAGCGTGTGTGGGTGCTGGAGAGACCAGGTATTGGGTACCTGGTCTCTCCAGCACCCACACACACTGCATGTTACCAGGCAAGACCCTACACAGTGCGGACATCCTTGCCTCCACATGCAAGTCCCGGTGCAAGTGCCCTCCCGACCTCAGGCGGGTCTGATATGCGCTTTTGATGTCTACTACACTGTAAGTTGCCAATTGTGCGAATAAATCTATGGAATTTTATTTCAAGCCGCACTTGGATTCGTGCTCCTTGTGTTAGTGTTCTTGGATTTGTACAGCGTTTCCTTCATCTCCCGGGAGCTGCCTTCTGATTGTCTCTGCCTGCCTGCCATTGCTGTGCTTATCAAAACTAATGTATTAACCCGCGCTCCCTAAACTATAAAGTACAAAAAAACAAAACAAACAAACAGGCTGCAAACCAAATAATTGTGTTCCCACAACTGACAATGACTAAAAAAGTGTAAAATTGTCTGTGCCTAATAATCAATGACAATATGCATCCAAACAATACCATCCAATGACAAAATTAATAAAACGGATAATAAACTCAAATCTTCATATACAGTGAATAACAAAGTTCATATGTGTCCGATGTTTCTTCTATGTTTATAGTTCTTCAAAAGTGTAATCCTTATATTGTGCATTTCTTCACCCTTGTGGGTCTTAAATGATATATAGTGATTCCCACCACCGTTCACCACTGCGCCCACCTTAAAGTGGATGTAAACCCGATTCATGAAATTTGAGCTGGGCACATATATCTGCAGTGTTTTCTTATCTCTCCCCAAAGTACTGAGTCCCCTGGCTTTCTCCTGCTTCGTAATTCTGTTATCAGCATGAAAACTTCTGACAAGTCCTCCATTAACTGTGATAAAACCAGCCTACATTTTGTGTAGGAGAGGGTGTTATAAATAGGTTAGAGGAAAGCTGCTCTACTCACAGGAGAGCTCTAAAGGTCTCTGCCTATGTGGAGGGGGGAGTGTGCCTTTCCTTCAATCAGCTGTCTCCCAGTGCAATCCAACACTACACTGCTACTGCTGAATGAGGAAGTGAAAATTCTAACACAATCTGCACTTTATAAACAGTATATAAAGTTGAAGACAGCAGATATACATGTAAAACTTATGTAGGAGGATTTGTTTAATCTCTGTGTATTATCTGAGGCTGTTCACTTCACTGGGTATATGTGAGGGTTTACAGTCACTTTAAGTTTAGACCTGTCTCCAGGTCTAAAAACACCTTCCCCTGCTGGGTTTCAATTCCCGACTCATCAGCTGCTCAAATTCCTTCTGTCCTCCTCCCCTCTCTGGGTTCAATTATGCTTGTAGGGCTCTTTATACTTTAAATGGATCCTCCTTCCTCCTCCCTCCTCCATTCCTTAAAGTGGATGTAAACCTGAAATGTTTTTTTAATTAAGGCTTGCACCTTTTACACAAACAGTTAATCCAGCTCTGAGCAGTCCTCTTATCTTTTTTCAGTGAGATAAAAATGGTCAGACACAGAAATAGACATCCATTTCTCCCCCTTGCTGTGAGTGACAGGTGATATCTCATGCAGGAGTGTGAGAGAGGCATTCTGTGTACTTCAGATCCCCTCCTCTTTCTTCTCCAGCTCTCCCAGGATTAGCTGCTCCATACATCAGCATGATTGGGCATGCTGAAGTCATGTGCTGACTTTCCTGGGTTTTGACTGGATGTTAGTGATCATGGGGCATAATCCAGAAGACCAGCAGAAGTTCAGTGTAAGAAATATTGATGCCTGGCCAAAGGGAATGTAGAGGTGGGCGGGGAGTCTACTGACATCATGACTCCACCCACCAAGCTCCAGACAACAGACCCACCCAGAGAATCTGCAGGTTTTGGGTCTCATAACAGACAGAGGGGAGACATTTGACAGGCAAGGATACATGCAGGAGGCATGTATATCCTTATAAATAACCACTATGGCAGTAGTTTAGAAAGGATGAGAGTGGGATTACATCCACTTTAATCAAACAAATTGCTCCCAATGGCGTAGTATATAAAGATATTTTATTCAATTTTATTCAAACAATAGTAGACTTACATTAAAAATAGCAGCCTAGTGCTTCCACACAAATTTCCAATGGAGCATTGCTGTACTTGTTTTAGTGTGTCCCTTGGTGCCATTACCATCCACTGTCACCTTGGATCTGCTGTTTCCTCTACCTTTGCACCATCTACTACTGGATATGCTTTGAAGGATCAAACAGAAGCATAGTCAGTAAAACAATCCAAAAGGTCAGTAATAAGTAGTTGCAGGTTGGGATCCGGCAGAAGTGTAGTCGAGGAACAAGCCATGAGATGATAATGAGTGGTAGCACAATATGGACAGCAGCAAGGAAGACAAGAGTGAGATACTGGCCGGACAGAGCACAATATTCAGACAAACAGGAAGTGCAGAGTCATGGCTTAAATCAGAAAGTTCATGGGAGGAGCAAAGAATTCAAGGTTCAGCAGGAGTCAAGGCACAAGGTGAGGTTGTCCAGTGGATTAGACAGAGAGCCGTTCAGCAGAGAAGAGTCATAACCAGACACAGCGGAGGTCCCAGGTTCAAGTCCAGGACCTGAAACCCTGGTATATACTGTATAGTTATTAATAAAGATGCCCCCAAATGAATGCTGCAGCAAAGTTCAATTGCAAGGGCCTCTGAGAATGAACGCATTGCTGCATCTGTTATGGTGTTAAAGACAAGATCAGCGGTGATGAGGAAATCCTCCAACCAGCCTGGAATGCAGCTACTCACCAGCAGGAACTGTGGTGTTGCACTGGAACTCAAAGTCAGCCTTACTACTCTGCAGCTCCCTGGTAGTTTCTAATCCATCGTGCAACCTGATTTCTCACCACCAGAAGTCCCCTGGACCTGTAAAGTATTGCAGCCTTACTGTCTATTCAGACTTGGGGTAGGTAGAAGTGGAAGTTACTCACTCAGTCCTTTTAAGTGATTCCTGGAATCCAAGATGCTGCTGTAGAGGCACACTGATATACAGGCCTGGACTTGATTTCAGGGTATCTTCAGCTAAGCCTAGCTGAGGCTGGTAAAGGTGGTGAAGATACCAGCTGCTTCTTCTCTCAGAGCCCCAGCACAGGGGACTGGACCCTGGACACTGGATTCTGCTCCCTGACTGCCAGGCTCCAGAATATTTAAGGGTTGCCCCCCCCCCCACCCCACCTACTGGGCCTCACCTCCCCAGGGATTGGTGGGAACTCCATAAATATTCAGGCTGCAGTATCTGCTCCTCCACCCACTACCAACAGAGTTCTAGAAAACTGGGGTAGCAGAACCATACCCACTGGAGCACTGCACAGCCAAATCACAACAAATTAACCCCTGCCCCTCTGCCTACAGAGGAGCCAACTAAATGTACCTCACCTAGCAACTAGGAGGGTGAGATATATATATATATATATATACACACACACACAGAATCTATAGGCAACAAGAAACACTATTATATATAGGAGCATTTGCCTAGTAATCCTGTATTCTGGTCTGGGTTCAGCAACAGCTCTCCAATGGGGCCATGTGGTCTCAATGAAACCTCATTCTCTTCACATACTACTTCTGGGATATTTAACCCACAAATGCACAGAGGAAGTGCTATACATTAATTCTGTGATAGCAGCTACTTACAAATACAGACAGTAGAGAGCAACAAAGCCCTACACAATCCCAATGGTGAGACCTTTACACCCAGTCAAACACAACACACTGTGCATATAAACACCAATGTAAGAAACAGTGTTGTGCTCCCCCCATTACAATGGCTTGCTGAGGAAAAACAACAAGTTAGTAGCAATGCATGCCAGGTGAAGCAAAATTAAGCAATATGTTGACTAAACTGGAAGCTGCTCCTACCCAAGCATTGTACAAGTGTGGCTGAGTGATAAATCTGGGTTTCCCCAAATTATCATATGTCAAAATAGGTGGAGGATGTCTGCCCTTTCCACACATCCCTTTGAGGTTATCCTGTGTTTTCAGGCACTAAACTAGGACTTTGAGCCGTGGGAAGGGATGGCACTGGCTGTGTGCAAGGACAGGGCACTGACTAGAAGTGCTTACTAATTGAGGCACAATCTCTGGAGAGTCAGGGTTCAGTGGCTTTCTTAGGACAGAGAGTACCGTTGGGCTAAAGACCTCAGTAACTACAGTCCAATCACTTTCATGGTTATCAGGAAGATCAGATGAGAGGTCTGCCTGAAGATGGGGTCAGTCACTCTGAAGTGTCTTCTGAGCCCACTTTACCACTATCCTGAGGGATAAGTAGCAAATGATTTCTATGCCAGGCTTTAATCCTAGCTTCTTGTCCCCTTATTTTGTATATTGGGACACTGGGCAATATGTTCATGACTGTAAAAATCTCTTTCTGCCATCAGTCAGCCACCTTACGTTTTCCAGATGCTCCCAAGTTCCCAAGGAATCTGGTCTATATTCCCATCGCACACATTCCTGGATCACAGGTTCATCTGTAGCGGGTGCTGTGGCGATTACCAACTGGACACTGTATATATCACAGATTAATACACATATTCAACAGCACACCATGAATCTTCAATTGCAGTCCAAAGCTTTTATTGCAGAGAGATCACATCACAAAAGAACAAGCAAGACCTGCCTGATGAAGGGGTCCTGTGCGGCTTTGAAACATTGCACTTATTCTTTTGTGAGGTGATCTCTCTGCAATAAAAGCTTTGGACTGCAATTGAAGTTCCTTAGCAAGACTCAATTGCTTTCAAATCTCTGTATCTCACACGGAGATCAAACCTTCTTTAGTTCCCTTTGTTTTAGCTGTATTTGCTTCAGCTATGTGGTAAGCTGATTTGAGGTTATCTTTCAGGTGAGCCACATATTGATAATGACTAATACCATCAGTCGAAACTCCTATGAGGAGGTCAATTGGCAATTTAGGCTCTTTCCCTGAACATTACTGGCAGAGCAATGGTATGTAATGTGCTGTGGATCCTGGTATGCATTAGGTGTTTTGTGGGAAAGGTGAAGGAAAGGTGAAGTTCGGGAGGGGCAGACCGCATAACATAAGGCAGAGTTTTACCCTGTGATATCATCATGCTGGGAGGAGCCTCTTGAGACCTGCTGGAGGACAGGCATTTTCTTGGTACGGATCTTACTAGACACAAGCGTTGGGTTTACAATTTTAATGTGGATGGTTGTAACCCCTTTTGGTTTTAATAAATATAAGATTACATTGAGCACTATGTAGTCTCTTTCGATTATGTGAACTGAGGTCCATATATGCTGAAAGTTTACCATTGTACATTCTACAGCTTAGAGGTCCATCTATAATGATGAGTGCTCATGTATTTTTACATGGGTGAACACAAGGAACAGGATTTTGGCACATTATTTGTTGCATGGAAGAGTGAGTGCACATTTGACAACAGTCCTGCATTGGAATTTGGGACTGTCACAAGAAAATGTTTGGATTGTCGCATTTCACGATTTCACTCTAAAAAGGATTTTTTGACTATTGGCACATATTTGTGGACATATTCATTTTGTACTTTGAAATGTGGGACTGATATAAAATATAAATGTGCAAATACTGTATATATCAGTTATGTGATTATTGAATTTGGAGTATTTTATTTATGTGTAATTTAGAATTTTTGCAATTTTGAGGTGATTGTTGTTTTATTTATTTATACTTAATATTAGTTATAGATGGTGCGCTACTTTATTTATTCTACAACTGTCCAGTTTTTTGTTGAATCTGGGAGCTAGGAAGTCAAAGTGCCCCGCACCTGCACCAAAGAGTTTGAAACACCTTAAGATGAAGAGACCATTCTCCAGAATCCAGATGTTGATGACCAAGGAGGTTCATCTGCCAATTTTCCATGACTGGAATGTGTATGGCGTTCAGGGCAGGCATGAGAAGTCAGAATCAGGTTTCCTTTTTATTGAGATGTCCAACTACTGGTGGTGGTTGATGTAAGCCACTGTCATGGCATTGTCCAGCTTAATCATGGTTGGGTGACCTTGCAATTGACAGATCCAGTGTCAAAAAGGGAATCCAATGGTCTTGAGTTTCAGCGTATTGATCTGGAGCTGAGCTTCCTCTAAAGACCAAGTCCCCTAAACCAAGGACCTGACAGGCTAGCATTTGCTGTAAGCACCTTTCAGATCCCTGGGTAAAAGGATTTGCCCAGTTCCATTTCTAAACTGGAAAACCCCCACGCCAGGGCAAGCCTGGTTTTACTGATAAAGCACAAGGGGCAATTCAGAGACTGAGCCTGCTTGTTCCATGCTGTCAGAATGTTGGGTTGTAATAGTCTAGTGTGAAACATGAGAGATGGGTCTGCTATGAAGGAAGCCACCATTAGGCCCAGAATTCTAATGCAAATGTGAATGGTTGGGCCGCTCCTGGACCATAGGGTCTGATCAAAGCAGCAGAGAAACTGAGTTTGTCCAGGGAAAGGAATACCCTGCAGAGGGCTGTATCCAAGATCAGATCCAGACACTCCAAGTGATGAATCAGATTCATTACGGATTTCTGGAGATTTTGGATCCATCCGCATCTCTGCAGTTTCTGCACTGTGTGTCAGACATTGGCTGACAGAGACTGTGCTGACAGTTCCCTCAGCAAGAGACTGTCCAGATATCCAGTTATGTTGATACCGCAAAGGTGAAACAGAGCGAGAAACTTGTTGAAGACCCCAGGTGAACAGGGCAAGGGAAAGGCAACAGTTTGGTAATATTGTGTGCTGACTACAAAACGCGAGTAGCATTGATGTACAGGAAAATGAGGATTTGCAAGTAAGCATCCCTAATGTCCACAGAGATCATAAGATCTCCTGGGTACAGGAAAGTAATGATTAACGGGTGTATTTCATTCAGAATGCTTGAACTCAAAGGAATCCAACAATTTTTAGCTCCAGTATGGTGTGAATGCCTCCTTTTGCCTTGGGAACGGTTAAAGGATGTGAATAGAAACTCTGGAACTCCTCCTATTTCAGGACTATAGATATGGCTCCTAGATAAAAGAGCTGCTTTAGAGCAGTGTGAAGGTCTGCCTACCTTGCAGAGATGTTGGTAGGTTTTACAGCATGAATTGGGGTGAAGTAGGCCAAAATGCTAGTTTATATCCCCTGGACATGTCTTTCTGGATATCTGAAATTTCCTGGGACCAGATGACTGTGAACGCCGCCAGATGCCCCCTGCAGGCGGGGGAACCTCTTCACTGAGAGAAAGACTTGTTTCAGGACTTGACTGGATTAGGAGTCTAGGCCTTATGAACTGAATCCCATGCTTGAATTTGGATATGGAGACCAAAGAGAAAAAAAAGGATATTTTGCTTGTCTCAGAAGCAATTTTACCTGCTGAAGTGTTTGCCTTCTTTTTCAGGTGCAAAAGGCTATTTCTCTTTTTTTCCCCTCATGACTTCTTCCAAGGGTTCGCCAAAAAGTGTTCCTCCTAAAAAGGCATCCGCACAAGATGCTTCTTTCATGGGATTTCCACAGACCAACATTTGAGCAAAAGGATGCTCCTCATATGTACTGAAAGGAGACCCATCCTGGATACCTGGCAAAGTGCATCTGCCAGCCCATCAACACAAGGTGCAGGGACATGGCCAGGAGCAATAATTGCTAGGACAGAGGGACCCATTAGTATAGATCCAGGGTCCCAAACCATGTTCATAGCAGAGAAGGATTTAGTAGGTTGAGGCAGGTCACCTAGACTGGTGACCTTTAGCAAGGTTAATGCAGGCTAAACTAGGACAGAACTTCATCTTGCACCAAGTCCTGCAAAACAGATGAGGTGCCATTCTCATTCTCCTCTTCAGGAAGTACATAAGCAGCCAGAGGACCCTGTAATAGGACTGAAAACTTCCCCATGAATCCAGACAATAAAACCCCTCTCTCGATAAGTAGGAGTGAGGAGTATCTAAAGAGGTTAGGGGGCCACTGAGGATTGTAGCAAGTTTTGAGACCAGCAGTCTAGACATGCAGAACTAGGGCCCTTAAAGGGAAATACTGGAGTCCCAAGCAATCAGCCAAGCGTAGTGCAGCCCCAATTCAAAAAAAAAAAAAATTGGGACAGGGCCATGTATACTATGGTGTAGCATCCCCTCATCTTTTAACAACACTCTGGAAACATCTGGAAACTGAGAAGACAAGTTGCTGGAGTTTTGGGAGCAGAATGTTGTCCCATTTTTGCCTGAGAATAAGCTACTCTAAAACCTGGATATATATTTTAGCATTCATGGTGCCCTTCCAGATATGCCACCTGGCCATTCTATACGCACTAATGTACCCCCTTAACATCAGATATGTAGTATTTTGAACTGAGAGCTGATAACTAAGACCCCTTTCACACTGGGGCCACGGCAAAGCGCCGCTCATTTTAGCGGCGCTTTAGCAATCTTTAAGCAACGCTTTTCAGCCGCTAGTGAGGCGCTTTTAACCCCAAAGAAGGGTTTAAAACCCCCCATTTTGCGCCACTTCCAAATCGATTTTCAGGTGCTTCCGAAGCACTGCCCATTCATTCCAATGGGCAGGGCGTTTTGGGAGCTCTAAATACAGGGCTCCCAACCCACCCCAAAGAAGCGCACCTCCCGAGTGTGAAAAGTCACACTTGAATGAATGGGAGGTGGTTTTCAGACGCTTAGCAGAGGCTATTTCCAGCGCTAAAGCACCTGAAAATTGCCCCAGTGTGAAAGGGGTCTTACTGGAAAGTCCCTCTCCTCTTCAGTCCAGAGGACTGCACAAAAAAATGTAAAATTGCAATTTATCTGACTACAGAACAATTTTCCCCTTTGCGAAAGACCATTTTAAATGAAATTTGGCCCAGAGAAGATGGTAGCGTTTCTGGATTATGTTTAGATATGGCTTCTTTTTTGAATGATAGAGCTTTAACTTTCATTTTTGGATGGTATGGCGAGCTGTATTCACAGACAGTGATTTTGGAGGTATTTCTGAGCCCATGCCATCGCGTCCATCACATAATCATGCCTATTTTTATGCACTTCTGTCTGAGAACCCGAAGATTGCAGGCATCCAATATTGTGTTTCAGCCTTGTCCCTTGCGCACAGAGATTTCTTGAGATTCTCAATATCTTTTAATGATATGTTGATATACACTGTATTTAAAGTTTTTGCAGGTTTACATCAAGGAACATTATTCAGAAAGCTTTTCATAGATTGGTTAACCTCTGTCGATCTTAACTTCTCATTCATGTTACTGACCTGTTGCTAGTTAACCTAATTAGTTGCAAAATGTTCTTTCTGCTCGTCCTTGTTAGTAACACTTACTTTGACAACTTTTTGTTTCCCTGTCCCAACTTTTTTGAGACAGGTTGCTGCCATCAATTTCAAAGTGATCTTATTTTTTTTCTCAGAAAGATTTAAAACAAGCATTTACAGACCTTTAAAAATGCGGATCTGACATTTCCTGTGAGTGCTGAATCTGATGTGTTTTTGTATGTAATTGTAGGTGCAGCTGCTGGAGTACTATCACAGCTAAAAAAATATTGCTAGTTTAAGAAAATCTTGAGAAAAGAGCAAAGTGGTTTGCTTCTCTCAGAGCAGAGAGACATCTGCTATTCTAAGGACACTAGGAAAAACTTGAGGCTTGCTGGGAGTGGGAGGGGTTATACAGGGCTGTCCTTACTGCTTCGTTTGTCAGTGTCCAATAACCTGAAGGCAGCTGCATAACCAATTTGTACCAGGATACCATCCTGTGTCTTGTAATGTACAATTAAAGTGGTTTTAAACCTTTGACATAAAATATGAACAAGGCATAAACCTCTATAGTGTATCTCAATGACTTTCAGGTTCGGTTCACACTGTAACTGGCTGCGGAATGCACAGGAACGCTGTGCGTCCCCGTTCTCCGGTTCAGGGATGAATCAGGACCGAAACTTTGCCTGAATTCGGCCCTGCAGTGCGCTCCACAGCCGCCCCAGAGATATGTGAACCAGCTCCTTAGAGAGCCGATCACATTCTCCTGCTATGCAAATTGGATGCGGGGAAACTTGCATCCAATTTGCATAGTTGTGAACCCAGCCTTAATGTGAGACGAAGCAGTAGAGCACAATCATTATGTGTCAATGTAAAGCAGGAAGCCTGTGTATACCTGTATATTTACAAACTTTAGATAGAAATGTGTTTTTTACAAACAAAAGTTGTTGTTTATTTACAAGAGGTACACATTTACAGAATATTGAATACAGTGATATACGAGGGGATACATAGCAATGTTTAAAATACAGAATATATCTATCACGACCTACGTGGACATTATCAATAACACATATGCAAGTATTTATTGGTGTTTACCAAACACATGTATGTCATTTGCGTTGAGAGGTTTTTTTTTTTTTTTTTTCATCACATCAGTGTATATAATAAGGGGATATTTTACTAGAATCTATTCATTAGTTGTGTTGCATGTGGCTGCGTTGTTTAACCACAAGTCCCATACTTTCCCATATTTAGATGGGCAGCCCCTATGGGCATATATTTCTTTCTTATATGGTAAAACAGCATTAATGGCAGCTATCCATTCCTGGAGTGTTGGTGGTTCCCTCCTCATCCATTTTCTAGCTATGAGTAGTCTGGCCACAAACAGTGCCTCCCTGAGAAAGATGATATGGAATTTATCTGAGTCTGGATCTGGGAAAATTCCCAAAATGCACTGCTTGGGGCATAGTTTAAGAGGAGACCCCATTTCATCGTGTATGAATCGTACTATGTGAGACCAGTAGTCGTGTATAATCGGGCATACCCAGAGGAGATGAAAAAAGGAGCTAGATGGGCTGTCACATCTAGGGCATAGGGGATTGTGGTTAGGTTTGAATCTAATCATTCTGGCCGGAGTCAGGTATGACCTATGTAAAATGTACAGTTGGGTAAGGCGATCAGATAGCCTGGTGGACACAGTTTTGCAATTATCCAACGCATCCTCCCATTCATCATCCTCCAGCTCCCCCACCTCCCCAGCCCATCGGTCCCGTAGACTGTAAGCAATTTTCACAGCCGTAGGACGAAGTAGAGAGATATAAAATATCGAGATAAGTTTAGAAGAATCTTGTCCCTTAATGATATTTAGAATGTCCAATTGTTCTACATTGGGAGGAACATTGCGGAACTGGGCCTGTAGAGTGTGGCGGAGCTGCAGGTATCTGAAATGCATGGAGTTAGGGAGGCCAAATTCATCCTTGAGTTGTTGAAATGATTTCAATATGTTGTCTCTGTATACATCTGAGAGAATAGTCACCCCCCCAGCGACCCATATTCCATAATCTGGCAGAGACAAAAGTTCTTTCAGCCCTGGGTTGCCCCAAAGCGGTGTGTGTGAGTGTGTATGAAGGGCATGTATTCTGCGTCTTATTATTGCCTACACCTTGCAGTGGGTGGATATTAGGCCCGGACCACCTCCCTCCAATATCCGAGGGTCTGCAGGGTCTCTGAAGATGATTTGAAATGGATGGGAGTAGAGGTGGGTATATTGGGAGCACAGTAGGGTCATGTAACGTTCTTTATCGCATTTGTCTATATAATAAAAATGTGATAGTTGCGCCGCCAGATAGTAGAGGTTGAAATCAGGCAAGGCTGTGCCACCTAGGTCCGTGGGATTTTTTAATACTTGCCAAGATAATTTATGACGAGACCTTCCCCATACAAATGAGTTAAGAATTGTTTCTATTGTTTTAAAGATCTTGAGTGGCAGGTATATCGGGGCATGCCAAAAAACATAAAGGAATTTGGGGAGCAAGATCATCTTGATAAGGTTCACACGTCCCATAACCCCCAGGGGGAGTTTAGCCCAGATCTGGGTTTTATCTTTCAAAATTGTGAGCAGAGGCTCTATATTCTGTTTGCTGTACTCTACGGGAGTGCGGGTGACATTGATCCCCAGGTATTTCATGCTACTAACTATCGTAAGGGGAGAGGAAGCTTGACTTTGTGTGGGTGCACCTATGTCTATAGGGAGGATTTGGGACTTGTCCCAATTTATTTTAAGACCCGAATATTTCCCAAATGTTTGTATGGTCTCTAGTGCTAATTTCAAAGAGGGGCCTGAATCTGATAAGTACAGCAGCATATCATCTGCGTATAGACTGATTGTCTCCACCAGTGTGTCTCTCCGCAGACCCATAATGCCCGGGTGAGATCTCAATGAAGCCGCAAGGGGCTCCACCGCGAGGGCATAGAGTAGAGGAGACAGCGGGCATCCCTGGCGCGTTCCCCTTGAGAGGGGGAAGGCGCCCGAGACTCTCCCGTTAACCAAGACCCTGGCACTGGGATTTTGATACATTAGCTGGATCCATCTAATGAATTTCGGTCCGAATCCAAATTTAGCTAGGCATTGCCATAAATATGTCCATTCAACGGAGTCGAATGCCTTGGCGGCATCTAAAGACACCACAACTCTGGATCCCATTTGGTCATGTTGGGCCTGTATATTCATATGTAGTCTGCGGAGGTTATGGGCTGCATTTTTGGTGGGCATAAATCCCGTTTGATCCGGGTGTTTCAGGGTAAGGATTATTTTATTTAGACGCAACGCCAGGATCTTGGCCAAGATCTTTATATCAAGTTGAAGAAGCGAAATGGGGCGATAAGATTCAGGGATTTCTAAGTTTATACCAGGTTTGGGTATGAGCACTATATAAGCTTCAGTCATGGATTGGGGGATAGAGCCAGATTTAAACATATGTGCATATAGTTCGTGCAATCTAGGGACAATGTTATCTAGATATGTTTTATAAAATTCTAGGGGGAGGCCGTCAGATCCAGGTGCTTTCGAGGTTTTGAGGTGGGATATCGCATCAATAATATCATCTGTAGATATTGGGGTTTCCAGCATTTCAATCTGGGTTTGGGATAGTGTAGGTATTTCTATGTTCGCTAATAGTGTCCCTGCATCTCTATTGTCATTATCAACCGTGGAAGTGTAGAGGGCTGAGAAATAAGAGCGAAATTCTTCCGCTACCCTATCGGGTTCGGTAATCATTTCTCCATTAATGCCCCTGAGAGATACTACCGTGGGTGGTCTGAGGTCTATATGAGCTAAGTATGCCAGGAGGCGTCCCGCCCTCTCACCACATTCATACTGCCTTTGTTTTGTGTAGAATATGTTTCTCTCCGCTTTTTCAAAGTGTAGGTTGGATACTATGCGGGTTTGTTGTTTTAGTTGGTCGGCATTAGAGGGGGTAGGGTTAGATGTAAATTCCCTCTCCAGTTCTGTCAAGACTCGTTCTGCCTGGTGTATTACGTGTGAGGACGTCCTCTTATGTTTATTTATGTGTTGAGCAAGTGTCATGCGAGCATGGGATTTAAAGGCATCCCATACTATTTCAAGAGGCGCTGAGGCTCTGTTATGTTGAAAAAATATGTCCCACTCAATCCCTATCTCCTCTATTCCGGGTACCACCGATAACCAGAAGGGATTGAGTTTCCAAGTATAGGTATTGGGCGGGGAGTCAAGTTTAAGCACAACCCAGTATGGGGCATGGTCTGATAGTGTACGGGGGTAAAAGCCCACGTCCTCCAACATAGGGAGAAGGGAGCGCGATAACAAAATAAGATCAATCCTAGACATTGAATTATGAGATGTTGAAAAGCATGAATAGGCCTTATCCTGTGGGTGGCGATATCTCCATGTGTCAACCAGAGCCATCTCACCAAGTAGTCTACCGAATCTAGTGAGTTGGGGGGAAGAAATATTAGGTGATTGCGTAGTCATTCTATCGAGATCCCTGTCTAGCACATTATTGAAGTCTCCCATCCACAGTACCGGAACAGTAGGGTGTTGAGCCATAAAAGCAAGGCCTTCATGTAAAACATTGAAGTGGAACGGGGGAGGTATATATACTGCAAGAATAAGTATTTCTAGCCCATTTAGCTTGGCGTGTAAAAACAGGAATCTGCCCTGTGTATCTGATTTGAGCGTTAGTAAAACAAACTGTACTGTCTTCGCCACTAATAGTGCAATTCCTCTAGAGTTGGAGGTGTATGGAGCATTATACAACCACCCCACCCAGGATTTTTTAAGTGTGGACAACAATTGACCAGTAAGGTGTGTCTCCGTTAGGGCTATTATCTCAGCTCGCATATTTTTGAGGATAGATAGGGTTGCATTTCTTTTGGGTTTAGCCCTTATACCTCGCACGTTCCACGTAACACATTTCAACTTAGAAACCATACTTAAATTTGTTTAGTTTTGAGCTCGCCATCATGGCCGCAGAGCAGCCGCCCCGCTGTAGCCTGCAATACAGGAGAGTATGCATCTCCGCCCATCTCAATCTAGGCGGCAGAGTCAGGATCCATGGTTTTCCAACCCTGGGGCCTGAATCCACAATTTTCCCCCCCCCAGCGCAGGGGCATATGTATATCAATGTGTAAACCATATATCTGCAATGAAGACTCCTCTTATCTCTATTAGCCTGTATGAAGGAAAAACAACAACAAAACTTTTTCAACTTATAAAGTAATACTCTGGGCTGCACAGGCAGACATCCTTTCCCACTTAACACAGGGGCAGGCTGCTGTTCCCGTGCATTCCAGGGAAACAAAACTTGCGCCTTTTGGCGAACATTACATGAAATTCCTGTAAAAACAGGACCCACTAGGAGTCCTGCATCTAGGGGGACAATAAATCGCTGAAAAACGAGCAGTAACATGAGGGACTTGACTCCCAAAACATGACCTCCAGGATGATAGGGTGTGGAAAGATATGCAGAGGTATATGCTGGAGAGTGTCTTCTGGAAGTCATGAAGGGCTTCTGCTTGCCAAAGAAAACAGTTATCATCCATGATGGATGGTATGTGCATAGGGGACAGAGGCGTGTGCCAGATGAGGTTGCGGAAGTGTGCTCCGGAGTGGGGGGGGAAACGGTAATATAGGGGAGGCATAGCAGGGTATGGTGAAAGGTGAATATGAGAAAGTTCACTGGCAAGGTGATGGCCGGATCTGCATGAACTTGTATGGTACAGTACCTTAATGAAGCAAAGTCCGGCTTGTCACAGTTGTTGGCATTACATTCAGGCGTCGGGCACGGTTTACGGCATTAGCTGTCATCTGAAGCCTTAGAGGATCCTATGAGGGTGCTCGGTCCGGGGCTGCTCTGTTTTCTATCCACTCGAGTACCGCTTCTGGTGTATCGAAAAAGTGGGCCCTGTCTTCACCGACCACACGCAATCTGGCCGGGAAGAGCATTGCATATTTGTACTGGCGGATCCGCAGTTGTCGTTTGGCTTCTGTAAATTGCGCGCGCTTTTTCTGAACTTCTGCCGAGAAGTCTGGAAAGACTTTGACCTCTCCATTGTTGAAAGGGATGTTGCCCTTCAGCCTGGTGAGGCGGAGGACGGCGTCACGGTCCCGGTAATTAAGCAGTTTGGCAATGAATGTTCTAGGGGGCGCACCTTGGGGAGGAGGTTTGGAGGCCAATCTGTGTGCTCTCTCCACCACGAATGAGGTGGAAAATTCAGCCCGGCCAAAGGTAGAGATTAGGAGTTTCTCCAGGAATGAGGGGGGGTCAGCGCCCTCTACACCCTCCGGCAATCCTACAAACCGCAGATTGCATCTCCTCAAACGGTTTTCCATGTCGTCCTGCTTTATAAGTACCATGTTCAGCTGGTGTTGTAATCTTTCCGTTGTTATCTGCAATGGCGGTATGTCGTCCTCCACCTGGCTGATCCGTGTCTCTGTATCAGTAACCCGTTCTCTTAGTTTCTGTAAGTCCTGTCGGATCAGCGACACATCCACCTTCACCTCCTCTATTTTACACGTAAGGGTGCTCTTGCAGTCCGAAATTGCTTCCAGGACACGGGCAGTATCGTCTGCAGCTGAGTCCGACGGAGCGGGCTGGTCGGCGCCATTTTCCTCCGCGGCCGCCTTATCCTGCAGGCGGAATTTTGCAAGTTTGCATCCGTGCCTTTTTTTGGAGGAGACATCTTCTCTATGTTTTCCCACTGCTGGCAGTTTGAATTAGTCGGTATTTGCGGTGGTTATCACCCCAAGAATGGTGGATACGGATTTTGGGCAAGCGGAGCTCTCAGTCAGTGTTCCTCACGCCATGCTGGTCCAGGCCACGCCCCCCAGATAGAAATGTTTTTAAAGCTTTAACATATAATAATGTAGCAATTTCTCTAAAATACTATAAATTCTTTTGGGATATATTTCTTTTTACTAATAAATTAAGCTTGCCATATGCTTAGCACTATGAATACAGAAATGTTTTAGAGTTCAAAATAAACAAATGGTTAAAGATACAACCAGATGCATTATAAATTAGATGGCATCACATCAGTTACAGTAAAAGAAAACCGCTCAGACAGAAAGAAGGCGCTAAGTATTAGACAGTCTGCTGATACATTGAGAAGACTCTGGCGACAGAGATTAGAACATGGTCACGGAATTCACTGTCCTAGCAAGAGTTGACCACTAAACTCAAGTCCTGTTGTCAAAGTATCAAATGTTCTGGTGGTTTTGGATTCCCAAACTTTTCTTTCATTTTCTGTCCTAAGAAGACCTTTGTACTTCAGAATTTTCATGTCCATAAGACTAAGGTTACAAACGCAAAAGTGTTTTACAGATGAAATGTACAACAAAGAACTCTTCACACATTCCTGATCATTTTCTGTTTCCCAGTTCTGCTCCTCAGTGACAGCCAGCACCATGCTTTCTATAATGTCTATAAAGTGCCACACCAATCACCTGTTTTTCTGGAAAGAGTTCAGAAAAAGACATGCCTACTGGCTGCAGTCAAAAAGCATAAGCTGCCCATGGCATTGCTGGCCTCATGTGAGAATGTACTGCATCTTCCAACCCAGGTTTTTCTGGTTCAGGCTACTACACACGCTGACTCATGAATAAAGCATCTTTTGACACTTTATTTATTGGAGCAACCCTGTACTCCATAGAGGAGACAAACTCCCCAAAACAAATATGAACCGTTTTTCTTTCCCAAAGGATAAAGTGACAAAGGAAAGAGGTTTGGGAGTTTGTGTGAGACATAGAACGTCAGGTGGCTCCATCCCTAATTACTATTAACATGAAGAGAAGGTTTGGGACTTTGTATGCAATGTGAGCATGGAGTTGCTGGTGAGTATGAAGTAACAAATAAACCTAGTAACATTGTGTCATCTCATGCAGTACCTTGCAAAAGTATTCACCCCCTTGGCATTTTTCGTGTTTTGTTGCCTCACAACCTGGAATTAACATGGATTATTTGAGGATTTGCATAATTTAATTTACAGAAAATGCCTACAACTATTCACCCCCCTAAAGTCAATACTTTGTATAGCCACCTTTTGTGGCTATCACAGCTCCAAGTCGCTTTGCATAAGTCTCATCTTACCACTGGGATTTTTGCCCATTCCTCCTTGCAAAACTGCTCCAGCTCCTTCAAGTTGGATGGTTTGCGCTTGTGAACAGCAATCTTTAAGTCTGACCACAGATTTTCTATTGGATTGAGGTCTGGGCTTTGACTAGGCTGTTCCAACACATTTACATGTTTCCCCTTAAACCACTCAAGTGTTGCTTTAGCAGTGTGTTTGGGGTCATTGTCCTGCTTGAAGGTGAACCTCCGTCCTAGCCTCAAATCACACACAGAGTGGTACAGGTTTCGCTCAAGAATATCCCTGTATTGAGCACCATGCATCTTTCCCTCAACTCTGACCAGTTTGCCAGTCCCGACTGCTGAAAAACATCCCCACGGCATGATGCTGCCACCACCATGTTTCACTGTGGGGATGATGTTCTTTGGGTGATGTGATGTGTTCAGTTTGTGCCAGACATAGTGTTTTCGTTGATGGCCAAAAAGTTCAATTTTTGGCAATGTTTGATACTACTTGCCTGGTACTCGGTTTATACATTTTTTGCTATCAGGACTTTGTGGTGTGGGTGTGTGCGTTCTATGGGCCTTGTCACCTGCTGGGGATCTCATTCCTGCGAGCTGCAATGCGCACTGGGAGCCCTCCTCTTCCCTTGAGACATGGGGGTTCGGGCAGACCTCCCATTGCACATCGACGTCACGCCCTCAGCATCGGGCGTGTGACATCAACTCCTGATGTTATCACGCCGGCGCTGTGCGCTCAACATCCAGGTGTCTGTCATGGGAATTGGCACCAACTGCTGAGTGATGCGATCTGCTCAGGTGGGGGCTGCCTTCCTTCCAATTTGGCGCCCACGTGGCGTTGGCGGTCACCCATTGGCGGCATTGGAGTGTTTTTACTCCTAGTTGGTTATATATTCCCTGTTGGACATCTTGTTAGTGGTCAGTATGCATCATTCGATTTTTATGGAATCACATGGGAATCCCAGGTAATACTATGGCAGTTACTCTGTCCTTGTTTTTGTCCCCACACTATTTTGGTCCTTGGTGTGTATATTTTAGTTTAATTATCTTCATTAATTCCCCAAACTGGTCAACACTGTTGCACTTACTTATTTTTTACCCTTATTATAAGTATCACTATTAATACATCACCAAAAGTATACCTTGTTGATATTAGTACACCCTTGCCTATATTGATTACTATGTGACTTTTTCATGTATAACTTCATATTTACTTTTTAGTATTTTATATTGTTTTAAGTATATGTTGATGTGGCTATATCACTTTTTAAGCTTTATGGTGGAGCATTCCTCAGCCATATCCATTTCCTACTGGCGTTCCATCTATTTGCACATGGGGTCACCGCCTCAGCTCCCGGGACTGATGATATGTTTTCTACCCCGGCCGGTTTCAGCCCTTGGCGTCCTTCACCCACACACACAGATCATCTGTAAGTAACAAGGGATGATGTATGCATACACAGCCTAGCTGATATATGACACAGCACCGTGTGAGGTGTCAGTTTTATGAATGAGCAATCAGCAATGTTGTAGGCTGTGGTATACATGAGGCTGGCTCAAGATCACTGATCGGCCCATTCATAAATATTGAAGCTCACACCGTGGTGCAGAGCTGTATCATCCATCACCAGGCTGTGTACAAGCAACCCTGAGAGACACACACAGAGCCACAGCTCTGGGTGATCTGTCACTTTTACGAATTAACAAAGTTGAGGCTCTGTGTAATGTTTCTGCAGCTTCTTGTACACACACATAGCAGATCATTTTACACATAGTTGAAGCTCTGAATAACCTTTTACTATTATGAACAAGCAGCTCTGATTGTTCATTCATAATAGTGACATATCAAATAGGCTTGGAGAGGGGGTGGGGCTCTGTAATGACTGTACTTCCCCCACAGGAATGCTCATAATTTGGGATTCAAAAGGAAGGATGGGAGGGGGGTGAAAAGGCTGCATATAGGTGGTATGTTTAGGGAACAACTGGATGGAGTGCTATATGTGCACTTGGTCCCCTAGGGAGTTAAATATATTTTAAAAAATGGTCACAAATTCTGGGTTTTGACCCTTAATAGTACCCAGTCCCAGCTGCTGATCCAGGCCCAATTATTAAAAAAAAACAAAAACGCAGAATTGTTCCAACAAAGTATTTCTTGGGGTGAAATCTTCTTTCCTTGCATTAGGCAAAGTATGCCGTCCATGTGCGACGCCAGACCGTGAAAGAGATAGATTTCCTATCTTTAAAAATGTGGGTTTACCTATTAAAAAACGCCCCTGCCTATCAAGACTTGGGCTTCAACAGTCATGTTGCTAAAATCAGTGGCCATAGAGTAGGCCCGTAAATTGGACCTTGGATTAAAAGTTCATTTTCCAGACCTTTTGGATCAAGAAATTATCCTTACAATGGAAAAGTTTCAGGAGTTACAACTAGAAGAAGACATATGTAAACAAGACCAAAGGAGCTGCACACCCCAAAAATGATTTATCTAAAAAAGATTTTTTAATTCCCCAGTGGGGCTTTAAAACAGCAATGTACAACATTACAGAGATCATTGATATTGTAAAGAAAGTTTATTGACAAAGTGTCCAATAAAATCATATGCTTAAATGCAATATGTTTTTTTTTGTTGTTCCCTTCCATAATGTCATAATGTGCTAGTATTCATCCAGCCTTCCAATGTCAGCGCTGCAGCCACTCCCGTCTTCACCCAGTCTTCCTTCTAGGTTTGCGGACTCCGGCTGTGTGACTGGCCGGAAGCCCAATGGCCCAGGTGGCCGTTTCTTCAGAGCGCATGTGCCAGTGATGTCACTGACTGCATGCACAGTAAATATATCCTAAATGGTGCACGTTTAGGAGATATTTACACTACCTATAGGTAAAAGTCAGAGATGGGAGTTTACTACCACTTTAATAAAGGAATCCTTGCAGAGGAATATTGGTCAACAAAACATTTGGGAGGTATGAATAGTTGATCAGGAGTTTTCCAACCTCTATACAGAATAGGTTTGCATAGTGTATGTTAGAGAAAAGTTTTAATACTCTTGGGGATCCCAGAGTAGTAACAGTGCTAGAAGAAGCTGCGGCTTCCATTTTAAGGAAGAACCTAGATTCATTCTTTAAGCCTAAGCGTTATAGCAGCTGCCTAAAACTCTTTAGATTAAAATTATCCTGTAAGGTATTGAGAGACTTTTCATCAGATAAAGCCTCCACAGCAAAAGGCTCATAGGCCACCACTCATCTGTAGGTAAATCAGACAATGACTCCAGAAAAGTCACTGAAACACATTTATATCTCCTATGCGTTTACTGTCCACAATCATAGTTGCAATATGGCCAGTAAAGTCTTAAAAACATGGTAGTGGATTGTGTACTGGGGAGGCCCAATGCAGCTGGTCAGAAAGCTTTGTATTTGTGATCTGACAAGATACATTGCTTAACAAAGACAATGGAGTTTATAGTACAGAACAAAGACTTGGTGACTCACGAACTGGCTGCTGGAAGCAGGGGAGAGGTTAAAATGGCTGAAAATGATCAGGACACAGTAAGTGACATCAAGGGCTAACTGAGCCTGTATCTCTTGCCAACAATAGCAACTGGTGGGAAAAGACAGTCAATAGAGCATAGGTAACATTCTCCTTGAGGACACAGCACTATATTTCTCAGAAGTTGAACCCCATCTGCGGAGACCAAGGGAAATGACGAATGGCACCCCGCTGCTTAGCCCACATGGCCTACTCATAAGCAAGTCTTCAGAAACAGGGTTGCACTAGAGGCTGTGTCATGGCTCTAGACCTGGAATGCACTTTGAGTCTAACTAAAACAGTACACTCTGGTATGGAAACTGCCACAAGCAAAGCCCACTGTCAGGCTTCATTTCAGGCAAGCATCACAATTTTCAGTTCAGTGGGTCCAGGCACAGCCTCCAAGACTATTGTTGAGGATACGCTGAATTGGATAGCTACACAAAGAGACCAGCTCAAGCAGTGTGTAGATGGAGTCTTCACTGAGGACCAGATAAACTTGAATAATTGTTTAATAAATAGAAAAAAAGTCTAGCCTCTGGTTAAACTTTATTCAGTTAAGAAAAAATGGCCATTCTCTTAGGACAGTAGCAAAAACTGAGGCATGCTTGGAATGGAAGAGGTTAATACCAAGCTGGTTACTGTTTTTTTTTTTGCCAGTGCCCAAATTATCCTTTAGGCTACAGTGTAATGTCGCGTACACACGGTCGGAATTTCCGACAACAAATGTTCGATGGAATATTTTCCATCGGAATTTCCGACAAACAAAATTTGAGATCTGGATCTCAAATTTTCCGACAACAAAACCCGTTGTCGGAAATTCCAATCGTGTGTACACAAATCCGACACACAAAATTCCACACATGCTCGGAATCAAGCAGAAGAGCTGCACTGGCTATTGAACTTCAATGTTCTTGGCTTGTCGTACGTCACCACGTTCTTGACATTCAGAATTCCCGACAACATTTGTGTGACCGTGTGTATGCAAGACGAGTTCGAGCCAAGTTGTTCAAGTTTGAACATCCGTCGGGAAAAAAACATGGATTTTGTTGGAATGTGCGATCGTGTGTACGCGGCATTAGTGTAACCCAATTGTCTTTGAATCCTGTGTCCCTTAATGAAAGGAAAAGAAAAAGCAAATTTAAAGTGGAATTAAAGTCTGCCACATTTGGGCTTCTTCTATCTTCATTGGCAAGTGTGGGATGACATACATTTCAGTGTACATTCTAAATAAGACTGCAAGCAGACAGATAGGTCTGTTTTATTGCAGAAGAGATAATGCATGTCTGCAATTAAGGCTCCATTCACACTTGTGTGACTTGTCATGCAACTTTGGACATCAAAGTTGCATGACAAGTTGTTCCCCATGTTTTCCAATGATACCCATTCATATATATGCACAAGTTAAAGTTGCAGCAATTTCAAAGTAGTTAATGCACTACTTTGGTCTGGCTTTCATGCAACTTGAGGGTTCCTGAATGTTATACAATGCAACTTGTGTGCAACAGTCCATTATCACTGGTCAAAGCAAAAGTCGTATCCAAGTTGCACCAAATTTGCACTCCAAAGTCGGTGCAACTTTGGAGTCGTACAAGTGTGAATGGAGCCTTAGAGCCTGCCTACTCATTGTTTTTTAATAGGAGACTTTGTTTCAGCTTAAATGTCCTTGAATGACTTAAGAGTACAGATCTCAATCTAATAAAAATATGTGGCAGGAGTGGAAAAAATGTTCATTCCTGCTCTCCAGACACTTGGACAAAGCTTGAGCAGTTTTGCAAAAAGGAATAAAAAAAATCCCAGAGGGCAAAGCTAATCGAATACTATCCACAATGACTCAAGACTGCAATTGCTGGCCAAGATGCATACACTAAATCCTGACTTGAATGGTGTGTATGCTTATTCAATTGGTGATTATGTGCTTTTTTCATTGTAAATAAATCACTTTGTAGAAATCGTTTTTCAGTTTTCATATACTGTAAATGTTTTTCTGTTAGACCCTGTTCCAAATTATTATGCAAATTCTATTTCAGTGTCACAAAGATTAAATATTTTGTTTTTCAGTTTAACTCGTGGATGGCATTGTGTCTCAGGGCTCTTTTGATCACTGAAAACAATCTCGGACACCTGTGATAATTAGACTGCCAGGTGAGCCCAATTAAAGGAAAAACTACTAAAGGAGGGTGTTCCACATTATTAAGCAGAGCACCATTTTCAAGCAATATGGGAAATAAAAAGGATCTCTCTGCTGCCGAAAAGAGTGAAATAGTTCAATGCCTTGGACGAGGTATGAAAACATTAGATATTTCACAATATTTTCACTTAAGCGTGATCATCGTACTATTAAGAGATTTGTGGCTAATTCAGAGCACAGACGGGTTTCGTGCAGATAAAGGCACATTGAGGAAGATTTCTGCCAGATCCATGCATCGGATCAAGAGAGCAGCTACTAAAACACTATTACATAGCAGCAAACAGATATTTGAAGCTGCTGGTGCCTCTGGAGTCCCACGGACATCAAGGTGTAGAGTCTTGCAACTGTGCATAATCCTTCCATTCGGCCACCACTAACCAATGCTGACAAGCAGAAATGACTGCATTGGGCAGAAAAATACATGAGGACTAATTTTCAAACAGTACTGTTCACTGATGAGTGCCGTGCAACCCTGGATGGTCCAGATGGATGGAGTAGTGGATGGTTGGTGGACGGCCACCCTGTTCCATATCCAGAGGTTGTCTTTGGGAAATACATGTTTGAGTGCTGCCAGCATTGCTGCAGAGGTTGAAGGGGTGGGAGGGTCAGCCTGTCAGTGCTCAGACCATACGCTGCACACTGCATCAAATTAGTCTGCATGGCTGTCATCCCAGAAGGAAGCCTCTTCTAAAGATGATACACAAGAAAGCCCGCAAACAGTTTGCTGAAGACTAGCAGACTAAGGACATGGATTACTGGAACCATGGCCTGTGGTCTGATGAGAGCAAGATAAACTTATTTGGTTCAGATGGTATCAAGCTTGTGTGGCGGCAACCAGGTGAGGAGTACAAAGACAAGTGGTTCTTGCCTACAGTCAAGCATGGTGGTGGGAGTGTCATGGTCTTTGGCTGCATGAGTGCTGCCAGCATTGGGGAGCTACATTTTATTAAGGGAACCATGAATGCCAACATGTACTGTGACATACTGAAGCAGAGCATGATCCCCTTTCTTCGGAGAAAGGGCAGTATTCCAACATGATAACAACCCCAAACACACCTCCAAGACGACCACTGTCTTGCTAAAGAAGCTGAGGGTGAAGGTGATGGACTGGCCAAGCATGTCTCCAGACCTAAATCCTATTAAGCATCTGTGGGGCATCCTCAAATGGAAGGTGGATGAGCGCAAGGTCTCTAACATCCACCAGCTCCATGATGTCGATGGAGGAGTGGAAGAGGACTCCAGTGGCAAACTGTGAAGCTCTGGTGAACTCCATGCCCAAGAGGGTTAAGGCAGTGCTGGAAAATAATGGTGGCCACACCAAATATTGCCACTTTGGGCCCAATTTGGACATTTTCACTTAGGGGTGTACTTACTTTTGTTGCCAGCGGATTAGACATTAATAGCTGTGTGTTGAGTTATTTTGAGGGGACAGCAAATTTACACTGTTATACAAGCTGTACATTTACTTCTTTACATTGTAGCAAAGTGTCATTTCTTCAGTGAAGTCACATGAAAAGATTAAATAAAATATATACAAAAATGTGAGGGGAGTACTCACTTTTGTGAGATACTGTATTAATAACACACGATCCAGTATGGTACTGTAAAACCGTATGTAAACTGTTCTATAAGCTATATGGCTATAAGCATATACAGACATGGACAAATGTGGGTAAAAGAAAAATAAAAAATAAAACTGCGCTAAAAATGTGAAAACAATATAACGTGAATCAATAATCGTGAGAACAGCAACTCAAAATATATGACATACATATACCCAATCAGCTCCCGTGCTGGTCTGCTGCGGCTGTAACCTCAGATCGTTATATGGGACCCGATCAGTGCAGTGGTAAATTTGGCATGTAACACAAAATGGGAAACTCCAATCGTGCAAAACCTTTTAGCTTTATTTGTATAAAAAGTCAAAAACACGCTTGAATAAAACATCTGTAAACCAAGCCTAAGGTTCGTTGTGTCGGCCGAACACACACGGACAAACCCGTCCTGCTGGAAGAGAACACACAGTCTGGAGGTGACGCGTCGTCCTGCCCCGCCCTACGCGTTTTGTGATAGGTCACGTCATCCAGGGGCACGGGCGGCGCGCTGCGTCATCTCCCTATATTTATACTATTTATCACTTAAGAGACTTTTTTCTTCTCTTTTTATTATTTGTTATTTACCTGTGCACTTGATGTTTATTACTAATAAGGTCTTATACTTATTGGTTCTATTCAATTTATTTAGTTTTGGGATATATTAGATCTATCACTGAGCACGTAATAATTCCAGGATTATTTATTAGCGCGATTCAGGTGTTTTCTATACTAAATGTGCTGGTAATCCCACAGCCCATTAAAACAATGTTTCACTCCTCTTGAAAAATGATTCAGTTAAAAGCAATTGTCTCATGTATGCATGACTTTAGAGTAAAGAAAGTGTGAAAATAGATACATTGTTATTTATTCTACAATGATTTTCTAAAATGGCTTGTATAGATTTGTTAGTACCCCTAGCAAAGATTAAAAAAACACCTAGATCATGGTAATATTTCAAACTAATTGTTTTCTGTAATTAGTATCACACGTCTTCAAACTTGCAATCAGTCAGTCTATTTAAAAGGACAGTCACTTTGCTCTTTGTTATCATCTTGAGCACCACAGTGAACATGGGCCAGATAAAGTAAAGGAAAGAGATGCCTGAGGAGATCAGAAAGAAAATCATAGACCAGCAGGTGAAAGGTAAAGACCATCTTAAAGCAGATTTTCCTGTGACTACAATTGCAAATGTATTTAACAAATTTAAGATCTATGTGTGTAGCCAACCTCCCTGGATGTGGCCACAAGAGGATGATTGACCAGGCAAATAGTGTGAATAGTAGACAAACAGCCAAATCAAACTTTTTTTTTTTTTTCCATTCAAAGATTTTTATTGAGTTTTAAAGTATTGAACAGAAAGGTTGGAAATAGAGAAGTACACAAAATGATAATAAGGGAAAATTATATAAGAACAATAATAATAAGAAGCACATATCCAGAGCAGTCGTATGGTGAATCATCAGGTTATGTATACAGTTGTTTATGTATAATGATATTTGTCAGTCCATGTTTTCCACAATTTGTCAAATTTGTCACATCTAAGCGAGTTAATTGCTATAGGTCGTTCAAAAATATAGTTTTGTTGGACCTTCCTAGTTACATCCGTAACGTTAAGTGTTGGAGCGTTTTTAGGTATTAGGGACCGAGCAACCAATAGTATGTATATTACTACATGCCTCACAGAGTAGGGGAATCTTTCTAATGTGATTAATAATATAGCTAGTTTAGGGTCTGGGGGTGTTATAATGCCTGTAATTTCTCCTAAAAGTTTAAAGATGTTGTTCCAGAAGCTGGTGACGTTAGGGCATTCCCAGAACGTATGGAGAAGATGGCCTTTGTTTCCACATTCTCTCCAGCATAGAGGTGAGGTGTTATGAAACATTTTTGAGAGTCTAAAAGGAGTGTATTGCCAGCGGTGTATTATCTTGAGGGATGTTTCCCAGTGTGTGGTGCAGTGTGATACAGTTTATATGGTCTTAAACGCAAATTGCCATTGATTATCAGTAATTGAAGTTTTCATGTCCATATCCCATCTAAAGTGTGTTCTTGATTTTTGGAACTTTGTTTTCCCCTGAAGCAAATTATAGTATAGAGATTTTCCTTTTTTGTGGAATGATCCTCGGGTTAGGTGATGCCATGCTGGGGTTGGCAGGTGGATATTGTTCCACGGGTGTTTGTATGTTAGGTGAGCTACACGTAAGCAGGTGAAAAGCATATTATGTGGCATGTTGTGGTCCTTCATTAAGCAGGCTGCAGATTTTGGTCTATTGTTGTGGTATAAGTCTTGTACACTGTTAATCTTTTTAGAAGGGAAGTTTTTCAGGGATATCATTGGTATATTGGCTTCAACCACACTTAAAGGGAGTATATAGTCTATTTCTCTACTGTCAGTACTATGATGAGATAAGAGGAATCTCCAGGCTTTGAGTGATATGCTGATAGTGGGAGGCATATTCTGGAGATTCCAGGGTATCCAACTATCACTTATTAGGATCGATGGTAGGTCTGATATTGGGGCTAAGGTTTTTTCAATCCCCGCCCACAGTGGTACTTCATTGGAAGAAAACCAGTATTTGAGTTGGTCTAATCTAGTTGCCCACATATAGTCATGATAATCTATTAGTCCCGCCCCTCCTGCTCGTTTGTGAGGAATTAGAGTAGCTTGTGAGCATCTTGCTTTCTTTGTGCCTCACAGGAGTTTCCATTGGAGACTAGAAAGGGATTTGAGATAATGTTCCGGGATAGTGATCGGGAGTACCCTAAAGGTGTACAAGATTTGAGGGCGGATTAACATTTTAAATGCTGCTAACCTACCCAACCAAGATATTTCTTGTTTGGCTATGTTGTTGATTTGAGTCGTTAGTTTGGTTAGAAGGGGTTTCAAATTAGCATCAATTAGGGATCTGGTATGATTAGTAAGTGTAATGCCTAGGTATGGTATACCTTTGGAACTCCAAGTGTACGGGAGTGATTGTTGTAACGTGTTACGGTTTTTGGTGGTCACACCGAGGTCCAAAATGAGGGATTTGGAGCAGTTCACCCTATAGTATGATACATTCCCAAAGGAAGTTAGTATTTTATGCGCTGTGGGGAGTGATGTACTCGGATTTGGCAAAAATAATATCACGTCATCAGCGAATAAGTTGATAAGGTGTGTGGTAGTTCCAAATTGAAAGCCAGTTACATATGCATGTGATCTAATGGCCTCCGCCAGGGGTTCAATCATGAGATTAAAAATCGTTGGGGATAAGGGACAACCCTGGCGAGTTCCATTTGTTATTTGGAATGGAGTGGAAAGCATACTGGACGTGTATACCCGGGCCGAGGGACAGGAATACAAGGCCAGAATCGCATTCTGTATATGGCCACTAAAACCATATTTAGATAAAGTCATTGACATGTATTTCCAGTTCACTCTATCAAATGCCTTCTCTGCGTCTATGGAGAGCAGCAGAGAAGGCGTTTTTGTTATTTCGGCACGATGAATGATGTTAATTATTTTCCTCGTAGCATCTGAGTTTTGTCTCCCCCTCACGAAGCCCATCTGGTCTTTTTGGATCAATGATGGAATATAAGTGGCTATTCTTTTGGTTATTAGTTTGGCATAGATTTTGATATCGGAGTTTAAAAGAGAGATTGAGCGGAAATTGGATGGTGTGGTAGGGTCTTTACCTGGTTTGGGTATGGTAACTATATACGCTTGTAGCATCTCTGGGGGAAATGTTGCTGTGGTTGCTGCTTTTGTAAAGACTGTTTGTAAGTGCGGTGTAAGATGTGATTTGAATGTTTTTAAGTATTCGTTGGAAAACCCGTCAGGTCCGGGTGATTTGCCATTTGGCAGTGTTTCTATAGCAGCGGCTATTTCAGTTGTAGTGAATGGGGAATTTAAAGTAAGGAGTTGGGATTCCGATAGCACTGGTAATTTTAAATTTTTGAGGAAGTTTTGGATGTTGTCGTGGGTGGGTTGGCATGTAGAGGGGTCGTCTTTAATGTTGTATAGGTTGCTGTAGTAGTCAGCGAACTGATTAGCTATGTCTTGCGGGTTTGTAATTTTGTGTTTGAGAGTGGGGTGTAGCAGATGGGCAATTATCGTTTTGGTTTTTACTGCTTTCAGTCTATTGGCTAAGTATTTGCCTGCTCTATTGGCATTGGCATAGGACTGTAGTTTCAGACGTCTAAGGTGATAGTCATATTGTTGAGAGCTGTCTTCAGGTAGCTCTCTTGCCAGCAGAGGTCCGGACTTCTTGTCTTCTCTTCTCCAGATGTTGACACGACGCTCTCTCCGGCTGGACTGCTCTCTGAGGGCTACGTTGTGACTTATATAGGCGGAGACCCCGCCCCCTTATGATGTCACAGTCCCTGGGCATGCTGGGACTGTGATTTTTAGGGGGCGTGGTCACTGGGTGATGTTGAGAGCTACCTGAAGACAGCGGAGGAGCCGGCCGAAGAACTGGAACACTGGGAGAAGAGAGCGGAGAAGAACCAACCGGACGCCAGGAGAAGATGAACTGGAGGGATCCCCGAAGCCGGAAGAAGACCCCCGAAGTCGGAGGAAGAGGCCCCCCGGAGCTGTTTAATAAAATATTTTAAAAACCTGTGTAGTGTTTTATTATTTATACTTTTTCCCTAGGTGAATGGGTAGGGGTACAATGTACCCCATACTCATTCACATAGGGTGGGGGGCCGGGATCTGGGGGCCCTCTTATTATAGGGGGCTCCCGGATTCCAATAAGCCCCCCGCCCGCAGACCCCGACAACCAACGGCCAGGGTTGTCGGGAAGAGGCCCTTGTCCTCATCAACATGGGGACAAGGTGCTTTGGGGTGGAGGTGCCCCGCAGGGCGCCCCCCTCCCCCAAAGCACCCACCCCCCATGTTGAGGGCATGCGGCCTGGTACAGTTCAGGAGGGGGGGGGGGCGCTCGCTCGTCCCCACCCCCTTTCCTGACCGGCCAGGCTGCGTGCTCGGATCGGGGTCTGGTATGGATTTTAGGGGGGACCCCACGCCGTTTTTTCGGCGTAGGGGGGTTCCCCTTTATAATCCATATCAGACCTAAGGGCCTGGAATGCCCCACGCTCGCCGCAATAGGAAAATTTGTTTTTCCTATTGCAGCGAGCGCGAAATGCAATACCCTGCCCTCGCGTCGTATCTGGTCCGCTGGACCAGCATACACACGAGCGGGCTTTCCGTCGGACTAGCACACAGACGAGCGGACTTTCCGCCCGAAACTGAGTCCGACAGAAAGATTTAAAACATGTTTCAAATCTAGGTCCGGCGGGCTTTTGGGAAAAAGTCAGCCGGAAAAGTCCGCCGGCGCCTACACACGGGCGCATTGTCTGGCACACTCTGGTCCGCCGGACCAAGTATGCTGGAAAGTCCGACCGTGTGTACGCGGCATGACAGTGGTTAATACCAGCAGTCATGTCAGCATGCAGTGATGCTTTTAGGGGGAGCAGCATCTCTTTGAGGACTGTGTCTGACACTGGCCTGTCAGATGTAGGGAATGCTGCTATGGGGTCCTGTGATATATGCACCGCTGTGTCTGCAGCGTTTTGAGGCCTGCTTACCTCCATCTCGGGGTCCGTCAGCGGCCGATCCGGAGATGATATCCACTGTTTTTGTTTGGCTGGACTCCTGGTGGAGGGGCTCGAGGTTCCAGAGGAAGATCCGCTATTTAGATGGGAGCTTTGGTGTTGTTTTGATGGACCGGAGCGGCCGTTGTTAGTCATGGCCTGCGGCTCCGTTCGTTTTCCTGAGGCGCCGGCGCCATTTTGTGGAAGCTCGCGCCCTTTGAAAAAGTCCTGCATTTTTTGCAGATTTTGCAGCTTTTTCCTGTGCCTAGGCATCTCGTCGTGCACAGCAGGTCCCGGTGGGTCCGTGGATGCTTTTTGCGGTTCGGATGGGGTCGGTGGAAGTGGATGGATGTAGATTCTCTCCGGCGGCCGAGCGGAGCTCTCTGGTTAGGCTTCCATGCTGAAGCTCGGTCGCCACGCCCCCCTGTAGCTTTCCTGTGCCTGGGCATCTCGTCGAAGTTAAACTTTTAAAAGATACAAGCTGAACTTAAAGATCAAGGTACATCAGTGTCTGATCACACCATGCATCGCTTTTTGAGCACCCGTGGGCTCAAATCCAAGAGGACTCCACTATTGATAGCAGAAAAAAAAATAGTAGAAATTGCTAAAATCCATATCAAAAAGCCACAATGCTCTGAGGGATTGTCCTATGGACAGATGAGACAAATCTGGAGCTATTTGGCAAGTTCCATCAGCTCTATGTTCTTAGAAGAAAAAAATGAAGCTTTCAAGGATTTCTGGTGTGAAATGTACTACCCAGTGTCAGAAATCTGTCTCGGCTGCAGGTCATGGGTCCTCCGACAAGTTAATGACCCAAAACACACAGCTAAAAGCACCCAGAATGGCTTACGACAAACTATTAGAATGTTTTGAAGTGGCCTTCTATGAGGCCTAATCTGAATCCTATTGAACATCTATGGAAAGAGCTGTCACATGCAGTTCAGAGAACATAGCTTTCAAACTCGAGACAGCTGAATGAGATTGCACAAAAAGAATGGGTCAACTACCTTTTAGCAGGTGCAGAAGTCTCATTGAGAATTACCAACATTGCATGTTTTCAGTAATTGTCTTAAGTGCAACAAAATATTAAGTTATGTTATGTTTGTTCATGCCATTTTCATTTGTTTTTGTGTTTTTTTATTCAAAATATTCTGTTAGAAAAAAACAAACAAAAGCAAATTAGATTTTTATTAAAATATGGAATAAACAATGATGGATGTCAATTACTTCTGTCAGCTTCAAGTTCACACAAATATGTGAACTGAAGCCTAGGTGGCAGACAAGAAAATCTGTGAAAGACGCTAAATGCTGAAAAGTCAGTGAAGCTGAAGCACTAATAGATCTGGTAGTGTGCGCCTTAACAGGTAAGAGAGGAGCCAAAATCTTCAGACTATGGACTTGGGCTATCCAGGGCCTAAACAGAAATTATGCCCATGAACACCAACACTGAGGTCAATTGGCCAGCTGAATCACCAAAAGAAGGCAGGGAGTCAGAATGGGGGCATCACTATAGGAAAAGGTACTAAGGCCCTGAACAGATGTACTACAACCCCCAAAAGAGCTAAAGGCTGAGCTTAACCCCTCCCCGAGGATCTGCAAGTGTACACCTAAAATGTGCCCTCAGATAGAAGAGCCAGGAGATGTTGAGAGAGAGAGAGAGAGAGAGAGAGAGAGAGAGAGAGAGAGAGAGAGAGAGAGAGAGAGTTTTCTTAAGCTTCTCTTAGTAGGGAGAAGAGGTTCATCACATGAAACGTGCAAAAAGTTGAGGTTAGCTGGGAGTGAGAGGGGTTATGTAGAAGAATGTCCCTGCATCTTTTCTGTTTTGCAAATGTCTATTCACCTATATGTAGCTGCATATAACCCAGCCGTGATGATTTAAAGAAGCCTGTTATCCTGTAAAATTAGGAAAGTCGTAGCATGTTCAGGTGACATATTTGCTGTTTATTCCCAGCCAAATACCATCATGTGACCTTGGCTCGGTAAAAGAAAAAAAAAATTACTGACGGTATTTGTAAATTTGGGAATTAATTGCTTATTAACTGTCGAGGCCGCCATCTGTAAAGTAGAACTTTTCAGCTCTGCCTTGTTATGACGGCAAGGTTAGCTGGAGTAGCCACTATCCATCACCTAGTTGAAGAACAGCTGCTGAGGAAAGTGTTGCCATCAAAATGAAGAAAGTACAAATAACTGTCCCTTTAATGTTAAATTGTCCCATACAACATGAATGGGGAACAATAAATTCAATGTGTTCACTACATCACATTTCTGGGACTCCATTTACAGCTTATTTTGTTTTTCTGTAGCCATGTGAGAGTTTTGGATTGTCAACTTGGGGTGAGAGAAACTGAATACGGAATGAATGCTGAAGACATTTGAAACCACTGAGTTATTAAAAATTGGGTCAATCTAATAGAAGTTCCTTGCATGCCTGTTCTTGCAATTACAAAGGAATCTGAGGGAGGAACACTGTGTCTTCAAAGCAATGTGAAGAGTGTTTATTGCTGCTTGTTCTGCCCTTCAGATGAAAAAAAAAAATAGCCACCATTAAAATAACAGCATTTATGGCTCAATTTGAACATCTGATATTGCTATGTTCGCACTTGTGTGACCTGCATTCTGTGGGTAGGTGGAGCATTCATTTCAATGGGCTGCCCTATTTGTAGAAAAGCATGGAAAAAAGTCCCCGACTTTTTTTATTTTTTAAATCGTGCTTAATTGAGTCGCATATTGCTGCAGCACCGATTTGGTGTGTGTGAAAAAACGTGCCACATTTCCCAATGCATGTGGTGCCATTAGAAATTAATGGAATCCCTGTGCACCTGCTAAAGAGCAGCGCATTTTGCCTGTGGGTTGGGAACGCTCGAGTGTTTCCAACCTGCACAAGTGTGAACCTAGTCTCTGGAAAGTTGAGACATCATTTATTACTAATACATGTTTACAAAATACAGGCACATGGCAAGTTCAGCCATTTGCTGAGACATGTAACTTTTACTAGGTAATCAGTGAAAATAGTAAATTACATAATTTTGGTTCCATATTCTTACATAGCATAATACTGCAGTGCAGATGCGCAACGAAACAAAATGGACACTTAAAATTCTGAAAAGATGATCCTATTTTTATTAAAGATACTCTGTCACTGTCTGCACATATTTGCGACAGCCTCCCAAACTTTATCAATGAATCCCAGGAAGGTTTGGAAGACTGCTGCAGGTACAGTAGCTGCACTCCATGCGTCAGAATGACATCCCCCCTTTCCCATGTTACAGAGTCTCTTCAAAGTAATCATTTAGGTGCGACACAGAAAAGCAGGGCAATGCACATTGATGATGTGCAAAACACAGTATTTTATTAGTGAACAATCAGAAATCGTCATTTGTATAATTGGATTGCATTTATTTATAATAAGCAATTGCCTTCAATGGACATGAAGTGGTTTTCTGAAAACTGATCTAGAACTAAAAATGTTTTTGGGTATTGAATTTGAAGAAAGGTGCAGGAAGCCTCACTCGTAAAGTTTGTCTTATTCCTTATAAAGGTCCTGAGTTGATGGGCTTTGTTATGCTCCAGAATGGCTTCTTGAAATTATCTCAGCACATTGCATGTGCCCATCAGTCTGTTGGCACAGACCTTTCACTGGCAGTTCTGATGTGTAGCAAGGTACGTTCATTTATTTGTCTTATTTCCATTTATCTAGAAGAGTACATTCCAAGTTGTAATATTCTCAATTACAAAAATAACACTTTGAGAAAAAGTTACAAGGTAATTTTAAAAATGAGACATCCAAAAATAAGCACTTGGAGCAATTTGTAAATTTGGTTTGGAAGTGCACTGATAATAGCACATTTCACAAATTGTATTTATATCAACGCATGTTCACAGAACATAGTTAAGGCAGAGACGTCAAGCTCAAACAAATTTGATCCCCTTCATTTCTGGAGGCAAGTAATCTTGCTGTACTGGCTCACTGAACATTGGATTATATTTATAGCCTTTAGCATAACCCAAATTCTTCATTAGTTTAGTGGGGGCATTCCGCAGATGGAGTGGAACTGGTGGAAGTGGCCCCTTATGGTTCTTCAAGCACTGCTTCACTTTATTGTATGCACTATAAGCAACAATCGATTTTGGTGCTTGGGCTAAGTACATAACACACTGGGCCAATATAACCTGTAAGGAAACATAAATAATTAGATCATGTAAAATAACTTAATTTCTTTACCTACATGAGTTATTTTAGGATAACTGTAAAACACATAAGAATACTCACCATTACAACTAAATGAAAATATTTCACCTTTAGACCCCTTTCACATGGACGATTCCATCAGGTTCACCTGTCAGTTTTTCAGGTCAACCTGATCGGAAGGTCCATGCACTATGGACAGGTCCGATCCAGTACACTGCAAAAAACAGAAGGGAATCCATCCTCTTCCATTTAGGCTGGTTGGATGTAAACTGAAAGTGTAGCCAGTTTACTCCTGGCTGCTCGTAGAGCAGAGCAGGCTCTGTCCATGTCTGCTCTGCAGAAACTGAGTGGACACAGATATGTCATCTGGTTGCTCTGCTCTAATCAGCAGGGGATCTGTGACTTTAAGAACAAGTTCACTAAAACCCAGCTACTTAAAATAAACCTGTATTTTGTACCAACTGAGAAAAGTAACATGTTCAGTTAGTCTGTTCCACAGACTTTTAAAGCTGAACTCTTGACAAACACCTAAATAGACAGGAGAAATGCATATAATGGATATATTTTACCTGCCAAAGGATGTGTTTCTGTCCATCCAGTTTGACAGAGCAGAAGCACTGCTTTTTATTTGCTACAGTTAAGCAACACTTACAGGTCTCGTTCCTCTCCTAGTCTATGACTGGGCAGTATGGAAGAAGATGCTGATTAATAAGCTCATCTCTATTACTCTATCTGCTTCTGTCCATGTGCTTATTTTGAGCACTGCTGGCTGGCTCCTTGTGCTGCTTTTACTTCGCTCTGTATGAACTACACTGCAGGAAGCTTAGACTCTTACATAGTTTGCATTAAAAGACTACATAATGTGATAATGACTACAGAGCTACATTATTTGTGTCTTTTATACCTACCTGAAGTTCAGCTTTAAGAGCATTTGCCTTCCACTCTTGTCCAATCCACATCCAAGCCACCTCATGTTTGTATATAAGCTTAGATAAGCAAAACTACTAAAAGGAAAAGTATACTGTATATACTTGGAAACTTTATCATACAAAATTGAGGTAACATTAAAAACATTTGCAATTCATTATCGAGTCGACAGAATAGTATCATGTAGAAAAATACTGTCAAGTGTGTTGATACAATTATGCGTTTTTGATTATTTAGAATTTTTTTTGGAGTGGCCCAACTCACTCTTCCCCACTTTGTGTTCCTCTGATATACCTCCCCGTACCCTGTGATGTTCCAATCTGTGCTACCAAGCCTTTTGTTTGTCTTTGTAAGTAGTTATAGGGTCTGTATGTGGTGTTGGGTTGTGCAGTGTGTGGGTTATATTCATTTTTTTTATTTTACCCAGGGGGAATAGAAAGTGGATAAAAATAACTTGTACTTATGAAATGATGCACCTATGCATATTTATCAGTTTCTAATTATATGTCTTTTATCTTTAGAACTAATAGACTATTTTGGATTACTGTCCTAAGTGAACATGATAATCTGAACAACAAGATATGTGTAACCGTGAAACATATAATTGTATCGACACGCTTGACTGTATTTTTTACATGATAATATTCTATCTATGGATAATGAACCATATATGTTTTTAATGTTACCTCAATTTTGTATAATAAAGTTTCCAATATTTTTTTTTTTTTACATAAATATTTGTGGTTTCTCTTTGATATGTAAATACCAGCAGGCCACCCTTGAACGCCTGTATACTTTCCCTTTTTGTAGTTTTCATATTTTCTTGGGTTGGTGACCTCCCGATATAAGCCAATTTGTTGACGCCCATTGTTGTCTTTTGAAAACCCCAATGTACATATACCCCATTTAAGCTTAGATAGGCCTATCCACATTCTACCTGCTCGGGTCTGACACCTGGCTGCTCAAGCACTGAGATCTGCATTGTTTGGAGGCAGTCATCTGTTCCCCTAAATGTGAAAGGTTTTCTCTGAACGTAACTGCTTCCCGACCACCGCACACCGATGTACATCAGCAGAATGGCACAGGTGCACAAAAGGGCATACCCGTACGTCCTTTTGTAATTCCCCTAGCATGCCGTGGGAGTGTGCCCGTGGACACGATGGTCTGCGATTGCAATGAGGAGAGACAGAATGGGGAGATGCAAACAAGGCATTTCTGCCTAGCAACATGACAGGGATCTACTGCTCCCAGTGATCGGGAGCAGTGACCTCTGTCATGTTCTAGTGAGCCCATCCCCCCTGCAGTTAGAACACACTGAGGGAACATACTTAACCCCTTGATCCTCCCCTAGTGTTAACCCCTTCCCTGCCAGTGACATTTATACAGTAATCAGTGGCTATTTTTAGCTCTGATCGCTGTATAAATGTCAATGGTCCCAAAATAGTGTCAAAAGTGTCCGCTCTGTCTGCAGCAATGTCGCAGTCATGATAAAAATCACAGATCGCCGTCATTATTAGTAAAAATATGTAGAAGAATACAAATCGGCCTAAACTGAGGAAAAAATTAGTTTTTATTATACGTTTTTGTGGGATATTCATTATAGCAAAAAGAAAAAATATTGCCTTTTTTTCAAAATTGTTGCTCTTTTTTTGTTTATAGTGCAAAAGAAAGCTTTATTTGTGTGAAAAAAAGGACGTCAATTTTGTTTGGGTACAACGTCGCACGACCACACAATTGTCAGTTAAAGTGACGCAGTGCTGAATCGCAAAAAAATGCTCTGGTCATTAAGGGGGTAAAATTATGATAAAATCAGCAGAGCTTCCCCTCATTTCAGATCTACCCCTCAGATTTACAGCGACTGCACTTCCAAGTGCACTTTCAGTGCAATTTCAAATGCACTTTGCATCAGCTCTGCTGATTTTATCATCCAATCATGTGCAAGCTAAAATGCTGTTTTTTATTTTCCTTGCATGTAGCCCTCGGATCTACAGGAAGTGCACTTTGCACTTGTAGTGCAAAGTGGATTTGCCTTTTGTAAATAATCCCCATTGTGTCTTCAATGTGTGTGTCTGTGACCAAGTTATAGACACTATAAGTATGTACATATACTTAACAAGGTTTAAAACTACCCCTCAGTGACCTCTGTACTTGCAAGGACAGTGAAGTAATAGTAAAACTAAAGCAGTCCAGGTCAGGTCTCTTTCTGCACTCAGTTCACCCTGCTTTTCTCTGCCAGAGCACCTACTCATTACTTACAATGAATTAATACATTTCTCCATAGTGTCTGCAACTACAGAGAGAAGATTCTATTTAAGCTCATGTACTGCTGGTTTAGAATACTGAATGGCCAAATATGTACTTTCAGTTTATCACCAGTTGTGATTTGTCATTTGATATGACAAAGGCAATGTGATATATTTATTATATTGCTTCATCTAGGCTATAATTAGGAATGATAGAAGTAACAATAATAAAAGTAACTGATCATTCCAGGCGGGAAAAATACAATTTTCACAGTAGTATGTAAAAACCATATCTGAATGTTTACTTGCCATGTACTATGTGCATAATACCATTTGTTTTATTTTATTACATCGGACAGGTTACCCTTTCTATGGCTTACTGCCTACTTGTTTTAACAGTAACTAGGCCTGCAATTTCAGGAACTGTGACTTTTGGATTAGGCATTCTATTGTTCATACTTCACAGGTTGACACCTATTTATACATCCTTCGTCATAGTATAAAGAATTGTAGACACTATGCAATATGTTTGTATTCCTGTGGTAGTATTTAATCCATAGTACGTCAATGTTAGATTGTAAACTTTAGTGAACACATGAAAACTATTTGAACTGAAGCCAGAAACTGGTGTCTAGGCTTCCTGAGAGATTCTTTGTGCCTCACCCCTTGATGCCTGCTCATCGCTTGTTGAAATACATCAGTATAGCATTTACATTTCTTATGTTTACTTATGCATTATAGTAAGGCTGCCATGTAGCATTATCTATCAGATAATTTAATACTGCACAATATTCTAGGTTTCCGAAACTGAAGCATGAACACAAGAGGAGTTAAAGGCAGACTATCATGATTGGAACTGCAAAATGTCACATGGAATTAAAGCTACACTTGTGCACTTGGTGACAAAGTTGATAAGTATAGTAAAAAAAGTAACTTGCATCGCATTCCGGCATTCCAATAAAATGGCAGGCTTGATAAGCTGACACTGCTTGGGTTAAAGCCAGGGGATCAGCTAGACCTGGACAAAAGAAAATAAACATGTATTACAAATTCAAAAACTTAAACATAATATACAAAAAGATTTAAATTCTTCTCTACAAAAAACAAAAACGTCAATTGAAATTTTCCCTGTAATTCATTACCAAAATAATATACATCTAAATATAAAAAATATAAATATATTTAAAAGAAACTTAAAACCCAATTGAACTTGCAGTTTAAATGAGCTAAAAACATTTCAGGTACATCTAAAAAGGTGTTCGAAGCCTTGCAATTTTTGTTTCCTTTAACCACTTGCTGTCCACCCACAGTACTTGTGAGCCTGTGGCAGCTGCAGGCATCGCTTGTCACAGTGATGTGTCCGTTGGATACAGCACATCACAGCGCTCAGTACCCGGTCGTTATGAGTGGCCGGGGTATCATGTGATCGCTATGACCAATCCTGATTACATCTAAGCAAAACATTGTGATACTGTGATTGGCCCACCGCTAGCACATGGTACGTGGGCCAATCACAACACCATGTAACATGCGATTAGCTGTAGCCAATCACAGATCACAATAGTAAGCAAGCTGTCATCAATTAAATACATTCATGACAGCTAAAGCTATTGCTTATAACAGTGAGCAGGAAAAAAAAAAAACCCTGATCATTCCCCCCAGAGAAGTACAGTGACAATATACAGAGAGGTTGATGCATTTCAGCCCTCACAGGGGCCTTAGTCATAACAAGGGCTGAAAAGTGTCAACCTCTCTGTATATTGAACCCCCTTTATATTCTATATCTTGATGGAAGTCTAATAAAGAAGATTGGATTTTAGATCGCGTTGCCAGACCTTTGTATGTATTCTATACTATACTACAGATTGTGCAGCTGCCATCCAGGCACTGGTAATTATTTACTGCACTCTGGTAGTAGCACCAGACTTGTTTATATATTGCACCTCTATGTTAGCCTATGTGTCCATGCACACATAGGCGTTTACAGTCGTATTACAAGAGAAGTATTTACGGGCAGTAAAAAAAACATCACTGGCATGAGAGGAACTTTAGGTGCGTCAAGTGTTTTTTCTGCCCAAAACATGATTAAACGCTAGATGCATTTAGCGCTTGAGCATTCATTCATTCCAATGACCACAATTAATTAATATGCTTGTCAATATACACACATGTTCCTGGCAAGTATAGCTCCTAAAATGATGGGTGCTGCAGCAATTACCAGTTGGGTCCTGAAAACATCAAGCAAGTGTACATATTCGTCAGCACATCATGGATCAACACTATATTCAGGCACAAGAAATCCATTAGTGCTTGATGCGCCTGAACGCGTGTGCAAACGCAGCTTTAGGTGCATTTTCAAGCAACTTTCCTCCTGCCATGAGGCCTTATATACACACAGCAACGGCACCTGCAATTGATTTGTACACAGTACAAATCTCACAGCTGCTGCAGATCGAACACTGGGGGTTATTTACAAAAGGCAAATCCACTTTGCACTACAAGTGCAAAGTGCACTTAAAATTGCACTGAAAGTGCACTTGGAAGTGCAGTCACTGTAAATCTGAGGGGAAGATATCCAAGTTAAAATGCTGTTTTTTATTTTCCTTGCATGTCCCTCTCGGATCTACAGCGACTGCACTTCCAAGTGCACGTTCAGTGCAATTTCAAGTGCACTTTGCACCTGTAGTGCAAAGTGGATTTGCCTTTAGTAAATAACCCCCACAGTGTTTTCAAGCAGCGTTTACAACTATCAACAAAAATCTACTGATCCTTGCTGAAAGGCCACCCTGGCTGCACACACATTCCTGTGTGAATGCAGCTGTAGACGGCAAGCTTCATAGCTAGGTTTGTGTACCTTTAAACATTATTAAAACTATCATTACACATTACAGAATAAAAAAAAAAAACTTTCTTGATAAAATTCTGTTACCATCAATATTGTGAATTTTTAATGACAATTTCTAATAATAATGAGTGTGATTAAAAGTTTCATGGTACCACCTGCTCATTAAGGTGGATCTACAAAGTCTCTAAATAGAACAGTATAATCGTGACATGACATAACAGCCGCTGACCTCGATGAGGTGGCTGAACAAGAATTACATACCTATATCTTCACTTGCAAATCTTACAAGACGTCTAGCCACATAAAGGGGGTCTTCTCCACCTTCAAGCATTCGACCAAGCCAATACAAAGAGGCATTCTGATCAGATCCTCGCATAGATTTGTGTAATGCTGATATACAGTTGTAGTGTTCTTCCCCTACAATGTAAAGTCAGCAACATGAAATATTAGTAATATCACTCTATTTAACAAGTTGTAAATAACTTTTGGCTCCTGTCTAAATTGGCCTTAGTATTTATATGTATTAATGTGAATTAGGGACCTTATATATATGTAAAGCAATGTGTCAGTGCTATATAAGTACTTTATTCATTTATTTAAACTCCAGAATGAAGAACATATTTAGAAGGACCAACCAAATACAGAAATTAGCACAGCTGGGGGGAGCACCAAGCCTCAAACTGGTGCTCCAAAACTGGGAAGATATTCAAAAATAAGGGGAAACCCTATGCAAAGGAGATATGGGAGGTCCAACCATCACTACCTAAAAAAAAAGGTGAAAACTACAACTGCAAAGTCCACTTGAAATTGCACTGAAAGTGCACTTGGAAGTGCAGTTGCTGTAAATCTGAGGGGTAGATCTGAAATTAAGGGAAGCTTTGCTGATTTTATCATCCAATCGTGTGCAAGCTAAAATGCTCTTTTTTATTTCCCTTGCATGTCCCCCTTGGATCTACAGAGACTGCACTTCCAAGTGCACTTTCAGTGCAATTTCAAGTGCAGTTTGCACTTGTAGTGCTAAGTGGATTTGCCTTTAGTAAATAACCCCCAAACTACCTGAACAGGAGAAAACTAACAACCAATGTGGTCAAAAAAATAAAAAAAGTTTACTGAGCTGAGTTTCAGAAAAAAAAGAACCCTAAAGATAAAATCTAACAGACATACAGTGGATATAAAAAGTCTACACACCCCTGTTAAAATGTCAGGTTTCTGTGATGTAAAAAATGAGACAAAGATAAATAATTTAAAAACTTTTTCCACCTTTAATGTGACCAATAAACTGTACAACTCAGTTGAACAACAAACTGAAATCTTTTAGGCGGAGGGAAGTAAAAATAAAATAATAAAATAATATGGTTGCATAAGTGTGCACACCCTTAAACTAATACTTTGTTGAAGCACCTTTTGATTTTATTACAGCACTCAGTCTTTTTGGGTATGAGTCCATCAGCATGGCACATCTTGACTTGGCAATATTTGCCCACTCTTTGCTAAAACACTCCAAATCTGTCAGATTGTGAGGGCATCTTCTGTGCAACAACCCTCTTCAGATCACCCCACAGATTTTTAATCAAATTCAGGTCTGGGCTCTGGCTGGGCCATTCCAAAATTGTAATCTTCTTCTGGTGAAGTCATTTCTTTGTTGATTTGGATGTATACTTTGAGTCGTTGTCATGCTGAAAGATGAAGTCCCTCTTCACGTTCAGCTTTCTAGCAGAAGCCTGAAGGTTTTCTGCCAATATTGACTGGTATTTGGTTCATTTTTCCCTCTACCTTGCCAGGTCCTTTCTAGAGTAGGCAGCAGTAAGGACTGCCGTAACTGATTGTAGGTCAAAAGGTCCCTCAGGAGAGAGATAGGGCTGGGGAGAATCAAATACTGCAACAAGTGCAATTACTTGTGATGGAAAAGGACTCCTGCAGGAGTCAATCGAGAACAGAATGGCTTTTAGGTTGCCATATTGCATTGAATTTTACAGAAAATTACAATGGTTGCAGATTATAAATGTAATCTGGCATAACCTCAAATTACAACATGGCTTGTGTAGCAATATTATATGCTATAATAATTTTTTTATTTGCAAGATTTCTTCCACAAAGATGGAGTTCCCCTTTAATTATCTCCAAACTCTTTAGCTGCATCTATTTATATGCGGATGACCTGCTAATTATGTAACTAAACAGACACCAGTGTTCTGCATTCCTTAAAGTTATACTACTTGACATTTGGTACTCTGTTAGTCATCAAAGATAAGAGGCTCACAAACTTGACTAGCACAAGTCTGATTTTCACTTAAGCTAGTAAAACAAATTGCAATGGTGTATTAGAACATTTGCATGATAATAGACAGGAAAGTTCCTCCATCATAACCATTTATTGATGTTACTACAGAAAAATAAAGAATAGGTAATCTTCTCTTCAACACGCCATAAAATATTTTCCCAATGTTATTACAGTGCATGTCTGGGCAAAAAGAAAGAAGTACATCTGTGCAATTCATACACATTTCCCCATGTACCAACTTTTCAAAAAATTCTGCCAGAAAAGCACCGAGATGACAGTGATACCTCTGCTGTGCTGAATTTCCAAGAAAGCCCTACCTATGCGCTCCTCTGCTGGGCTACAAAACACCTCCCTTGCACCTCATCTCCATAATCCATCCTTGTTTGCATTTTTCACACCCCCTACCCTGTACAGAAAATGATTGACAAATTATGTGAAGAGATGGCAACATTATGTAGTTCTGTAGTCTAGCAAAAGAGAACTTAGGCACGGCTGATAACAGTTTGGGAATTCAGTGTCTACTGCTTACAGAAAGTTAGTAGATCACTGGTTACACTGGCAAATCAGCAGTTATTTTGCTAAACTTTTAGAGAGACAAAACATGAAGACGTCTTTCTGCTGCACAGTTGCACAATGTTTTTTGTCTACACAAGCGTAAAGAACTATTGGCTAGTAAAGGAGGATACCGCAAACAGAATAACTTATACATGTAGTCAGTATAGCTTCTTAACTGGTTCCCGACAGGTGCACGCCGATGTACGTCGGCAGAATTGCACGGCTGGGCAAATGGACTTACAGGTACGTCCATTTGAATTCCCCGTCATGCCATTGCGCGGGCCGAGAGCTCTGTGAGTCAGGTCGTGGGTCCCGCGGACTCGATCGCCGCGGGGATACCCTCGATCGCCTCACGGAGAGGACGAACGGGGAGATGCTGATGTAAACAGCATCTCCCCATTCTGCCTAGTGACAAGTGTCAATTACCATGTAGACGTTGTAGTAGACGGTCCATTATTGTTGTCCTGAATCTCTTACCACTTTCCCTGCATGAGGAGCGGATGAAGTTGACACATTGCCAGAAGTAAAAGGCATGGGAATTTGGCAGAAAGAATTTTTCAGCTATAATTGAAGGCATATGGTACACCCGTTTCCATGTCACAGAGAGAGGAAAATTCAGTCAGGCCATTTCTTTGCCACAAGGAATATGTTTGGTGTTCCATCCCTGGAGAGAATCTGGGGTTTCCTTGAATTGGTAGGTGTCTGGAGAAGAAGGGGGAGAGGTTTAAGCTCTTACGTACTTCCCTCCATGCTATGGTTGTATCTCGTAGAAGAAGGTTGTGCTGTAGATTTGAGTGGTGCAATTTCCATTTGCAGTGTAATAGGGCCACCAGCAAATATGGGTGGGCCATTGCAGATTCAGAGGAAAAGTTTGAGTAGCGGGAAGCCTTCATTGTCCAGTCTAGGCCTATTGACATTTGGTAGTAGGCAGGCTAGATTGTACGCTCTAATATTTGGGAGACTAATGCCCCCCTTACCTCTGGGAAGATATAGTTTAGATAGAGCTATGGGTGGTCTCTTCTTTCGCCAAATAAATTAGGAAATGGCTTTATTTAATAGCTGTGTATCTTTATGTTTTAGTAGTAAAGGTATAGTTAGGTGATATAGTATAGATATATTAAGGTGTACAAGGAGGAAGGAACTGCCCCATATCCTGATACCCAAGTATGTAAAGTGAGACTTGGCTTTAGTGAAAGGTGAGCGCGACACCCAGAGGGGGTTCGCAGAGGAGCCTAGGGGGAAGGATATTACTCTTATTATAGTTGATGTGGAGGCTCGAACAAAGTCTGAAGCTACTTCCAGCAGGATTACGCACCACGTGACAAAGCTCAGATTACCTCAAACTGATTTCTTGAACATAACAATGAGTTCACTGTAGTCCAATTGCCTCCACAATCACCAGATCTCAATCCAATAGAGCACATGTGGGATGTGGTGGACCAGGAGATTTGCATCATAGATGCAGCCGACAAATCTGCAGCAACTGCGTGATGCTATCATGTCGATATGGACCAAAATCTCTGTCGAATGTTTCCAACACCTTGTTGAATCTATGCCACTAAGATTTAAGACAGTTCTGAAGGCATAAGGGGGTCCAACCTGGTACTAGCAAGGTGTACCTAATAAAGTGTCCGGTGAGTGTATATCTAAGTCTAATCTAGTCTGCAAAAACTCTGCCCACAGTGGCAGGATCACAGGTGGTTCTCGGACACTAAAAACAATTGGATTCTACTACACAGTTCCTCTCACATCAAAGTCTGTCTAACATTTCACAATATCAGGTATAAACCCTGAGACACTGTGAATCTACAATTACAGTAAGAATATTATGCAGTGATGTAACATTCCTATCTACCATATCAACCTATGTTAATTCCTTTAATTTGTGTTAGAGGACATGATACTTCTGTTCTTTTGGACATGAGTCTGGATGAATGGCTGCTCAGATGTTTATCCCATATAGAGGCATTAAAGAAACAGCCTTATTGCTGAGAGACGACTGATAAACAGAACAAGTTACTAAATAACAGTTCAGTGGTACAACCATGAAGATTATACTTTGATATGGTTTGTTAAAGGATCACATCTGCTCTGCTAATAAACAAAGTGAAACAATATCGCTTACTAATCCTTATTTTTACACTACATAAGAAAAAAAAAAAAAACAACTTTCAGATACATTGGCATCCATATTATAATCTTGCATGGCAAACAATGACCACTCATTTCGAAAGGAGTTAAAGAAAGTTTTTTTTTTATATTAATGAAGAGTATGTTTTAAGCATGTTCTACACTGCTTATGCTTTATTCAAAACTCAAAAAACAGAAAAAAAAACCCCCATTGCTGCCATCTTGCTACAGTATACATGTCCTTCCAGTATAGATAACAGAATGCCTGACAACAGCTATTTTTATCACAAAAAGAACTCCCTGGCATGTCTTCATTATCATGCCAAGCTTAACAATGTACCAGTTCTGTAGGCTTACATTCAAGCCTTCAACTTACAGATTAAGTCTGCAACAATACACCCGGGCAGCTGAACATGCTGTGATGATGATTAGGGCGTCATTCAGACGCCCTGTTAGAAGCACTGTGGCTTTAATGGACTTTTAGGACAGCTTGCTACTGTGCAAACTGGAATTTACACCATGAAAATTGAAAAATTAGACCAGATAAGCCAAGAAAATATAGTGGCAGAGGATGGTAATACTGCTGGTATACTATTGAGAATCTGTCACAAAACCTCATTAGTGATTTTGACTTGTGAAAGAAAGCACACAATACAGGCCACATACAAATCAGCTAGCTCCAAGACAAGTACAGTGATTGTTTACTTTCTAATTTCCCAGCTTTCTACCATAACCCCCCCTTCAAATATTACCCAACTTATTTCTAGTATGAAAAGGCAACAATAATAAAAAAATATCACCCCATTTGGGCTATAAGTGGCCATTCATTAGTCCAAAGAATAATAGATGCTTATGGGTCAACACTTATGTATACAGAGTACATGATTAACACATCTTTTGGCTTTCGTAATGAAGTTGCCCAGAGTGTACTGCATTAGGCCTCGTTCACATGGCTGATTACTTGTATGCCCCGTGCAGAGCCGTGTTTGACCAGCACGGGGATGCGTGCATCATCGTACCAGCAGTTCCATAGATGTCTATTGAGACACACAGCGTGGGGTTGCACAGTCCCAAATGCACCCAGGGCGACGCCCACACGGTTGTCATATTGGGACACAACAGCGGTGTCTGTGCTGCCCGAAAGACAAAAGACATCTATGGGACTGTTAGCACGATGATGCAACACCTGTCCCCGGCAAAACATGGCCTTGCATAGGGCATGCAAATAATTATCTGTGTGAACAAGGCCTAATTAAACAATATGTACAAAAAAGATGTGCCCTAACAACTTACCTGCTCCATGAACGGGAACAAGTAGCGATGTCCCAAGATGGTGCTCAGCCGATGCAGGCACATGAGGTCTCTCCTACTCCAGCAGCCTCACAGTCTATGACCCAGGACCACAGTGAGTACACTCCTCATCTCATTAAGGCTGATCTGGAGAACAGCCTCTTGGCCATGTATGATAAACTTGCCCGCAAGTTCCAGGTGGAGCTGCACAAATCTACCAGCACCCTGATGCAGGAGATAGCAGCTCTGGGATGCCGCACAGACATGCTCGAAACTAAGCATGATGAGCTTCATCTAGCCTATGAGGATTTACGCAAAGATCATGAGGCACTCTCAGACACTGTTTTCCAAATGCAAACCCACCTTGAGGGCTTCGATAACCGCAATAGGAGAAATAACATATAGAGTGAGGGAGGTCCCTGAAACAGTGGTGGATCTGCAAGCAGCAGTGAAGCACATATTCCACTCTCTTCTCCCTGACCACGCTGAAGCAGCCTTTACCTGCAACAGAATCCACAGGGCCCTCCAGCCGAAACCTCCACCTGAGAAACCACCCAGGGACATAGTGATGTGTCTTAAAGACTTCCTAGTTAAGGAGGAGATTCTAAGGGCCTTCCACAACACCCCCATAATCCGGTATGAAGGGACCACTATACAAATCTACCCAGATATCTCCACAGCAACCCTGGATAAGAGACAATGGATGAAAGAAGTGACCTTGGTTCTACAATCCGCCAGGATTAAATATAGATGGGGCTTCCCCTTCAAGCTATCGGTGCTGCATAATTTTACTACCTCCACGGTGTTCAATTTATCTGAGGGCAAGGACTTGCTTGTCAAGTTGAGCCTACTGGAACCACACAACAACCCAGAGGGTCCCTTCTACCCCCGTCTGACCCCAATCTGGGCCACTCCTTCACCTCAATGGAATGGGAGAAATCAGCGAAGATCCAGAGACAGGGAGGCTTGATTCTGCATGGCAGAAGAAGTTCCTTTCTCAACATGCATTTGTTCCCCGCAGTTGAAAAGCTAAAATATGCACCCAATTTGACTTTAACGAGTCAGATACTCTAGGTAAGTCTCTTTTCGCCCATCTGTTTAGCCCCTCTACTCACAGCAGCTTCTTGTACCATCGTTTCCCCCCCTTTTGTTCCATTAATAGGGGGCTATTGATTAACTGTTCTCCCAGACACACTAACTGTCAGAGTTGTTTATTGGGAGATGAAAAGCGCTGGTTGAGTACTGGAGTGGAAAGTCCACAGAAGGTTGTTACAATGGCAGGGTGGGTCTCACTCCCCTGACCCCTTACAGCTTTACCATTTTATGTTCTAAGGTTAGGTTATCCTTTACTTTTTTTTCTCTTCTTATTTTTCCACAAAGATATGTTAACTTTGCTGCCAAAAAAAGGGACTGTATTATGATTATCCATGTGTAAGGAATATGACTATGATAGTGTATATACGCCTTTCCACTCTTCCCGGGGCGAAATTTGAAGTGGACTCAGACACGGTAAAAAACAGCTTGTGGCCAATTGAGTTTCCAAAATGAAATTTAGCTAGGACCTTGGATAATTACCTCCCAAAATTAACATGGCTATACGAATTAACTCTCACCATGTAAGGGGTTTTAACTCCCCAAAGAAATGGAAAAATGCCTTTAGATTTTACAAAACATTAGGGGCAGACATCTTATTGCAGGAGCATTTCTTCTCTAACAATCATCCTAAGTACTTTGACAAGGCTTACAGGCAGTACCATTTTACTATGTTTGAGTCCAAGTCAAGGGGAGTGGCAATATTCATTAAAAAAAAAGTATTTTTTGATAATCACCATATATACAAAGACCCTGAGAGTAGGTTTCTTATACTTCAGGGCTTCTTACAGGGTCGAGTGTTAACCTTAGCGAATGTGTACACTCCGAATGCATCTTAAAGCTCTTTTTTCAGTCTTTTTTTAAGATGTTGGATAAATATAATGCAACGCATGTGTTTGTTTGGAGGTGTTTCAATCTAGTGGCACACTCAAGCCTAGACAGAAGCAAGACGGTGAGTACAACAAATACATTTTCTAGATCCATGCATAGATCACTGGAGTCTCACCACCTGATACATGGAGGGCTTCGAACATAGGAGTATAAGAATTTACACACTATTCTCATCCACATGATAGCTACTCCAGACGGGATTATATATTTAGCACCCCCATCCTACTAGCCAACTCCACCTGATTCATGCATGCCCCTGGTCGGATCATCACGTAGTCTCCTTTCGGACATCATACGTGGGTTTGGCTCCTAATTCTCTACTTACTAACCCAGAGGTAATATCACAAATATCAGACAGACTGCTAGGTTATTTCAGGTTAAATGACTTAGAAGAGACCCCCCCCCCCCATACTCTGGGCAGCCCATAAGGCAGTTCTGAGAGGATATATAGAACTGGCCACCACAAGGAAAAGACAAAGAGCAGCTGAAAGAGCAGCTGCAATTGCCTCCCTTACTAGGCAATTGCACAAGCTCTACCAATTACATTACCACTAGCACAGAAATATTGAGACAAATTAACCAAAAAAGAGTGGAACTAGATAACATTTTATCAGAACAAACTGAAAAATAACTACGTTGGTCCAAGGCACGTTTTATCCTTCATAGTAATTCACGCTCAACAATGTTCACTAATAAGCTTCACCAGTCCCTCCAGCCAACACATGTATATAAATTAAGGGATGGAAAGGGTCAGATGGTTTCTCATCCCAAAGAAGTACTACACACCTTTACTTCTTACTTTGAGGCTCTACTTTCTGCCCCTAAACCTGGATCCGCTAGTCAGGCGGATTCCTGGTTGGCCTCTTTATCCCTCCTATCCCTGTCAGAGGAGCAGCTACAGAGCTTGAATGCCCCCTGCTCAGAGCAAGAAATTTTATCCATTATTAAATCCCTGAGGACCTCAAAAGCCCCAGGCCCAAACGGGTTTACCCGTACATACTATAAGAAATTTGCAGGAACCCTTGCCCCTAAACTCTCCAATATTTTCAATTATATCCTCCAGGGTCATAAGCTCCCGGAAGAGATGCTCCATGCCAATATGACATTAATCTCGAAGCCAGTCCCTCAGAGTTACAGGCAGATATCGGTCCTCAAGAATGACTTAAAGATCTTGGGTAGATTGTTGGCAGAACGCCTTGCCCCTATTATCTCCTCACTAGTAGCCCCAGAACAAACGGGATTTATCCCTTCCAGGCAGATCATGGATAACATTCAACAGGCCTCTAACAACATACAGGACACGAATCTCTTTTTACGCAGAGTATTTTGGGCCTAGATATACATAAGGCCTTCGATAGCGTGTTATGGCCATACATGGACAGTATCTTAGCTAAATTTGGATTCAGTGGGGAATTTATACATGGATTTAAGGCTTTATACCACAACCCCCATACCAGAATCAAGCTTCCCCGTTGCTCCTCAGACTACTTTCCGTTGGGTGGGGTACAGAGCAAGGTTGTCCCTTGTCGCCTTTAATTTTTGCCTTGGCCATAGAGCCGTTGGTGAGGGTGATTAAGGCTAACCCTAATATTAAACGGTATCTGAAAGGGGAAGAGGAATTTAAGTTAAGCATGTACGCAGACGACGTATTTATGTTCCTACCAGACCCACTGGTATCTCTCCCTAATCTGGTAATGGTGTTACGAAAGTTCCATAGTATTTCAGGCCTAGGGGTGAATTTGTCCAAGTGCTTAGCCCTCTGGATAAATATCCCCATAACATAATAGCTAACATTAAAGTCTCCTTTGGCTTCTCTGTAAGTGATAATACTCTGCAATACCTAGGGGTTCGCCTAGCTCCTTCACTAAGAGAGATGTATAAATCTAACTACCCTCAAGCATTTTCAAAAGTTAAACAATGACTGAGATTGTGGTCCACCTTCCCCATCTCCCTTTTGGGCAGAGTTACAGCAATCAAGATGTCCATCCTGCCAAAGCTACTCTATTACTTTAGAGCTCTGCCAGTCTATGTTTCCCATCAGACCATTGAACAGATCCAAAGGGAGGTTAATCTATTTATTTGGAGGGGTAAGCAACCTAGATATGGCAAATTAATAGCAAGTAGATCTCTCTCAAAAGGAGGTCTAGGCCTTCCAGATATATGGCTGTACTATGTTGCGGCCAGACTGGCACAAACAGCACAGTGGCATACCTTGGCAACCTCGATCCCTTGGCTCCCATTCGAAAGTATACCAATTTGCCCATACTACCTCCCAGGTCTCCTTTGGCAGAATACAGTCAGGACCAGGGCGCTGAGCCCTTGGAATAGTATTATCTCTCAATCATTTCACTTATGGTCACTATACCATCAGAAATTTTAGCTTTTATCCCCAAGGCCTCCCTTATTTTCCTTCTTGGGAGATAAAAGATTTCCCCTCGCATATACCTCGCCTAATGAATATTTATGGTGGAAGCGGAACACTCTAGTTACCCTTAACTCCCTCATACAAGACTCACAATTCTGTCATTTCTCCAACCTCCAGAAAAAATATAACATTCCAAGGACAGAATTCTTTAACCACTTAAGGACGGAGCCTCTGAGATTTGTTGTTTACAAGTTAAAAACATTTTTTTTTGCTAGAAAATTACTCAGAACCCCCAAACATTATACATTTTTTTTCTAACACCCTAGAGAATAAAATGGCGGTCGTTGCAATACTTTCTGTCACACTGTATTTGTGCAGCGGTCTTACAAGCGCACTTTTTTGGGAAAAAATACACTTTTTTGAATTAAATCTTCCAGGGCTGAAGTGGTTAAATGAAAATCGGACGTTGAGTTTACGTACGACAAAAATGTTATAGTCTGCACATCCAGCTTGTCGGACGAAAAACCGGAATCGGTTGTCGAAAGCGCCATACTAACGATCCGAAAATCGGCAGATTGTTTGTTTGGACTAAATTTTTCTTCCGAATTTCGTATCGTGTGTATAGGCCTTTAGTCAAAGACTTCAACCAATATAAATCTGCACTCCAAAAATACAATTCTACCCTCCACACTGCCAAGGAGACCTATTTTATCACTCTTATTAACAGATTCTCATCCAGTCTCTATCAACTCTTCCCTACCTTTAACTCTCTACTTTGTCCTCCAATGCCTCCACACACTAACTCACTCACTGCCCAGGAGATCACCAATCACTTCAAATATAAGAATGATTCAATTTGTGATGAAATCTCCACTTTACCGGTATCTCCCCCACTTAACACCCCATGTCAGCAGGTACAATCAATACACCCCTTATTCAACCCTACTACTATAGACGAGGTTGCTAAACTTCTTTCTAACACCCACCTAACCACCTGTCCCCTGGACCCAGTTCCCTCACAAATACTACACAGTCACCCTCTGACTCTATCATACACTCTCTCACCCACATCTTCAATCTCTCCCTCTTTTCTGGCAACTCTCTATAATATGCACTAGTCATCTCCTTCCTTGGACCCTAACAACCTTAATAATCTACGCTCCATCTCCTTGCAACACTTTTCCTCTAAACTTTTTGAATGCCTGGTCTGCAACCAATTGAGTGACCACCTCATTAAGAATAACCCTCTTGATCCCCTTCAGTCTGGATTTCGCACTCAAAAATCCACTAAAACTGATCTTTTAAAATTTACAAATGACTTACTAATAACAAAATCCAATGGACACTATTGTGTACTCTTACTTCTGGATCTTTTGGCTGCCTTTGATACGGTTGACCACACCCTCCTCAAAAAAAAAAAACTTTACTCCTTTGGTCTCTGTGACTGTGCTCTTCACTGGCTCTCATCCTACCTATTCCACCGCAGCTTCAGTGTCACCTACAAATTCTACTTCCTCCTTTTCCCTTTTCTCCATTGGGGTGCCCCAAAGTTCTGTTCTTCCTATTTTCAATCTACATCTCCTCCCTGGGTCAATATAATTTCTACGCTGATGACACCCAAATCTATCTCTCCATCCCTCAGCTCACTCCATCTGTCTCCTCACGTATTACTAATTTACTAACAGACATATCTGTCTGGATGTCACACCACTCCCTCAAACTCAACTTGTCCAAAAACAAGCTCATAATATTACCTCCCCAACGTGACTCCTCCCCTGACTTCCCTGTCCAGAGCAATGGCACAACCATCAACCCCTCTTCCCTGCATGCCAGGGTGCTAGGTGTTATCCTGGACTCTGAACTCTCCTTTTGGCCCCATATCCAATAACTTTCCAAAGCTTGTCGCCTCAACCTACGCAGCATCTCCAAAATGTCCCTTCCTAACCAATGAAACCCCAAAGTTCCTATTTCACTCCCTGGTTATCTCTCGCCTCGACTACTGCAACTCCCTCCTCATTGGCTTACCTTTAAATAGGCTATCCACTCTTCAGTCCATCATGAATGTTGTTGCCAGACTCATCCACCTCACAAATCGCTCATCGTTTGCTACCCCTTCTCATGGATACGCACGCCCAGGGCGACTAGCTAACCGCGACGTGGTTCCGTGACTAGGGGTATAAGGGGATAAGGGGGAACTTATACTGAGTAAGACTGGCTGTGATTCACCTTCATAGCCCACACTACCTTTGGCCACCACTAGAGGGAAACTCCACTCAAATCTTACATAGAATCTGATGCACTCTAAGGGTTGGGGAGCAGTCCAGCAATTAGCACACACTTCTAGGGTTCCCCCAGCTATTCTACAAGCTGGAACCCCGGTGTTAACCACTTCAGCCCTGGAAGGTTTTACCCCCTTCCTGACCAGAGCATTTTTAACAACTCGGCACTGCACCGCTTTAACTGGTAATTGTGCGGTCATGCAATGCTGTACCCAAACGAAATTTGTGTCCTTTTTTTCCCCACAAATAGAGCGTTCTTTTGGTGCTATTTGATCACCTCTGCGGTTTTTATTTTTTGCGCTATACACAAAAAAAAGTGACAATTTTGAAAACAAACAATATTTTTTACATTTTGCTATAATAAATATCCCCAAAAATGTTTTTAAAAAACAAATTTCTTCATCAGTTTAGGCCAATATGTATTCTTCTACATATTTTTGGTAAAAAAAAAAAAAAAAAAAAAAAAATCGCACTAAGCGTATATTGATTGGTTTACGCAAAAGTTATAGCGTCTACAAACTATGGGAAAGATTTACGGCATTTTTATTATTATTATTTTTTTTTTACTAGTAATGGCGGTGATCTGCGATTTTTAGCAGTATTGCGACATTGTGGCAGACAGATTGGACACTTAACACATTCTTGGGACCATTGACATTTATACAGCGATCAGTGCTATAAAAATGCACTGATTACAGTGTAAATGACACTAGTGCGAAAGGGGTTAACACTAGGGGGCGATCAAGGGGTTAAATGTGTGTTCCCTCACGGTGTTCTAACTGTATGGGGATAGGACTGAGTAGGGGAAATCCCTGTGCTAACGCTCGAACGCCGGCCACACGCAGTGATGTGCTGCTGGCCGACGCTGAGCCTTGTTGTCCCACAGCGCCGGCATATAAATAGCACACCACTGACACACTCCCCTTCAGGCCTATTGAAGGTGCAGCAGCTCCGAGCGCGTAGCCAAGCATATCCAGCCTCCAGAACCCTCCCTTGGTGTTAGCCCTCCCCCTGGAGTGTACCCGGAAGTCTTTGGATGACCCGTGACGTCACGCACCTCCTCTGTGTGTTCCACGCTGGACCCAGCTTCTCCCTGATGGCCACAGGAAGAGTTACCAGCAACAAGCTTCCATCTGCAGCCCTACAACGCTGATACAACTTCCGGACTGGAGCTCGAGGAAGATACACAGACTGCCTACTCACAGATGAGCCTTTTAATATGTCTTTCTTGTAAGTGTTTATTTTTTATATGTCATTAAATTTTCATAATAATACTACACTCAGGTGGCGCTTCCTTTTCTCCACCCCCTCTTGCAATACCACACAGCCAGCCCTCTGAGGACAGCAGCCGCTTTTAGGACCAACCACCCCATTAGCCAGCTCTTCATATCCTGAACAGTCAGAGACTATATTAACCCCTGGACTGCCACTACTATGGCCATGGACTTTATGCCTGGCTAACTTTATATACCCCCAGTATTGTATGCATCCTTTGGATATGCGCTTACAGTTATTATTACCTTTATCCCCAATTTATTGAAATATGGATGTGGGCTGGACTTTATCCCTTGGCCAATAAACCTGGGAGGTGTTCCCGTCTCAGCCCACAGGATGTTTTGTGTTCTGAAATGACCAGAGTAGAATTGATCCAGAACGGGGCTGATCGCTGTGTCAGGGATAGGATTTCCAATATCGCTGCATCGGTCCAATCGCGACAGTACCAATCACTGCCTGCCTGCCACAATCAGGTGCCATATAACAGTTTACACACGCTACAAATACAGAGTTACATGTACACGTAAACCCATCACCCATACTTGCGATTTTTTTTTACCAAAAATATGTAGAAGAATACATATCAGCCTAAACTGATGAAGAAATTAGTTTTTTTACATTTTTGGGGGATAGTTATTATAGCAAAAAGTACTAAATATAGTGTTTTTTTTTTCAAAATTGTTGCTCTTTTTTTGTTTATAGCGCAAAAAATAAAAACCGCAGAGGTGATCAAATACCACCAAAAGAAAGCTCTATTTGTGGGGAAAAAAGGACAACAATTTTGTTTGGGTACAACGTCGCATGACCGAGCAATCGTCAGTTAAAGCGACGCAGTGCCGTATCGCAAAAAATGGCCTGATCAGGAAGGGACAAATCCTTCCGGGGCTGAAGTGGTAAACTACATCTACAATTACACTACTTCTACAGTTCACATCACATCTCACTACTGGCAAAACTATCCAACTCTTACATTTATGTTACACCCCTCTCTGCCAATCCCTCCATTGGCTACCACTCACCCAATGAATTAAATTAAAAATACTAACATCATCTTATAAATCTATCCACAACTCTGCCCCCAGCTACATCACTAACCTAGTCTCAAAATACCAACCAAATTGTCCTCTTCATTCTTCTCAATACCTTCTGCTCTCTAGCTCCCACGTCACCTCCTCCCATACTCGCCTCCAGGACTTCTCCCCGCCTCTCCCATCCTTTGGATCTCCCTATCCCAATCTGTCCGACTATCTTCAACTCTATCCACCTTTAGGCATTCCCTAAAAACTTTTCTCTTCAGAGAAGCCTATCCTGCCTCCACCTAACAACTGTACTTTAATTTTCTTCATCAGCTCATCCCCCACAGTTTTTACCTTTTGTATCACTTGACCTTCCCTTCTAGATTGTAAGCTCTAATGAGCAGGGCCCTCTGATTCCTCCTGTATTGAATTGTATGGCAACTGTACTGTCTGTAAAGTGCTGCGTAAACTGTTGGCGCTATATAAATCTTGTATAATAATAATCATAACTATGACCATTTCTTAATTGTGCATCTGAGTGAAAATATCTCAGCTTCAGTAATAAATCTGTCCCAAAACTATGTGAACTGACGCACTTGGCTGTCCAGCAATATAGAGCAGAAATATATCAATCTAATGCAGACCTTGCTGAAGTAGACTAAGCCTGATGTGTGAATAATCATGTCACTAATGTCACTAATTTGCTTCATATATGTCCCCCAATGTAAATACTATCCCAGGCTTTTGTATGTTGCTGTGGACTTGAATTCTCCTGCCAGGCACTAATGCCCAGCTTTAGCCAATTCTTTTTTCTTATGTTTTGGAATGAATGGGCCAGAGTTAGAATCTCTCTTAGATTTTTATTTGGGAAATTAATCTTCACTTTCATCACAGCACTCTTCGTAACTAAATCCATATTATTTACTGGGAAATTGCATTCAATGTACTATAAATTGGTACTGTGTATCAGCATGTATAGCACTACAAAAATGAATTCTTACTGTAATTTGTATGAGCAGTGGAAAGTAAGAGTGTTCTTACCAGCAGGTGTAAAATTGTTTCCGCCAGGCCTGAAGCATCCCATTGCATGTATATATGTCATGTATGCACACACAGGGGTGCTGACAGTTAGATTTATGGCTGGAACTTAAAAAAAAAAAAGCCTCTATTCATCTTTGCAGTGTTCACTGCAATCCACAAGAGGGATGTCAGAAAAGATAGCGTGTAATATATTCCTGGTGCAAGATTCTGGGAACAGGGCAAGCCTATTTAGAACACCATGAATTTACGGGCAAGGTAAATCCTGCCGTTTTTATTCTCCTCACGTTCAATGGAAAATCTTTTCCCATACAGAGGAAAGATGTCCTTTTGCAAGAATAGAATAGCAATAAACACACATTTGTTCCAGGGGTTAATTTACTAGAGGCACGTTTCAAGGTAAGATTCGCTTCAATTAGAGAAATAGGTGAAGTTCTCCTTACCTCCATCATCCACTCATGTGCAAGAAAAAAAAAATGTTTTCCTTGCACATGATTGGATATTCTTTGCGAAGTGTTTTTTCACCACATTCACTAAGCTAATTCACTAAAATTCCTTTGCCTTTAAGTAAATCAACCTCAATATATCAAGTGCAAAACACTAGTGTAACACTATTGTCATACGAATGTCAGAAAATGCTTAAAGTGCAACATTACCCATAACAACTTGATAACAAAAAGCGGAGTTAGACTTACGGGTAACTCCTTTTCTGACAGTCTTCCAGGACAGCCCATGAGACCTAGGGCTCCTCCTACCAGGACAGGAAACATGTTAACCCCACCAGATAAAAGGCGGTCTTCTAGGCCTCCCCCTTCAGTATTCTCGAGAACCATAGGACGTCCCTGCAAAACATATGCACAATACATATGATTCAAGACATAACTGGGTGGGAATCCAGCTGTCCTGGAAGACTCTCAGAAAAGGAGTTACTGGTAAGTCTAACTCAGCTTTTCTCCAGTCTTCTTCCAGGACAGCCCATGAGACGATGAGCCAGGACTTACCAGTCTAGGGAGGGATTTCCTAAAGCATTTGGTAACCTCTAGGTAGAAGAGAATTCTTCTTCTTACACCTATGTAACTAAAATTCTTCTTTTTTCTCACTCTTATGCCGCGTACAGACGATTGGAATTTCCGACAACAAATGTTTGATGTGAGCTTGTTGTCGGAAAGTCCGACCGTGTGTAGGCTCCATCAGACATTTTCTGTCGGAATTTCTGACAACAAAAATTTGAGAGCTGGATCTTAAATTTTCCGATATCAAAATCCGTTGTTGGAAATTCCGATCGTGTGTACACGATTCCGACGCACAAAATTCCACGCACGCTCGGAATCAAGCAGAAGAGCCGCACTGGCTATTGAACTTCCTTTTTCTAGTACCGTCGTATGTTTTATATGTCACCACGTTCTTGATGTTCAGAATTTCCGACAACATTTGTGTGACAGTGTGTATGCTAGACAAATTTGAAGCAACATCCGAAGGAAAAAAATCCATGGTTTTGTTGTCGGAATGTCCGATCGTCTGTACGCGGCATTAGATGAATTGCAAAAAGTTGGGAGCACAATATCCTGGGATCTATGAAAAGAAGTGGCAACCTTTGGTAAAAATCCAACTATGGATGTATATTCATACTATACTTTTTAATATTCTTGGATCCATGTAACTAAAAAACTCTATGCAACCCTGTAATTTTAAATAACATCTGTCACCAATCCTTCTGGTTTCAAATAGGTTATGCATTATAATCAAGTGCATCACATCTATACATGGAGTATAATTTCCGTTTACCAAGTATGATTCTGAATCTGAGCGTCGCCCGGCACACAAAGCCGCCCAGGCTATGTAACCCGTGGCGGCTTACTGTGCGGGCACAGTCGCTACACAGCTTGTGACTGGTCCCCACATTGCGACCCCTGCGGACATGCGCAGTCCGCTGGGGAAGCTTGCTGTGTTGGCGGGTGAAGTGGGCGGCCTCACTCTGACGTGCGTGCGGGCTCGCACATGCGCGTTATGGACGAGGCGGCGCGCACCTAGCCCGAGGGGGCCATACATGGCAAAATCCTGTCTCCTCTCCCTCCCACACTATTAGCTGTTGCAATTAGCAGCAACAGCTGATTGGTAGGAAGAGGGTTTTTATACTGATAGCATGTCAGCACGCCGGATGTCTATCACACTGTGCTGTATGACACCGGTCTGTGCTGTTAGAAGTTTGCTTATCTTTGGAACATTCAGGTAAGACATCTCCTTTGTTCTTTGATTGTTACCACTCCACTTATGTGCTACCTTAATGTCATACTAAAATGCTATTTAGAATTAAAAGAATGCTGTTATCCTATTTTGGTAAACTAAAGTAATTGAGAGTATCATTAAGAGCATTCTACTAGGGCTTAGTGCTTTTTCATTTCCCAGTAATTATAATAAACAAATCTACCTTGTTTCTAAAGGTTACAACTAAACAATAAACTTGTTAGTGCATCTGTGATATCTATGTATAAGATTTAAAAATTCAAAAAGTATCAATTAACTAAACAGGTGATTTTTAATTTGTTGCTTTTATAGTTATTCCCTATACACTAGCAACATCAGTAGCCGGGCCGCTAAATAACTCTCAGGCATGATTTATCATTTGCACACAAATAAACTACCTCTATTAAAATAAAAATTATAATGAAATAAATAAAAATTGTGTTTGTAATTTTCAGAAAATATGACACATTTTTCTATTATGCCCTTTTTTTGCAGGATTTGCCTCTCGGCCTCAGTGTATTCTCAGAAACACTATATCCTTACGCCCCCTACTGGCCTCCCTTCCCCTTTTTTTGATGGAAGGCCAAGGGAGGTATATTACTACTGTTTTTAATGTTGAAATTTAATAAACTACATTGGTATTAATATTTTGTAATATTTTTTTAATATTTTCTCCAAGAGCCTTAAAAGTCCACCATTAGGGGATCCATTGTTTTATTGTTTAGCTTATCACTGGATGTGGCACAAAAAATATACAGTAAGCTGACGTTCCATAACAGAATCCCTAGATTATTTGGTAGTAGATACTGTTCCCCGCTCTATGTCTGGCAACTCCCTGTAATATACGCTTGAATAACTAATTTAAATTAAAAAAAAATCCTCGAATAAAGCTACCCTAATATAGAGACAGCATGACAGGTTTCATGGGTAATGACTGGGAATCCCTCATGGAGGGCTATTTAAAAGATTTTGGAGACCAGGAACACATAGATTCAGAGATCTCTGCTCTTTTCTCCAGACTTTCTAAAACTTTGGAGAAAAAATCTATGCTATACTGGCACTCTAGATCTTTCCAAGACTATATTAGGGAGGACATCAACCCCATGGGATTGCGGGTCCAGATTTTCCCCACTCTTGATGGTCTGGATGCGGAATTTAAAGAAAAATGGGAAAAAACATTACGCAACTGCTCACAAAACTTAATGGAAATTTTAATAGAAGAGTATAGTAAAAGATCTAACATTCTGGATACTGATATTGTAAATCTTTGTACCAAGCTGCAGCAATTTAAAAGCCAGAGATCCATTACAAATAAAGAAGATAGATTAAAGATGCATCTTGAAGCATTTAATAAAGACATACTAATGAAGAAGGGACAGAAATTTATTCGGGATAGGAATGCCTTCAAAGATGGCAAAGCCTACAAATGGACTCAAAACAGACAGAATCAGAATAAAGGTAATCACTATCAGGGATACCAATCTACCTCTTCACGACAGACCTCCAACTTGCCCCAAGTTCCCCCTTAAAAGCACTCACAAATCTAAAACAACACAAAGCACCAAACGTTTATAGCAAGCCGATTCAACCGAGGGACAACAGGCAAAAAAATTGACTCTAGATATCCCAAAAAAATCAAGTCACTCTACACCCACACATGATCAAATTACTGAAACATCAAATTCACGTGTTAACACTCACATATCAACAAACAAAAAAATCTTCCCGCACAGCAAAATAAAACAAAAGAATCTAGTTCCCAATCCAATACGTCAACTATCGAATCAATTCACACAATTTCTAACGATCCGTCTTTTTTAGGAGGGATTCTTATGGGTGCTCAACCTACACAATCCAACCTCAACACGTACACTCAGATAGCACTTTAATCCCCACAGTACGCACTACTGAACAAGGTAGAACTGAACTGAATATAATCAACCTTTCATCATATAATCTATGCTATGACGAAATAGCTATCTTAAAGAAAGGCTTAAATTTCTTCTCAAATCAAAATGCAGACAAATTTGAGATATACAAAGATCTTCAACTCTTTGTTCGGAAATTAATTAAAAAAAAACTTTATTATAAACAAGAAACGCCCACAAACCATACTCCGAAGGAAAGCCAGGCACTGGACCACTTGATCTCTCTCCTTGAGGAGAGTGATCAAACCGATCTCATTGATAGAATTGATCTTTCCCAAATATTGAAATCGGTAGAAACACCAAGTGATACCCCTAAGACAAGTAGGTCCAAACTAAAGAAAAAAAATCAGATTTCTGTCCTGCACCGAGTACCCACCCAAATGCAGCGGCCTTCCACAAATGGGCTGATAAGGAATTGGACAAATTAAAAATCCATACGGAATATCCCAACAACCTAACCAAAAAAAGAAATGTTGGCATTAAAAACACTATCGAACAACTATCAAATTACTATAAAGGCCGCAGATAAAAGAGGGAACATCGTTGTGCTTGACAACGAGAAATATGTCAACATGTGCAATAAAATACTCAACAATTTAGAATGGTATCGCTGGATTCCGGCTAACATTGTAAAAAAATACAGTGATGACTTTTATCTACTAATAGACACTGCTTACTCAAATTCTATAATAACCAAACAACTCTGGGAATTCATCAGAAATAACTTCCCCCAAATCCCTGTATTCTATGCGCTCCCAAAAATACACAAGGACGCTAACAATCCACCTGGCCGACCAATTATCTCCGGTGTAGGAGCAATAAGTGAAAATGCCAGCAAGTTGGTAGATGAATTCTTGAAACCTTTTGTTTTATCCTTACCATCTTTTGTAAAGGACACAGTTCATTTTCTACAAATTGTTGATAAATTAAAAATCCCTGAGAATGCCCTACTAGTAACGGTAGACGTCGAATCCTTATACAGCTCAATTCCCCACGAAAAAGGTATAGCGGCTATAAGACACATCATACAGAAAGTTGACGATATAGACCCTATTTACGGGAAATTCATCACCTCCCTGTTGGAATTTATCCTTACTCACAACGTGTTTACCTTCAATGGCTCCCACTACCTCCAGGTGCAGGGGGTTGCGATGGGGACATGCTGTGCCCCATCGTATGCCAACCTGTACCTGGGGGAGTGGGAGGCCATGTTCCTAGACGATGAGTCCTTATTGATGTACAGGGACCAAATCATTGGTTGGTACCGGTACATCGATGACATATTCATCGTCTAGGACGGACCATCAGACTTACTACAACAATGTCTAATAAGGATGAATAAGAATGACTTTAACCTAAACTTTACTATGACCTATGACAAATTTTGCGTTACGTTTTTGGATATAGAAGCCTGTAAGGGAGAGGGGGGAGCCATCCTGAGTAGGCTCTACAGGAAACCCACATCGAGCAATGCTATCCTACACACTACCAGTTTCCACCTCAAACCCCTTATGGACTCTATTCCTTATAGCCAGTACCTCAGGGTAAGACGGAATTGCTCAAAAGATACCGTCTATAAAATGGAAGCCAACAAATTACGAGAAAGACTATTGTTATGAGGCTATTCCCATGCCTCGTTAAAGCGATCTTTCAAAAAAGCCTCGTTACAATCTAGGAATGAACTGTTATACTCTCAAAAATCAAAAAATGACACAAATGCTAATAGAATTATCACCAGATTTAGCAATCAGCATAAACAAATACTGGCATATGCTTCAATGTGACCCAATATTGGGACAATTTGTCCCATCTAGGCCACTATTTACCTTAAAACGGGCTACATCTCTTAGGGACAGGATTGTCACCAGTGAATACAAAGGAGAGATTAATAAATCCCATTGCAAGTATAAAGGAACTTTTAAATGTGGGGCATGTAATTATTGTAAATTCATGGTCACACAAAATAATCCCACTCTCCCGAATGGCCAAATCTTCTACCCAAGGCACTTTTCTAATTGTAAAACCTCAGGAGTGATTTATTTGCTTCTATCCGACTGTGCGTGTTTCTATGTTGGCAAAACAAAATTAGAATTCTGGAGAAGGGCATATAGACATGTAACGAGTATGCAAACTTGCGACCCTGACCTTCCTCTTGGTCGACATACTACACTAGTTCATGATGGAAAATTTCCGAAAATAAAGTTCCTAATTTTGGACCGTATATACCCAAGTCCCAGAGGAGGGGACTGGAACAAAATCCTATTGCAAATGAAATCACGGTGGATTCATAGATTAAAAGCTACCCAGCCCCCCCGGTTTAAAAACAAAACAATCTGGTATAAACTCTTCCTCAAAGGTTTCTCCTCAGGAGGAAGGGAACAATAAAAAACAAAAAAAAAAAATTTGCCAACATAGAAAAACGCACAGTATATTTCAACAAGAAATGCTTTGTATTGATCCTGCCAAAATACCACTTGATGTGATATATACCATTTAATCCTGCTAGAATATATTTCTAATCGTGTCTTTAATAACCTATATCAACTACTATACCAAGCAGATTTCTACACCTTTGCTTTATACCATGTCTAAATGTGTTTTGCTCACGTAGATCCTGCCAAAAATGTATTCACTCATGTCGATCCTGCCAAAAATGTATGTCAGTAAACAATGTGCAATATACCTATGCTGTTCAATAAGCATTATCATCTAAATTGTTGATGTATTTCTACATTTGATCCTGCCAAAATACTAAAATATCATTTGATACCATTTACACTACTTGATCCTGCTAGAATATATATCACTTGATGCGACTACATTTTCTATTTAAATTTAACGATGTCTCCAATAACCAATATCAATCACTATACTAAGTAGATGTCTGTTCTTGTTGCACTACACCATGTTCAAATGTGTTCCATTCATGTTGATCCTGCCAAAAATTTATGTCATTATGTATGACAATGTGCAACATGTCTATGTCGTTCACTAAGTACTTCCATCCAACTATGGATGTATATTGATACTATACTTTTTATTGGATCTATGCTTAGATCGATGTAACTAAAAAACGCTATGCAACCCTGTCATTTTAAATAACATCTGTCACCAATCCTTCTTGTTTCCAATAGGTTTTGCATTATAATCAAGTGCATCAGATCTATACATGGAATATAATTTCTGTTTACTAAGTATGATTCTGAATCTGAGCGTCGCCCGGCACACAAAGCCGCCCGGGCTATGTAACCGGTGGCGGCTTACTGTGCGGGCACAGTCGCTACACAGCTTGTGACTGTTCCCCACATTGCAACCCCAGCGGACATGCGCAGTCCGCTGGGGAAGCTTGTTGTGTCGGCGGGTAAAGTGGGCTGCCTCGCTCTGACGTGCGTGCAGGCTCGCACATGTGCGTCATTGACGAGGCGGCGCGCACCTAGCCCGGGGGGCCATACATGACATAATACTGTCTCCTCTCCCTCCCACACTATCAGCTGTTGCAATTAGCAGCAACAGCTGATTGGTAGGAAGAGGGATTTTATACTGATAGCATGTCAGCACGCCGGATGTCTATCACACTCTGCTGTATGACACCAGTCTGTGCTGTTAGAAGTTTGCTTATCTTTGGAACATTCAGGTAAGACATCTCCTTTGTTCTTTGATTGTTACCACTCCACTTATGTGCTACCTTAATGTCATACTAAGAGCCGGTTCACACAGGGGCGACTTGTCAGGCGACCTAGCCGCCTGAAAAGTCGCCTCCTGTTCTGTACAATGGAACCGTTCTAATAGGAGCGACGCAAGTCGCTCCGACTTAGAAAAAGGTTCCTGTACTACTTTGGGGGCGACTTGGGGTGACTTGCATAGACTTCTATACAGAAGTCGTTTTGCAAGTCGCCGCGGAAGTCGTTTGCAGGTCGCCTTGCTGAGGCGACCTGCAAGTCGTGCCGCCCCTGTGTGAACCGGGGCTAAAATGCTATCTAGAATTAAAAGAATGCTGTTATCCTATTTTGGTAAACTAAAGTAATTGAGAGTTTTATTAAGAGCATTCTACTAGGGCTTAGTGCTTTTTCCTTTCCCAGTAATTGGTAACAAATTATAATAAACAAATCTACCTTGTTTCTAAAGGTTACAACTAAACAATAAACTTGTTAGTGCATCTGTGATGTCTATGTATAAGATTTAAAAATTCAAAAAGTACCAATTAACTAAACAGGTGATTTTTCATTTGTTGCTTTTATAGTTCCCTATACACTAGCAACATCAGTAGCCGGGCCGCTAAATAACTCTGAGGTATGATTTATCGTTTGCACACAAACTACCTCTATTAAAATAAAAATTTTGATGGAAGGCCAAGGGAGGATAAAAACCACCCTCCCTCACCAAAGATATTTTTGAATGAATTTTTTCATCTCAATTTTTTCCCAATACGGATACCAAACAAATTTCTAACAATTGAAAACCATTGCTTCCTCTTGGAACCAAGAATTTCTATGGTTGACAGACCATGTCCCTGCTGTTGTTTTTAATTTTCAATTATATGGAATGCCAAGTCAGTAACACACCACAATAATGTAAGTGTAAAAATACATGGAGATTAAACCATATTGCTATACCTATATATATATGTTTGAATGTTGACATATAATTCTATTTTGTCTTATATATCCTTTTTTAGAATAAAAATGTCTCTAACTTACACCCACCCCTGAGGAAGGAGGTATATTTACTCCGAAACGTGTCAAGTGCAAAAATACTTCTGAAACTGTGTAGCTACATGTAAAAATGTCTGTTATGCATTCTGTATAGTTTTTGGTATATTACTACTGTTTTTAATGTTGAAATTGAATAAACTACATTGGTATTATTATTTTGTAATATTTTCTCCAAGTGCCTTAAAAGTCCACCATTAGGGGGTCCATTGTTTTATTGTTTGGTAAAAATCACGGGTCTGTTTAGATAGATAGACTGCACTGAGTTTAATGGTGGTGAGTCCAGGGTAGATACAAATAGTATACATAAAGGTGATAAATACTTTTACCCTGTACACATCAGGAGCAATGCAGTTGAAACCTTTCAGGCTCTTGTTGAGAGGAATTTAGAACAGCTCAAATCCAGTGCCACAGCAGCTTCCACTTGTTTTAATGATAATCTTACTAAGTCAGAAAGATATGCTCCTAAATCTCTCAGCTCCCGGAATGACATAATCATAAGGGAAGCAGATAAAGGAGGATCTGTAGTGGTGCTTGATTCTGAGGATTATAAAGGAAGCCCTGAGACAGCTTAAAGACACTACCACATACCGCACTCTACGCTTCAATCCCACTAGTATCTCCAAAACTAAGTTATTGAGACTTTTGTATAGTGGAGTGGAGATGAGAGTTCTCACCAAAAAACCATCTATGTTCAAAATCTATTGGTCCCAGTCTTACACCATTTACCTAAGCTTTATAAGAATATTGTCCCTGTACAATGTCGAACGACATTTCTATTTGAAAGACTGGGACAATGGATAGATCAATATTTACAACCTCTGGTCATTAGATTGCCTGGCTATATCAGGGACACTTCCACAGTAATATCTTATATTGAGAGTATCCAGTGGCAAGAGTCCTTTCATTGGACTACCATGGGCGTAAAATCATCTGTTCCTGCATCCCAAATGATTTGGTACTACCACCCCTTAGATTTTATCTTAATCTTGATAGCATGTATGACAAAAATCTTCAGAATTTCATCATATTGTCTGTAGTTTTTCTTTTGGAACATAACTATTTCATGTTTAATCAGACTTATTATCTGCAGTGCAAAGGGGCATCCATTGGGGCCAAATTTTCACCCTCCCTGGCGAACTTGTACATGGGGTGGAGGGAGGAAGAACTTCTCATCTTCCATAATAATCCCCATTTAGGTGCCATTCAGTGGTACGGCAGGTATATAGATGTTCTAATTTTGGTGTGGGACAGTACAGCTGGAGATTTGATGTCTTATATTATGTATGCCAACAACGTTTTAAACTTGGAGTTTAGTTATGAGAGTCATCCCAATTGTAATAACTTTTTGGATTTTACTCTTACCAGCAACATTTCAACAAACACTATCCATTCCCACACATATCGGAAGGATTGGTCTATACCACACCATTAAGGCCATACCAGGGGGAGAGTTCATCAAAGCAAAACGTAATTGCTCAGATGAAGTCTTTCCTAAACGAGTGTCGGGTTTATACTGATGGACTCAAAGAATGAGGCTACAAACAGTGGCACATAGACAAAGCCATCTGTTTGGCTACAACTAAAGAAAGATCCCATCTCCTAGAAAGAAACAGGAATAAAAGTAACAACTAAATTAAACTTAGGTGTGATAGTGGCACAGGTGTTGAGGTAAAGGTGTCAAACCCTACAACTTTTGTCACTACCTTTTCACAAGATTACAATTCCGTAAAAGGGATAATTTCCAAATATCTGCGGGTTCTACATGCAGATCCAGGTTTGGCCTCTATTTTATCTGCAGGCTTTCTAGCCATCGTTCATAAACTTTGGGCAATATTTGGTCCCCAAGCCTATTTTCATCCTCTGGTCAGATGGGGACCTGGTTGAAGGTCCAGGGCTCATATACAGTCATGGCCGAAAATGTTGGCACCCCAGAAATTTTTCCAGAAAATCACGTATTTCTCACAGAAAAGTATTGCAGTAACACATGTTTTGCTATACACGTTTATTCCCTTTGTGTGTATTGGAACAAAACAAAAAAAGGGAGGAAAAAAAGCAAATTGGACATAATGTCACACAAAAATCCAAAAATGGGGTGGTCAAAATTCTTGGCACCCTTTCAAAATTGTGGATAAATAAGATTGTTTCAAGCATGTGATGCTCCTTTAAACTCACCAGGGCAAGTAACAGGTGTGGGCAATATAAAAATCACACCTGAAAGCAGATAAAAAGGAGAGAAGTTCACTTAGTCTTAGCATTGTGTGTGCCACACTAAGCATGGAAAACAGAAGGAGGAGAAGAGAACTGTCTGAGGACTTGAGAACCAAAATTGTGGAAAAGTATCAACAATCTCAAGGTTACAAGTCCATCTCCAGAGATCTAGATTTGCCTTTGTCCACAGTGCGCAACATTATCAAGAAGTTTGCAACCCATGGCACTGTAGCTAATCTCTCTGGGAGTGAACATAAGAGAAAAATTGATGAAAGGTTGCAACGCAGGATAGTCCGGATGGTGGATAAGCAGCCCCAAACAAGTTCCAAAGAAATTCAAGCTGTCCTGCAGGCTCAGGGAGCATCAGTGTCAGTGCGAACTATCTGTCAACATTTAAATGAAACGCTATGGCAGGAGATCCAGGAGGACCCCACTGCTGACTCAGAGACATAAAAAAGCAAGACTACAGTTTGCCAAAATGTACTTGAGTAAGCCAAAATCCTCCTGGGAAAACGTCTTGTGGACAGATGAGACCAAGATAGAGCTTTTTGGTAAAGCACATCACTCTACTGTTTACCGAAAACGGAATGAGGCCTACAAAGAAAAGAACACAGTACCTACAGTGAAATATGGTGGAGGTTCAATGATGTTTTGGGGTTGTTTTGCTGCCTCTGGCACTGGGTGCCTTGAATGTGTGCAAGGCATCATGAAATCTGAGGATTACCAAAGGCTTTTGGGTCGCACTGTAAAGCCCAGTGTCAGAAAGCTGGGTTTGCGTCCGAGATCTTGGGTCTTCCAGCAGGACAATGACCCCAAACATATGTCAAAAAGCACCCAGAAATGGATGGCAACAAAGCACTGGAGAGTTCTAAAGTGGCCAGCAATGAGTCCAGATCTAAATCCCATTGAACACCTGTGGAGAGATCTTAAAATTGCTGTTGGGAAAAGGCGCCCTTCCAATAAGAGAGACCTGGAGCAGTTTGCAAAGGAAGAGTGGTCCAAAATTCCGGGTGAGAGGTGTAAGAAGCTTATTGATAGTTATAAGAAGCGACTGATTTCAGTTATTTTTTCAAAGGGTGTGCAACCAAATATTAAGTTAAGGGTGCCAAGAATTTTGACCAGCCCATTTTCGGAGTTTTGTGTGACATTATGTCCAATTTGCTTTTTTTCCTCCCTTTTTTTGTTTTGTTCCAATACGCACAAAAGGAAATAAACATGTGTATAGCAAAACATGTATTACGGCAATACTTTTCTGTGAGAAATACTTGATTTTCTGGAAAAATTCCTGGGGTGCCAACAATTTCGGCCGTGACTGTATATGCGGTCTCAATACCTGCTGTTTCTGCAATAAACACACTAAGGAACATAAAAGTACTGTAGCCTGTGCCACTGGTAGAGAGTTCACCGTACGCAATCATAGTAATTGCAGAAATTCAAATGTTGTTTATGCAGTGGAGTGCGTTGTGTAAACTACAATATGTAGGGAGCACAAGGCAATTATGAACCAGAATTAGTAAACACTATCATGGGGCAGCCTATATTAATGACAAGTGTCTATCAAATGTCTCTAAGCATTTTAACCACTTCAGCCCTGGAAGGATTTAACCCCTTCCTGACCAGAGCACTTTTTGCGATACGGCACTGCGTTGCTTTAACTGACAATTGCGCGGTTGCGCGACGTTGCACCCAAACAAAATTGACACCCTCTTTTTACCCACAAATAGAGCTTTCTTTTGCTGGTATTTGATCACCTCTGCATTTTTTTGCGCTATAAACAAAAAAATAGCGGCAACTTTGAAAAAAAAGCAATATTTTTTACTTTTTGCTTCAATAAATATCCCCAAAAAAGATATAAAAAAATGAATTTCTTTCTCAGTTTAGGCCGATGTGTATTCTTCTACATATTTTTGGTAAAAAAAAAATCACAATAAGCGTATATTGATTGCTTTGCGCAAAAGTTATAGCGTCTACAAAATATCGGTGATCTGCAATTTTTATCATGACTGCGACATTATGGCGGACACATCGGACACTTTTGACACTATTTTGGGACCACTGTCATTTATACAGCGATCAGTGCTATAAAAATGCACTGATTACTGTGCAAATGACACCGGCAGGGAAGGGGTTAAACACTAGGGGGCAATAAAGGGGTTAAGTGTGTCCTAGGGAGTGATTCTAACTGTGGGGGGGATTGCCTCACTAGAACATGACAGAGATCACTACTCCCGATGACATGTTGCGAGGCAGAACAGGGAAATGCCTTGTTTACATAGGCATCTCCTCGTTCTGCTGCTCCGTGACACGATCGCGAGTCCCCGATGGACATCGAGTCCGCAGCACCTGCGGGCACGGTCACGGAGTACGCGGTGGGCGCGTGTGCTCCCACAATGGCGCAATTTAAAGGGAACGTACCTGGACGCCCATTCGCCCAGCCATGCCATTGTGCCAACGTATATATTGCTGTGCGCTGGTCGGCGTGTGGTTAAATATGCCCATGCAGGCAATGTGGACTCATTTCGGTTTTGTGGTCTGGAAAGAATTAAAGGATCTCCCAGAGGGGGTGACATCCACCGGAAACTCTTGGAAGGAGAGGTCTGGTGGATTTTTAACCTCCACGGCAGATTTCCCACAGGCTTGAACCATAGATATGATGTGGATCTTTTCTTAAGATAGCAGGCAAGTTTAGCTGTGTTTTACAGTTTTCTACAGCTTTCTACAACATTCAATTAAGTAGTGTTTGAGACCTGTACATGGATTCTTATAGAATTGGAATTTATAAATAAAGGGGGGAACGGATTCCTTTTTTATTTCACACCCATCTATTTATATGTGCAACATAGGTCCTTGTAGGCATGCTACAATTCACTATTTTAAATGCTAGTGTTTATAATGATATTTGGAAATATTTGTCATCATTTTTCTTCTTCTTTGTTCCCTCTTTCTCTCTCTTCTCCTCTTTCTTTCCCTTCCTTGCTCTTTACTTATGGTTTATTTTAGTTTTACTTTTTTGATGTTTCGCATTAGTGGTATGGGCAGTCCGAGAGATTCATTAGCATGACTGGATTATTGCTCAAGCGGTGGGTGGGGCTGGTCCCTTCTTATTTAATATATATAGTCAGCCTTGTATCTTTTTACATGTACCAATAAATGTTTACATTTGGATATGGACATGGAGTTGCCGGATTTTCCCATTTTGATTGTTTTTAACAGCACTCTATCATCAAAAATCATAAGGAAAGGTTCCCTAACAGAGAGCCTGCGAATCGCTGACCTGCGAGCTTACATAATTGCAACCAGGAATGTTGTTTTTAGCGACTTAAAGGATACAACCACTAAAGCTTGTAGAACTAGAGACAGCTCCCAGGTAGGACATGCTCTGACAACCACTGGTTTTGACCTAGTGATTGACTTAAAAATTCTTGCTATAACAGGATTTTCCAAAAAAGAATACTGGAGGAAAACACTAATAGCTGCAGCCTGAACCTTTAAAGTACTAAGTAATAGACCCTTGTCGGCACCCTCCTGAAAAAATTCCAGAATAAACGGAGCATCGCAAGAAAATTTCAGATTTTCAGACAACCAAGTTAGATTTTTTCCAGACCTTGAAGTATATAGCTCTTGTAACAGACTTCCAGCAGTTAACCAGGGCTTTGACAACTTTGCCTGAGAATCCCTAGGAGCTTAATATCTGCTCTTGAGATATCAAGCCTTGTTGAGGTACGATACAGTTGTATTTTTATTGCATCGAATCTGAAGATGGTGACCGCTGACCTCCGCATGAAAAGCTTCTAAGGCCCTCTGTACTACAAGAAGCTCCCTCTGATTTGACGAAGCCCTTGCTTCCACAGGGGACCATCTTCCTTGCGCTTTCTCATTGTGTAGATGGGCTACCCATTCATAGGAGCTTGCATCTGTCGTGATTCTCTGAGATACTGGAATGATCCATTCCAGGCCTCTGGTCAGGTGAAGTAGCGACCTTCACCACCACAGGGTTTTCTTTAATTTAGAGGGTATCTGTACCCGCAGATCCAAAGAACTTGTGGATCCATCCCAGTTCCTTAGCAGGAACAACTTACGTGGTTGTTGATGAAACCTCGCCCATGGTACGGCAGGAAAGCAAGATACAATGAGGCCTACTGCCCTTAAGACATCTCTGAGCAAAACCAACTGTTTGTTTTGCAAAGGATGCCATCATGTGAGTCACTTTTGCAATCTTTTCCTCTGGGAGGAATTTTTTTTGATCCACCAAGGAAATCTCATACCCAAGATATGTCACTCTCTGGGCAGGAGTCAGAGAAGACTTCTCCTTGTTGACTAGCCAGCCTAGCGACTGGAGAAACTCTTGAACAGTCTGGAGATCCTTCTCGAGTTTCTGGCGCGACTTCACCACTACTAGGAGTTCGTCCAGTTAGGGGCTGATCGTAATTGATTTTAGTCTTAACAGGGCCAACACTTCCCCCAGGACTTTTGTAAAGATTTGTGGGACTGATGACAACCTGAAGGGCAGTGTCAGAACTGAAAATGATGGATCTCTGATCCCCACTGCTAGTCTTAAAAAAAATTTGGTATGCTGGATGAATAGGAATGTGTAAGTAGGCATCCCTTAAATCCAGCATTGCCATAAAGCACTCTGGGTAAAGCAGATTTTTGACTGAGCAAACTGACTAAGAATGTGAGAAAGTCTTTGTATTTTATTGAACGATTTAGAGAGCAAAGATTCAAAATTAGGTGATACTTCCCTGAGGGCTTCTTTATCACAAAGACATAGGAGTAAAAGTCCTTGCCCTGATCTGTCAGAGGAACTGGGAAAAGAACTTCCTGATCTACCAAGTCTCCAATCTGGAGGCACAAGGCAGTCGCCTTTACTCGATCGCGGGGCAGGTTTGTGATTAAAAATCTTGCTGGCGGCTGAGAATTGAACTCCAGCCTGTGCCCATTGGTCACCAGATCCAAAATGAATGGGCTTGAGGTGACTGCTGCCCACTGTGGGAGGAAGGCCCTCAATCTTCAGCGGCAGGAGTCATTGTGACTTGGAGGATTTTTGGAGGGTTAAACAGCCCCCCCCCCCTCTGCCTTTATGCCCCGTCCAATGTTTCTTTGGCCTACCATTTTTCTCTCGCAGACCCTGCTGTCTGCCCCCCTGTCCTCAATTTTTTTCAGGCAGTTGTTTTTTTTAATTTTTTGGAAACTACATCTTCCTGTCAGCCGTAGGCGCCAGCACTTCTTGTAATCCAGGTCCAAAACGATGGTCGCCTTACAGGAGAAGACCACACAGGCGCAACTTAGAAGAGGATCTGACCATGTCTTGAGCCAGGGCCTTCTTCTGGCCGAATTGATCAAAGCAGAGGTCCTAGCTGCCATCCTAACCGACTTGAAAGGAATCAGATGAAAAACCTACCCCTCTGAAACAGAAGTGGGAAGTGAAGCGAGTTTGTATTTGTGATAACCATAACTCAAGATTTCTGGCTACACATGTAGATGCTAAGGCCGGTTTAAGACTGACAATTGATTAATCCCAGGCCCTGCGTAAAAGGATATCACCTCTCTTATCCATGGGATCCCTAAGCGTGCCCATGTCGTCAAATGCTAGGTCCGTATTCTTAGAAATTTTGGAAAGAGGTGCATCCAACTTGGGATACTTGTTCCAAGGCTGCGGCACATCTTCATCAAACGGAAACCTCCTTTTAAGGCTGCCGGGAAAAATTGTTTCCTTTCTGGATTCTCCCATTCTAATTTTATTGTATCTAGAAGGGAGCTGTGCACAGGAAAAACTCTGGCTTTCTTCTTAAGCATTTCTTCATAAATAAGATCATGCTTTGACATTTGCACCTTCTCCTCTTCAATTTCGAGTGTCACATAGATAGCTTTTAACAAATCATTGACATCTTCCAGTGATAGTTTGTACCTTGAGCCCCTGACGGATTCCCTAGCCTTAGGCTCTTCCCCTGATCCTGATTCTTCCTGGAAAGAATGGGGAGACCTAGTCTCCTCTTCTGGATCTTAGCTGTCCGCACCCTGCGGCAGAGCACCAGCAGAAAACGCAGGCCTATAAGAGAAAAGTCCCTGAGAGGGGACCTGCATTTGGTCAATCAGGGATTTGAAAGCTTAAAGGTGGAGGATAGCTCATCCCTTACAGAAGTAAGCATTTTCTGACAAGATACTGCTGGGTCATCTTTTACCAAGCTATGTATACATGTGCGGTAGACCGCTTTACGAAGAGCTTAATTTGGTCACGCAGACTGCACATTTTCTCTTGGGCGGTTGCGCTTGTCCTGAGCCTTGGCCTGCAATCAGAAAACAATAGACCGCAAGGTTGAAAATCAAGCCTCCCCAGTTCTCCAAAACACATCCCATTGCAGGGGAAAGGAAAGGTGGCCCCTCACCAAAGCCCCACTTAGCCTATGATGGAAGAGAAAAGCCCCACAGAATATGCAAGAGGGAAGCAGATCCCCAGGCTTACCTGCGAGGTGCTGGTGCCAGAGCCTGCATCCACTGCCTGCGCAGGAGCTACAGAGGAATCCATCCTGCTCTCCTCGTTATTCCTCAACCTCTGCTGGGTCTCACATTAAACACCAGCCGCCCAGCAATTCTCCTGTTTGCTCGCCACTTCCTCTAGGCCAGCATGGAGCACAAGAGCTCTGCCCCTTCAGCCTCCCAAGCCCAGGAATCGGCGATTCTGCCATTCCAATCTGACGTGGCCAGCCACGCAGCCGGTGGGGACACTTCCAAACCAGGCTGCGAGATCCATCCAGCCGAGCCAAACTGGGGCTACGTCCATCATGCTCCCCAGACATCACCAGCGGTCTTGGACTTCCACAGGTACTTAGAACAGGGGAGGGGATTAGCAGCCACCCCCAGCCCTCCAGGATGATGTATCACTCTGGGCAGAAGGTCTGTACAGCTTCCTTACTGAGTAACCATAGGACAGCCCATGAGACCCAGGGATTCATCAGGTTCCAGGAACATGTGTACCCCCCGTCCGGAGGAAACACTAATATTGAAGGGGGAGGCCTAAAGGACCGTCTTTTATCTGGTGGGGGTAACGTGTTTCCTGTCCTGGTAGGAGGAGCCCTAGGTCTCATGGGCTGTCCTGGAAGATGACTGGAGCAATAATGTTCTTTAGCAAGTAACATACATTCAACATTAATAATTATGCTACCAAAATTAGTGTGTGCTGTAAATTGCCTCCAACATTCCTCCTATTTCTTCTTACTGGAGGCTGCTATTTTGCTGAAGCCCAGAGCCCCTGTGCAGCAGTAAATCGTTAGGCTAACAGTAAAAAGTTTCCAGCAAAAATATCACTTATCTTCAAATCTCTAGGAAGTTTTACATATGCATTTGTAAATATTACTGTGTGATTTTAACATGAATCAAGTTCTAGTTTACAATTTACATTCTAGTTTAAGTGGTAATCTACATACACTACTAATACTACAACAAATAAAATACTTCCACATTTTGGCACATTGTGCTCTATATACAACTCATTAAAGGCCCATCATTTCATGAATGTCTTACAGGACAACTTCATGTCTCAATTGGTGGACTTGCCAACTTGAAAGAATGCATTGCTAGATTTATTAATTAGGAAGGATCCAAGTCTGATCTCAGATGTGGCAATATGGGACAACTTAGAGTCTAGCGATTACAGGATGATCACATTTAGCATAAATCATAGGAAAAGGAGGCATGAGGGTAGCACAGGAACTCTAAATTTCAAAAGAGAAAACTTTTCTGAACTGTGCTCAATACTACAAGACATCAATTGAGATCTAATCCTAGAAACATTGAACATGGAGGAAAAATGGGAATGTTTAAGGAACATATTAAATAAAGGTATCACACAATGCATTCCAATGGGCAATAAATATAAGAGAGCGAAGGTTAAACCTGGGTGGCTAAACCGTAACGTAATAGTTCTTATTAGAGAGAAAAAAATGGCCTTTAAAAATGATAAAAACGGAGGGGGCATTCGCAGCATTCCAACGCTACATAGAATACAATAAAAAGTGTAAGAACGAAATCAGGATGGCTAAAAAAGAATATAAGTGACACATAGCAGAGGAGAGTAAAAAAAATCCCAAGGAATTCTTTAGATATAACAGTACAAAAGCGAAATTCTAGCACATTGCCCACATAAAAGACGATGAAGGAAGGATGGTTACAGATGACACAGAGAAGGCAACTGTATTAAATGTTCCTCAGTTTTTACACACTAAAAGGAGGGGTATACCACAACAGTATTGTTAGTAGCACATCACAGGATGTATCCTCATGGCTAACAGAGGCTGGAGTCAAGGAAAGACTAGATAAGCTTAACACAAATAAATCACCAGGACCAATGGCTTACAGTCCTCAAAGAACTTGGTCAGGTTATAGCTAGACCATTGTTCCAAATCTTTGCGGACAGCATACTGACAGGAATTGTACCAGCTGATTGGACAAAAGCCAATGTGGTACCAATATTCAAAAAAGGGCATAGACATATTCCTGGAAACTACAGGCCAGTCAGCCTAACATCAATAGTGGGTAAATTATTAGAGGGGATGATAAGGGACTATATCCAAGAATTTTCTGAAGAAAACAGTATAATTAGTAGTAATCAGCATGGGTTTAGGAAGGGTCATTCTTGCCAGACTCATCTGTCAATAATCTAGGAGGAAGTGAGCTGCTACGTAGATAGGGGGAGGCCTGTGAATGTGGTGTAACTGGATTTTGCAAAAGCATTCGATACAGTTCCTCATAAACGCTTATTCTACAAGCTGACATCTGCAGGCATGGACCTTAAGGTTTGTTCTTGGATAGAAAACTGGTTACAGGGGTGTGTCCAACGGGTAGTGATAAATAACATATACTCAGACTGGTCTGGCAAGGACTAATGGTTGAATGGTAAATATATTTAGTCCCTTCAAACATGGTCTTGTTTCACTCTAAACCACTTAGCCATTAGTCCTTCTATTATGGTTAATGTTAGTAACCATTATTTATTTAGAGATCTAGTAAGCTTTCGATCTCTCTGTCCTATCCGTAAACAACTGTCTTTCACCCTCATATCTAATTTTGTACTGGCATATTAATAAGCTCATCCAAAGATGGTCATGTTTCTTTTTTTTTTATTTGACCACATTCCACTACCAGCCCAGACTTTTTTTGTGGAATATTTAAAAATGCTTTTTACACCGAGCATGCGGGCCGCGTCAGCGGTAAAGTGCCGCTAGTTTTAGTGGCGTTTTTTGGACGCTAGCGGGGTGCTTTTAACCCCACTAGCTGCTGAGGAAAGGGTTGATTTCAATGGCAGGGGTGGTTTAGCAGCGGCGTATACACTTTTCTCGCACCGCCCCAAAGACGCAGCTTGCAGGAGTTTTTTTTTTCGGTCCTGCAAGCGCACCTCCCCATGGTGAAAGCATTTGGGCTTTCACACTGTGGAGGCTTGAGAGGCGCATTTCAAGCGCTATTTTTAGCGCTAAAACGCCTGAAAAACGCTTTCAGTGTGAAAGGGGTCTAAGTGCCGGTTCACACTGCAGCGATGCGGGAACCCTGCAAATCCACTGCGGGTTCCCGCATCGCATGTCTCCCAGGGGCAGTTCACACTGCCCTATGCGAACTGCTGGGAGTGTCAATTAAAAGTTAATGACACCCCCAAAATCAGTTTGCATATCGCAGTGCGAACTGCAAATTTGGACAGGAATACCCATGCGATCCGATTCTGCTGCGGACCAAAAAAAAGGGTCCTGTGCGAGTTTGGTCTGAATCCAATGCAAATTCAGCCATACTATCTGTATGGCTGAAATCGCATCGCACAGAGATTGCATGTGATGTGCACATCACATCCGATGTCGGACATCACTGCAGTGTGAACCGGCACTAAGAGCATATCACACATTGGGGCAGAGAATAAAAGGTATCCTAGAAGTTTAAAATGTGCTGTTAATGCCTACATTTGCTAAAAACTTCCTTTCTAGCTCTGAGATGATATACAGTACTGGTTTTTGAATTCTACAGGAATACATCCAATCCCAATATACACATCTTACAATGATATTGATACGTAGGGTAAGTATATTGCTACACCCAGTTTACTTCTCATTAGCAATCTTACTGCAAAACCCTGCTAGGCACTTATAGCCCTAATCGGTGATCCCTGTATGGCGTAGCACCAATGACACAACCCAACTCCTTACTTCATATAGCTGCAGAAGGGCTGGAATTTACTTTTGCAATGTGGGAATGTAAAAATCCTTCCACATACACTGATCAACCATAACATTATATCCACCCACCTTATATTGAGTAGGTCCCCTTTTTTCAGCCAAAACAGCCCTGACACATCAAAGAATAGACTCCACTAGACCTCAATAGGTATGTTTTGGTATCTGGCACCAAGCCATCAGTAGCATATAGACATAGAAGTTTTCGAGTTATGGGACTTTATAGGCACTTCAGTCATATAATAAATTCGTAAAAGCAGTTTTTTTTTGTTTTTTTTTATAAACCATCAGTAAGAAGCAAAAAGCATGGAATATATATGGTATGGACAGCTAAAAAGTATATCAACAAAGTTGGTCCATATCATGTATATTCCATGCTTTTTGTTTTTCACTGATTATTTATAATAAAAACCTGCTTTTACGAATATATTTGTTATATGACTGAAGTGTCTATAAAGTCCCATAACTGGGGAACTTCTATGTCTATATTCGAATCCAGGGATGTGGCACATTATGGAGTTAAATCACTTATACCCCCAAAGCCATCAGTAGCAGATCACTGCCTCGGTTGGCTTGCCTTTTTCCAATACTGCATCCTGGTGCCATCCTTTCCCAAGGTAAGCAACGCACAGACACATGGCCATCCATATGATGTAAAAAAAAGTTAGGCCACCTTCTTTCATTGCTTTGTGGTTTAATTCTGATGCTCACGTGCTCATTGTAGGTGCTTTTTTTTTTGGCAGTAGACATGAGTCAGCATGGGCACCCTGACTGGTCTGCGACTACACAGTCCCATAAGCAACAAACTTCAATGTATTGTGTGTTCAGACACCTTTTTATCTGAACCAGCATTACCTTTTTTAGCAATATAAGCTACAATAGCTCTTCTATTGGATAGGAGTACATGAGCCAGCCTTCACTCCCCACGTGCATCAATGAGCCTTGACTAGGTTTGGTAGGTGCTGACCACTGAAGACCGGGGACATTCCACAAGAGCTGCAGTTTTGATGATGCTCTGACTCAGTTGTCTAGCTTTTACCATTTGGCCCTGGAAGTGCAAAATCACGTACCTGTAGGTGATTCTGCATACAGGAGCTGCCTCCCCGCAGTAAATGTACTGTGCGTAGGGCGGTCTGCATCTGGTTAAATCCTTACACTTTTCCATTTTTTGCTTTCAACACATCAATGTCAGGGACACCATGTTTATTGGTGCCTAATATATCCCACCAATTTTCAGATGCCACTGTAATGGGATAATCAAAGTTATTCACTTTATCTGTTAGTGGTCATAATTTTATGACTGGTCACTGTTCAATGTACTAGCATGGGTTACTATTGAATACGGTGATATGATCCCAAATATTTTACCAAAACGGTGGCAGCTCATAGATCATCAGAAATGCCATTTGTAAAGAGATGTGCTGTTCTGACAATGCACCAATTATGATACTACACAGCTGATCAAAGTTTAAAAAACACTAACCTAATCTTTCAAAGTAACATAAAACTATACCTGGTGGCAATGCTCTGCAGGCTTAAAGAACCTCTGCTACCTTGACACCACAGTTCGCATTCTTCTATGTAAGCAAGCTGTGTCTCCACATGGCTTACTGTGGAGGAAATTAACTAACTGACTATGTCACTATAGCCCAGGTTGGGAGCTGGGCTTAGCCGGAGTGGGTCACACAGTGATGTCGCCTCAGCTTTTTCAGGCCCTCCCCAGACAATGCAAAGTGGACTGAAGCTGTCAGCCAAGTATTTGATCCACCCAAAGGCGTTGGGGAAGGGGGGGGGGGGTATATCAGATGCTTGGCTGACACCTCCACTCTGCTTTTGCTTGGCCTGGGGGGGAGAGCCTGAAAGCTGAGGTGACATCACAGGAAATGCTTAGCCCCACCCCCAACTAAGGCCATGCTGTGATCAAAAAGGAAAAAGTCATAGGACCCCAAAACGGACAAACTTAAAAAGGCATTTATTACTTTTATTCCTAAAGTGTTTCCCATATAAACGAATGGCTGGTGGTGTGCCTAATCATTTAGATCAGGGGTCTCCAAACGTTTAAAACAAAGGGCCAGTTTACTGCCATTCAAACCTTAGGGGGGCCAGACTGTGGCTAGTGGTAATACAAAATGCCCTGGCATTGGTGGGAGTAAACAATGCCATAGGCTTGGTGGTCAGTGGGAGTAAAAAAAATGACATCATTGGTGTCAGTGGGGGGAATGGTGCCCCATCATTGGTGTCAGTGGGAGAATAAGTTTCTAATTGTTGGTGTCAGTGCGAGGAATAGTGCTCTGTCTTTGGTGTCAATAGAAGGGATAATGCCTTGTATTAGTGGAAGGAAAAGTGCCGGATAAAGGCAAGCAAAGGGCCACAACCGGCCTGCGGGCCGCAGTATGGATACTCCAAATATAGAACTATTTTAATGTCTGCAAATATATACATGCTTTGAAACTATCATAACTATATGAAGTGCATAATTTGTTTAGATTCCTCCAGATATCAATCTATGCTGTCTAGAGCAGTGGTCCCCAATGGCTGGTGTTGGCGCTTCAATCATCACGGCACCATGGTTGATATGGTGTCAGGATGACTGAAGCGCATTATTTCTATTATTACATTGTAATATAGAATTAAATAGTTAAACTCACCATGATGCAGAATCAGTGGGAGTTCTGAGCATGTCACTTGCCACATCACCTGCCTTCAGATGCAGCTTGTCAACTGCCATGTCGCCTGCCACCAGATGCAGCTTGTCACGTCACCGGTCTTCAGATGCAGATTGTCACTTGCCACGTTGCCTGCCACCAGATGCAGCTTGTCACCAGATGCTGATTGTCACTTGCCACGTCACCTGCCACCAGATGCGGATTGTTACTTGCCACCTCGCCTGCCACCAGATGTGCATTGTCACTTGCTATTTCACCTGCCACCAGATGCGGATTGTCACTTGCCACGTCGCCTGCCACCAGATGTAAATTGTCACTTGCCACGTCGCCTGCCACCAGATGTGAACTGTCACTTGCCACATCACCTGCCACCAGATATGAATTGTCACTTGCCACATCACCTGCCACCAGATGCGGATTGTCACTTGCCACGTCGCCTGCCACCAGATGTGAACTGTCACTTGCCACATCACCTGCCACCAGATGCGGATTGTCACTTGCCACGTCGCCTGCCACCAGATGTGAACTGTCACTTGCCACATCACCTGCCACCAGATGTGAATTGTCACTTGCCATGTTACCTGCCACCAGATGTGGACTGTCACTATCCTGCCACCAGCTGAAGCTTCCCACTGGTATTTGCAACCAATACCAGATGCAGCTTCTCACTTTTTAAATGTAAAGGCAATTTGGTGGCAGGCAACAGTGACAGCAGATCTGGCAGTCTTTCCCCAGCTTTTTAGCACATGGTTCCCAGAGTGTGGGTGGGGCGAGAGAGATGATGTAATCTCTCTGCTGCCCACGACTGCACAGTGAGGGCGGAACTGTGGTGATGCAGGGCAGGGAGGAATGATGTCATCTCCCTGCTTGCTCGCCCACTCGCCAGCCGGCCCGCAGCACTCGCAGCCGGCTGAGTGTGCTGAAAACCACAAGGCAGGATATGGCTGTTATGTTACTGTATATGGTGAAAAAAGTATTTCCATCGTTTTTCTGTACCGCACAAAAGAAATTCGTATTCTTTATATTTAAATTAAATTTTTTACCTACAGTTTTAATTGCATGAGCTTTGGGTGATGGAGGAAACAATATACTGTATATTAATAAACACATCGCAGTCTAAAGTGTTCAAATCCAAAGGTCTGTCCGGGCAAAGATACACGCTATGCAATTTGATAAACCCACTTATCATGTAAAGTGTCCCTGGAAATGGTTTTGAAATACTGGAAAGTGTCCAAGATTCAGACAACATTGAAGCTTCTTGTGTTGCACAGAAGAAAAATATTTGTGTGGGTGCAAATTCAGGCACATAGGAAAATGTAACTGCATATTTATACATCTGTTTACAGAAAGAAAAGTGGAAGATGCAAGTAACGCTAGACACATATTTATGCTAAACTTCATTTTTGTATTATACAATACATGCGACAGTTTCATATATTAAATTTCCACTATTTGCTTGAACACTGCAATCATTTTCAAATCAATGTGACCACTGCTACATAAACACAAAAGAAGGAAGAAGAGAAGAATGTGTGAAGCTGGCTGCGCACACCATAATCAGATTGCACAATATACACAATTGCCCTATTCATTTATCTTATAGCCAATTGGGTAAGTCCTCGTACTACACGACAGCTGTAAAACCTAAAATAAATTGTACAATCTGACTGCAACGTGAGCCCCACACCAAACAGGGTGGGTATAAAGTAATGATTAAAAAAAAAAATCAAAAAAATCCTATTTTTTTTTATTTCAATTGATTTTTTTTATTTTTATTAAATTTATTTAAAAAAATGCTTTTGAAGTAAAAATCTATCTAAAGATCGTTTTCTATTTAAGATACATTAATAATTTAGTTTATTCAACATGAAATGGAGCTTAGTTATGTAGCATGAGGCTGTATATTCTGCAATATTTACATTTTTTGGTAAACTCATTCAATGAATCCAAGCTCTGTAAGCTGAGATAACATGCACTGCATTGATGCATTCACACAAAGTTCAGGAATATTCCTTTATTCCATTGTTTTGCAAATCTATGTACACCACAAACTGTATGATTGAATCGGTTCTGATATCGCTGTTTTATTAACATGACAGCTTATTATTCTAAATAGGAAACCTTCATTTTCTTTGCAAATACTAAAGATTCCAACTACCAGCAAAAATAAGCCCTTACATTTAAAGAGCACCTGTCATTTCAGATCCATCATGGCAGCGCCTGTTAGCAGACATCCATTCATCTGTTGCTGCCATGTCCCTCACATTGTTGTGTCACTGCCGCATCACCAGCCGTCCCATTAACGTGAATGGGACTGTCGGTGAGTTAACAGCGGGTCAGAGGAGGAGCCGCTGCGGGAAAGAGATGACAGTTGCTCATTAAAAATTATGATTTAAATCATGATTTACATAGACGTGATTTAACTCAAATCCACCCTGACACCAAATGTATTTGTTTTACTAGCTGTAACTGTTTAGGCACTGGTTAAGGGTGAGGGAGAGTTAGGAAGGCACACAAAGGCCAGGTATCTTTCAAGAGGCAAAGTGATGTCATTCCCCAATGAGAAACAACTGCAAACACCAAAAACCTGGTTAAAAGAGAAGTATGAACTTACAAATAACAAACATTTATATTCACCTATTTGGCCCCCGCTGGCTCTGCAATGAGAAAAACACCACTGATCGGTAGGTTCTCCCCTCGCTCTCACTGAATCGCTTGTCTATGGAGGGGCTGGCTCCGACTCTCAGCAGATCGCAGAGAGCCTGAGCCAGGTGCCAGTCCAGGCATCTGGGTGGATCCAACCATATGGTCGGGATCTTTGCTGAGCCCGGACCGACTTTAGCCCCTTGTCGGCTGAAAACGGGTCACAGGACTGCAGAATAATCTGCAGTCCTGTGACCTACAGGAGAAGGATAGCCAAAATAGCTTTGGTTATACTTTTCCTTAAAGGACTTCAACTCTGAAAGATTTACCCCCCTTCATGACCAGGCCATTTTTTGCGATACGGCACTGTGCTACTTTAACTGACAATTGCGCGATCGTGCGACACTGTACCCACATAAAATGTATGTGATTTGTTTCCCACAAATAGAGTTTTTTTTTGGTGGTATTTGATCACCTCTCTGGTTTTTATTTTTTTGCACTAAAAACAACAATTTTGAAAAAAAAAAAAAAAAGGAGAAAAATTTTTTTTACTCTCTGCTATAAAAAAAAAATCAGATTTCTTCATCAAATTAGACCAATATGTATTCTGTTACATGTTTTTGGTAAAAAAAATCCCAATAAACATATATTGATTGATTTACGCAACAGCAGCCTGCTGAGAGCCTCCTGTTGTTTCTTCCAGATGTCTCAGCCATTCCCCACCACCTGCTGCTGCTGCCTGACGAGCGTCTCCATGTCCTGAGGTAGCTGATGTATCTCTTTTTCAACCGGACCTTTAGCTTGTCAGCAAAAACTCCTGGGACAGTGGGCCCTTTATATAATGAGCCCCACTGCTTACAGAGAGTCCCATCCACTCTCATTGGCCCATTCCTCCTTGCCCTCAGGTGAGCAGGAAGGGCCAACGTCCCTTAATTAACCTGAGTAACTGAACCATTCAGCTTAAAAAGGAGGTCCAGCTGAAAAAAAAAATAAAAGTCAGCAGCTACAAACACTGTAGCTGCTGACTTTTAATAAGCACACTTACCTGTCCTGGGTGCCCGCAATGACGGCCGCCCGAGGTCGATTCACCCATCGGATCGGGTCCCGGCGCAACCATTCGAACTAAGGGAAACAGGCAGTGGAGCCTTGCGGCTTCACTGCACGTTTCCTACTGCCCATGCGTGAGTCGCGTGGCGCCCGGCTGTGTTCTGGGACACACACAGTTCCCAGAACACAGCGCGCCCCATTCCCCACAAGAAAACGCGAGGAGGAGAAGAATGAAGATCACCGCAGAGTAGGAAGTGGCAGATTACACGATCTGCCTAGCAACAGCCATTTCTGGTAAGTAAAAAAAAATTTTTTGTTTTTTTTTTTTTTCCAGATTTTTAAGAGCATTTTTTTGTAATTTTTTTTTTTTTTTTTAGGGTGGACCTCCGCTTCAACACCTGGGGGAAGGCAGAGGCAACCCCATGCAGGTGCACCCAAAATAATTGTGCCCTCCTTTTATATACAATGCACAGCGCGACAGGTGCACAGCATTAGTCAGCCTTTTATTAGCAAGAGAACATAAAGTCATTAGAGAGTGTTGTACTGCTACTGAATGACATGGTGGAAAAAGTAATTGAAGCAATAGACTAATAACAGAAAAATATTCTCTATCGCGTAGAAGCTGTAACACAGATGCGGCCATTTGTAAACTAGATATGGGCATGTGCAGCTCTTCTTACTTGCTAAGCTGGATGTCATTTCCAAGTTGCTGACATTAGTTTAGTAACACCAGAACATGCTTAATACTTAGCACAGCCTTATTAAGAAACATTCTTTTTGCTCACCAGCTCGGTCATAGAGAATATGGGAGCGTTGCAAGCCTTCTTTAATGTGCTCCTCCTTTATGATCATTCTGTGTTTCTGTGGATCATCTCCTGCTGCAAGTCTAGCTTGGACAGACAACTGCAGGCCATTCAGGCCAGTTCTGGCATCACCGTCGCAGAGATGTGCTAAAGTTGTTAGAGCTTTAGCCTCTATATACATTGGAGATCTGAAAGGAAAAATCAAAGGCAGACTGAGTAACTGCAGCTAAAAGATATATATATATATATATATATATATATATATATATATATATATATACATATATATATATCTACATATATATATATCTACATATATATATATCTACATATATATATATCTATATATTTATTGTTTCTACACATTTACTGAATTTTTCATTTTTATTTAATTCTTTATTTATATATTTTATGAAGATATATGGTAACAAAAAAGGTCAAATAGGCATCAGGAAAATACATGTTCTGGTTAACCAGCATATTACATATATATAGTATAAAGATCAACTGTAATTTCTACACAAGGAAATGGAGCTGCACGATTAATCGTTAAAAAATCGCGATCTCGATTCAACCCCCCTCACAATCTCTATGCAGCATTTCCCCGGTTCATTCATGTAACAAGTGCAGAGAGTTCTCAGCTCACTCTCAGCTGTCAAAAAAAAAACAAAACATTGTAACATTTAGTTCTTTTAAAGATCAAAGGGATGAACTTCGGTCTGTAAATTAGGTCAGTTTAACTACTTAACCACTTCTGGACCACCGCACGCCGATATACATCCTTATTTGAGGAGGAATATCGTTGTTATGGCAGCAGCTAGCTGCCATAACCCCGGTATCCTCTTGTTTGGCCGGCGGTCCGCTACAAGATAAAAGTGGTCTCTGCGGTGGATTCGCCGCAAGATCACTTTTATAGGCGGCGGGAGAGGGCCCCCCCCTCCCGCCATGCTCCGGTGACCTCCACCGCTTACCAGAGCTGTCGGCAGCGGCGGAGACGATCGGGTCCTCCCTCTGGGTGGGCATGGAGATGAGTGAGGGGAAGATGGCCCCCACCTGTCTCCATGTCATTGCAGGGCGGAAACAATGTCAAAACGTCACTTCCGCCCATAGCTCTTAAAGGGCCATTTTTTTTCAATTCTTTTTTTAAATGACAAGTTTGTATTATTATTTTTTTTTATTATTGCATTTTAGTGTAAATGAGATCTGAGGTCTTTTTGACCCCAGATCTTATATTTAAGAGGTCCTGTCATGCTTTTTACAAGGAATGTTTACGTTCCTTGTAACAGGAATAAAAGTGACACCTTTTTTCTTTTTTAAACAGAGTAAAAATAAAAAGGTAAAATAAATAAGAAAAAAAAAATTTAAACTCTCCCCATCCCGCCGAGATCACGTGCAGAAGCGAACGCATACGTGAGTAGCACCTGCATATGAAAACGGTGTTCAAACCCCACATGCGAGGTATCGCCGCGATCGGTAAAGCAAGAGCAATAATTCTTGCCCTAGACATCCTCTGTAACTCAAAACATGCAACCTGTAGAATTTTTTAAATGTCGCCTATGGAGATTTTTAAGGGTAAAAGTTGGTCGCCATTTCCGCGAGCGGGCGCAATTTTGAAGCGTGACATGTTGGGTATCAATTTACTCGGCATAATACTATCTTTCAAATAGTAAAAAAAAAATTGGGCTAACGTTACTGTTGTCTTATTTTTTTATTCAAAAAATGTGTATTTTTTCCAAAAAAAGTGCGCTTGTAAGAACGCTGCGCAAATACGGTGTGACAGAAAGTATTGCAACGACCGCCATTTTATTCTCTAGGGTGTTAGAAAAAAAAAGTATAATGTTTGGGGGGTTCTAAGTAATTTTCTAGCAAAAAATAAATGATTTTAACTTTTAAGCAACAAATGTCAGAAAAAGGTTTAGTCTTTAACCACTTAAGGACCAAGCCACTTTCTTAGACGTGGTGTTAAAAACTGTTTTTTTTTTTTGCTAGAAAATTACTTAGAACCCCCCAAACATTATACTTTTTTTTTCTAACACCCTAGAGAATAAAATGGCGGTCGTTGCAATACTATATATATATATATATATATATATATATAGATGTATATATATAGATATATATTTTAGCAGAGACCCTAGAGAATAAAATGACGGTTGTCGCAATATTTTATGTCACACTGTATTTGCGCAATGGTCTTTCAAACACAAATTTTTGGGAAAAAATATACTTCAATGAATTAAAAAAAAAAAAAAACTAAACAGTAAAGTTAGCCCAATTTGTTTGTATAATGTAAAAGATGATGTTATGAGATGAGAATCATGATCTTTATGCTAAGAAAAATAAAAATGCAAATCGTACAGCTCTACAAGTAAATATGTATTTATCCTGGTCAAAATCACTATTTCAAAAAATTGTTGGTGTTGGGTACATTCTGTCAAAAATAATATAATTCAATATGTCTCTAGATAGGTACTTAAGGATAGTCCCATATTATTTTTAGTAACTAGTTTGATTAGCGTTTAACCGCTTCCATACCGGCCAATTCTGGCATTCCTCTCCTACATGTAAAAATCATAATTTTTTTGCTAGAAAATTACTCAGAACCCCCAAACATTAATTTTTTTTTTTTAGAAAAAATGGCGGTCATTGCAATTTTTTATATTACACGGTATTTGCTCAGCAATTTTTCAAACGTGATTTTTTGGGGAAAAAAAAACTCAAGGATTTAAAAAAAAAAACAAAACAAAATGGTAAAGTTAGCCCTTTTTGTTTGTATAATGTGAAACATGATGTTACGCCGAGTAAATACATACCTAACATGTCATGCTTAAACATTTCGCACACTCGTGGAATGGCATCAAACTTTGGTACTTAAAAATCTCTATAGGCTATGCTTTAAACTTTTTTACAGGTTACCATTTTAGAGTTACAGAAGAGGTCTTGCACTAAAACTATTGCTCTCGCTCTAAGTTTCACAGCGATATATCACATGTGTGGTTTGAACGTTGTTTACATATGTGGACGCGACCTACGAATGTGTTCGCTTCTGCGTGCGAGCACGAAGGGAGGGGGGACTCTTTTTTTCTAATTGTTTCACTTTCTATAAAAAAAAAAAATTATCACTTTTATTCCTATTACAGGGAATGTCAATAGGAATAGGGCATGACAGGTCCTCTTTACAGCGAGATCTGGGTCTATAAGTCCTCCCCAGATCTTGACTCCCGCCACCTGTAAAAAATTTTAAGCTACTATGATTGTTTTTACCGTGCAGGGAATCGCCGGCAGAAAGAAAAGATATCTGAATGATGCCGGTAGCTGGTAGGCATCATTCAGATATCTCCACTTAAAGTCCAGGACGTCATATGATGGCCTGTGGTATGGAAGTGGTTAAAAAAAGATATGGTTTGAAAAGATTAGCGATAAAGAGGAGGAGGATAGGGAGAAAGCAGGAAGAAGAAGAAAAAAGTGGGGAGAATGTTAATTTCCCTTATTGGTAGCTCCATACTATCAGATTTAGAGTTAGTTTCTATATAGTAACCAGACAACCAGGGTGTCCAAATTTTCAAATGTTTATCAGACTTGTTCTTTAGGCTACTTGCACACTGAAGCACAGCTAAAACAGTGCTAAAGCATCGGTAATTTTTTGCGGTGCTTTTCGGGCGCTAGTGGGCCGTTATTTTTGGTCTCATAACCACGGGAACTCAAAAAAAAAAAAAAAGAAAAAAGACCCATTTTGTGGGCGCTTTCAAAGCGCTTTGGAAGTGCTGCCCCTTCATTTCAATGGGCTGGGGCGTTTTGGGAGCCCAAGTCACCCCAAAGATGCTGCTTGCAGGACTTTTCCTAACGTCCCGCAAGCTCACCGCCCGAGTGTAAAAGCACTCATTGAAGTGAATGGGAGGCAGTTTTCAGGCGCTTTACAGGCGCTATTTCAGTGTGAAAGAGGTCTTAGAAATACCGTAAGGTGTTCCATTAGTTGAATGTCAGAAACTCTTGTATGCCATTGTGTTAAGGTTGGTGGGTCTGTTTTTTTTTTTTCCAGAAAGCTAGTATGCAAGTTTTTCGCCACATTTAAGAGGTGTTTGAGTAGTGAGTTCTTCTAATCTTTGAATGGTATTTGTGTATCGTGTAAAAGATAAGCAGATGGTGTTGAATTTTTCAAATAAAGAAAAGGCTACATGGTTTACTTTTTACAATATCTATGTTGCAAAAATACAGCGTAACGGCAAGAACTAGCATTAGAATAGTATATAGTTAAGGGTAAATATTAAGGAAAAAAGGGAGGGAAGAATCCAAAAAGTGGGAAAACAAAAGCATAGAATTTAAAGAATTTATTCAACAATATTACTGTCAATGGAAGGATTACAAAACAGGCATAACAACAGACAATAGCATTAATGGGTTTATCTATAAAAATTTTGTTGCACATTTGTGGAAGTTGAATGAAATGTCCCACATTTTTGCCTGAGAGATTAATGCCTGTATTGTCAGCTCCATGTAGTGGACAAAATTCAGTATAATGTTATGGAAGAAGCAGACACATGTTTTATAAATAGATCCCTAAGTGACTGGTTCACAAGTATTGTTGGGACTGTATTTTCAAAAATAAATTCTATTGTGAGAGCAGAAAAACTCACTCTAATGGCAAGACAGAGATAACAGTGCACCATATTTCACAGGCAGTACAGGGAAGATCTCCTGATATGCACTGAATGGGCACAACAGGAAAAATTAAGACTTCACAAGGATTTGTTGTTCATTATTTGTCTGAGGGCTCTTCCACACTGGTGCAACCCTCTGAAAATTGATCCAGAATGAATCGCTTTTCAGGAGGCATACAGAAGGCGATTCTGGCTTATTTTTTCTAAATTCCAGAGGATTTTTTGTATTGAAAAACCTGCCCCATTAACCTCAATAAGAGGGTGACAGGCAGTGCCACCTGTCAAGCTTTGCCAGCCGAGTTCAGTTTGAAGTGGCATGTGTACTACACCGTCCAGCTGCAATGTTAAGATTTAGGTGGGTGTCCGGGGGTGGTAAAAATGCATATCAACCACCTGTTTTTAAAACCTATTTGTCACACATATGAAATGTCCCTAACAGATTTTCCAATGTATGATCAGTTTTCTTCAATACGGCAGTGCTAAGGGCAATGATGATGTCTAAATTTCAGTAACCAAAAAAAATCATCTTTCACTGACCTCTACTTTGCTATTAATTTACTACTATTTCGTTTAGTATAGTATTTGTACCTTGTAGATGGTTTTGTAAGAACAAGCCAACACAAATTGCTAAATAATTTTTTATTGAAAATTATTCAAAAGCCAATTAAATATTATGTAAGGATGTGAATGTATAACATCTGCTTGTGTACCGTTATTTTTCCTCAGAATGTGCTGTGTGGTTTAACCACTTCAACCCCCAGGAAGATTTTACCCCCTTCCTGACCAGAGCACTTTTTACAATTTGGCACTTTGTCGTTTTAACTGACAACTATGTGGTCATGCGATGCTGTACCCAAACAAAATTTGCATCGTTTTTTTCCCACAAAGAGCTTTCTTTTGGTGGTATTTGATCACCTCTATGATTTTTATTTTTTGCACTATAAACAAAAAAAGAGCGACAAAAAAAACAAAAACATTTTTACTTTTTGCTGTAATAAATATCCCCAATTTAAAAAAAATAATAATTTCTTCATCAGTTTAGGCCGATATGTATTCTACATATTTTTGGTAAAAAAAAAATCACAATAAGTGAATATTGATTGGTTTGCGCAAAAGTTATAGTGTCTACAAACTAAGATTTATGGCATTTTTATTTATTTTTTTTTTTTTTTACTATTAATGATGGTGATCGATTTTTAGCAGTATTGCGATCGGACACTTCTGACACATTTTTGGGACCATTGACATTTATATAGCAATTAGTGCTATAAATATGCACCGATTACTGTATAAATGTCAATGGCAGGGAAGGGGTTAACACTAGGGGGAGATTAAGGGGTTAAATGTGTGTTCCCTAGGTGTGTTTTAACTGTATGGGGATAGGACTGACTAGGGGAGGAGTCATATTGTTGTTCCTTCTTAGTAGGAACAAACAATATGTCTCATCTCCCCTGACAGAACAAGGATTTGTGTGTTGACACACACAAATCCCTGTGCTGGCTCTCGTGCACATCATCCCTTTAATGCAGGACACACATTAATTACACAGGTTCTGTGGCCGATTAAGGTGGCAATTAAACTCACTTGGTGCCTTATCTGCATTAAATCAGCCTCAGAACCTGTGTAATTAATATGTGTCCTGGATTAAAGGGATGATGTGGCAATCCTATCCCCCGGCGTGCAGTGGGCGTGCGCGCCCTCTGGCGGCTCTTGAAGGGAACACTGTATCTGTACAGGGTTACGCGCAGCGGTGCCATTGTGCCACAGTATATGTGCGTGAGCCAGTCGGGAACCAGTTAATTACCTGGTGATCCTGCCCGTCCCTTATACTGAGTGGTAACGCTATTGGGGCAAATACATTCTTAAGCGTTGCCAATCAGTCTGCCAATGCTAAGCAAGCCACCCCACGTGACAATCCTGCACATCATGCAGGGCAGGTCAAGAATCGTGACTGACAGTGGAACATTTCCTCATTGATCTGCTGTTAATCTTTGCGGTTTGTGGGAATGTACAAGTGGAGCTCCTGCAAATACCATTGGGCTAAAAAAAAAAAAACACATGAAAGCAAAGCAGTGTTTTGTTTAGCATAATGTTATTCATATTTAGAATGGGTTTTAAAGTGGCTATAGAAGCTGAAGGTTTTTTGCCCTCATGCATTCTATGCAAGAAGGTAAAAAACCTTCTGTGTGCAGCCCCGCCCCCCCCCACCCAATACTTACCTGAGCCCTATCTTGATACAGCAATGTGCACGAGAGCAACAGCTCTTCAGGGTCTCTTCTTCCTCATTATATAGAAAATGTAGCGCATATAAATAAAAATAATGATAAGTGTTGCTCCCAGAGACCACAAGCTGTCAATATGTGGCAAACGGAGCAAATAAAAATAACACTGAGTGAATCAAAGGACTGATGAGTAAATAAAGACCAGAGTCTCTGAATATATATATATAAAGAAAAGTCTTTGAAGAGTGATGGATGTTCAGAGTATTGGAAGGAGACTAGGAGGAAAGTAGGAAAATCACTCCATGGACACCTCCTCAAATCACAATGCCATCAAAACGGAAAATGGTAGGCGTGAACTCTTACCGGATCCAGTGGACTCCCCTGTCTAAGACATGGAGTCATGAAGGCATGGTGCCACCCAGGACATATAAAACGATATCCAGACCGTCAAAGTAGGCAGGTACGTGGTTCACCGATGTTGACTTGGTCCTTGGATGGGTAGTCCCGGTGGGTGCAGGTTGGATGGTGCCAGTGGGGATGCACAACGTGTGATGGAAATCAGGAATTCATTTCTCCGATGCCATGGATGGAAGAAACCCATTCGAGGACCAGGTCAACATAGGTGAACCACGTACCTGCCTACTTTGACGGTGCGGATATAGTTTTATATGCCCTGGGTGGCACCATGCCTTCATGACTCCATGTCTTAGACAGGGGAGTCCACTGAATCCGGTAAGAGTTTACCATTTTCCATTTTGATGCCATTGTGATTTGAGGAGGTGTCCATGGAGTGATTTTCCTAGTTTCTGCCTAGTCTCCTTCCAACACTCTGAACATCCATCACTCTTCAAAGACTTTTATTTATATATATATATTCAGAGACTCTGGTCTTTATTTACTCATCAGTCCTTTGATTCACTCAGTGTTATTTTTATTTGCTCCGTTTGCCACATATTGACAGGTTGTGGTCTCTGGGAGCAACACTTATCATTATTTTTATTAATATGCGCTACATTTTCTATATTGTTTTCATGGTTTGTTTGTCACATTGTATGTAGCTGCTTTTCTCTTTTGTCACTAGTTAGCGCAGTGTTTCTTCATATTTTTTCTCCTCTTCCTCATTGGCTGAGCCAATGGCTCCCGCTGCTGTCAATCACACCCAGTGGGGAGGGAATGGGATCAAGCCATGCTTTGTGTGTCTTATGGACACACAGAGGTGGCTCAGGAGCGAGCATGCACATGGCTTGCTATTGGGGAGCTCAGCAAGTGGGAGGTAAGATTGCCGGCTGGGGATCCGAAAAGAGGATTGGGACTGCGATGTGCAAAACTGCACAGTGCGGGTAAGTATAACATGTTTAATTTTTAAAAAAACAAAAACAAAAACATGAGCTTGATATCCCTTTAATATTCAATCATGTGACCGCCACAGCTCTGTCCATAGAGTCCTCCTAGACTCACTAAAGAAACTGAGAAAGATCACATAACCTGCTTGAAAACAAACAAAAAGGGCATTTATAAGCTAATTCATCAATAGACATACCTTGGCTTTCAATAATACTATACATTACATAGATATTAAACCATGTGCACATGGGGTTAATGAGAATTTTAACTGTTCAAAGGAGAATTACACAACATTAATTTCTTTCTTGTCCTACAACCAATTAAACAATAGCCATGACAACAACCAGTGGGTACTGCTGTCCACTGTTCTTTGAGGGACAGGTTTTGTTTAAAACTTTTATATTTTTGATGCAGCATAAAATTAAGACCTTGTCCCCTTTCTTGGAGGTTTGCACAGACATAACATGCCTTTCATTGCACACCGGTTTTGTCAGCTCCTTGGTCTATGATCAGTAACAAACTCTGGGGCCTTCCAGAAAATCTGCGTATTTATTTTAAGATCACGTGACACTAATTGCACACAGGTGGATTCCATTTAATCATTAATTGACTTCAGAAGGTAATTGGTTTCAGCTTATTTAGGGGAGTCATGGCAAAGGGACTAATAAGTTGTTCAATCAGTTTTTTCAATGATTGCATTGCAATTGTTAAATGCAAAAAGTTCCAACAAATCGATAATGTCAACAAACCTGACCTTTAGAATTTTATTTGTAGTTATTCACAGCTTTATAAAACGTGACAAGTACAAGTAAAAAAAGAAAAAAACAACCAACTCGGAATGGCAGGTCCAATAGATAGCAAGCTGTTATCTTGGAAAAGCTGTGTCTGGTTGTTATCCTAAACACCTCTAACAAGTCACAGGCAAGGAATCCCAAATTTAAAGTGCCTAATCTTGTGTGACTGCCAGTGCCAGGTGGCTGAGTCTGCTTTCATGAACGTACCATCCCAGTACTGGGAAACAGCAATATGTTGGGAAAGGAAATGGACTGCAGCAATGTCCTCTTCTAACCACAACACATAGAACATCAAGAGGATGGAAAGTCTCCTACATGCGTCACTGTAGAGAGACAGATGTACCCGAGCTATCACCATACTGTCTGGTTATGTGGGAAGAGCTTTAATCCCAGCAAATTAACTGTCCTGACATGTTAAAAAATAAAAATTCTGCCACCTGACCCTTAAGGATAGAAGGCCATTTCCTTATGTATAGAGAGAGACACAGAGGCAAATATATCTGAACAACATATCTGAGAAAGAACACTGGGACTATTACACAAAAGATTCCAATTCCTTTTGATAAGCGTAGGTAGCATGATTAGCCCTGATCCTGCAAATTGCTGAGATCCTGATTCGAATTCCCACCACACACTTTTCATTGTCAATGAAGTACCTCAAGGTTTAGGCATGGCTATACACTAGGGCTGAAACAACTAATCGATTAATCGACTATGAAATTAATCGATTACTATTTTCAGAATCCATTAATTGGCCAGTAACATAATGGGGTTAAAAAAAACTAAAATGAGCCCTTTATAATACAAAAAGAGCAAATAATCGCTACTGTAAATATTACTTTCACAGTTCTACAGTAAAAAAAAATGAACCCCTTACAGTAGTGATCATCTTCTTTTTTTGTACTATAAAGGGCTCATTTGAGTTTTTTTAACCCCATTATGTTACTAAACGTCTTAGACCTGGTTCACATCTATGTGTTTTTTGGTGCTTTTTGCAGAAACGCACTACAGTTCATTTAAATGGTTTCCTATGGGACACGTTCACATCTATGCTTTTTTCAGCGGCTGCGTGTTTGGAAAGGGTCATGGACTTTTTTTAACGCAAAACAGTGCTTTTTTGGTTCAATATACTTCAATGGAGAAGCTGCAGAAAAGCATGTAATGCGTTTTTTTAGCAATTTGTGTTTTTTGGTCTGCCCAACAACAAATAGGCCAAAAAAAATGCAAAAATGCATATCGCAACAAAAATCACGTGCACAAAAATCAAAACGCACAGCAAAAAGCACTGCAGAAACAGATCAAAAGCAACTGCATAGGTGTGTACCGAGCCTTATGCTGGTCACACGGATCAATTTTCCGACGAGAATATTCAGATGAAAAATCTTTGTACATTCGCTGAAAGAATATTGTTTGAAATTTACACTTTTTTAACATTGTTTTTAAAATGAATGTAATTTCTGAACGAAAACCATATACACTGTCTGAAAATTCCTTTGACCAAGAAGTTTTCTATTATTTTAAAATTTTCCCGTCACTGTGGTTGAAAATGAATGTCAATTTGACCCCACTAATGATTAGAAAATCGAATGAACGTTCTTAAAATGACATTTTTTTTGAAGGAAAATGTTGTTTTTGTAAATAAAAAAATTTGATCTTTGAGTCTGATGATATTTACCAGATTCACCCTTTAAAAGTATATACAGTATACCTCTTCTCATAGTGTATACAGTATATCTCTTCTAATAGTATATACAGTATATCTCCTCTAATAGTATATACAGTATATCTCTGCTAATAGTATATACAGTATATCTCCGCTAATATATACAGTATATCTCTTCGAATAGTATATACAGTATATCTCCTCTAATAGTATATACAGTATATCTCCTCTAATAGTATATACAGTACATCTCTTCTAATAGTATATACAGTATATCTCTTCTAATAGTATATACAGTACATCTCTTCTAATAGTATATACAGTATATCTCTTCTAATAGTATATCTCTTCAGTCTCCTCTCGCATTACTAACTTACTAACTGACATATCAGCATGGATGTCGCACCACTTCCTTAAACTAAATCTCTCTAAAACTGAGCTATTAATATTCCCCCCCGCCCGTGCCCCCCTCCATGACTTTTCCATCAAAAGCAACAATGCAACCATCAGTCCCTCCCCTCACGCCAGGGTACTAGGTGTAATCCTAGACTCTGACTTGTCATTTCAGCCTCAAATCCAATCGCTGTCAAAAGTTTGTAGAATTCACCTCCGTAACATCTCTAAAATTCGCCCTTTTTTAACAAATGAAACCACCAAGCTCCTCATTCACTCCCTTGTTATCTCTCGCCTTGACTATTGCAACTCCCTTCTCATTGGCCTACCGCTCCATAGGCTATCCCCTCTTCAGTCTATCATGAATGCTGCTGCCAGACTTATCCACCTTACCAACCACTCAGTGTCTGCCAACCCTCTACTTCAATCCCTACACTGGCTCCCAATCACCCAGCGAATTAAATTCAAAATTCTAACCACAACATACAAAGCCATTCACAACTCTGCCCCGAGCTACATCACTAATCTTGTCTCCAAATATCACCCAAATCGACCTCTCCGCTCTTCTCAAGACCTCCTGCTTTCAAACTCTCTCATCTCCTCCTCCCATGCTCGTCTTCAGGATTTCTCCAGAGCCTCTCCCATCCTCTGGAACTCGCTACCTCCATCTATCCGGCTATCCCCTACTCTTGCTACCTTCAGGCAATCCCTGAAAACTCATCTCTTCAGGAAAGCCTATCACGTCTCCAACTAATCTCCTACCACTTCCACCAGCTCATTCCCCACAGTTACAACCTTTTGTACCACCTGCCCCACCCTATTAGATTGTAAGCTCTTCTGAGCAGGGCCCTCTTAATCCTATTGTATTGTATTGTATTATAACTGTATTGTCTCCCTTTTATATTGTAAAGCGCTGCGTAAACTGTTGGCGCTATATAAATCCTGAATAATAATAATAATAATAATAATAATAATAATAATAATAGTATATACAGTATATCTCTTCTAATAGTATATACAGTATATCTCCTCTAATAGTATATACAGTACATCTCTTCTAATAGTATATACAGTATATCTCTTCTAATAGTATATACAGTACATCTCTTCTAATAGTATATACAGTATATCTCTTCTAATAGTATATCTCTTCTAATAGTATATACAGTATATCTCCTCTAATAGTATATACAGTACATCTCTTCTAATAGTATATACAGTATATCTCCTCTAATAGTATGTACAGTATATCTGTTTTGTCTGTTATTCTCAGAGTGGATTAGATATTTTGCTCCCTAACCATATAGTTGGTCATTTATATTTACCACTGCATAGATATTTAAGAAGAATAAATTGCCTTTTTTTTAAACTTTACATATTAACTAAATTATACACTACACTTTTTTTTAAGGTTATTAACCGATTAATCGAAAAAATAAATCTGCCAACGAATTGATTATGAAAATAATCGTTAGTTGCAGCCCTACTAAACACAACCTAATCTTTGAAAGCATTCTGCCAAATTCAAGCTCTGCTTATTGTAAGATTGTGTGTTTGACTTTTCAAAAAGCAAATAAACTCTTCTACTACACATAGGTATATCCTTACTTTCTTGGACTGGAATCACTTGTTGTCCTAGTAAGAGAATGCATCACAGTGAGCCCTTGTGATGTGGCTGTCTCACTCTCACAGGGATTCAGCTGCTCACATCAGACATTTATTCTACATCACTGTTTCTCAACCAGGGTTCCTCCAGAGGTTGCTAGGGGTTCCATGAGCAATGAGCAATTTCAGCCTCTCAGATAAGTTCCTGCAGATACCATTCATTTTTTTTAGCTATCTCTAAGGCTGGCCATACATTATACAATTTTCTTTTACAATTTTCCTTTAGATTTACCAAAACTATATAAATATGAGGTCAAACCTAAACACTTCCATATTGTTTGCAATCAGGCAGGCCCTTGCACTACATAGTTAAAGGTAATTCTAAAGGAAAGTGAAGAAGAAAATTGTATAATGTATGGCTAGCTTAAGGGGGTAATTCTTCCAAATGTCCACAAGTGTAAGGAGTATTCTTTTCACTGAATATTACACTAGTGTATCATAACTTGTAGATACAGTTATTTTTAGCAGGGGTTCCCTGAGGCCAGAAAGTTATTTCAAGGGTTGTGTTGAAAAGGTTGAGAAAGGCTGCTCCACATTGTATCAAAATAAACTTGCCTCTCTGTAACTTGCTAAAATGACAGAGATTAAAAAATATGAACGAAAAATATCCGCTTCATATAACATACAGTTAGGTCCATATCATAGTTTTTTTCAGGTGTATACCAAAACATATTTAACCACTTAAGGACCGGAAGGATTTGCCCCCTTAATGACCAGGCCATTTCTTGCGATACGGCATTACATCGCTTTAACTGACAATTGCGCGATCGTGCGGCGCTGTACCCAAACAAAATTTATGTAATTTTTTTCCAACAAAACAGAGATTTCTTTTGGTGGTATTTGATCACCTCTTCGGTTTTTATTTTTTTGCCATATAAACAAGGAAAGACCGAAAATTTTGAAAAGAAAAAAACAATTTTTTACTTTTTGCTATAATAAATACCCCAAAAAAAACCCAAAACAACATTCTTCCTCAGTTTAGGCCGATATGTATTTTACATATTTTTGGTTAAAAAAAAAAAAAAAAAAATTGCAATAAGTGTGTATTGATTGGTTTGCACAAAAGTTATAGCGTCTACAAAATAGGGGATAGATTTATGGCATGTTTTACTTTTTTTTCCTAGTAATGGCAGCGATCTGCGATTTTTAGTGGGACTGTGACATTGCAGCAGTCAGATCGGACACTTTTGACACATTTGTGGGACCAGTGACATTTATACAGCGTCAGAGCTAAAAGTAGCCACTGATTACTGTATAAAGGTCATTGGCATGGAAGGGGTTAACACTAAGGGGCGATCAAGGGTTAAAATGTGTGTCCTAGGGAGTGTCTCTAACTGTGGAGGATGAGACTGCTTGGAGGAGGAGACCAATCCCTGTTCATAATCAGTAGGGATGAGCTCCGGCGTGTTCGCACACTCCGCGTGCCAAGCCCACCAGGAAGTCGGCACGGTGCTGCGCTAATCAAAGGCAGTGAAACATTTCCCGATCTCTGCAGCCGCACATCGGGAAATGTCTCACTGTTTGTGATTAGCGCATCGCCGTGCCGACTTCCTGGCGGGCTTGGCAAGAGGAGTGTGTGAACACGCCGGAGCTCATCCTTAATAATCAGTATGAACAGCAGATCTGTCTCCTCTCTCCTGACAGAACAAGGATCTGTCTGTTTACATTGACAGAACTCCGTTGTGTCTCTCAGGAGCGATCGCAGGTGGCCGGGGACATTGCGGCCGCCAGGCACATGCATTGGCTCGGTCTTTGCACCACCTAGAGCTCTTAAAGTGGCCGATGTACAGCTACAGCGATTCGCCCAGGGGAGCCAACCTGCCACAGTTTAACTGCGACGGCTGGTCCCTAACTGGTTAAGCTATAGTTATATAATGGATATGGGCTGAAAGTGCACACTCACACTGTACATTCAAATGGGAGGAAGGGTTTAGGAATAACAGCTCTTAAGACGAGCCGACCCCCTTTTTCAAGGGACCAAAAGTAATTGGACAATTGAATCAAAAGCTGTTTCATGGCCAGGTGTGGGCTACTCCTTCATTATTTCTTTATTAAGCAGGTAAAAGGTCTGAAGTTGTTTTTTTATTATGTGGTAAAAGCATTTGGAATCTATTACTGTGAACCTACATCATGCGTTCAAAGTAGGTGTCTATGCAAGTGAAACAGGCCATTGTGAGGCTTCAAACAAATCCATCAGAGAGATAGCAGCAACATTAGGAGTGGCCAAATCAACAGTTTGGTACATTCTGAGGAAAGAACGCACTGGTGAGCTCAGCAACATAAAAAGGCCTGGACGTCCATGGAAGACAACAGTGGTGGGTGATCGCAGGATGCTCTCTATGGCAAAGAAAAACCCATTCACAACATCCAGACAAGTGAAGGACACTCTCCAGGAGGTGGGCGTACCATTGTCAAAGTCTACGAATCAAGAGAAGACTTCACAAGAGCAAATACAGAGGAAATCATTCACAAGCCTGAAGAATAGAAAAGCCAGATGAGACTTTGCTAAAAAAAAAAACTTCCAAAAAGCAAGATCAGTTTTGGAAAAGCATTCTTTGGATGGATGAAACTAAGATTTATCTGTATCAGAATGGCGGGAAGAAAAAAAGTGTGGAAAAGGCTTGCAACAGCTCATGATCCAAAGCACACAATGTCATCTGTAAAACAGGGTAGAGGCAGTATGATGGCATTGCCATGCATGGCTTCCAGTAGCATTGGGTCATTGGTGTTTATTGATGAGGTTACAGAAGACAGAAGCAGCTGGATGAATTCTGCAGTGTTTAGAGATATACTGTCAATACCAGTAAAAGGCACAATACACTAGTACCTCAGAGGTGACCATATAATACAATCCATAAGTCAATAGGTACAGTATATGATGAGAAATCAGTCTGTGATTTAGGGTTGCCATCACATTAGTCCAGAAGCCAGAAATCCAGTAGAGCTGAAAAAAAACCAAAAAAAAAAAGACACTGACCCCGTTTTTGGACAGCATCCAGTTTATCCATGTGCAACATTGCAATCTCTCATTTGAGTTGATACTGCTTTTTTAAAATAGTAAAAGTGTTTACTATTTATTCAGAGGTGCCCCTCTCCTTGTTTTTTTCAGAGATATACTGTCAGCCCAGATTCAGCCAAATGCAGCAAAGTTGATTGGACAGCGTTTCATAGTACAGATGGACAATGATCCAAAACACACTGCAAAAGCAATCCAGAAGCTTTTGAAGGTTCAATTACCTGATCTCAACCCAATTGAGCATGCATTTCACTTGCTGAAGGCAAAACTAAAGGCAGAAAGACCCACAACTGAAGACAGCTGCAGTTGGAGCCTGGCAAACCATCAGAAAGGAGGAAACCCAGTCTTTGGTAATGTCCATGGGTTTCAGACTTCAGGCATTCATTGCCAGTAAAGGATTCTCAACAAAAAATGTAAAACATTTTATTTATAATTATATTCATTTGTCCAATTACATTTGGACCCCTGAAAATATGGGGGGGGGGGGGGGTCTGTGTATAACAATGGTTGCAGTTCCCAAAATTTGTACTTGATATTCATTTTCAACCCCTTGAATTAAAGCTGAAAGTCTGCACTTCAAATTAATTTGGTCTGTTTCATTTTAATTTTATTCTGGTGGCATACAGAGCCAAAAGTATGAAAATTGTGCATGTGTACAAATGTACAGTTGTGCTCATAAGCTTACATACCCTGGCAAAATTTATGATTTCTTGGCCATTTTTCAGAGAATATGAATGATAACACAAAAACATTTCTTTCACTTATGGTTAGTGTTTGGCTGAAGCCATTTATTATCAATTACCGTATTTATCGGCGTATAACACGCACCCCAAGTTTAGGAGGGAAGTTTAAGGAAAAAAAACTTACATTTAAATGCCCATCAATGCAGCCTTATCAATGTCCATGTGCAGCCTTGTCCAGTGTCATTGCAGCCCTGCCTCAGTGTCATTGCAGCCTTGCCCCAGTGTGATTGCAGTCTTGTCCAGTGTCATTGCAGCCTTGCAGTCTAAATAGCGTGCCGCCGAGATACAGAGAGCCGGATGTCCTGTGTATCTCGGCTCCCCTCACAGTCACGCCCAGTCCCGCCCTATAATGGACATAACACAGGTCCAATGGCGGGACTGGGCATGACTGTGAGCGGAGCCGAGAGGAGCCCAGCGCTGCCGATATACACATAGCCGAGTGTACTTGGCTAAGCTCGGGTCCACTCACAGTCACACCATTGGACCTGTGTTATGTCCATCATAGGGCGGGACTGGGCGTGACTGTGTGTGGAGCCATGAGGAGCCGAGTACACTCTGCTCTGCTCACAATCAACGGAGATCGGCTTATAAGACGCACCCACGATTTTTCCCTGATTTTAAGGGGAAAAAAAGTGTGTGTTATACACCGATAAATACGGTAACTATGTTTACTCTTTTTAAATCATAATGACAACAGAAACTACTCAAATGACCCTGATCAAAAGTTTACATACCCTGGTGATTTTGGCCTGATAACATGCACACGCTAAAAATAGCGGTACTTTACCGCCGACGCACACACCCCCCCAGTGTGCAAGGGGCCTAAGGGTGGAAAGCAGGATGTCCTCTGCGAGTGTCTGCAGGTAAGACAATAAGGGACTCCGCTTTACAAACAGAAGTCGTAGCTACTAGGTAGACCCTGACAACATCTAAACATTATAGGGACATTTCCTTGGCATGTTTTGGAGCATGACTGAGGGAGGGGAGGACAAAGTCCTCATTGAGGATCCCTGTCGAAAACAAGAAAAGAGTCTTCATCAGAAAAGGCTGCCAGCTTAGCAATGCACCAACAGATGTAATGGTCAACAGGAATGTAGCCTTACATGTGTGGACTTTCAAGGGAATATTTGTAATTGGCCCAAAGGGGGGGGGGGGTACACAGAGGACCAAGTTAGAATCACAAAGTGACACAGGGGGCTGCACTATGAGCAACTACCAAAAAAAAAATCTTGATTAAGGATTGCAAAGCAAGTGGCTTTCTTAAGAGAATGGATAAGGCAAAAGCCTATCCCTTAAGGGTACTCAGGGCCAGATGCTGGTTGAGACCAGACTGTGGAAAGGCCAAACATGAATGGAGTATTCTCTGGGATTCAGCTTTCTGTCCTTGCACAAGGCAAAGTATATTTTTTCCTTGTGTAATGGCAGATCCTTCAGAAGGTAGATTTTTTTGCTTTTAGCAAGGCGGTGACAACAGAGAAAGAAAGAATTCCTATCCCTCAAGACCTAGGTTTTAACAGACATTCTGTTAAAACCAGTGACGGAGGAACAGGGTGGAATAGGAGACCTTGTGCCAGTAAGTCTTTTCTATTTGAAAGAGGCCAAGGCTTGTCTGCCAGGAGTCTGGGTATGTCTGTGTATCACATCCTTCTGGGCCAATTCAGTGCGATAAGGATCACTGGAAGAAGAATTTTTTTTTCCAGAATTAAAGGGTAGGCATACTTCAAGCCAATGAAATTATCGATCATTAAGCTTCAGTAAGCCCCAAAAACTTAAATCCAGCTGCCGCAATCACCACATATGTGTGTTCATCACAAAAGTAAAAAATGTATAATATATTGCAAAAGTGCTGCTGTATGCGAGTATGCTTAAACAGAAATCTCTGTGTAAATAGTGTAGGATATGATCATCTTATCCAATATCACTTTAAATCAATAAACAATATATATATAATGGCAATGCACAACATCAACCATAAGAACCTCAATATAAGACTTCCATAATATGAACAATACAGTCCCCCCTGTGCATAGTAACCAATCCACTTCTAACTTCAGCTTGTTCAATTAAGCTTCAATAATAAAGCCTAGAAGCTGATTGGTTACTATGCACAGCTGCACCAGATTCTGTGTGAATGTTCTTGGATATGTCATCAAAATCCCAGCACACCAGCCAGAGTGCTCTGCTCATCTGTAAGAATATCAGACCCGTGCAGAACATAACCTTGCATGCTTTTAACATGCCATCACAACTGAAGCAAGGTTCCACATGCTCCATGAAACAGTTGTCAACCCCAGTGGTGGAGAGATCCCCTAAGCTTGCTACCAGTCTGTATACAGAAATGTTATTACAGGTACTTGTATAGCACCATAATTTTATGCAGCACTTTATATACATATTGTACATTCACATCAGTCCCTGTCCTCAAGGAGCTTGCAATCTCTGCAGGTCTTTGGAGTGTGGGAGGAAATCGAAGTACCCAGGGGAAACCCACACAGGCACAAGGAGAACATGTAAACTCCAGGCAGAGAGTGTTGTGATTGGTATTTGAACCAACACTCTAGTGCTGTCAGGGGGAAGTGTTAACCACTTAGCCACTGTGCTGCCTCAGTCAAGTCTAGCGTATGTCTCTGCTGTCAGATGTAACTACACTTAGATTGTATATTCTTGTATCCACTAGTGATGAAAGATCACTGCGTATGCCTTTTGGAATCCATGAAACGTGGATAATAAAATTTCAAACCTGTTTGCAGCTACATACAAACTTAGAGAACATGCAAACTTCACGCAGATAATCCTCCTTTTCTAAGATACCCCAACAATCCTCTTCACATTCCCCTTTTTCGGGCCTTACACCCTACATATTTTGCTTTAGATATCCCTTTCCGAACATTTACAGTTTCCCCATGTTGCTCTTTGTGGTTCCCCCTGTCAACACCACTGTCACTAAAGGACACTCAGTATCGCAGAAGTCAGCAGGAGGAACCACTGAGTACTGGGTGGGACATAGGAAACTGACACTACCGGAAATGTTGGATTCTAAAAATACTTTTGGATAAGATAATTTTTTTAATGGAGCAGAATTCAGCTGTACAAGTAGCAGAAATATCTGCTTCTTTGCAGGACAGATTTACGTTGTGTATTCTATCAAGTAACTCAGTAATTTAAAAAACTTTGTATTTTTTTTAAACTTAAAAAAATATAATAATAATCCATAAACAAATCTGAAATAATGCAGAGGTATAAGGTTTAATTAATTTATTTGGTTTTAAAAAGTAATACTTAACTTTTGGGCTCTCTAGTAAGTTTAAATTGAGGATCCTACTGAATATAAATTTCAGCAAAAAATAAATAAAAAGTATAAATGCAGAACAGCTTCAATATTTACAAAATAGCAAAAAGGGGCATTAAATATCTACAGGAAGAGAACAACTAAGTCTGGCCAGGAGCAGGGATAGCAGGACATAGACATGTAAATCTGTAAAGCTCCATTAAATGATCCTACTGCTCTCCTGGAATTATAATCACAAGTGTTGTATCATACTATAAAACAGCTGCAGAAGAGCAAAACCTAACCAATAAATACATGTTTCAAGCTACAAAGAAAAAAAAAAAACACGAAAACAAAAAAGCCTGCATACATTTTTTTCTTCTGTCCTGTGAAAATATTCCTTATTTACAACTCAAATCATTTAACAGGGACCACAATAGAAGTAAAGTACAACACATAACTAAAAGCCAAGCTTTTTTTTTTATGTTTACTTTTGAATACAGTTGAGAGGGATTAAAACTACTTTCAAGTTTTTACTGCTGTCTGTGGCAGGAGAGATTCATTTGCTCTATTTGTCATATTTATCATTATCACCAAAGGCGAAAAAAATAAAGAAAATACCATATTTTCAGTGGCCACCAGAACAGAAATAGAGGTGAAATCTTCGAATAGAGACCAATTCTGATGACAATCAGGGATTGCCTCACTTAATAGGGTTTCATTTCAAAGTGATTTTAAAGTCTAGTTTTTATTAAAAAAACAAACATGTTATACGTACCTGCTCTCTGCAGTGATTTTGCACAGAGCAGCCCGGATCCTCCTGTTTTCGGGTACCACATCAGTACTCCTGGCCCCTTCCTCCTGCCTCCACAGCAAGCAGTTTGCTATGGGGGCACCTGAGCTGAGCCGTTTCTCTGTGTTTCCATTCACACATGGAGATACGGCTTCGCCCTGCCCCCTCTGTCTCCTGAATGGCTCACTGGCTGTGACTGACAGCAGCAGGAGCCAATGGCTCCCGCCAAAAGCCAATCAGGAGTGCGAGTCCCTGGAGAGACAAGGCTCTCCTGGACATCACTGGATTGAGGGGAGCTCGGGTACAGTGGGGACAGAAAGCATTCAGACCCTGCTACATTTTTCACTCTGTTATATTGCAGCCATTTGCTAAAATCGTTTAAGTTCATTTTTTTCCTCATTAATGTACACACAGCACCCCATATTGACAGAAAAACACAGAATTGTTGACATTTTTGCAGATTTATTAAAAAAGAAAAACTGAAATATCACATGGACCTAAATATTCAGACCCTTTGCTCAGTATTTAGTAGAAGCACCCTTTTGATCGAATACAGCCATGAGTCTTTTTGGGAAAGATGCATCAAGTTTTTCACACCTGGATTTGGGGATCCTCTGCCATTCCTTCTTGCAGATCCTCTCCAGTTCTGTCAGGTTGGATGGTAAACGTTGGTGGACAGCCATTTTTAGGTCTCTCCAGAGATGCTCAATTGGGTTTAAGTCAGGGCTCTGGCTGGGCCATTCAAGAACAGTCACGGAGTTGTTGTGAAGCCACTCCTTCGTTATTTTAGCTGTGTGCTTAGGGTCATTGTCTTGTTAGAAGGTAAACCTTCGGGCCCAGTCTGAGGTCCTGAGCACTCTGGAGAAGGTTTTTGTCCAGGACATCCCTGTACTTGGCCGCATTCATCTTTCCCTCGATTGCAACCAGTCGTCCCGTCCCTGCAGCTGAAAAACTCCCCCACAGCATGATGCTGCCACCACCATGCTTCACTGTTGGGACTGTATTGGACAGGTGGTGAGCAGTGCTTGGTTTTCTCCACACATACCGCTTAGAATTAGGGCCAAAAAGTTCTATCTTGGTCTCATCAGACCAGAGAATCTTATTTCTCACCATCTTGGAGTCCTTCAGGTGTTTTTTTTAGCAAATTCCATGTGGGCTTTCATGTGTCTTGCACTGAGGAGAGGCTTCCGTCGGGTCACTCTGCCATAAAGCCCCGACTGGTGGAGGGCTGCAGTGATGGTTGACTTTCTACAACTTTCTCCCATCTCCCGACTGCATCTCTGGAGCTCAGCCACAGTGATCCTTGGGTTCTTCTTTACCTCTCTCACCAAGGCTCTTCTCCCCCAATAGCTCAGTTTGGCCTGACAGCCAGCTCTAGGAAGGGTTCTGGTCGGCCCAAACGTCTTCCATTTAAGGATTATGGAGGCCACTGTGCTCTTAGGAACCTTAAGTGCAGCAGAATTTTTTTGGACCTTGGCAAGATCTGTGCCTTGCCACAATTCTCTCTCTGAGCTCTTCAGGCAGTTCCTTTGACATGCACTGTGAGCTGTAAGGTCTTATATAGACAGGTGTGTGGCTTTCCTAATCAAGTCCAATCAGTATAATCAAACACAGCTGGACTCAAATGAAGGTGTAGAACCATCTCAAGGATGGTCAGAGGAAATGGACAGCACCTGAGTTAAATATATGAGTGTCACAGCAAAGGGTCTGAATACTTAGGACCATGTGATATTTCAGTTTTTCTTTTTTAATAAATCTGAAAAAATGTCAACAATTTTGTGTTTTTATATCAATATGGGGTGCGGTGTGTACATTAATGAGGAAAAAAAAAATTAACAAAGAGTGAAAAATTTAAGGGGGTCTGAATACTTTCCTTCCCCACTGTAAGAGTATTAGGGGGGCTGCTGCACACAGAGGGTTTTTTACCTTCATGCATAGAATGAAGGTAAAAAAGCTTGTGCCTTTACAACCACTGCAAATTAGTTTTTAGCTATGGGCTAGGAAGTGAAGAGAAAAACTGCCAGGAGTTACTCTATCCAGAATGAAAAAAGTTTTGCCTTGTTCTACTTTAACTGATTTTCTTCAGAACTTGAAAACTATTATTTTTTAACCACTTAATGACCATGCTATAGCAGATTTCCTGCTACAGGGCGACCGTTCTGTGCAGAATTTCATTTAAAGATTTACATCATTCTGAAATTCCGCCTAGGGGGCTTGTGTGCGCACAGCGTCTGCTGTGATTAGTCACAGCAGAAGCCGATCACCGGGTGCCGGCGAACATCCATTGGCCGGCACCCACTGATCAGCTTCTGCTGTAACCAATCGTCGGAAGCACACACAGGAAGGAGCAATGTCTATGCAAACAAGGCTAAGCAGGGAAAGAAAATCCATCACATCCTTTAGTAAAAGCACCTTACAGAGTACACAAAAACACTGGTTAGGCACATATTTATTTTTAATACGGAGAAACGTGATTGTTCCCTACCCGCGCAGTAAGAAAATAAAATAATCAAATCAATAAAATACAGCTGCCCGTTCCAAGGTCATAGAAACCAATAGAGTGAAAATATGTATGTGATGAACCGCGTTTACTATAAGTAAATACCTTAATGGGAATACTAAGCAGTGTGAATAAACAGTGAATCAAAGGTAAATCAAAAATGTACAGCCACCAGATTCACTCCAATGGTAAATACATTGGTCAAAAATGTGCAAAAACTGTGATTCATAAACTCAGTGAATCACAAATCATTAGTGTCCAAAGTGATGAAAATAAAATAATTAAAGTAATTAGGTCATCCAAAACTTCAAGTAGGAAGGTGCTTAATCCAATGTTTAGGGGACTGTACAATCCTCCACCACACCAAGCAAACAGCCTACTCACCAGATGGAGATGATCCCTATTACAGAGATCATAGGAGCCTTTACATATATTATGGATCTGGACATCCGTCCCGGCAGGTCAGACGATGTCTCCAATCAAGCATAAAATAGTAATGGTCATACGCATTCAGGTTGGACATAGAAATAAGGAACAATCCCCATGGTGAAGTATATCGTGAAAAAAAGAGGATTTATTCAATAAAAACATTTGAATAAAAGAATATAGAAGAGAATATATTGACCTAAACTGATGAAGAAATTTGTTTTTTAAAAACATTTTTGGGGATATTTATTATAGCAAAAAGTAAAAAATTGGGGGTTTTTTTTCAAAAATTGTCATTCTTTTTTTGTTAATAGCCCCAAAAAAACGCAGAAGTGCTCAAATACCACCAAAAGAAAGCTCTATTTCTAAAAAAGGACGCAAAGTTCATTTGGGTACAGCATTGCATGACCGTGCAATTGTCAGTTGTGACGCAGTGCCAAATTGTAAAAAGTGCTCTGGTTAGAAAGGGGATAAAATCTTCCAGGGCTGAAGCGGTTAATTGAGTTTTCTGAGCGACAATATGAAGATCCAGCGTGCTTACATTCTCCAACATTACCATTATGATTAGTAATAATGGAAATCTGTTTACAAAAATTTAGCGTAGTCTGTGCGTCTCCAGTGTCATTGATATGTAAATAGGTTAGACAATCATCAATAAACTACCCAAGCCATTTTCTCTCATCTGGACAGATCAATTTTTAACCACTTCAATACAGGGCACTTTCACCCCCTTCCTGCCAAGGCCAATTTTTAGGTTTCAGCGCTGTCGCATTTGGAATGACAATTGCGCGGTCATGCAACACTGTACCCAAACAAATTTTTTATCTATTTTTTCACACAAATAAAGCTTTATTTTGGTGGCATTTGATCACCACTGGATTTTTCATTTCTCTACAAATAAAAAAAGACGTTTTTGAAAAAAAAAAAAAGTTTTTCTTTGTTTCTGTTATAAAACTTTGTAAATAAGCAAGTTTGCACCTTCATTGATAAGGCTGCACTTATATGCAGCACTGATAAGCAGCACTGATGGGCGTCACGGATGGGCACTGATAGGCAGCACTGATTAGGAGGCACTGACAGGTATCACTGATGGACACAGATTGGCATCCCTGGTGGGCTCTAGTGAGCTCTAGTGATTGCACACAGCTGATCACATGGTAAATAGCCTACGTCATAGGCTCTTTACCGGGATTGGAGATGCGGTGTGTCAGAGCGACACACCACACTACTGATCGCCCCGCTGGGTGCCACAGTGCGCGCGCGCTAGTGGCTTATCCTGTTGGATGTCATATGACGCCCAGTCAGGAAAATACAACCACTTTCCAGCTATCATTCTGCTGTATGGCGGGCTGGAAGTGGTTAAAGAGGAGTTCCGTCCATTTAATAATCAGCAACTACAAAAAGTGTAGCTGCTGACGGGATCTGAGATGCGGTGTGTCAGAGCGACACACCACCGATCGCCCCGCTGGGTGCCGCAGCGTGCGCACGCTAGTGGCTTATCCTGCTGGATGCCATATGACGCCTAGTCAGGAAAATACAACCACTTTCCGGCCGTCATTCTGCTGTATGGCGGGCTGGAAGTGGTTAAAGAGGAGTTCCGCCCATTTAATAATCAGCAACTACAAAAAGTGTAGCTGCTGACTTTAAATAATCAGACACTCACCTGTCCCACGGTCCAGCGATGCGGCCGCCCGATGCGGCTGTGGCTCCCCAGCTGGGTGCGCACTGCGCATGTGCGAGCCGCGTGCTGTGAATGTCCAGGAAATCTTCTGGGACCTGCGATGTGTCCCAGAAGATTGCAGGGAGGCAGGGGGAAGAGGTGATCTTCCTTCTAACTCAGCGGCACCAGGGGAGGAAATGGGAGCTGTGTGCCTGTAAAAACTAGGTACCCACTCCCCCCCCCCAAAAAATCACAAATGTGGCATGTCAGGGGGTCACCAGCCCTTAAACTGGAAGTTCCATTTTTGGGTGGAACGCTGCTTTAAGTAAACCCTCCTCAAGTGTATACTGCTGAACAAAATGTTTGGGATGGGTAAAAGCCTAATAAGGAAAAGGTTATTTCTTGTACAACAAAGGCTGTAGAAGCAAGTGTACAAGAAAAGTCTTAGCCTGCTGGGTATTCTTTATGGAAACCAGGTTGGTATGTTTTTGAGGTAGATGATGCAGGTTGCTCCAAGTTTAAACGTGTTTTTGACAGGCACCCTCCCCACTTCTGGGAGATTGCGCCACGGCACCGTCCCCCGGAAGTTCGGCCCCCCTCCTCCTTCCTCTGCCACCGGACCAATTAGAAAGCGCAGCGTGCTTTGCGTATGCGCTGTAGGGAGCCGGCAGTTTCCCTTACGATGAATGGTGGCTAAGGTGCCGACATCGCAGGCTCCCTGGACAGGTACAGTAAGTGTCCATATATTAAAAGTCAGCAGCTACAGTATTTGTAGCTGTTGACTTTTAATTTTTTGTTCCACAGGCGGAACTCCTCTTTAACTGTTTTTGTTTTGTCAGTGTCCAAACCTTCTGTAGACAGCAATATAACCCAAACATCGGATTATTTTACAATCCTGTGTCAATTTAAATAACAAAATGATTATTTACTTCCTCAAATACACAAACTCACCAGCATATGTTAATCACCAACAGATATATTTACTGTGGTGAGAAAATGGCTAATTACAAATTGGGACACACCACTGTTAGGTGACCCACTGTGAGTAATTAAAGGAAAATGTTTTGCTCTTTGAATGAAAGCCTAAATGCTGCAGATTGGCATTAGTGTCAAACAGGACGTGAATAACACATTGTGGGTTTATAAATAACCAAATTAAATGGATTCGGTGTATATTAAGGCTGCTTTGTGAATTCTTGTAGATATAGTGATCATTGACCTTACCAGAATTAGTATTTTATTTATGCTGAACATCTTTGAGATCCAGGCACAACGCATTTACTAATTAGTACTGCGTAGAGGTGTAAATATTTGTTGTCAAAAGATTTAAAGGTAAAAATGCAGTTAAGATCATATGTTTATGATTGCTTAATGTCTACTTGGACCTAAAAGTGGGAGCTACCTTCTGATTTATTAATGAAAATGCTCACGTAATAATTATTAGAGGGATAGTTTGGATGTAACCACTTTAGTCATCTTTGATGGTCAAGCAATACAGTTTTGCCTAAAATGATATAGCAGAAGATGTACTACATACTACTACAGTTTATAAAAAACAGACACATCAGGCACGAGGTACATGGACCACGTGAAAATTTATTTTAGGAACCCTCAACCGCCAAAAGCTTGAAAGTGTTGGCTCTAATTTCTCATTAATTTCTACAGACATTATATCTGTCATTTGTTACTATATCAAGTTTGGAAGGAAATCAACATTCGTGTAATGACAGGAATCACACACTGATCTTACTGATACTTACTGCTATATTCCATATGTGGGTCTACAAAAGTTCCAAAGTCTAAGAGCCCATTTCCAGTGTTTTGTCCAGTGTTGTGGAAAAAAAAAATGTTTTCTGGAAACTAAATTGCACAAAAACAAAGAAAAGTCTGTACCATAGAATTCAATATTTTAGTATATATTTTTCTGTGGATCGTGCTTAGCAAAAAACAGCCTTCAGCTTTTTTCAAAACATGCAGGCTTTGTGCAGTTTAAGTAAAATGCGGAAATTTTTTTTTTTTAACGAAATAGTGGAAATGGGCCTTAAGAAAAACCTCAACATAGAACAGTTGTTTTTAAATTGTAGCTGAAATGGACAAAAATTAAACCCTTGTCAGGCCTTTACAGCTTTTGAGAAACACGATAAGATGCTCATCACAATTATGGTTGTAACAGGTCAAGCTCCATTTTTTCGTCTTCTGATATCACCTACTGATTGAATTTTTCATATTTATCTATGAATAACCCAAAAGAATGCCAATTAGGTAATTGCCTCTCATCTCTGATTCATCAGCAGAGAAGTGGAAGTGTACATAGAAAATAAACTTTCCAAACTGCAACCCTGTAACTCCAATACTGTGGTACAGAGGCCCACCAATATGCACTCCTACACAAGAAGTTTGTTGACTTTTTTTTTTTTTAACTGGTGTGACAATCTAATACCATGCAAGTCCAACTGCTAAAGACAATTTTTGAACCTAGTTATGAACATTAGGGACGTTTAGATTGGCCTGATTTGCCTGAATTCGAAACCAATGTATCTTCATCTATAATGTGGGCAAATTACAGGGATGCAAAACTGGCTGAAATATTGAAACAGCTGATTTAAAATTTTTCAGATTCATGCTGTCCTTATCAGGTAAACAGCTGGGGAAAATCTAAGGTGGTGGTTTTTACTAAAGGCAAATAGTCTGTGCACTTTGCAAGTGCACTTGCACTAATTTTCCCCAAAGCTTTGCAAACGTGGTAAAGCTTCACTTTTTAAGCATACCCAATCAGGTGCAAGGAAAATAAAAAAACAGCCTGCACATGATTGGATGCTTAAAATCGGCAGAGCTTTACCTTTCAGGCCGGGTTCACATATGTGTGGCCGTGGTTCCCATCATGGGGTCCGGTGCGTCCCTGTTCACCGGTTCAGGTGCGAATCAGGTCTGAATTTTTGCCTGAATTTGCACCTGAAACTGACCCAAAGATGCACAGGATCCTTTTGGAATGCCGATCGCGGCCGCCAGGGACTTGTGTGAACTCCCTCCATTGCGAGCCGGGCACACTTGCATGTCATGCGAATTGGATGCAGGGAAATCCGCATCCCATTCGCACATATGTGAACTCGGCCTTACTGAGCTTTGGGAAAAAGGAGTGCAACTACACTTGCAAAGTGCACGATCTATTTGCCGATCGATTTACTAAAGGCAAATAAACTGTGCACTTTGCAAGTGCAGTTGCTCCTGAGCTTAGTAAATGAAGGGAAGCTATGCTGATTTCCATCATCCAATCAGGTGCAAGAAAAAAAATAGTTTTTTTTCCCTGCATGTGATTGGGTATTCTGTGTAAATTGAAGCTTTACCTCATTTACTAAGCTTTGGGGAAAATGAGTGCAACTGCACTCGCAAAGTGCACAGTCTATTTGCCTTTAATAAATACACCTCTATGTGTTTTGGTACCTAATTTTCAAGACTGCAAAACAGCAGCACAGAGCTGAAACTTTAATACTATAATATTGTCCTGACACTCCCAGGTATCTTCGCTGAGGAGACAAGCTTCAAATAGTGCATGTCACCTGCTGCCCATGATTTATTAGGACTTTTACTAAAAAGGTGTAAAAAATACAAAAGAAGTGACCGGAGAAGAGTCCGAATAAATAATTCTTTTCAAAGGATGACTGTTCACACACTAAGGCACGGTTCACATATATGCGAATTGAATGCGTTTTGAACTGCATCCTATTCGCTTGACATGTGAACCGACAGCCTTCTACATTGAGCCAGTTCACATATCTGTGGGCCGGCTGTGGTGTGTTTTTAAAATGTGCGTTTTTCAGTCAAGTTCAGTTGAAATTTCAAGTAAAAATTTGCCCCCGATTTAGTTAACCAAAGGGCATCAGACTAGCAGGTAAAACTGCAGCCAGACAAATGTAAGCCGAGCCTAAAGTGGCTTTCTAAATTAATGTTTACAACTAGCAATGCACATAATCATGTTGATTATGTAATGCACTTACAAAAAAGAATGTTACAAATGTACCATTATTACAAACATACAGTGTGGAAAAGAAACAGACGTCCCATAAAATATAATGTGTATCCATATCAGAGAGATACAACAAAAAGGTGTATGTTGAAACCACAATAATGCATGCATTATTACAGTTTATCTTTTCTCTGCCTATTGTAACGAGAGCACCATGAAAAAGCTGTGATAGTGGTGGGGCATCACTGCAATAGACAGAGGAACGAATGCTGGGAATGTTTATGCAGTTGCACAGCAGCGTCTTGTGTGCGAAAACATATGATCCACTTAGAAGCATCATAAGTAATTCCTTTAAAATATGTTAGAAAAATAACACAAACAAACCTTTATGAATATAATAAAGTATATATGCATAAAAAAATGTTTTTTAACCACTTAAAGACCCAGCCTTTTCTGACACTTTTTTCTACAAGTAAAAATCTGTATGTTTTGCTAGAAATGTACTTCCCAATTCCCAAACATTAAATATTTTTTTTTAGCAGAGGCCCTAGAGAGTAAAATGTTGGTGTTTTTTTATGTCATATGGTATTTGCACAGCAGTTTTCCAAATGCAATTTTTTAGGAAAGAATACACTTTAATGAAAAAAAAAAAAAAAACACAATACATATATAACCCAATTTTTTGGTAAAATATAAAAATGATGATGTTACAGCAACGGCAAGTAAATAGATACTTAACAAGTCATGCTTTAAAATTGCGCACACTCGTGGAATGGCGATACTTAAAGAGGAGGTCGGATTAAAAAAAAAATGTTAAAAGTCAGCAGCTACAAACACTGTAGCTGCTGACTTTTAATAAGCACACTTGCCTGTTCAGGATGCCCGCGATGTCGGCCACCCGACGCTGATTCGTCTATCAGATCGGGTCCCGGCGCCGCCATTCGAAGTAAGGGAAACAGGCAGTGGAGCCTTGAGGCTTCACTGCCCATTTCCTACTGCACATGCGCGAGTCGCGCATCGCTTTGTGAATGGCTGGCTGTGTTCTGGAACACACCCAGTTCCCAGAACACACCACACCACCTTCCTCAGAAGACAAAGCGAGAAGGAGAAGACAAAGCGAGAAGGAGAAGACTGAAGACAACCGCGGTGTAGGAAGTGGCAGATTAGGATGATCTGCCTAGCAACAGCCATTTCTGGTAAGTAAAAACATTTTTTTTTTTCTTTTTTTTTTTCCACATTTTTAGGAGCATTTTAATGCAATTTTTAGGGTGGACCTCCGCTTTGAAAATCTACATAGGTGATGCTTTAACATCTCTGGGAAAGCTCTGGGACATCTCTAAAATCCCCCCTTTTATTCTATATACAATAGAGATGGATGCTTTTTGATGGGCTTGGTGCGATGGTTTGGCAGTACTCCCCGGCCAGCCACGTGTGAGGTTTTCAAGCCCTGGTGTGGCTATGTACCATATCTGGGGCTTCCACACACTATGTCCATGAGATCATGCGGCACTTGTTGCATTATGTTATTAGTCTACCAGTGAGTTTTGGCTGTCCTATAATCCGGGATGTTTTGATGTCTTTTGCCCGGGAGCTTTTTCCATTTGAGCTGGGGGCCTCGTTCGTGGACTGTGTTCACCGCCTGAGTCGAGACCCCTCCCTGCACATGATGTGCCAATGTGGCGCTGGTAGGAGTCAACGTGCATGCGGTACGTATATGTGGCACCTCCCCAGACACAGTTTTCCTTGCCACACATTCCAAGACTCTCTACTTTACAGAAGCACTTGCTTTTTTTTTTTGCCGATTCTTTCATATAACAAGTGGAGAGACTTATCTGCTCCCTCAGCTGTCAAAAGAAAACATCAGTCTGCCAAGTTTTCAAAATGAAACATTGCAACTAACTTCCTTCTTGGATCAAAAGAAAACTTCTGTGTGTAAAGAAAAAAATCCAGGCAGTTCTGCCAAGTTTTTAAACAATGTGTAAATGCAGGAAGTTTAACCAGTTAAAGTCAATCTTTTTCTGACACTTGTTTCTTAAGGTAAAATCAATATTTTTTGCTAGAAAAATACTTGGAACCCCCAAACATTATATATATTTTAGCAGAGACCCTAGGGAATAAAATGCCAATTGCTGCAATATTTTATGTCACACTGTATTTGCCCAGTGTCTTTCAAACGCAATTTTCTGGGAAAAAATACACTTGAATGAATAAAAAAAAAAAAAAAAAAAAAAGAAAACAGTAAAGATAGCCCAATGTTTTTTGTGTTAAAATGTGAAAGATGATGTTACGCCGTGAGAATCGTGATCTATATTCTAAGCAAAAAAATTGTGATTCTCATTTTTGCCAGAATCGTGCAGCTCTAGCTTAAAATGATATAGCAACCTGACGTGCCTGTGTGGCGACGGTAGGAGTCGACGTGCGATGTATGCGTATATATGGCGCTGGATTTTCTCATGAACATTATGTAGTTCATTGAAACCCTATTCATTTATTATAGACTCTCTGACAGTCACCACGTGTCCATCATTTAAACTCACTGTGAAGAAAGCTATCTGTGTTCTGGGGGGCTCTGTGTGTGCGCCCTGCTGGCAGCTCCAATTACCTCAGCTCCGGGACAGACTACCCTTCTGGCCCTGGCCCCACACTCACTATCCATTATATTTCATCATATGTAAGTATCCTGTCATGTTTAGTGCCATATCAGATTAATTATATTTATTCTTTATAAGTACTCCTGAGCATCCGCCCCTGATGAGTGTTCATACATGAAACGCATCAGTCTTTTAGGATGCAGATACATGCCTGTATCAGAAATTACTCCAGTCCATCATTTACATTAATCATGTTTATACCATTCTTTATTATTTAATCTTATTGCAATTTGCCACCTATATGACATGTATATATATGAATCTACAGAATTTATCGATCAATTTCTCTGCACTACTATGTGTTGCCAAGCTGATATATATTTATGTATCCTTGATGTATGCATATGTATGTGTGTATATATATGATCAATACTTTTTACTTGTTTTGTATCATTGATATGCATTTTTTACATGCTTTCATGTTATTAAATATGTGCTTTTACCAATCCACCTCCACAATGTCAATAGTTTCATTCAAAGTCCCAAATTCCTTCATTATTTAACATTTTTTACAGGTAAATGGTTTACAGATACAAAGAGGGCCTGGGCCTGAATAATTGCTATGGCTATATTGTTCATGATGATACCTCACGTGTGGCACAAACATCATTTACATATGCGTGTGCGTCCTAGGTATGTGTTTGCCTCTGCGCATGAGCACAGAGGAAAGCGGAGGAGCTTTAAAAAATGTGTTATTATTTTTTTTTTTTATGATTTTATGATTTTTTTATATTGTCCCTATAATTTTTTTTTAACACTTTTATTGCCATCACAAGAAATGTAAACATCCCGTGTGATAGCAATAAAGCATGACAAGTCCTCTTTATAGAAACATCTGGAGTCTATATCCCAGACATCTCTTCTACCCTTGAAAGAATGAGGTAAAAAATGGCTCTGTTTACATCTGCCCTAACTGGACAAAATGCTTGGGCCTGGGATCTCCAAACTATGGCCCTCCAGCTGTTGCGGAACTACATGTTCCATGAGGCATTGCAAAACTCTGACATTCACAGACATGACTAGGCTTGATGGGAACTGTAGTTCCTGAACAACTGGAGGGCCATAGATTGAAGACCCCTGTCCTTGACCATACCATCAGCTCTATGATCAGCCAGATCAGATGCCGGGCTTCCTGATTGCCCAGGAAAACCCTGGGAGAGTCACCGCAGGTGGAGAACACAACACATCAAGTAGCAAAAATCAGTTTTGAACACCCTGTCACCCCCTACTTCACACTGCCCAAGTGCCATTCCGCTGCATTCTGGGCAAAGCACAGCGAGTTTCGTGCAGGTTAGTTGTGCTTTCCCATAGACTTCTATGATGTCCAGTGTGCGCTTTCAGAAAGTTCACCAAAGATAGAGCGTGCAGGGAGTTTTGGTGCGCTTTCTGAAACTGCACCAAAACCACAGGCCTCATAAAGGTCTATGGGAAAGCACAGCTGACCTGCACGTAAACTCCATCATGTACCTGTAAGGGGTGTATAGGTCAGAGCACAGAGGACTACATGACAGCAGGGCGGTGTATTGTTGTCAGGTGCCAACTGTCCAAGGCACATGTCAGAAGGCTTATGGAAAATCAACCAAATCAAAATCACCAACCAAACCATAAATGTTTCAAAAGGCATGTGAATGTGCTGCTGGATTCTGTGATTGTAAGAGATGGTGTAAGACATCTCGGTGAGTATGTGTGTTTTTTTTTTTTCTTTTTACAGCTTACATTTATATGCAGATAGTAGTTTTTTTTTAGAGAGGCAAAGTTTAACCAGAGTTAAGCCAGCCACACAATCATTGAAATTTGGCCAGTTCAGCAGGAACCAGCTAAAATTTCGATCAATGTATGGGCAAGCTGGATGTACAGAAGTCAACCTACCGACCAACTTCTGTACAAACAGCCTATTGGAAAATTTCCATATGATCAGTACCGCCGGCTAAAGCCAGCAAGGCTGATCAGTATAGTCTGATGGCAAGAAAGTCTCCCCACTGTCAGATTCCAATACTTCAGTAGGAAGGATTCACCCATCCACATTGAGTTAGTGGATGGGGGAAAGAAAGTTTTTTTTTTTTGTTTTTTTTTTCAAACTGCTGGTAAATGAAAAAAAAATGAATCATACATGGGCTGCTTTAAAGTGAAGGCAAAACAGCTGAACAAAAAAAATAAATCTATGTGTGTATGGCCAGCTTTAGCATTATCTAGGATGGGCACATGTATAATAATGGTGCAGGTTTAAATAGATCACAACAGCCAATTAAACACAGAATATAGGAAAAAAAAGAAAGAAAAAAAAAAGTACGGACTAGGGAAAAAATAAACAGACTCACCTCCATGCTGCAGCATCTGTCTGATGCTGCAGGTGTCCCCTGCTGACTCTAAGCCTAAGACCTCAATGATCTCATAACTTTTGATTGCTCAGTTCTCGATCCGCTCAGAGCAGACAGTGGTGACTTCACTGCTCTTACTGGAACACCAGGCTGGGGAGGAAACAGAAGCAACTGGCTCCAGCTCGCAGCAGCATGCTGGGTGGATCCCAACAATATGGTTGGAATCCTTCCAGAGCCAGCAGCAGCTCAGTGAAGTCAGCTGACAGCGGGCATTAGCCTGTTGGATGATTCTAGTCACAGGAGAGCAAAAGTAAGTGCACGCCTATAACCTGGAAGAGAAGTATGGCCAAAAAAGCTTCGGCCATACGTCTCTTTGTGAGGCTAGTATGCAAATGAGTGTTAATAAATGACATTGGTCAGCTGGAAATGGCATTGTTGGCCTGTGACTGTCACGCATGGTAAAATATCCCCACCACTCATGGAAGAATCTCATTTCAAAACATTAATAACTAACAAAGATGGATTAAAGAGAACTCATTTATTAGTAACAATACATAAAAAAGGATATCACGTGGCACATGTCTTCTGAACTTATTTTAAACATTATAACAAAATGTTGTTTGACTTAAATATAACACAATAAATAGAAGAAAGACAATAGCTCTTTTTATTGTTTCTTTCCTGTAAAAAAAAAAAAAAAAAAAAAACTGTGAAAACAATGATTAAATATAAAGAAAACCAACAACTATATGACATGTTTCATCATTGTGGTAGCCTATAGAAAAGTGGATTCACAATAGGGTGTGGAGGCAAATTATTTGCTGCTCTAGACAACTATTTCTGTCTTAAAGCTGAACTCCATGCATTTCGCAATAGTCACAAAGGATAGAAATGCAAGTGCCTTTACAAGCCCAGTTACTAAACTAGTAAAAGTAGCAGTGATATTATTATGCTGCACATTGTGCAGAAAACAGAGCAGTGGGTGGGCCCCATTAGGTCACAGGCTGCCTACAGAAAATGACAGGAGGGGTGTATACAAGACCAATCAGCCTGCCCGAGAGAGAGGGCAGCACTGAATAGTGTTGACTGCAGGAAACTTCTGCAAAAAGTTTTACAGTAGATTACTGCACAGATCTGGAAGAAATACACAAAGCATACTGAGATTCAAGAAAGAATACACATGCCTCTTGTTTTTAGACAATATTTGCTTATCTTGAAGTTTTAGGCCCCTTTTAGTGGAAGTGGATCGATCCAAGCGGATCAGCCTGCTCAGCAGGGGATCTCTCCGATGATCCCTGCTGACTAGGTGGATGAAAGGTCCGCGTCCGCTCCACTATGCAGAGCGGACACAGCCCGCTCTCCTCTATGGGGCGGTCGGATGTCCAATTGTCATCCGATCTGATCGTGGACATATCGTCATACGTATGTTTTTAGTGGACACATGTCTGCCGACATCCGCCACCCATAGATAACAATGGGTGGTCCAATGGGGTCCGCCTGAAAAATGGACAGGTGGACTCGATCGGTCCTCTGGTGTGGAAGGGGCCCCAATTGTTGTTGTAATATTGATTACACTTACCAATTAAACTGCATCTTTTACACACGCAACATGGTGTAAATAGGCCCCAACCCAAAATTGCTCCATCCCTCTATAAACGCATGTGGGGGGTTCTTCTCCTCCCCAGCTGCTGTCACTTTTGAAATTTGTGTAGTTATGCAGAGCTCAGTCTACACAGCCGCATCATTCATTCACAGAGATCTATGAATGAATGAACTACAAGTCCCATCTATCACTGTGGCAAATGTTTTTAGCCTTCCTCTGGATCAACTGTAAGTAAAGGATTTTGTATATGGGATTGTATGATTTTTTTTTCTTTTGGTTGAACTAGATGGACTTGTGTCTTTTTTCAACCTGACTAACTATATAGTCAGGTTGAAAAAAGACACAAGTCCATCTAGTTCGAGAAACACAAATCCATTTAGTTACATATATAGTTATATATGTAACAAAATGGACTTGTGTTTAGCAATGTAAACATAAGTGCTGTGATCACAGCACTCATCGTCCATTGACACTTCCTCAAGCCCAGTAACTGAAAGCCTATACATCAGTATGTCCTCAGAATGAATGTGCAGGTCTTTTGATAGGCACCAATATAGCTAACCTCAGTTCTCGTCCAAGGATTTCACAGAGGTGTCTGCAACCACAGGCTACCATGGTAACCAGCATCTCCTGAAAAAAAGGGAGTAGAATAATTGTAGCATAAGTTAGGGTACAAAATTAACATCTGTCAAATAAAAATACATTTGTTTTACTTACCCACCAGCCAGCCCTCAGGCGTGAGTCCTTGCTCGATCCAGTCAAACAGAGCTTACTGCTGCAGGATGTACTGTTGCTCACATAAAATACTGCTTGGAGTCAACCATCACCTGGAAATTTAAGGAGTACATTTTTCGAGGTGGTATAAAGATGGTATGTGTACAGTGGCCCCTAGGCAATTTGCTATCCTTCCAAGGCAGTAAAAACACACCCTTACCTCCTGACAATCTTATGTGGTTTGAGGAAAATGGATTTAAAAATCCATGTGTCTCCTGATGGTCCTCAACAGGTTTCAAAAACAGACATAGGCTAGAGCTACTCATTACAATGAAGTGAGCACTGGAAGACTGAAAATTACCAGTTCCCTGCTAGTTTAAACACTACAAACTGTTTTACCATACCTGAGATGGCATGCCCCTCTCATTACCAAGGGCACAATATCCTTTTTAATTCGGTATAAACCTCAAGGACCCCCTAGTGATTCAGTCTAAATATGTACTCTACATCATTATGAGAAAGTGTCCTGCACCTAACATTCCTGATGTTCTCTTGAGCTACAATAACTGTGTTGAGCTGAATGCAACAATTGCTGCAGCTAAAATTAAATTCCCCTCATCAAAAAAGGGCTAATTGAAGATGTCTATAATAAAATGCACTGCTCCTTCCTACCCCGTCTACAAGGGAAATGGGCTTACGTCAGCCTCCTGGCTTTTATCACTAAAGCAACCCATGGATTATGCAATTTTATTACCACCATAGGTGGTAGGGAAGAAAATTGCTTCTCGCCATTATAATGTGTTCTGCCAGTGGGGAACCTTCCCTGCCAGCAGAATGCAATAATCATTGCTTTTGGCTATGGTCGCTAGCAGTGAATCTCATGAAATGAAAAAATTCTGACAGGCCATTTGTAATAAAAACGATCGATGAAACAACTTCAGTACAACCAGCCTGGCCATAAATATATTGAATCTCAGCTGGTTCCTGTTGAACCAGCCAGGATTCAGTCCATCTATGCACATCTTTAGTCTGACTTATTGATAAATCTAGAAGGCTTGTCTCCACATTTATCATTTTTTACCATTACACAGGTACATTCCTATTCGTTTCAGTGTACTTATCATAAGGAATTTGTGGTGAAGAGAAGGGATGAGGCATTTTATTTCCTACCTGATATAACATTTATTAAAACACTTCCCTAAGGACTTATCAGTGTTGAAGAACCTCCTTTACCTCGGTTTCTAGCTATCACCTTTATTACTGTCTAATTAATTTACCTTATGTGCCGGCATTTCTCCATTCCACCAACCCAGATCTGCACAGGGAGCAATATATAATGACCCAACGGAGATCAGAATTCAAAACTGCTCAGTTTATTTTTCGGGGTACAGCATATCTAATAGTGTACAAGATATATCTGGGCCCTCTCACTCATGGTTTACCTCCAATCCAAGCCAGGCTAAACACCCCCCCATGTATATACATACTATTCATAACATATCTCGCCCAACAATGTACAGACAGTTCTTGAACAGGAAACAAGTTATCACATCGCTTTGTCCCAGACTCTAGCTTTCGGTTAGCACAAGACTAAAACAAGACTTCTTCTTTCTCTATAGATTTGTTTCTTACTTTAATGGTGAAAAGTATTATTACTGCTTATCACATACTTTTCAGTTCTTTAAAGATACACCAAAGAACCTGACAGAAATTTAAATGAACATCAATCTGACCCCACCAACCATTAGAAAAGCAAACAAACATTCCAAAACTGATTGCCAACCTTCTAAAAAGAAAAAAAAAAGCTGGCCCAATGACACAGAAGTGATTGAAGCCAGAGAATAACTAGGAACTATTCCTTTCAGAGGGGGGTCTCTTATGATTAGTTTTCTTTGCTTTATCATAGGAATTAAACAGCAGTGACAAACACCAGAGCAGCATACCCAAGTGTATTCAAAGAAAAATTTTGGTTTTCATTTTGTGGATAGAGTATGGAGCAGATAGAATCTGTCAGGTTTCTACTGTTTGTGTCCATACTGGGGAGATTCACCTCTCCATTTGTCCTGATCAACACTGTCATCAAGACAGAAAGCGAGGGTAAATACAAACATTTTGAGTTCTGATGAGAGGAAAAGGTAGGGGGAAAATCCTTCAATGGACATCCTCTTTCTATAAAAGCTCTTTAGAATGTGAATTTAGGTAACTTTTGAGATATTTTTTCTTATTTACGGTTGTGTCTCTAGGACAGAAAGGGAAGGGAACGGAAGGGAACGGAAGGGAAGGGAACGGAAGGGAAGGGAACGGAAGGGAAGGGAAGCCCCCCCCCCTCAATGAGACACGACCAGTAAAAATATACTTGACAGGGTTTTAATCCTTCCCTATCCTACTCAAAAATAGAAAAAATAATGTTTTTACATACATTTTAAGGGAAATCTAAGAACAAGTAGACTTAAATGGCATGCAATACCAAGCTGCTGCTAACAAAGCAAACAGAATATTGGCATGCATTAAAAAGGCAATTAACTCCAGGGATAAAGCGATAATTCTCCCGCTCTACAAGACTCTGGTCCGGCCGCACCTGGAGTATGCTGTCCAGTTCTAGGCACCAGTCCTCAGGAGGGATGTACTGGAAATGGAGCGAGTACAAAGAAGGGCGACAAAGCTAATAAAGGGTCTGGAGGATATTAGTTATGAAGAAAAGTTAAAACCACTGAACTTATTCTCTCTGGAGAAGAGACGCTTGAGAGGCGATATGATTACAATTCACAATACACATACTTCACATACTGGTGACCCCACAATAGGGATAAAACTTTTTTGCAGAAGGGAGTTTAAGAAGACACGTGGCCATTCACTAAAATTAGAAGAAAGGAGGTTTAACCTTAAACCTCGTAGAGGGTTCATTACTGTAAGTGCGGAAAGGATGTGGAATTCCCTTCCACGGGCGGTGGTTTCAGCGGGGAGCATCGATAGTTTCAAAAAACTATTAGATAAGCACCTGAACGACGGCAACATGCAGGGATATACAATGTAATATTGAGATATAATCACACACATAGGTTGGACTTGATGGACTTGTGTCTTTTTCAACCTCACCTACTATGTAACATTGTTTAACTTGTCTTCTAAAAATGGCAATTTTCTAGCTGGTATGCTGATCCAATAAACCCGTATACAAATGAGGACCTCTGGATTTACATACTTTTTGATGTGCATGCTTGTTTCAGCTCACGAAGTAGTAAAAGCAGAGACAGCCAGGCAAATAGAATTTTGAGTAGTTTGTCTCCTAGATTTATCTCAGTATATTTCCTTTAGGCTGGATTCACATCTTTGCATGCACTTTTTCATCAGGTTGCGAACTACCACCATTTAAAAACAATGGCTAACTTATGTACATACTTTGATGTGATTTAAAACACATAGGTGTGACTGTGCCCTGAAAAGCATATATTAGGCAAAAAAATATGCAATACACCTCTGCAATACACAAATGTCTTCCAATATTTTATCCCTTGGATCTTGAAACCACCAGCCACAGCTGCTTGTAAACAGTCTTTATCGAACTTGCAAAACAGGCAAACAAAACAGCCTCCTCCTCAAAAATAAAGCAAACAGTCCAAACTACTGGTATAACATAACCAAATGCCTGGCTCACCACCAGTATCTCAGTCCCACACTTGGGTTTAGGGTTCCCACCTGCTTCTGTCACAAGCTAAGCCGCAGGAGCTCAGCAACCCAGAGTCTCAGGCTCCAGAGAGTCCACATTTGTTTACAGCTTTGAACCACTCTACACCACCTCAGACATGTGCTGCTTCCTTCTTGCTGTTTTTCAAGACTCCCTTGCATGTCGTTTAACCACTTCAGGACAAAAGTCCTCAGGGTTTGGAGGTTCTTTCCCACCCAAAGTCTCTCTAAACCTTTGAACTCAGGGTCCCAAATTAGAACTTACCAATCCTGAGAGAACTGTAAGTCGGTCTTTTTCTCTCCAACTGGACTACCCCGCAAACCCCCTCACCCTGCATGAGTGAGAACCCTTGATTACTCAAAATGCATAAAGTTGCCCCTCTTAGACTACTTTCACACTGAGGCGCTTTACAGGCATTTTAGCACTAAAAATAGTACCTGCAAAGCACCTCTCCTGTCACTCCAGTGTGAAAGCCCAAGTGTATACACAGCTCCTAAAGTTCCCATGCCCATTGAAATCAATAGGCAGCACCGCCGAAGCAACTGGAAAGCGATTCGGCAGCAGCGCTACACAAGCGCTATTAACCCCTTCATTGGCCGCTAGCAGGGGTTAAAAGCATGCCGCTAAGACGTGGGTAAAGCGCTGCTGAAAATAGCGGCGCTTTGCCGCAGACACCCCCACCGCCTCAGCCTAAAAGTAACCACAACCCAAAGAACGGTGAAACGTGTCTTTTGTTCAGGACCCATCTCTGGCGTCCTGTACACTATTTAAAGTACAGAAAAACAACTGCTGATCTGTCAGAATAGCACTCAGTTCCTAAGTCCTACTGTGGGCTAAAAGCACACAGGATTTTTGTGGACTAAGAGTTGTCAGCACTCCCAGTGTATTTTGCTAAACTACTCAACCACTGCCACTCCCAGAGCTCTACAATAAAAAGGCGAATTATTCTGTAGTCCAAGACAAAGAACTAGGAGGACTCTTTGGGATAACATGGGAGGTGTGCAGAGAACACAAGACACCTCTGAATTTTTGATGGGTTTTTTTGCACAAGAAAACATAACAAAATGCTGGTATAGTTAAAGAGATCATAACAGAACTTGATTGTTAGGTTTTAATTAATATCAATAAAAACCCCTTAAAAGCTTTCAAACTGAGCTCCATGTATGATATTAATTGTTTAGACCAATGTAAGTATGCATATCCTATCCCTGAGGAATTGCTGTGGAAGCTGACAATCACTGTAGTAGTCAGCGCCAATGAATACAAGGCGTTCTCTGACTGGATGATTAGAGGAGAGACAGTGATGTCATGACCTCCACCACAGCCAATCAGAGAATGCCTCCGGCACAGATCCAGAAAGATCCTGGTGATCACAACAATGATTGGCAGATTCCACAGTGGTCCTTCAGGTATGGGATATGCATACCCATTGGTATATGCTGGACCAACATAACTATGCAATTAAGATCGTACCTGGCGTTCAAATTTCAAATGTTTATATCATTTTAAAAGTTCATTTCAATCTTTAAAATCTGCAGCATTTATTACAATAATACCTTGTAATCCTGCAAAAAAAAGAAATCCAGATAGTAAAAGCACATGATAAAGTGTGCAAATGTTGTTGAAAAGAAAAGCAGGGGCATTTCATTTTGCAGCCCAGCAATCTAATAAGCTTACATAAGCAACAATTCATAATTCTACTGTTCCTTTAATTACCTGTAATATAAAAAACTATAAGTAAACACAGATGTGGACAAGCATCGAAAGTTTAGTTGTTTATATATATTAAACGCCCCAAAATAAGGTTTGTAGGCAATGTTTTCATGCTCTATTTAAATGTGTTACTACTGTACATGCTTGGGATTTGCTGAGCCACTGATGGAAAAAGATCTTGGCAACAGCATTTGTCAGTATCCAAAATAACACAGCATATATCAATCTCTGAGATGTTCTATGAACTTTGCACTTAGTTCTGCTGCTCCAAAATTGTTTACCTACAGAATGGTTTCTATCAAACATACAACACTATGGGGTTGATTTACTAAAACTGGAGCATTTAGAACATGGTGCAGCTGTGCATGGTAGCCAATCAGCTTTTAACTTCAGCTTGTTCACTTAAGCTTTGGCAATAAAACCTGGAAGCTGATTGGTTTCTATGCAGAGCTGCACCAGATTTTGCACTCTCCAGATTTAGTAAATCAACCCTATGTATATTTAGAACAACACATACCCTAAATGTGCATAAACACATTCCCAGGGTAAAGTGTTGTCTATGTTTTTTTTTCCCCCCGTTGCAATATTGTCCAGGATGGACATTCAGTATGTAAGACACGATTTCAATTCTTTGATTTGGTGCAATATACCCTGTCACCAGATCTAATAGTATCATTGTATCCGTTAATGTAATATATAGTGCTTTATATGAAGGAAAAAAAAATTGCATAATGTATGGCATGCCTTAGGCCCCTTTCACACGACGTCTGTTCTGCCGCTGTTAAAAGCATGTTTTGTTATTTTGAAATTCAGAGAATCCTGCCACAGCATTCACTTGCAGTTGTACATTGCGATTAGCTGCGTTTACGTGCATCTACATGCGGCTGCATTTGAATATACTTGCCATTTCTTATGTGCTTCCTGTTGTTTTTCTTTCTTTCTTGCCGCTGCTATCTGCAGGAGAAATAGTACACTGCGATTACCTGCAGTTATGTGTAGATAGCTGTGCTAAATCGTTCCTGGACACAGTCAACTTTATTTTTTCTATCTGCACAAAACCGCATGTAACAAAACCGTCACTAAAACCAGTGTGTAAATGGGGCCAAAAGAAAGCATTGTGTGCGTTTAACTGCAGTAGATAACTTCATCTGTCTGCAGCTAAAAGCATAATTCTATCCGCCCGTGTGAAAGGGGTTTTATTCTTTTTGTCCCTATGCCTGACCTAAACCTTCCCCACTCTTACCCTCTAAGGATCTGTACTTCCTTAGATTTGTCAACCGCATAGTTTTGAGATTGTTTACATTCTGCACCGCAGGTCTTCCTCTTCCTCCCCTGCGTATCTCCAGACTGGGCTAACAACCCCCGAGAAGTCTATAAGAGGGTAATGAATAGGTGCGGCCAGCAGAGGGAGTACTGCAGAGAGGGATGTAAACAATCCCACGGTCAACATATCTCGGTAAGTACAGATCTATGGAGGGGGAGGGTCGGGTGATTTAGGTCAGGGCACAATGGCAAAAAGAATAAGTGTACTTTGTCTGAAAGTGCACTTAAAAAAAAAAAAAAAAAAAAGAAAATAAATCAGAATCATACTTACCTAGGTGGATGCAGCATTGGTCCGATGCTGTATCTGTCCCCCGCCGGCTCTAACATTGAGAGCCGAATGATCTCAGGGCTCCCTGAGTAGAGAGCTGGTGACTGTCATTTACCAGCTCTCTGCTCCCCCTCTCGCTCACTGGAGTGCTGGTTTGTGGAGAGGGTTGGAGTTGCTGGCTAAGTGCTCTTAGCTGGTGCTCTGTGACTTCAGACTTCAGTCTGCTGAAAACGGATCACAGGAGTGCAGAACGAACTGCACTCCTGTGATCCACAGGAGAAGTTCAGCCAAACAAGCTTTTGCTGTAGTTCTCCTTTAAAGTGGTGTTCAGGAGCCACCATCTTACATACCCTGTGCCTGAGAGAGTACTTGTGCAGGGGCATCGTCATTTACTAATGATGCTGCCGGAGAGCTAACTAGTGATGAGACAGTGTTCAGCAATGGCTAAACAAAGAGGAGTGACTGAGGGGAATGAGGGTTGAGGATGAGTGGGCAGTCAGAAAGAGTCGAAAAAATAGATGTGATGGTCGATTTAGATTTCAATTTTTTCAACTGGTGGTAATGCCTTAGGCCCTAGGTTGACACTTACTCATTGTACTGGAGCTACGGATGAGCAGCTGTGTCACTCTAGGACAGTTAGTGTGTTAGGACTACACCTCAAACTATCTTCTTCTCCATAAAAGGGGGTGGTGTTCTGCAGTACTGACACATTTTATGACAACAATTCCTGGACAATAAACATCTGCCTTAACATGGTAACTGGATTAAAGTGTCTGTGCTACCTGCGTGGATATAAACGCTTTGGTGTTTTCCTGACAATTATCAGAAATGAAGAAATGCCTTGGATAAGTTACGAACGGTCTTGAACATTATATAACAAGTCCAGTATATTGTGACCAACTACTACAAGCTATACCATGACCTGAATAAATGAAAACCTTCAGAGACATTGTGTGAGATAACACTAGAGCGTGCACAGGGCACAGAACAACACTGCATTCAGGTAGGCTCAGCAGTTTTTGTTTTTTGCATTTACTGAACAGATAACACAAAATTATTCTAATGGTATTCGCAACAAACCTAAATGGAGCAATTAAGTTGATTAGGGTTTACCTTAAATTACAATATTTAGCATTATGCCATTTTCATCATTTTAGCAAGGAGCTCCTTAAACACACAGCCATGTTAAATTGGGATGTTCTAAAAGCCTCTGCATATCCAGTGAGCACATTTCCAGTAATTCTTTAAAATATGCTCATTTAAAAGTAATAACCCAAGTAAAAAAAGGGAGCAGAGAACAGATATGCCCAAGGTCATGGAGGGCTGAGTTTGCTAACCAATTTCTATTAAAAACAAGCACTGTTCCTTGTCACATTTTGTTCTTTGTGGTTTAAAATTATGAACTCCATCAGCCCAGAATGATTGATATACTGAGTACTGGCACAAGTGAGTGTGAAGGGGAAGAAATTTAAAGAGTCGAGGGAATCCCTTCTTGACATACAGTAAGGTGATACCTCTACATTCTGTGCTGCCTCCATAACATATGCATAGGCTTCCCTTAGTGATGTTCCAGTTTGTAAGGACAGTGGGAAATGACACACATTTCTTTGTTACAGACGAGAACTGGGAAGTTGTTTGCAAGAAAAGAACAATGTTGGTCTATGGCAAATGAATTACTGCATTAAAGCTAAATATAATATCTGCATGATAAAATGTTGTTATATTATTGGGATGTCAAAAAACATCAAATTACAATATCTGTATTTAAAAGATTTTCTTAGTTTACAATCTGGAGTTATATACTGGTAGTTAAAAACCAATCTACTGTATATTTTTCTTTCTTCCCAGGTCACATTTTACAACAGTGTACTTCTTATTTTGTGCAGCACCAATTTCATTGTTCTAAACAGGAACTGACATGACAGCTCCACGTAAAATAAAAATAAGCCAATCATTCACAGCTTAGTGATGTGTACATGAAGCAAAACATGAGCATTTGCTGCAGTAATAACCAGAGAAACACACGCCATGACCAATAACATCATTCCAATAGCTATCTCTCTAGAATCCCCAATTAGCACTGTCCTACTTTAACCCCTTTGCGCTGGCTCCTCCTGGCCCTTTAAGAGGTTTCAGATGGTGGGAGGTAGGGCGAAGCTTACGATCATGTGACTGCCGTGATTAGTGATCACATGATCATAAAGTTTTCCATTAGCTGCCGGTAACTGGGCCGGAAGTGTGCAGGGCTTGTGCTTCTGGCACAGCTGTGTCTGCAAATTGGTAAGCAAATATGCGGCCGCTCGACGCCAAGACCCACCCCCTGAAAGGCCACATATTTGCATGCCGTCGGCGCCTAGGGGTTAAATACCATACTGTAAATTTTAATACTTTATTATGTTAATGATTATTAAAGCGGTTGTAAACCCTCTTGGACCACTAGATTAAGGCTTTCCTGTAGGTGCAACAAATATCTCCTAAACCTACATGGTTTAGGAGATATTTGCAAAAGACTGGCACCGATGTCTACGGCGCATGAGCCGTAGACAGCGGCGTGCAGGCGCACTGAGCATGCCGCTGCTAACGGTGATCATGCCGTTAGTGGCGGCTCCCTCGCGCATGCGCGGGAGTGACGTCATCACGGCTCCGGCCAGTCACAACGCTGGAGCTGCGATACCCGGAAGTCACTCTGGGATAGAAAGCAGCGGTGAAGGAGAAGAATAAGGGTAAGTTATTCATAATGAGCTAGTATGCTATGCATACTAGTTCATTATGCCTTTGCCTTACAGGGTGTGTGTTTTTTTTTTTTTCCTGCCTTTACTTCCTCTTTAATACTTGTGAAATGTTGTTAAAAATGCCTACACGTCCAAAACAAACTCCCTACAATTGAGGTGTCATTAACCACTTGACCCCTGAAAGATTTACGACCAGGCCTTATTTTGTAATACGGCACTGCGTTACTTTGACAACTGCGCAGTCGTGCGAAGCTGTACCCAAATAAAACGTCCTTTTTCCTCCAAAAATAGAGCTTTCTTTTGGTGGTATTTGATCACCTCTGCAGTTTTTAATTTTTGCACCATAAACAAATAAACGACAAAGTGTTGGACAACTGACACTCTTGACACTTTTTGGGGACCAGTGACACTAATACAGTGATCAGTGCTAAAAATATGCAATGTCACTGTACTATTGACACTGGCTGGGAACGGGCAATCGCAGGGTTAATTGTGTGCCTAGCCTGTGCTTTCTCACTGTGTGGGAGTTGCTTTGACTAGGGGAAGGCATTGATCCATGATCCTGCTTTGCCGGAACATAGGATCAATATACGTTCCCTTCTGACAGAACGATAATCTGCCTTGTTTACATAGGTAGATTGCCGTTCTGCCTATGTAGTGTACCCACCACTGGGCTCCCGCTGTGTGTGATCACAGCAGGAGCGGGTCAGTGCGCGCGTCCCAGACCCGGAAGTTTTAGATCACGTACTAGGTACGTGAACTGGCACAGAGCGGCTGCCCTGCCGCAGTACATGTACAGTGGGTGGTCCGCAAGACCATGAAAAACTCTCATTACATGTTATACAACATTGTGTGCATACTCACGAAGCCACTACAGCAGTGGTCTCTAAAACTGCGGCCGTTTGCTTGTCTTTAGCTGGCCCTTGACGCAATATTCCCCCCACTCTTATGAGACAGTATTTCTCAGACTGACACCAACAGTGGAGCATAATTCCTGCCACTGACACCAATAATAGGTCAATATTCCTTCCACAGACACCGAAAGTCTGAAGGACAGTAAACTGGCCCTTTGTTTAGAAAGTTTGGAGACCCCTGCACTAAAGCCTTCATTTTCTGTAGTGACATATACCAGGTTAATCCTGCCTTCGGCTGTCCCTGCTCATATTTCAGTTCCCTTCTAAGCTCTTCTTTACCTGCTTTTTTCTATCTGTGCAGCCCACGTGACTATATGCCCACATATGTGACTCTATACACAGTGGTAAATGACACTCCCCTCCCTCCTTGCTCCTCTATGTCCTACTATTGCTAAACACTATGGGGTAGGATATAGTATGCCGATTGATTACATTCACTAAGAAACTCACAAAAAAGCTTAGTTTTTATCAGTATAATCCGTATAAAATATATCAAATTGGTAATACCTGTTAAGTAAAAAAAAAATAGCCTTGGATGCAGATGCTGTCTCAACAAAATTAAAGCCAGTGTTAATCATCTTTGTCTTGGCCTACACCATACTAATGCATGGAAAATACACATAGGATGTTCAATAAAGATTTATTGGGAGCTGTAAAACAGTTTTTTGATATTTATAGTCTAATTTGAATTGCTCTTCTGAGTTTTATTCATGTGACTGGCATAACACCAATCAGGGCTGACCAAACACAGACTCACATTGTAGACAGCATAACCAGCAAAGTAACAGAATAATAGAAGCCCCCTTGCAAGGATCTTTCCCTGCAGATACCAAAAAACAAGATCATGGCTCCACACAACAGCGCTACATGAATAAGGTACTTAGAGGATTTTTTTTTTTTAAACAAAGTACAGTGGCATCATATATATGATTTATGTGAATGAATTATGGCAATTAACACTTCTCTGTTTAGTATCACTATAAAAGGTACATCTTTACTGAAAGAACAATGTAAAGTGTGGCTTGCTAAGTTCTCCTTTTACAAATGCTAGTTTCCTAGCTGTCCTACTGATTCATTGGTTTCAAATATTTTTGACTCAATGACCAAGGTACAAGTATGCAGATTGGGAATTATGACTTTTCTCTGATTTTACTTGCTGCACGCTTGTCCCACTTCAGCGAATTAGGCGTTAGTAAATATGTTGGACCTGTGTTCACTCTTTTATACCCAATCACGTGCTAGTAAAAATCCATTTTTAAATTCCCTTGCACATGACTGGGTCTATAAGGTAAGCATAGTTTTCATCTTACTTATCAACAATTGCTTTGCTACATGAACAGACATTACTTCTTTAGTAAATCAACCCCATTATGTTTTGCTCTTATGAATATATGACACAATTTTACACCTATTAAATATGTAGTATGCTTATTTGCTTTTATCCCCAAAAATGTTTGAAACCTAGCAATGCAGAAATTAAAAAGATTACAAAATCTTTAATCAGAAATTAAAAAGAAAGATTACAATTCCTTGAAGATCAATGTTTTAAGAAAACGTCAGTGGTTGAAATTGTGTTTTTTAAACTCTTAAAGTTCAAGACAAAATCAAATTTTCTATGCCCTTAGGCCCCTTTCACATGGGGCAGACTCTGTACAGCTGATCCACCTGCTCAGCGGGGGATCTCTCCGCTGATCCCTGCTGAGCAGGCAGATGACAGGTCTGTGTCTGCTCCGCTATGCATAGCCGACATGAACACAGTCCGCTCTCCTCTATGGAGCAGTGGGATGGAAACCGACTGCCTGTCTGTTTCCATCCTATCCACCGGATGGATCTGTCTGTTTTTGGTGGCCTGGATCAAATTGGATGCCAGGGGGTGTCAGCGGACACATGTCTGTTGACATCCGCCACTCCATAGAGAGCTATGGGTGGTCCGATCGGGTTTGCCTGAAAAATGGACAGGCAGACCTGATCAGAACATTCGTGTGAAGGGGGCCTTATAGGCTGTACAGCAAACACATCCTTATGATATTCTGCTGTGGCTGTTATCCTGTGAAAACTAGCATTGTCACTACTGAAAATACTAACGTTATCAGTTTTAAAGCATTAAGCAGAACAAGCCAACATAAAAAAATAATACTAAATGTGTTGCGCTGTCCAACTGTTGCACTGTATTATAATTTTTTTTTTTTTGCATCAGTATGTGCAGATATAGTGAGTGCTGCTGTCTTCCATATATGTATTTATCCATTCATTTATTTTTATTTGCAGAGACTAGTTAATGTGCTCTTAACACTTTAGCGCGGAATTGGTTTGGTATTATAAAACAAAAAATGCCATAAATATTCACATACTAGTTGTGGTGCTAGTTCAGAAACGAACAAAAAAACATAAAATAAAGTTAAGGGAAAACAAAATAAAATTTAGCATAATAGTTAAAAAAAAGATAAAAGCAAGCAGCATCCACTAAAATGATAAAACTGGTAAAAACAATACGAAATAGCAGCAATAGGGAAAAAAAAAATCAGCAATCTGTACAAACTTTTAGGCTGCTATAACAGGTTGCTGCTCCACCTTCCCCCTCTACCCCCACCCCTCTCTTGTCTCTTTGACAGATGAGACACTTGTGTGATTTTTTTTCTGTGCCGCTGCCTGCCTCTTGCTCTAGTACTTACTCTGAAGCATCGCTGCTACTGCACTCAGCCTTCTCATCCTCTCTTAGAAGTTGGATTCCCAAGGAGTCTACGGCTCGCTTCAAAATAGCCTCCATCGCCTCCACACAGATCTTCTCCAAGACAATAACCCTGCAGCGGCTTAATAACGCATTGTTCACCTGGAACGAAGGGTTCTCCGTTGTTGCTCCAATTAGAGTGATTGTCCCACATTCTACGTGCGGTAGAAACGTGTCCTGAAGATGGGAGGAAAGCAAAAAGATAATTTGATATATCCTGAGTAAGTACACACTTATAGTTGTTTGGAAATGAATAGTGCTACATCTTTTCATGCACAAGTACAGAACCAGTGCTCAGGTAACAAAAACTAAGATCGAGGTAACTTACTTTAATACGTATATAAAAACTGCAGGGAAGACAATACTAAGCAGTGTACATAACCAACATATTATGAAGGATTACAAAAAAAGCCAACAAAATCCTTCCACTCCTTCCCTGCAAGCCTGACACAACAATCCTAAGTGTTCAAGTGACAGCTTCCATACTTCTCAGCTAGTTAATATACACGGCAATGTTCTACAGCCATTTACATTTCTACAAGATAATCCAGACCCTTCATTCATTCCTAGTAAGCGTTGTTTGTGCACTTGTGCTGTACATTTGATAGTGTGTCAAGATTCAGTTCTACGTTCAAGTAAAGCATCAGTAGTGCTTTTAATGTGCTTCTACTGATCAGGAATAGAACACTAATCTTTAGACAGGTGCTATTGCCACTTGTAAACCCTCTCAAATCCTGAAGATTGAAATGATTTTAAAGCACAAAATTGATTTTTAAGGATTTTCTACCTGTAAGGGCACTTACACAGCCACTTTAGTTTTGCAAATATGCATAACCCAATTATAAAGCGTTAGAATATGTGATGAAGCCATTTTGATCCTGACGAAGTACATCTAGGTAGCCTCAAATTCAGTGCAGCTTTGACACTGCCAACACATCTAGATCTGTTTTCTTTTACATCCTTATGAATGATGTGCCCTGTTCTAAGCACAAAAGTTTATAAAAGTACTCCCAGTGTGTGATGGTTTATCACAAGAACCTCAGAAGTGCTCAGATTACTTGTACAACTTACACTTGTAACACTCTAAATTGTAAGTCTGAGTATACAGAAAACCTTTGGCTGAAATAAATATAGAGATTTCCAATGCAGATTGAAATTGCTACTTTCCTTGCGGTTATTGCTAACCCTCTGGCTTCAATACATTCCAAATCACTGAGATGAAACACGTATGAAAATCAGGAAAGTCAGTCAAGGGTGTTTGCAAACACTATTTACCTGGCTGTCATGCTGAGTGAGAAGTCAGAAATGGCAGCCTCCATCTTTCATGTCATAAATATCACTTGGTCAAATATCTCATCTGGCCAAATAAAGTATGACTTGCTCTAGTGGTACATCTGACTCACCTTATATTTGTGGCCATCTTGATGGTAATCTCAACATATGTGCCTAAAACAGGAACCCAGGCATAAAGTGTCTACACCAGACCACTTGCAATAGACAAGTTACAAAGCCAAAACTATAGCTATACAACATAGAAGATTATACGGAAAATTGAATCCAGCAAGTATAGTGGGGCAGATACAAATACAATTTAGGAAAGGCAAAATCTTATTATGATTTGTCAATAATAGAGATGCCTCTAGAGCTACAAATGCTTTGGAGAATTACTTGAAGTCCATTTCCCATGAACAGCTCAAAAGCAGTTATCAATAACTCTGGGAATCCTTTTGGCATGACCTTGACAAGTAAAAAAATATGAAAGTACTTAGGCAATACTTATGAAAACATTTTACATTTCGTTCCAGTGTTGATTAATTCTGGGCTTTTGTTGATTGCATCAGTTTGAGATGCTTCTGAAATCATTTATAATTCATTGACAGGTACATTTAACCTGCTGTTTACTGCATTTAACCAGTATAGGAATGCAAAACCCGCTTAAAAGGGTTCTAAAGGCTCAAGGCTTTTTACCTTCATGTATTTATGCATGAAGGTAAAAAAACCTTCTCTGTGCAGCAGCCCCTCCAGCCCCCCATAATACTAACCTGAGCCCCATCAGGATCCAGCGTTGTGTACGAAAGCCAATCACAACCAGTGAGCCAAGAAGAAGAGGGGGGAGCAAGCCGCCGCTCTGTGTGTGTGACTGGACATACAGAGCATCGGCTCGGGAGCGGGCCTGTTTGGGTGCCCCATTGCAAGCTGCTTGCTCTGGGGGCACTCGGGAGAAGGGAGGAGCCAGGAATGCTATTGAGTGACCCAAGAAGAGGAGGATAGGGGCTGCGCTGTGGAAAATCACTGCACAGGGCAGGTAAGTATGACGTGTATGTTATTTTAAAAAAAAAATTGCCTTAAAAAAAAAAATGTCCATCAATGAAGGGCTTTTTGGTGAACTGAACACAACAAGGTCTGCTTGCATCTCTGCTTGATTATTTGATTTTAGGGGTCAAAGCTGAAAAGAAAAACAAATAGTGAAAAGGTTATTAAGGGTTTTCTGGCAGTGCTGCGTTTGACAATTATCAGGAAATCCATGGCAGCCTACTATGCCCTCCTTGACCTACAAGCTTCTCTAATGTTGCCAAATCAAATTTATGTTTTTTTATCTTTCTTTAAGGTCTTGCCCCTTCCCTTCTTCTGCTTCTATCTATATAACCTTATAGTTATACATACTTTGGAAAAGTTCACTGATGGTGCCTTATGTATTGGACTTATGTATTTGGATGATCCTGTTTCAAGTTGTTACTTTACATAAAAAAATGGTTATAGCTAGATTCTTTTTTGGCAAAAGATAATTTGCATGTCAGGGATCTTTAGATTATACAGCTTTTTGCTATCTCATCTTAAGTGCCTTCTCTCTAAGCAGAACAAGTAGAATTTTCTCAGTCGTTCCTCACCGCTGAGTTCTTCCAGCTCCCGTTTTAATTTTGTTGTTCTATGCTGAAGTCATTCTAGTTCAATCTATCTGTTGATAGGTGACCAAAACTGCACTGCATACTCAAGATGAGGTCAAACTAATGTTTTATAAAGGAGTAAAAGTATTGAATTTTTGAATAAACACCCTATTGAATGCACAAAAATATTCTACCTGCTATATTAGCTGCAACCTGGCATTGTATGCTGTTGCTAAGTGGTCTACCAGGACACCCAAAGCTTTTTCCATCACTAATTCCTACACTTCCCAATAATATTTTGCATGCACAATTTTAGTACCTAAGCGCATAACTCTGCATTTTTTAATTTCTAACCTCATCTGCCAAGTAGCCACCAACCCCCCTATTCTATCGGAGCCTTCCTGTAATGTTTGTACAACTTGTGCTGACATGATTTCCTTGCATGATTTGGAATCACCAGCAAATGCTAAAACTGAACTCTCAATTCCATCCTCAATGTCATTTATAAACAAGTTAAACAGTATTGGTCCCAAGACAGAACTCTGGGGCACCCCACTCGGAGGCTGAATCGTTTACCATTACTCTCTGTACATTTCAAAGCCAGCTCTTTATCATCGCTGCCAATGATCTTAGTTTGTAAATGAAGCATTTATTGGAAAGAGTGTAAATTCCTTTTGCAAAATAAAAGATACATTATATCTACTTCCCTACCTCCAAGTTACTGCTCACCTCAGTTGAGAATGTTAACAGGTTGGACTGATAGGAGTGGTTTTTCATAAACCCACGTTGGTTGTTATAATTCCCATCAAATTCTAAAAAGAAGAGTCCTTCTGCATCCCCCCAAACACCTTACATTCCACTGTTAGGATAACTGGCATGTAGTTTTCTGGTATACATCTAAATCCTATTTTGGATCTGGCACATTTGCCAATCAGTCGGTACCATTCTCGTTATTATGGTGTCTTTAAAAATCAGGAATAGTGGAATTGCTATCAATGAGCTAAGTTTCCTGACTTGTGGAGTAAACCATCAGGTCCTGGGGAGTTACTTACATTTTAGACTTTCTAGTCTGCTTTGAACCCTAGCTTCAGACAACCATAAAAGCCCTTTGCTTTAGTTGGTATTGACATTACTTTTTCTTCTATTAAATCCATCTTTTTCATGTGCATAACGGACAAAAAAAAAAAAAGTAGTATGTAGAGTTTCTGGGGCGTTTTCTTGCTTTCCATAGCAATATTTTTTTCATAGTCTATTTTAGCTGATTTAATTTCTTTTATTTGCATTCCTTATGGCATCTTTATATCCCCTAAATGTTGAAGTGGTCCCTTCTGTTTTTTTTTAAAGGACAGTTCCTCCTCCTTTATTAGCTTTTTAAGACAAAAATTGAGCCACATACACCCCTCACATTTTTGTAAAGATTTTATTATATCTTTTCATGTGACAACACTGAAGAAATGACACTTTGCTACAATGTAAAGTAGTGAGTGTACAGCTTGTATAACAGTGTAAATTTGCTGTTCCCTCAAAATAACTCAACACACAGCCATTAATGTCTAAACCGCTGGCAACAAAAGTGAGTACACCCCTAAGTGAAAATGTCCTAATTGGGCCCAAGCAGCAATTTTCCCTCCCTGATGTCTTGTGACTCGTTAGTGTTTCAAGGGCTCAGGTGTGAATAGGGAGCAGGTGTGTTAAATTTGGTGTTATCGCTCTCACTCTCTCATACTGGTCACTTTAAGTTCAACATGGCACCTCATGGCAAAGAACCCTCTGAGGATCTGCAAAAAAGAATTGTTGCTTTACATAAAGATGGCATAGGCTATAAGAAGATTGCCAAGACCCTGAAACTGAGCTGCAGCATGGTGGCCAAAACCATACAGTGGTTTAACAGGACAGGTTCCACTCAGAACAGGCCTTGTCATGGTCGACCAAAGAAGTCTGCTCAGCATCATATCCAAAGGTTCTCTTAGGGAAATAGATGTAAGTGCTGCCAGCATTGCTGCAGAGCTTGAAGGGGTGTTGGGTCAGCCTGTCAGTGCTCAGACCATACGCCGCACACTGCATCAAATTGATCTACATGACTGTCATCCCAAAAGAAAGCCTCTTCTAAAGATGATGCACAAGAAAGCCCACAAACAGTTTGCTGAAGACAAGCAGACTAATGCCGCGTACACACGAGCGGACTTTCCGGCAGACTTGGTCCGGCGGACCGGACTCCGTCGGACAACGTCCTGTTGTGACGAAACGGCGTAGGGAGGAGGAGCTACGTCCCGACGACACCGCGATACACACACCCGGAAGACACGGGTTACCTTGGAGCCGGCCGGCTTTTTTCTTACACGCTTGTAATCAACCATCTTTCTGTAAGTGCAACCTTTACTTTTTATTTAATAAATCGCTGGATTTTATGCTATGTGGAGCGCTTTGTTTTTTACATGGTGATATTCCCATATTTGCTGAGGCTGTTTTGGAGTGAGTCCCTGGACCTGGACGTTGAGTGCCTGCTTTAAAGATCCCTGGCTGGGGTTGCAGCCATCCGCCTCCTGGGTCTCCTGTAATTAAGAGACCATTCCCATCTGGTAAGAGGCAGCAATTTTTCCTAGAGGTGGAGGTCTATCTACGCACTCTATTTTTCACCACAGCGAGATCCTGTTATATTATTTCACAGAGCACCTGGAGACCAGTTATAATTTATGCATGTCAATTTAATACGGATGGACTTTATTCAATACTGTTCTTTTTGAGTCATGGACTTTTTTTGGGTTTATTTTACCTATATTGTTACACCATTTTCTTATATTTATTATGGTTTAGCTTTGTAGTCACAGTTATGGTATATTATCATTTCTATTGATACTAGAGGATTTCACCGTTTATTGATTGTGTCATGCAATATTTGTTTTTTTGCCACAGGCATAGCTATTATTATCTATGTCCTATTCACTTACTAGTATTTTTTAGTTTTGCTTTCCATAGTGCTTGACACTTTCATATCATTTATTCACTCAGTGATCACTATTCAACCCTCATATCTATATTAGTTTTTTCTAGGCATTCGCCTGCTGTCACCTTTAGCGCGACTTTTTGAGGTCCAGCAAATTTACACTGTTTTACAAGCTGTACACTCACTATTTTACATTGTAGCAAAGTGTCATTTCTTCAGTGTTGTCACATGAAAAAGTATAACAAAATATTTACAAAAATGTGAGGGGTGTACTCACTTTTGTACTACATGTTTAACTTTCATCTATACTTGTCACTTCGTGGAATGCACGGCGAATGCCATTATTTAAAACATCCACTTCTCCTCTGTGTTCTTTGTTCAGGATATTTGGTCCCATTTAGTATTACCTAGTATATAGTGCATATTCTAAGGCAGTGATGGTGAACCTTGGCACCCCAGATGTTTTGGAACTACATTTCCTATGATGCTCAACAATACGGCAGAGTGCATGTGCATGACATCTGGGGTGTCAAGGTTTGCCATCATTCTAGGGCATATGTGTTATTCCCCCACTGACCACTTTATTAGGTACACAATAATAAAACCAGGTTGGACCCCCTTTTGCCTTCAGAACTGCCTTAATTCTTCATGGCATAGATTCAACAAGGTGCTGGAAACATTCCTCAGAGATTTTAGTCCATATTGAAATTATAGGATCACGCATTTGCTGCAGATTTGTCGGCTGTACATCCATGATGCAAATCTCCTGTTCCAACACATCCCAAAGGTGCTCTATTGGATTGAGATCTGGTGACGGTGGAGGCCATTGGAGTGCAGTGATCTCATTGTCATGTTCAAGAAACCAGTTTGAGATGATTTGAGCTTTGTGACATAATCCTGCTGGAAGTAGCCATCAGAAGATGGGTACACTGTAGTCATAAAGGGATGGACATGGTCAGCACAAAAAAAAAAAAAAAAAACTGGCTGTGGTGTTTAAATGATGCTCATTTTGTACTAGGGGTTCCAAAGTGTGCCAAGAAAATAATTCCCACACCATTACACCACCACCACCACCAGCCTCAACCATTGATGGCAGGGTAGATCCATGCTTTCATGTTGTTTAAGCCAAATACTGACCCCATCATCTGAAATCGAGACTCATCAGACCAGGCAACATTTTTCCATTCTTCTATTGTCCAATTTTGGTGAGCCTGTGTGAATTGTAGTCCCAGTTTCAGGTGCTTAGCTAACAGGACTGGCACCTGGTGTGGTCTTCTCCTGCTGTAGCCCATCTGCTCAAAGGTTCAATGTATTGTGTGTTCAGAGATGGTATTATGCATCATCATCTATCATCTGAAGTCTGCCCATTCTCCTATGACATTTTCATTTTCCACAAGGCATTTTCATCCACATAACAGCCGTTTACTGGATATTTACTCTGTTTTGGACCAGTCTCTGTAAACCCTAGAGATGGTTGTGCATGAAAATCCCAGTAGGTCAGCAGTTTTTGAAATACTCAGACCATCCCATACAGCACCAACAACCATGCCACGTTCAAAGTCATTTATATCTCCTTTCTTCCCCATTCTGATGCTTAGTTTGAAATTCAGCAAATTATCTTCACCACGTCTAGATGACCAAGTGCATTGAGTTGCTGCCATGTGATTGGCTGAGTGATTAGCAATTTGTGTTACCAAGCAATTGAACAGGTGTACCTAATAAAGTGGCCGGTTAGTGTATAGGCCACCTACAGGAGGTTGGGACACCGGTAAACAAGCTGCCTTAAACTATCATGGCTCAATTTTGAGAACTAGTGGTACATAAGGCCAATAATACAGACTGGTAGGACCTGTGTCCCACAATAAAAAGCTTTTATAGTAAGTAAGAAATTCTTTATTGTCCATTAAGGGACACAGGAGTGTAGTATATTCTAGGACATGTGGGACATCCAAAAGCAGTCACGGAGAGACCCAAAAGAGGTGGAAACCATTTTATAATAGCATCCGGAGGTTTGACGGAATATGCCATGCAATATTTTAAAATTGCCAAAAACCACAGGTAAGACACATGAGGATCAATACCAGGGCAGGAAATCTTCTTTAAAGCGGTATTAAGCTTAAAACAAGCATTGATTATATTGCAGCTTCCCAATACTTAGATGTAATGGCTGCCTTGGCTTTCTTTTTGGCTTTCTTTCCTTTATTATCAGCTGCTGATCCAGCCAATAAGTCTCTTCTTTTTCAACAGAAAAAAAACTGTCCTGCAGATGTAGCAGTTGAGGGTTGAAACAAACCATTTAACACTGATAGGAATGTTACAATGACCAGCTTTTATTTATGTAAAACCTTTGTTCAGGCTTTCTTTGCTTTACTTTCATCTGTTGATCTGGCCAAGAAGTCTGCTGTTTTTCAACAAAACAAGCTGTCCAGCAGATGTAGCAATACGTGGTCATTTGACAGTTTCAAATTGCATAAAAAGTCACACCCTATTGTCTGCACTGGAAACAGTTACATCCGTGCCGATTTTGAAAGTAGTTCCTGCACTACTTTTTGCAAGTTCAGGTGCGTCTTGCATAGACATCTGTGCATGAAGTCACACAGATGCAGGGTGGATAAAAATTGATAATTTAAAAAATAAAACAACAAAAAAATGATTTTTTTTATTTAAAATCAGATTTTTAGATTATCAAAATGCTTTTGGAGTAAAACTCTATTTAATGATAGTTTTCTATTTAAGATACAATAATAATTTAGTTTATTCAGCATGAAATGGAGCATGAGGCTATATATTCTGCAATATTTACATTTTTGGTAAACATTAAATGAATCCAAGCCCTGCGAGCTGAGATAACATGCACTGGCAATGTTATTGTTTTAATAAAATAAAATAATTTGAGTAGTTCCCCAACTATGTGTGAGTAACCTAAAATCGATTCTGATATCACAGGTTTACAAACCTGACAGCTTTTTATTCTAAATAGGAAACCTTTATTTTGTTTGCAAATATTACAGATTCTAACTACCAGCAAGAATAAGTCCTTACAGTTAAAGAGCCCCTGTCATTTCAGATCCATCATGGCAGCACCTGTTAGCGGGCATCCACTCATCTGCTGCCGCCATGTCCCTGCCGCATCACCAGCCATCCAATTAAAGTGAATGGGACTGTCGGTGAGTCTGGTCACAGGAGGAGCTGCTGTGGAACAGAGATGACAGTTGCCCTTTAAAAATTAGGATTTAAATCAAGTCTTTTTACTAGTGATTTAAATCATGGCTTTAAATTGACTTGATTTAAATCAAATTCCACCCTGCACAGATGTCTTCCAAGTCACACCTGAAATTACACTGAAATGTTACTTTGAAATCATGCAACTTCAATTGAAATAGCATGATTTCAATGTCACAATCGGTGTGACGGGGGTGTTAGAGAGTTGAGACAATTTAACACTGACAGGGTGTTACAATGATCAGCTTTTCTTTATTAATGCAAAACCTTTATTCCAACAAGAAAAAAAACTGTTGCTTTAAAGTGGATGTAAACCTGATTTTTTTTTTTTTGATGTCATAATGTAGAGTATATGAATTCCTATCATTTGAGCCCAGTCTTGCCACAAAGAGTTAATCCAGCTCTGAGCAATCCTCTTGTATTGTTCAGTGAGATAAAACTTGACAAACAGAGAAAAACTTTGTCAAATCCTCCCCCTTGCTGTGAGTGACAGGTGATTTACATATCTCGTGCACTAGCCTAAGTTATGCATTATTTTTTAAATTCCCTCCCACTCCTTTCTTCAGCAGCTCTGCAAGGATTGGCTGTTCCACACCTCAGCATGATTTGGCATGCTGAAGTCATGTGGTTACTTTCCTGTCTTTTCACTGGATGTTAGAGATCATAGCAGAACTTCAGTGTAAGAAATACACAGGAGAAAATGCATATTGACAAGGGGAGTGTAGAGGTGGGCGGGGAGTCTACTGACATCACGACTCCACCCACCGAGCTCCAGACAACAGACCCACCCACAGAATATGCAGTTTTTCAGCTCTCATAACAGACAGAGGGGAGACATTTTACAGGTAAAGATACATGCAGGAGGCATGTATATCCTTATAGATAACCTCTATGGCAGTAGTTTAGAAAGGATGACATTGGGTTTACATCCACTTTAACTGTTTAAAAAAAGTGTTAGCAGGAGTTTGGCTTTTGTTTAGTGTATTCCAAACTGCTAATCCATCTAACACTTCCCTCCCCCCAGACTGACAATGCTGCTGTGCAAAGGTATCACTGTTGCTCCTCCATCCAGAGTGTAGGCACTCTAATACATGAGCTGTGTTACTGGCCAGAGGAACAGGTGAAAACAGAGGATACAGCCTAAAAAGAAAAAACTAATGTGGACATCATATCTAATAAATGTAATATATTGTAGATTACCATTTTTGGTTTTGGGTTTAATACCACTGTAAGGGAAAATTGATCATGAAAGAATGATGGGCCTCAATTAACAATTTTGAAGACAACCATCTAATATAGTAACACCAGTGGAAAATCAGACTATCAGAGAAAAAAAAGCCAACAGCTAAATTGATCAACAAGAAGGAAATATTACTAAACTAAAGCTTTAATCCTAACCTTTGACGTTGAGGGAAAGGACATTTGGACAAAGTGTGTCCAGAAAAATAAAAAAAACAACAGCCAAGTTGGTCAACAACAACAAAAAAAAAAATGTTCACTAAGGTAGTGGCATAAGCTTAATAAATCTAACCCTTGATATTCAGGGAAAAGGTACATAGTCTCTCTCAGCAGATACATTTTTATGTAAAAGGGAAAAATAGAAGGGTAAGTAGGTAGGTAGTAGCCCTAAATTCTTGTAAAGAGGAGGAGGGGTAATCTACAACTCTGGTATGAAAAGAAGAAGAGCAGGCAGAAGGGATAAAAAATAGTAGCAGAAACTAGCTGGTAAAGGGCACCTGTCTCAGAAAGCTGAGGAGACCAGTCATCTCTCAGCTAAAAGCATCTTAGGGACATGATAACCACAATATAAATATGCCTGACCCGATACTCAGAATCATAAAAAAGGTAGGAGCTGGGGGTAGAGACCCTAGTATTAACAACCAAGAATATTAGCGTGATAGTAAGAGAAAGAATTGCAAGAAGCTTTCCTCAAAAGAGCACAACGTGGTAAAAAAAAAAGAGATATACCGGTATGTTTTCCCCTGTGATCCCATAAACAAAAAGTGCCACTCAAAGCTACTGTGTATGTTCACCTGCTAGTTGCAAAAAGCTACTGCCAAGTGCCGATGCTCCAAGCTGAGCCTGTCTGGCTCAATATCCAAATCGTCCAACAAGAGAAGTGGAGCCGCGCATTGTATATTAGACAGGTAATGATTCATGTAAGGATCTGCTTCAACTCAGACTCTTCCCATGTGTCATGCCTTTCTAACGCGTTTCATACTCCCTCTGGCTTAATCGTAATGTGGGAGTGAAGGTCCACATCAGGGTTATATGCATCACCAGTCATGGAGGGTATAGGGTTCAGCTGAATCAATTCAAAAGGCTCTTCCTCCTCTCATCTCAGAATGCCACTTAAAAACACTTTACACATACAGTGGGGAAAATTATTATTTGATCCCCTGCAGATTTTGTAAGTTTGCCCACTTACTAAGAAATGAAGGGTCTATAATTTTTGTCATTGGTGTATTTTAAATGATAGACAGAATATCAACCAAAAAAAAACATTAAACAAATGCTATAAATTAAAAATTTACAGATCTCTAAATCCATAAGTTTATTGGCTGTCTGTTAGCAATACAAAGTTTCAGCTCCCTCCATACATTTTCTATAGGATTAAGGTCTGGAGACTGGCTATGTCACACCATGGACCTTAATGTGCTTCTTCTTGCGCCACTTGTTTGTTGCCTTGGCGGTATGTTTTGGGTCAATGTCATGCTGAATGACAAATCTTCAGTGTTCTGGCTACACATACAGTGGGGATAATTATTATTTGATCCCCTGCAGATTTTGTAAGTTTTTAAATGATAGACAGAATATCAACAAAAAAATAAACACACATAAAACAAATGCTATAAAATTTAAAATTTACAGATCTTCTCTAAATCCTTAAGTTTCTTGACTGTCTCTTAGCAATACGAAGTTTCAGCTCCCTCCATACATTTTCTATAGGATTAAGGTCTGGAGACTGGCTATGTCACACCATGATCTTAATGTGCTTCTTCTTGTGCCACTACTTTGTTGCCTTGGTAATATGTTTTGGGTCATTGTCATACTGGAAGACCCATCCATAACCCATCTTCAATGTTCTGGCTGAGAGAAGAAGGTTCTCATCCAAGATTTTACAATACATGGCCCCATCCATTGGCCCCACAATGTGGAATAGTTCACTTCTACGTTTAGCAGAGAAACAACCCCAAAGCATCATGTTTCCACCTCTGTGCTTGACTGTACGGATGGTGTTCTTAGGGTCATAGTCAGCATTTTTCTTCCTCCAAACATTGGAAATCTTGGATGAGAACCTTCTTCCCTCCGCCAGAACACTGAAGATGGGTCATTCAGCATGACATTGACTCAAAACATACCACTAAGGCAACAAAGGAGTGGCGCAGGAAGAAGCACATTAAGGTCATGGTGTGACATAGCCAGTCTCTAGACCTTAATCCTATAGAAAATGTATGGATGGAGCTGAAACTTTGAGTTGCCAAGCGACAGCCAAGAAACCTTAAGGATTTAGAGAAGATCTGTAAAAAAAAAAAAGAGTGGACCAAAATTCCTCCTGAGATGTGTGCAAACCTGGTCACCAACTACAAGAAACATCTTACCTCCGTGTTTCCCAACAAGGGTTTCTCCCCCAAGTACTAAGTCATGTTTTGCTTGGGGATCAAATACTTATTTTACTCACTGAACTGCAACTCATTTTACGTTTGTATCGTGTGTTTTTTCTGGATTTTTGGTTGATATTCTGTCTCTATCATTTAAAATACACCCATGATAAAAATTATAGACCCTTCATTTCTTTGTAAGTGGGAAAACTTACAAACGCTGCAGGGGATCAAATAATTAATTTTCCCCTCTGTATGCAGTGCTGAGAAAATGAACCAGAGCTGGTATATATAATTACAACCACATACAATCTGATAAATCATACAGCAACAATAAACAGATTCAAGAATACACCCAATGTCAAAAACTTGGACAATTAAACAGACTCTTGAAACTATCAATTTATCTGAGAGATTGCATGCGTCTCTAGTTTAAGCATGCTGCTCTGAACTCCGGTGTAACAAGACATTTTGTACCTACAAACCTTTATAAGACACCAGTGTGGTGTAATACAGGTCCCAGGATACAAGTGCCGGCCCTGCTGGGGAAGCCAAAAAGTTGTCCTTGTAACAAAAGTGGAGAATGGCTTGAGGTGACCCATTGCAATCTCTCAGATAAATTGATAGTTTCAAGAGCCTGTTTAATTGTCCAAGTTTTTGACATTGGGTGTATTCTTGAATCCGTTTATTGTTGCTGTATGATTTATCAAATTGTATGTGGTTGTAATTATATATACCAGCTCTGGTTCATTTTCTCAGCACTGCATACAGAGGGGAAAATAATTATTTGAATAAGTATTGAACACGTCACCATTTTTTCTAGGTAAATATATTTGCATAAGCAGGAGATCGTGACCGGCTCTCAATGGAGCCAGTTTACACATCTCCTTAGCGGATCCGGTGCGAATTGCTGTGCGTCTTCTGGTCCGTTTCAGGCCTGAATTTAGCCCAAAATTCGGACCTGAAATGGTGAATCGGGACGCATCAGATTGCTTTGAGCCGCTATGTTTTCTAGTGTGAACCCAGCCTAAAGATGCTATTGACATGAAATTTTCACCACGTTGGTAACAACCCATGCAATCCATACCAGAACAAATAAGTTCAGAAATCAAGTTATGTGTAACAAAATGGAATGACACAGGGAAAAATTATTGAACACATGAAGAAAGGGAGGTACAAAAAAGGCATGGAAAGCCAAGACACCAGCTAAAATCTATCAGTAATTAGAAAGCAATCCTGCCCCTTGTCAGTGCAAATTAATATCAGCTGGTTCAGTCTCAACTGATGGCCTAATAAAAAAGGTGTCTCCTTACCAAGGTGTCACACAAGAAACATTTCATGATGGGTAAAGAGCTCTCTCAAGACCTTACTGATGGCATTGGTTACAGAAGGATTTCTAAACTTCTGAATGTTCCAGTGAGCACTGTTGAAGGACATTTGGAAGTGGAAAGAACATCATTTCACCATAAATCGGCCAAGACCATGTGCTCCTTGCAAGATTGACAGAGGAGTGAAAAGAATTATCAGAAGAGTTGTCCAAGAGTCAATGACCACTTGTGGAGAGCTTTAGAAAGACCTGGAATTAGCAGGTACAGTTGTATTTTATTTATTTATTTCAGGTACTTATATAGTGCTGTCAATTTACGCAGCGCTTTACATATACATTGTACATTCACATCAGTCCCTACCCTCAAGGAGCTTACAATCTAAGGTCCCTAACTCACATTCATACATACTAGGGACAATTTAGACAGGATCCAATTAATCTACCAGCATGTCTTTGGAGTGTGGGAGGACACTGGAGTAGCGGAGGAAACCCACGCAGGCACAGGGAGAACATGCAAACTCCAGGAAGGTAGTATCATGGTTGGGATACGAACCAGCGACCCTTCTTACTGCTAGGCGAAAGTGCTATCCACTACACCACTGTTATCAAAGAAAACAATAAGTAATGCACTCACCCGCCATGGCCTGTAATGCACGCTCACCACACAAGACTCCATTGCTGAAGAAAAAGGATGTTGACGCTTGTTTAAACTTTGTTGAACAACATTTAGACAAGCCTGTGAAATACAGGGAGAATATAGTCAGGTCACATGAGACCAAAATTGAACTCTTTGGATGCCATAATACAGACCATGTTGGGATGTCAAATGGCACTGCACATCACCCCAAAAACACCATACCAATAGTGAAGTTTGGAGGTGGGAACATCATGTTGTGGGGCTGTTTTTCAGCATACGGTACTGACAAACTATGTGTCATTGAAGGAAGGATGAATGAAAGAATGCACCAAGACATTCTTTTTAAAAATCTGCTGCCACCTACCTGGATGATGAAGATGAAACAAGGGTGGACATTTCAGCAAGACAATGATCCCAAACTCAAAGCCAAGGAAACTCAATTGGTTTCAAGAAAGAAAATAAAGCTGCTAAAATGACCCAGCCAATCACCTGAATGGAATCCAATAGAAAATCTATGGAAAGAACTAAAGTTCAGAGTTTATAGAAGAGGCCCACGGAGCCTTCTGTGGAAGAATGGGTCAAAATCACACCTGAGCAATGCATGCGACTAGTTTCTTCATACAGAAGGCATCTTGAAGCTGTCATTACCAACAAAGGATTTTGTACCAAGTATGAAATAAATTTCAGTTAGCGTGTTCAATACTTTTTCCCTGTCTCAGTCCATTTTATTACACATAACTTAATTTCTGAATGGATTTGTTTTGGTGTCTTTGTAAGTATGGATTGCATGGGTTGTTACTGACATGTGGTGAAAATTTTATGTCAATAGCATTTTTAGAAAAATATTTACAGAGAAGAATGGTGACGTGGTCAATACTTATTTTGCCCACTGTAATATATATATATATATATATATATATATATATATATATATATATATATATATATATATATATATATATACCGTATATACTCGAGTATAAGTCGTTCCGAGTATAAGTCGAGGCCCTAATTTACCACAAAAAAAATGGGAAAAACTTATTGACCCGAGTATAAGACGAGGGTGAGAAATGCACAGCTACTGTAAGTGGAAAAGAGGGTCAACAATGCCCATTTGCAGCATCACTGTGCCCATTTGCATGCCTCACTGTGCCCATTTGCAGCCATAGGTCCCCTGAACTTCAAACTCGGTAGTTAAGGGTTCCTAGATGCCCCCTAGCTGCAGCCAAAATTTGGGGTCTCTGAACCCAAAGGGTCCTGAAATGACATTGCTGCAGATAGACACAGTTGACCGAATTTGGGGCCCCGTATCTCGGGGCCACTTAGTGCTAAGAACCCCAAATTTGGTGTGCAAACCCAGTGGAACAAGCACCATAAAACTTCCAAAGCTGGGGTTTCTAGCACTAAGTGACGCCGAGATACAGGGCCCCAAAAATCAGTTCAGAAAATGTCAAGCACTTTTCTGCAGCAGAGAATGACATTTTCTGAACCAGTTTTGGGGCCCCGTATCTCAGGGCCACTTGATGCTAGGAACCACAGCTTTGGATATGTTATGGTACCAGTTCCACTGGGTTTGCACACCAAATTTGGGGTTCCTAGCACCAAGTGGCCCTGAGATATGGGGCCCCAAAGTCGGTACAGAAAATGTCAAGCACTTTTCTGTAGCAGAGAATGACATTTTCCGAACCGATTTTGGGGCCCCGTATCTCGGGGCCACTTAGATCTAGGAACTTCAGCTTTGGATATGTTGTGGTACCAGGTCCACTAGGTTTGCATACCAAGTTTGGGGTTTCTAGCACTAAGTGGCCCTGAGATACGGGGCCCCAAAATTGGTTCGGGAAATGAAATTTTTTGCTGCAGAAAAGCGCTTGACTCGAGTATAAGTCGAGGGGGGCACTTTCAGCACAAAAAAATGTGCTGAAAAATTCGACTTATACTCGAGTATATACGGTAAATATATATATTTTAATCAGCCAGTTATGCTTGTTTATTATTAGTGTTTCATCTTGGTTTATAGCAACTGACATTGGTTGGTTAAAATGTGTAACATAGTCTCTAGTAATTAAAAATTAGCAATTGCAGTCTACCTGTTGCGTCTTGTTAAAACGATGAATCTCATCAACAAAGAGGATAGTTTTTCTTTTGAAGAGTTTAATCTCATTTTGGGCTTGCTTGATGACCTCTCGTACATCATTGGTAGAAGCACTTGTCGCAGACAGAGTTACAAAGCGTGTATTGTTTTTGTTGGTATTTTTGGCAATTATGTGAGCCAACGTTGTCTGGAAAGCAAAAGAAAATGGCTTTAACAGACATGCAAACACCTAGGAAGAGTTTGTGTAAATGCATCGACAACAGGTGGACAAAATCATTTTAAAAACCAGAAGACAAACTTAACAGTTTGACGTGAACTAAAAGACACAGACACTGGGGGTTATTTACAAAAGGAAAATCTACTTTGCACTGCAAATGCACTTGGAAGTGCAGTCGCTGTAGATTAGAGGGGGACATGCCAGGAAAATAAAAAAACAGTATTTTAGCTTGCACATGATTGCATATTAAAATCAGCAGAGCTTCCCCTCATTTCAGATCTTCCCCTCAGATTTACAGCGACTGCACTTCCAAGTGCACTTGTAGTGCAAAGTGGATTTGCCTTTCGTAAATAACTCCCATTGTCATTTCAGATTTTACAGCTCTCTAACTAGTTTGTTATGTGAATTATTAGCAAATATGTAACACTGAGACCAAAACTCATCTGGGATAGGAAGTTATGGTAAACATACTCTGTACAAACACTTTAATAAAAAAGTGACCTGTCATATGTACTCATCAAAAACCCTTTCTGTCCACCTCCTCCATTCAGAGAAGCTGTACTACAGCTTCTCTGAATGAAAAATGAATGCAGGTGGTCGACCTTTCATTCATCTACTCATCCTCTATTGAGCAATCATTCTTGATTCATAGTACAGCTTTGATGAATATAGGTGGTGGGCAAAAAGGACTTTTGATGTTGCATGTAACAGGTCCCTCATTGTTATTAACCCCCACTGCATCAGAAGATTGCATAGGGGGTAGAATTGGAGGAGAAAGATTTCAACCAATGCAGCCCATAGACAAGTAATTTTTATTTCATTCAAACAGCAGGTTGAAAGAAAAAAAAAAAAAAAAAAAAAAAAAAGACTCAATTCCTCTATCCACATATCGATGTGGGTGAGGGAATCCTCCGTGCTGAGCTACTGTATTCTCGCAGCGGGGAGTCTTTGCCCCCACCAGAATACAATGAACTGCGATCCCAGCTATAGCCATAGAAGCCAATAAGGAAGAAAAAGAAGTCCCAGGAGCCGCACATCACACAAAACCCTCATGTAAAGTGTGGAAGCAGCTTTAGCCTAGATCATTGATGGCGAACCTTGGCACCCCAGATGTTTTGGAACTACATCTCCCATGATGCTCATGCACTCTGCAGTGTAGTTCAGCATCATGGGAAATGTAGTTCCAAAACATCCAAAAACATGTAGTTCCAAAACATCATGTGCTTCCACTGTGGAGACACTTATAAATTTAGTAGTGTTAGGACTGCAAGTAATACAGGGTGCCTTGACGAGGCCTTGCAGCTTTCACATGCGTTTGCAAATGTGTGCTAACTAAACCCCTGCTTTTAACAGACGGTTAGACAGGCTAATTTGGTTGGTCAGCAGACTGGTTGGTGAGTTGAGCTATGGAATTGTCTTTGTCTTATCTGGGGTGCCAAGGTTCGCCATCACTGGCCTAGACTCTGTCCAGGCCATACTGAAATGTTTCCTATGAGGCTTAGTCATGGGAATGGGTGGGGCAGGGCGAAACATGTTGGGAATGTGGCCTGGAAGGAATCTAGGCTGAGACTGCTTCCACTTTTTACGTGAGGGTTTTGTGTGATGTGCGGCTCACGGGGCTTCTTTTTTTTTTTCTTCCTCATTGACATACGTATTCCAGTCCATAGAAATGAATAGCTGTCTGTTTTTCATCCAAAAAATATGTTTTTCATCAACCGAACACCTAAGACCCCTTTCACATGTGCGCCTCTGTTGGGCAGACTCTGCTTGTTTAGTGGGGGAAGATCCCCGCTGAGCAGGCAGATGACAGCTCCGTCTCCACTTACTGAGCAGAGCGGAGACAGAGCTAGTCCCGCTCTCCTCTATGGGGAGATCAGATGAAAACGGACAGCCTGTCCAATTTCATCTGATCCGATAGACGGATGAAAAATAGGACCACCATCCGTATGGATTTGGCGGATCGGATAGCGGCGGACATCAGCGGACATGTCACTGCTGACATCCGCCGCTCCATAGGGGTGAATGGAAGGTCCGATTAGGTCCGCCTGAAAAACTGACAGGCAGACTTGATCGGACAGCCCCTGTGAAAGGGGCCTAAAGCAGCAGCCAGCAGAACAACATATCTCGATGATAGTAAGTAATGTCCCTTGTGCTGAGTTTTTTATTTTTGACTAAGCTTAGGCTTTAACTTCGACCAGACAGTTATAAATTGTTCCACTGCAAAGTAATTGCTATAGCAGTTATTAAACAGTGCTCTATATATTACTAGCGTTTAAAAGGAATAACACAAAAACAAGTATATAAATATGAAGGGATTAGCCAGTCAAAAAACGAAACCTGGATGTCTCATCCTTAATAAAATATCTAAGGACATGGCCTGCAATAAACACTTGCAGAGTATCACAGACACTGCCAGATCATGGCTCACACCTATTCTAGTTTCTCAAGCCGTCTGGGCCATCTTGTTCCTCTACGAACATTTATTTGAAGGACCACTCTTGCAAATGTTTAATGAGCATGCCTCTTTTGATACAGCAATACGGAGAATACACATGCTTTAGGTGAACAGACACAGCTCTGTCAGTTTTACAATGCTGATAGGATAAGTGTTTTAAAATGAATGGAAAATTGCATCACAAGCTGTATGATAAAAACTACATAAACCAATATTTTAGTTTTGCTTCTAAAAACAGCAGTGTAAAGAGAAAATATGTAAATGTAAAATGCAATGTAGAAAACACAGCAAACTGATTGACTCGAGAATGGAAGCTCATGTCTGCATCTAGGTCTTACTTCACATAAATTTCAAGGTCAACGATCACCAGCTTAAAATCATTATTGAAATAAACATTTATTTTAAAATATGTACAATCATGTGGTGGCAACCACACTTTGCTTTGTGTACCCTTCTTGTAGGGCAGGGCTCGGGAACCTATGGCTCACGAGCCAGATGTGGCTCTTTTGATGGCTGCATTTGGCTCTCGCCTCTCAAACCGCGGATCGCGTGGTGTGCCGATCCACGGATTGAGCCCTTAGAAAAGGCCGCGGCTTCGGCCTAGCTCTGGAGCGGCAGCCATCTTGGTACACCCAGCGGGGGCCTAGGTTAGCGGCGCGCTGACGTCATCACCCGCCTCAACTGCTCGTGGATCTGCCTGCTTGTGTAGTGGTAAGCAAGCAGACAATTGTAGGGGAGATGTGGATATTACAGTGGGGGAGATGACGTGGATATTACAGTGGGGGAGATGACGTGGATATTACAGTGGGGGAGATGTGGATATTACAGTGGGAAGATGTGGATATTACAGTGGGGCAAGATGTGGATATTACAGTGGGGGAGATGATGTGAATATTACAGTGGGGGAGATGATGTGAATATTACAGTGGGGGAGATGATGTGAATATTACAGTGGGGGAGATGACGTGAATATTACAGTGGGGGAGATGACGTGAATATTACAGTGGGGGAGATGACGTGAATATTAGAGTGGGGGAGATAACGTGAATATTAGAGTGGGGGAGATAACGTGAATATTAGAGTGGGGGAGATGACGTGAATATTAGAGTGGGGGAGATGACGTGGATATTAGAGTGGGGGAGATGACGTGGATATTAGAGTGGGGGAGATGACGTGGATATTACAGTGGGGGAGATGACGTGGATATTACAGTGGGGGAGATGACGTGGACATTACAGTGGGGGAGATGACGTGGATATTACAGTGGGGGAGATGACGTGGACATTACAATGCGGGAGATGAGGGATATTACAGTGGGGGAGATGACGTGGACATTACAATGCGGGAGATGAGGGATATTACAGTGGGGGAGATGACGTGGATATTACAGTGGGGGAGATGACGTGGACATTACAATGCGGGAGATGAGGGATATTACAGTGGGGGAGATGACGTGGATATTACAGTGGGGGAGATGACGTGGTTATTACAGTGGAGGAGATGACATGGATATTACAGTTATAATTAATCAAAATTAGTCAATTAATCGATTAAAAAAAAAATTGATCGAACACGAAAAGTCGCATTAATGGTAAGAAGTACATTCATCATTGGTTAGCAACAGCATAACAACGTTATTAAAAAGAATTCAGAGACTTATTGTACTTTAAAAGTGTTGGTCTTACATAAAATGCACACATTTACTTGTGTTTAGTTTTAAACATATTGTATGGCTCTCACGGAATTACATTTTAAAATATGTGGCGTTCATGGCTCTCTCAGCCAAAAAGGTTCCTGACCCCTGTCCTAGGGTAAACAATTATTCATGTACAACACAATCTGTTACCACTGATTGCATAAGAATTTAAAAACCAGGAAAATTATAAATCAGGGGTCTCAAAACTTTCTAAGTAAAGGGCCAGTTTATGGTCTTTCATCCTTTAGGGGGGGCAGACTGTAACCAGTGGTTTACTCCCGTGGGAGGAGTAGCGCCCCACGGTCGGCGTCAGTGGGAGGAGTAGCGCCCCACGGTCGGCGTCAGTGGGAGGAGTAGCGCCCCACGGTCGGCGTCAGTGGGAGGAGTAGCGCCCCACGGTCGGCGTCAGTGGGAGGAGTAGCGCCCCACGGTCGGCGTCAGTGGGAGGAGTAGCGCCCCACGGTCGGCGTCAGTGGGAGGAGTAGCGCCCCACGGTCGGCGTCAGTGGGAGGAGTAGCGCCCCACGGTCGGCGTCAGTGGGAGGAGAAGTTCCCCATTGATGATGTTAGTGGAAGGAATGATGGCCCATCATTGGTGTCAGTTGGAGGAATATATATGTGATAGAGTCTTGTGAGTTACCCAAAAAACAAAACTAATTATATATGTACTAGAAACTGTGTGTGTGTGTGTGTGAAAAGTATTCAAAAGACTAGCTGCTAGCACTGATCACATCCCCATATGCACAAAAATCAATATATAAAACGAGTGCAGTGCCGAATCATGAAATAATAATAAATAAATAAATAAACAAATATCAAAAACCATCGAATCAAACATATAAAATGTATTTTTAAGTGTCCATGCAATAAAGTGCAAAAAAGTCCATATTAAAACAGTGAAAATTCCACAAATGAATGTTGATTGATTAACAACTAAAAATATTGAAATCCTATGTAAAACTTCCAGACCACCAAAGAATCACCTCACTCGTCCCCCCCCCCCCTCCCCAATGGGTATAGGCTCACCTCTGGGATTGCGACCACCCCAACTAAGCAGGGTCAGACATTGCCTGTGAGCCACCCCAGGACTAAGTGAGATATCCAACACAGCTGGCTCCTAAACTTCTCCCAAGATCTCCTCCTCAGAATGTCAGTAGCAGAGTATATGCAGAGAAAAAGACTCCAATAGTGCTTGAATTGTTTAAAACATTTTAACATGCATTTAATAAAATGTACAGGGTACTCACAATATGCGGGTGCTTCCAGTGTACCACACTAATACGGACATGGATTTAAAATGAAACAGAGCCGCAAATCCAAAATCTCGATCAGCTCCTCAAATCGCTATAGCGCCCAAAAGCCTTCACCGTCCTAGCCCCTCCCCTACGCGTGTTTGACACAGGGTCACGTGTCTTTCTCAGCAGGATCTCTGTAGAGGGCTAGGACGGTGAAGGCACTCAGGCTCTATAGCGATTTGAGCCGATTGAGATTTTGGATGCGTGGCTCTATGTTGCATCCTAAATCCATGTCCGTATTAGTGTGGTGTGCTGGAAGCACCCGCATATTGTGAGTACCCTGTACATTTTAATAAACACATGTTAAAGTGTTTTAAACAATTCAAGCACTATTGGTGTCTTTTTCTTTGCATATACTCTGCTGCTGACATCCTGAGGAGATCTTGGGAGAAGTTTAGGAGCCAGCTGTGTTGGATATCTCACTTAGTCCTGGGGTGGCTCACAGGCGTTGTCTTACCCTGCTTAGTTGGGGTGGTCGCAATCCCAGAGGTGAGCCTATAACCATTGGGAGGAGCACGAGTGAGGTGATTTGTTGGTGTTCTGGAAGTTTTACATGGGATTTCAATATTTTTAGTGGTATAAATAGTTTTTCTGTAATTGATCTTGGGCCTGCCCACCAACCCAGTAAGCCATGGGTGCTCAATTTGTGGCCCTCCAGCTGTTGCAGAACTACAAGTCCCATGAGGCACTGCAAGCCACTGACAGTTACAAGTATGACTCCCAAAGGCAAAGGCATGATGGAACTTGTAGTTCCGGAACAGCTGGAGGTTGAGCACCCCTGTGCTAAGTCTTCCGTGAGGCTGTCCACCTAGGTGCCAACATGAAAATTGAAAGGCAGGCAAGGGCAGGTCCCAACTGCCCTTGCCTGCCAGCCAGCCAATTCGTCAGTGAGTCAGACTATTATATTAAAGAACGAAAAGAACAAAAAGAGAAGTTTGGGTAACAGAGGGGCAGAGCCAGGCCCAACTTTTGCCACTCAAATGCACGTGAATATCCTTTTTTTCTGATGTTAGCTCAGATTACACAGTTGGCTCATCTATCTAGGTGACAAATTCCAATTGAAGAACCCAAGCAAAGGTTACCAGCACCAATACTTCTCATATCCGATTACTGCTGGGACACCTGATGAATGTCAAAACAACGCAGGAGTTCTATGCATGTGAAGGATGGAATTACGCCCAGTGCACTAAGTTTGTACGGGCCAAAATTCGAAACTGATACTATCCGCATCACTCTGCTCTAATATGATCTCTTTCCTGCCCTCGGAGCATTCTCCTGCACCTGTCTTTATTTATTCTAGGTTATGTGGGCCCCCTGGGCCCTCTCCATCTGAGTTTTCTCAACCTCAAAAATGACATGATGAACCACAGGAATCTGTGGGTGGCTGGCGCAAAAGCAACACTGTGGGGTAGAAGTATTTCAGGGAATGTGCCAACAATAAATAATCCTGCCTATCTGTTAAATGGCAAACATCATTAATCTCTCACCATAAGATGCTTTCTAAAGAGACTGTGGGTCATCTTTCTGTACACATGCCAATGTTTTATTTTTTGTAATTTCTACAAATAGGGGCATATTTTTTGCTAGCACACTATACAAATTGTATGCTTGTCATTCACAGGAGAAACAACCAAATATTTCTGTAATTTCTGCCATGATGACACGTTTACAAATCAACTCAAGGCACATTTTCAAAGTGTTTATGAGCATTGAATATGTAACACCAGTGAAGAAAAGCCCTTACACTTATTGCACTTTGGTAATCACCTGTTGCACTGTTCTGCTGATGTGGATCCACTACAGCAGTAGCCAGCTGGTAAGATACAGAAGCCACCATTGGGATGATAGGAGTCTGCTGCAACAGTAAAGGTGGTGAAACCTGTGGGGACCTCTTGTGGAACCAGAACCCTGCTTACAAAACTCTGTCTTTGATTAATCTATTAAAGCCATAATGAATCACGTTTCATTGTAATAATTTGTGGAAATGCATCTTTGCATCACAATTAAATTTTGCACACCTATTAAGAGAGGTAAGAATACCATACCTCCACATTTACAGGCTCAGGACTGTGATTTTATAGGAACTGCTACTAATGACCAAACTTGATAGGTGTGACCTATTTTGATCAATGGGAAGGCAGGAAGATTGGTGCTGGAAACCTGGGGTTAGCCTATTGGTATTTTGTGGTGGTATTTGGATAACGTATTTGGCTTGCAGCTTTTTCACACCAAACGATTCCTAAAGTTTGTGCCTAAACTGATTTGAGATTAAAGCAGCACACCTGGAATTATTTTCTCCAGGTATATATTATCATTCGAATATGAATTAGGATAAAGCATGTAGCCAATGCATTTTCAGGGGCCCCCCTCCCCAGGGCTTAGAGGGCTTTCACACAGAGCCGCCACCGGCGTCAGCGGTAAAGTGGCGCTACTTTTAGAGCCGCTTTACTGTCATTTAAGACCCCTTTCACACTTCCGGCATTTTTCGGGCACTACAGCACTAAAAATGGCGCCTGCATAGCGCCTGAAAAAAGCGACTCCCCGAGACTTTCACACTGGAGCGGTGCGCTGGCAGGGCTTCTTTGGAGCGGTGCAATACCGCCGGCAAAAAAGCGCTCCGGCTGCGTTTTGTAGGCAGATTTAACCCCTTTTCGGCCGCTAAAATGGCGCTAAAAATAGCGCCGCTTTACAGATGACGTCGGTGGCGGCTCAATGTGAAAGCCCTCTTAGCGGTGCTATTTGACCGCTAGCGGGGCAGTTTTAGCCCCATGCTAGCGGCCAAAAAGGGATTAAATCTGCCAGCAGCGCTGCCGGCTGCGTTTTGCCGGCAGTATCGCAGCGCTCCCCATTGATTTCAATGGGGAGCAGTGGTGAGTTCACCGCTCCAAAGAAGCTGCTGGCAGAACTTTTTGTGACGCCCTGCCAGCGCACCGCTCCAGTGTGGAAGCCCTCAGGGTTTCACACTGGAGTGAATTGAGCCGTTTTTTTCAGGCGCTATTTTTAGTGCTGTAGCGCCTGGAAAAACGCCGGCAGTGTGAAAGGGGTCTTAAAGATGGATAATGATGTGTACTGCACAAAGACAAGACAAGACAAGTGAAGAGTCTGTCAGTAACTGGTTGGAGCAGTAGTTTTGGGGTTTTTATCCCAGAGTTTCCAACGTATGGTATGAAGAGCTGCACCTGTTTGGCACAGTTGATTGCCTTAGGGCTTGTTCACACTCACTTTGCCCTCTGAATAACAATCCACGCTCAGACTGCTCTTCAGACAACATTTGAGTGGTGGTTGAGGTGGCGTCATTTCACCTCCTCTCAGGTTGCTTTAACCCCTTAGACCCCATACACACTATACAACTTTTGTTGTCCGATTTCCTTTACATTTACCACAACCATGTAGTGCAAGGTCCTGCCTAATTGCATACAAATTGAAGCTCTTCAACTCTTACAGAAAATTGTATAGTGTGTATCCAGCTTTAAACTTACAAACTTAGCACAACATTCACTTAAATGGGTCACGCATCGTGAGCACTACACCCAATGAAAGCAGCAGGGGGTATAGTTGCTGCCATGGCCACGAATCAAGGCATCGCAGTTGCGGTATGTGTATATCTTAAACCACTGCCTCTGCAGCTCAACAGGGAGCAGTTGGTAGGGTAGTAAAAAAACGGCTCAACTGTTGGGTTTTACCTTTCCCTCAATTGCTAGTGTGAATGAGCCCTTAAAAACTGACCTTCAGTCACTTTACAAATCCAGAATACATTTCAACATTAAAACATCCCATGCTATCCCCTTTCAGGGAAAAGAAACAAGTTTTCTTTAAAGGATAAGTTCACCTTTACAAAAGAAAAATATTAAATTCATTTTTTTTGCATGAAAAAAAAAATGTATTTATTATTTTTTTGTAATGGACCTGTAAAGCATTGCACCCATGGTCAGCTGATAATGGGCGTAATGCCACGGTCCTGAAGACTGTATCTGTCTACCGGGCAGCTAGCTATCAGAATGGGTGATGGGGGGCCAGTGCATCTGTAACATGTTTCACCCTGAATATGGGTGCAACATGCAACTTGTTACAAAAGGTGAACTTATCCTTTAACTCCTCCATTCCTGGTAGCATATACTTACCTTTCTTTTTTGCATCTCTGCCAAGTGGTTTTGCACCAGGAGCAGAAGGAAACACTCATCATTTTTGGGTGCCATTTGACAATGCTGGACAACACTCACTCACAGCAATCACATCTACAGCCCTGTTTAACCTATTAAGTCCAGCAACCTGTAACTTTACAGGGATTTCCTATCGCTCAAAATAGAGTGGATGGGAATATAAAAAGTAGTATATACATCTGTTAGAGCTGAACAATTCTGGATAAAATGAGAATCATGATTTTTGCTTAGAATAAAGATTACGATTCTCTCACAATTCTCAGCGTAAGATCTTTCACTTTACACAAAAAAATTGGACTAACTTTATTGTTTAGCTTTTTTTTTTTCTTTATTCATTGCAGTGTATTTTGTTCCAAAAAAATTGCATATGAAAGATCGCTGCGCAAATAGAGTGTTATGCAATAGTGCAATGATCGCCATTTTATTCTCTAGGGTCTCTGCTAAAAAAATATACTGGTATATATAATATGTTTGGGGGTTCTAAGTAATTTTCTTGAAAAAAATTCAGATTTTAACTTGTAAGCAACAAGTGTCAGAAAAAGGCTTATTCTTTAAAGCGGTGGTCCACCTGGGGGGAATAAAATTAAAGGTCAGCAGCTACAAATACTGTGGCTGTTGACTTTTAATATATAAACACTTACCTGTCCAGGAAGCCCGTGATGTCGGCATCCCAGACGATTTTTGGATCGGGTGTCAGTTGCTGCCGCCGTCATTCGTTGTAAGGGAAACTGGCAGTGAAGCCTTTTGGCTTCACAGCCGCTTCCCGACTGCACATGCTCAATGTGCGCTGCGCTTTCTAACTGGCCCAGCAGCAGAGGAAGGAGAGGGGGGTCAAACTTCCGACGTCTCCCCGACGTGGGGCAAATGTGGCACCGCAGGGGGGAAGGAAGCAGATAAGAGGAGGTTCCACTTTTGGGTCGAACTCCTTTTCAGGTAGTTAAACTGACCTCATTTACAAAATGAAGTTCTTCCCTTTGATCTCAAAAAGAACAGAAGGATACAAGGTTTCTTTTTATCTCTCTTTCAGTAGCTGCTTTTTTTGACAGCTGTGAGTAGGAGAACTGCTCTGCACGACTTACATGAACAGTGGAAATGTTAGTTTAGGATTGTGATGGGAGTTGATCGCAATTTTTTAGTGATTTTTTAATGATTAATCGTGCAGCTCTGTGTATTGTCTGCTATAGGCATCATTCACACTAGTGCGACTTGTCATGCAACTTTGGATACATACAGTTACAGCCCATTGATTTTAATGGCACCCATTTCAATCTATGCAAGAGAGTGTAAAGTTGCATGAAAGACGCCCTCCAAAGTCTCACGCTAAATCAAGCAACGTAGGAGTCACACTAGTATGAACCGAGCCTTAAAATGGATCTGTTTCTTTGCCTTGCATGGGTACAGCACAGCCATGCTTATAGTGTAAGTTTACCTTTTTAGAAAATCTGTAAGGTGAACTTAGTCTGGACACCATCTCCCCCTGTCCCGGACTGCCACTATCCCCCACGGTCAGAAAGTCGCTTTACCGGTCTGGGGGATTTGAAACCCCTATTCTGTGTCTGTATTGCTTGGCCAGTATGAACTGCAGGGATTCTGATTGGCCAGCACTGTCACATGGATGGCGCTGACCAATCAGAAGCCATCTAGCCTGTACTGTCAGCACTATGAGGAGAGAAAGCCACCGGGATTTCAAATCCAAGAACCGGTGAAGCAGCTTTTCTGTGTCTAAAAGCAGGGGATTGCAGCAGTCTGGTACAGTGGGCCCGGGGGGGAGTGGGTCCAGTGTAAGGTCACCTACAGATTTTCTCTAAAGGTGAACTTATACTTTAAGCACCAGTTATGTGACTTTATATTGGATGATGATGTCATCAGTCTGCTTCAGGCAGGAGAAAGAATTTCCTCAGTCTCTATTTCAGACTGACCAGATTGAAATTTTTTATCCTTGTAGAAAGTTACAAGGTAAGATGCTGGAGTGTCATGTCTATTTCAGACATTTTTTTATACAGCCAAGAACAAAGGCACCAGGATTTATATGGTTATGTCATTTCCAAGCCATCATCTCAGAACTGGATGTAGAAGATGAGTCTGGATAATCCCTAAACAAAAATGGCTCATCTTCCTGGAAAGAAAAGCAGATAAAGGCATTGTCAGGGTTAATACTGTGATCTTGGTAAGGTGGAACAAATATGTACACTTATACAATATTTAAAATATTGAACTTTAAACAGTTCAACCCACCCCCATAAAAAAAAATCTACACTGATTAAATGTATTTAGGGAAACCATTAGACTTACTTGGAGGAACAAACTTCTTTCTGTGTTAAATTCCCATTTCACGGGGCGTGGCCTGGACCAGCATGGTGTGAGGAGCGCAACACGGGAGCTCCGCTCGAGGAAAAATCAGTTTCCTTAAAATCCTATGCTTACAGGTGGCTTTTCTGATCTAAAAACACAGGGTATTTACTTACATACCTATTGCTGCCATGTCGCCCTCCAAAAAAATGGCAAAATCGATCACCAAGCTCGAGAAATACCGGCTTAAAGAGAAGGGGACCTAAGGTGAAAATGTTGCCGATGCACCTTCCTCCTCAGAGCCAGCGACAGACGACACGGCCCGTGTGCTGGAGGCAATCTCGGACTGTAAAAGCTCCCTAACTTGTAAGATCGAGGAAGTAAAGATTGATGTGTCCCTCATAAGACAAGACCTGCAGAAGCTCAGGGAACGTGTCACCGAAACAGAGACCCCAATCAGCAGAGTAGAGGATGAAATGCCGCCATTACAGCATGCTACTGAACACATACAGCAGAAACTCCACACCATCTTCTCAAAGCAGGACGACATGGAGAACCGCCTAAGGCGCTGCAATCTCCGCTTCGTAGGACTGCCTGAGGGCGCGGAGGGCTCCGATCCCACCGGCATTTTTGGAAAACCTTCTCATCTCTACCTTTGGAAGACTGGAGTTCTCTACATCGTTTGTGGTGGAACGAGCGCACCGTCTGGCGGCTAAACCCCCTCCGCAAGGTGCACCCCCCTGGACATTTATTGCGAAATTCTTAAATTTCAGGGACCGGGACGCCATCATCCGTCTTACAAGATTGAAGGGCAACATCCCCTTCAGGAATTCGGAAATTAAGGTGTTCCCGGATTTTTCAGCAGAGGTACAGAAGAAGAGGGCGCTCTTCACGGAGGCGAAGCGCCAACTCCGGATCCGTCACTACACGTATGCCATGTTATTCCCCGCCAGGCTCCGGGTGGTAGGGGATGACCGAACCCACTTTTTGGACACACCGGAGGCGGTATTCGCATGGCTTGATAACCGGACTGTTCCTAACCGTCTGCTACCAGGAGAATAACACTTTTTGGCTGATCCCCCTTAGCACCGCCGTGCTGAAGACACAGGATTTTCTCCTGTAAAGGTCAATCATACAGGCTCCAGAATGAGGTACTATGTCATTTCCCCCCCTTTTTTTCTTTTCATTAATGCATTGGACATGCTGTTACTTTCACCTGCCCAGAATGTGCACACCGTTTTCACCTCCCCGGCTCCTATCTTATCCTGCAGATTAACACTAACTGTCGAATTCCTAGGATCTCCTCGAGTCAAGATGACCAGGATGACCAGGATGACAAGTGATTGGGCATACATTTTTATTTTTTGCTCCTTTCTCCTACAATGCTATCCTGTGCGCCCGATTCTGAAGGTTGCGCCCCTCGCACTGTTGCCGGCTCTTCAGCTGATATTCGTCCCATTAGTCGCGGGAGCCTTATTAGACCCCGCTGTTCCAATACAGGAATGTACTGATAATGTTACACAAGCTAGGTTTCCCTGGTCTGTTTGGGAGCACATTCCCCGGGTACATTTGTGCTGGGGGTGTGACGTACCCAACCAGGCCGGCGTGTTTGTTCATGGTTATTTTGTGTTTAGTTATAAGTTAATCGTTCTTATTATTTCATATATGATGTATGGGTATCTAAAGTGGTATACAGATAATGCAAATGGATGTAGACACATATGGGCTAGATTTGCTCGTATGTACTCAGATTGCTCAGTTATTATCTCCCAGCTTTGCTGCATGAGCATGCTTCGATTCCAGAACAGGATGACGCAAGATGGGAGAAGTGCATACATACCGAATATAATGTTGAATATGAATGTCCGTGGCCTTAGAGCTAAACCTAAGAGAAATGCAGTTATGGCGTATCTTAAAGCGCAACATGCACATGTTATGATATTAGTAGAAACCCATCTAACTGGTGAACTAATGTTATCGCTTAAAAAAACATGGTTGGGATGGGTTTACCAAGCCCCATATTCAGCCTACTCCAGAGGTGTGGTGATCTTAGTGGCCAAAACAACACAGTTTGTTGTGCTGACACTGGGATCTGACCCTCAGGGCAAGTTCCTGTTTATGCACTGCAAATTCCCATTCCACACTGCCATTGTTTGGTCCTGCCCATGCTCAGTATCCCGACCCACTATTTTTTTTCCTTTTTTTAAAGTCATCTGTGGCCAGCTTTTTTTTTTTTCTTGTTCTCAGTGCTGGCCCTCCATTGACATCTGCGCCAGATCTCACATCTCCCCTGAGCCTTTCCCCCAAAATCTTACGAGGTTTTGCAAAGTCTCGAATATTACTCCCAAGATCCCCCTGGAATACACTGGTGACGTAGCCTTTCCCAAGGGCAGCTGAACGGCACTGGCTACATCACCAGTGCCTACGAAAATGAGGAAATAAAATCAATAAAAGGCCAAGCTCACAAAGAATGCTTTTATTCTACATGTGCATTTAACAGAATTACAAATGAGCATTCAGACTTGTAAGCACCTGTGGATTTTAGTCTGTGCAGTAGATCACCACAAACTTCTACATGAAAAATATTTTTCATGCTATGTGTACTATACTTGGGAAAATATGGAATCTGTCATTTCTTTCCTTTTCTCTAAAAAAAAAATACTAGTTACCTGGCTGTCTGTGACGTCAAAACTGACCTGGATTTATAATACAGAATCCAGTGATGTCACAACTTCTAATTTGCATACTTATTCCAAGTTATTGCATCCAATTTACTAAAAGAGTATAGTATTCTTACAATGTAAGGGAATTTTCACTTACCTTTGTGAATATTAGGAAAATTTACTTGTTAAGGAATGTCCAATTACTTGCAAGGAAAAGTAAGAAAACGGGGTCTTTGCTTGCACATGATTATATGACAGAAGTTAGCACAACTTGCCCTTGCAAAGTAAACTCCTTTCGTAAATCAGCCACAATGACTTTTTGTTATTTTGCTAGAAAACTTTACTAAACCTGTCTGCAGAGAAATATTGACTTTATTGGATGGTGCAAATTTAACAGTTGTCATCCTTATCCTGACTTCAGTACATTCTACCAGCTAAACTGTCTCATAGTGCCCTCTGCAGACTAAACCAAATAATGCATTTATAAAACATTTTAAAATGTGTTCAAATACAGCACTGCCAAGGGTGCGATTCAAAATCAAAATATATTTACATCTGCTAGAACCATGGACCTCAATGGAGGTAATTGTTACTAGGAGGCAGGAGGTACTATTGGCTGTGGCTGACATGTAAATTGTGCGTAATCACTATATTGATGTTTACATAAGCCCTGAATGAATGGCTCATACAGCGCCTGCTTAGAATGCCCAGTCCCCAGTCATTGTGTGGCCAACAACTAATGACTTATTCATTCAGGAGAACATGTAAACATAGGAAGCGGAGCCGGCTTTGTTTTAAAGTGTTACAGTTCCTCATTAAGCCCCTTTCACATTGCCACGACTTGAAAGTGCCACGCTTTCAGGTCTGTGGACCTCAATTCGCATCCAAATTGGACCAAAGTAGTACAGGGACTACTTTGAAGTCGGTGCGACTTTAAGTCGCACAGATATGAATTGTACTAATTGAAAATCATGGGGTACAAATTGTCATGCGACTTTGCAGTCCCAAGTCGCACAAGTGTGAAAGGGGCTTAGGTCTGCTCAGACAGCCGGTGGGAGGAGTCATTTCTGCCTGTGTATAATCTGATTGACCAATAAAGTTCTACACAGGCTGTTTGAGCAGACCTAATAGGGAAACTCAACACCCAACCATTTATGAAAAGTAGGGATGCACCAATACCGGATTTTTATCGGCGAGTATGAGTACCAATACTTTCTGTCAAGTACTCATCGATACGAGTATCAATACTTTCCAGTGCGATTTTCATCCATACAAAATGAATGGACGCAAATTGTGCTGCAAATAATTGCATGCAATTTGAACAGGAATGCAGTGGCGATTCCTGTCCTAATCACATGCAGTTTCCCCACTGTTTCTGTGTGAACCCAAGCTTGTCAAAGTGATTTCAGCCTGGTTTCACTCAGGAGCGATGCAGGAAACCGCATGTGATTCGGACAGGAATCGCACCGCATTCCTGTTCAAATTGCATGCAATTTTTTGCAGTGCGATTTGCGACCATTAATTTTGTATGGGCGCAAATCGCACTGCAAAGGATCGGTTGCGGGTATCGGGAGTATTTTCACAAGTACTCGTGAAAATACTCGGCATCGGCACCGATACCAGTGCATCCCTAACACAAAGAGCATTAGCTCCACCCACACTACTACTAGGATGCAGGTGGCCCAAGTCACCTAGCGTCCTAGCCACCAACAGGACACATATTTATAAAGCAATCGGACATTTACCAAAATATCTGCTAAAAAATTATTCTTTTTTGGTTCATGTGTTTTAAATGACTGATTGTTAAATGGACTGCTTGATTCACCACCAGTGAATAGTCAGTGAAAGTCACATTCATTGCTTTATAAATACGGCCCTGTTTTTGAATTCTTGCACATAAAAATATATTCTATTAAAACTGAACTCCAGGTATGATCTTTATTGCATAGTTACACAGGTCCAGTTTGCACCAATATGCATATTTCATACATGGGGGGACTGTTGTGGAAGGTGACAATCACTGTAGTAGTCACCACTACTACAGTGATCACTGCTGTCTTTTCATAGTGACCGCAGAGGTAAACATGCTGAGCAATGCCACCATTCACAAAATAACTTGTATTTTTATTTAGAAATAGAAGACATTCTCTGATCGAATGAAATAGAGAGGTAGGGTGGTGACATCAAGACCTACACATTACCCACCAAGAGAAAGCCTTGTATTCATCAAAAAAATACATGGTTTTCTATGAATGGGGGCAAATGCTAAATGAGCAAATCCCTGTGGTCACTACGCAGAAAAGAAGCCGCTTGGCACAGGACCTGGAAGATAGTTGTGATCACTGTAGTAGCGCTGACTACTACAGTGACGGTCTTTAAAGATATGCAGATTTAAATCGGTCCATGTTGGCCCAATGTAACTATGTAATAAAGATCATACCTAGACTCATTTACAACTGCAGTCAGGTGGTAAAACAGGCAGTTGGGTCCCAACCCAAAGTGGAAATTTAGTACAAAACCAGGCAGAATTTTTAATGCAGAAGAGATATAGTATGTCTCTTTTGCATTAAAGTTTCTTACCTTTTGATTTTGTGTACAATCCAACTGTGGGAAAATATGTTTCTCCCTATTATTGTAACTCAGTTACCCATTATTCAATAAAAAAAGTTTTGATTAAAAAAAAAAAAAAAGTTTCTTACCTTCCTGTCCACACTGTACACTGGGTGTACAATTTTGCCAATGCCAAAATAAACAAACTCCTGTGCATGCCAGGGAGTGACGTCATCTCAGCCCAGCCAATGAAAACAGACGGAGATCAATACCTGAAAACAGACTGGCTGAAGATGTCAGTGGATGGTAGGGAGCTCGGGGATGATGCAGCGCTTGGGGAGAAGGGGAGCACAGTTCCACTGTAAGCTGCAAAGTAGGGTTGTCCCGATACCGATACTAGTATCGGTATCGGCACCGATACCGAGCATTTGCCCAAGTACTTGTACTTGGGCAAATGCTCCCGATGCTTCCCCCGATACCTGGATGTCAGCTGTGATCGGAGCGTGGGGGAGTTACAAGATTCTCCCCCCACCGGCTTTCAGCTGCTTAGTGACATACAGCGGTGATCGCTCAGCGCTGACTGTCACTGCATCCTCCTCCGTGCCCCCTCCGTTCCTCTTTGCCTCTCCGCTGTCCCCCTCCATTCCTCTCTCCTTATCTGTCCCCTCCGTTCTGCTCTCCTTATCTGTCCTCTCCGTTCTCCCCCTCCGTTCCTCCGTCCCCCTCCTCCTTCCTTTGTGAGTGGATAGAGTCAGCTGACTGTCCATTCACATAACTGAAACATTGTAATCTTCTGTGATTACGATGTGTCAGTTTATGAATGGAGAGGAGCCGCTGTCTTCTCTCCATTCATTCTCAGTGCAGCTGAGGCTGCAGAGAAAGGAACTGGGGAATCTCTATCCTCGGTCTCTTTCTCTGTCTCAAGGAGGAGATATCAGAGGTCTGTTAAGACCCCTGATATCTCATCAAAGCCCCCCAAAAGGGCTGATTAAAAAAAAAAACAATAAAGAATAAAAAAATTATTATTGTAAAAAATAAAAACTGTAAATAAATAAAAAAAACACACACACATACACCGTTCACCCCCTCCCCCCACCCAAAAAAAAAGCAAGCACTGTTAAAAAAAAAACAAAAAAAAAAACACTGTCACGTGATATTAAAAAAAAAGTATCGGTAATCGGTATCGGCAAGTACTTGAAAAAAAGTATCGGTACTTGTACTCGGTCCTAAAAAAGTGGTATTGGGACAACCCTACTGCAAAGGCAGTCAGACCTGGGTGTACATGTGCTCTTGCGTTCGGTAGGCAGTACCGCGGCCAACCGTGACCCACTTAACTACTTGGGGCTGCTTCATGACCATCCTGTAACCACATGCAATGTTAGCAGTTGCAGCATGGTGGTGCAGGATTTACATTGACCAGCCAAAACTTTATGACCACCCGCATAAAACTGAGTTGGTCCCCCAGTTGCCGCCACAGCAGCACTGCCCATCAAGGCATGGATGCCACTAGACCTCTAAAGGGTATATTGTGATATCTGGCAAGGAGCCGTCAATAACAGATCCTTTAAGTCCTGTAAGTTGCAAGGTGGAGCTCCCATGGATTAGACTTGTTTTTCCAGCACATCCCACAGATGCTCAATGGATTGAGAGATAGAGAATTCAGAGGCTAAACCAACACCTCAAAGCTTGTTGCTGTATTCCTCAAATCATTCTTCAGCCATTCAACCAAAGTGACAGGGCGCATAAACCTGCTGAAAGAGGCCGCTGCAATCAGGAAATACTGATTCCATGAAGGGGTGTACTTAGTCACTAGAGGTAGACTAGAAATGTTTAGGTATGTGTCAAGTAACATCCACATGCATGGCAGGACCCAGATTTCCCAGCAGAACATTGCCTAAAGCATCATATTGCTTCCTCTGGCTTGCCTTCTTCCCATACTACATCCTGGTGCCATCTCTTCCCCAGGTAAGTGACACTTACTACACTACAGGACAACTGGCCTCACCATGTGCTCTAGTAGACCGGCGGGGTTTGTCACGCGGCTCTAGTACACCGCAACTGCTGCAAGGGGGAAGCTGCAATCTGAGTCCATAAGATACACTACAAGATGTCCATGCTGAGGTCATAGACCAATATCAGGGGAGACTCAGCTGCAAGTTATGCTATTGCCACCAGTCGTGGTCTGACAGAGATATTGGGAATCAAGTGGAACAAGAAGGTTGCCCATATCCAGGATCAGTGAGAGCCTCCAGGGGGCCGGTTCCAACTACCCTCTCCTGATCTCACTGGAGCGTATGTACAGTCATTTTTTACTCAAAGTGAACATTGCTGAATTACATGCACTCTGAATGTTGAATATTATTGACTGTGCATCCTCGGCTGATGAGGAAAGTGAAATGCGCATGAAGTTTACTATATGGCATTTTTGAAGTTCATCACTGCTATATGCATTTTCTCTCTGGACTGACGTTCATTTACCAACCTCTATCTTGGAAGCAATATATCTGAGACTGTTTGGTGGTATGCAGCAATCATTCGGGGTACCCACCCAGCTACAGCCCTTTACCACCACTTCCCAACATATGGAGTAGCTCTTCCAATATGTATCATTGAGCCTAGTCCTGCGTGTTTCTGGCAGTGTCTTAAGGTTTAGTGGGTACTATGGTGCTATTAGCATACCATTAGAACTGATTGGGACAAGTATTGCTTGGCGCCTGATAACCCCATACCTAGACTTCTAGGCTCAGATATTTGGGAGCCATGCATAGGCTGTTTGCGGTATGAATTGTATGTGTGAGGGACGTCCTGAGTGTTTAGTTTAAGTGACAAGGTTGTCTCTTTTTAACCCTTCCAGGTGTCTGGAAGGGCAGGCCCTTTGTGCCTACCCCCAATCTGATATATAGAATTTAGTATTTTTCAATAAAGTGTTAATCACCTGCTCAGTATATCGTAGTTGGTCCTCCTAAGAGCCCTTTCACACTGGGGCGGTTTGCAGGTGCTATTGCGCTAATAATAGCGCCTGCAAACCGACCCGAAAGTGCTGCTGCTGTGTATCCAGTGTTAAAGTCCCGAGGGCTTTCACACCGGAGCGATGCGCTGGCAGGACGGTAAAAAAAGTCCCGCTAGCAGCATCTTCGGAGCGGTGAAGGAGCGGAGAGTATACCGCTCCTGCCCATTGAAATCAATGGGCCGGCGCGGCTATACCGCCGGCAAAGCACCTCTGCGGAGGCGCTTTGTGGTGGTATTTCTCAGCCGCTAGCGGGGGGGTAAAACCGCCCCGCTAGCGGCCGAATACCAACGGTAAAACGCCGCTAATAATAGAGGCGTTTTACCGCCGACCCCGCCCCAGTGTGAAAGGGCTCTTATACAACTCTGGACATAGCGGGGTGACCCTAGAGGTTTCCCCTCCCCTTCCTTTTTGATACTCCCAGCCATCCACATGATGTAAAAGAAAATGTGATTCATCAGACCAGGCCACCTTCTTCTATTGCTCCGTAGTCTAGTTCTGAGGCTCGTGTGCCCATTACAGGTGCTTTTGGCTGTGGGCACAGGTCAACATGGGCATCCTGACTAGTCTGTGGCTACGCAGTGCAATACACAACAAACTGTGATGGCCATTTTTTCTGTTTTAACCACATCAACTTCTGGGAGAACATGTTTACTTGTTGCCTACTATATACCACTGACTTTCAGATGCCATTGTAACAAGATAATTAATGTATTCCCTTAACCTCTCAGTGGCTATAAAGTTATGGCTGACACGTACAGGGTTAAAAAAGGCAGCGCAGAGGCAACATATCGCCTGCTCATTATCTGTCAAACACCTCTGAAAATCCATCTAATGTGGAACACGTTTCCAAGGGGTATCAAAGGCTGCTGCTAGTGTAAACGTATTCACAGAGTGCTGCCTGAAGGTCACTTTTTGCATGCTTGACTTGAAAGGCATATTATAGTATATTATCTTCACAAAATATAGGTTTCATAAATGAATTTAACATGTAATCACACCCAATAAAATCGTGGAGTACCATGAAATTATGAAGATGCCATATTTGGATGAGCAGGCCCCCCCCCCCCCCCCCCCGACCAGCTCCCACAGTGATTGTACACAACAGGAGCCTGTCAGCAAGTCAGGGCCAACAATTCACAGTCGGGACGTGCTGATTGGCTGCGTACTTTCACAGCCGAGAGCTCTGTGTTGGAATTCAACACAGAACTCTGTACAGAGGGAGAGATCTGTCAGTTTCTCATCTGTAAAGCAGGGATAAGCAACTGGGAGATCATTAGGAAAAAGCAGCACACTGTACACACATTACACATATTTAACCCACTGATTGCCTTAGCTGTTAATCCCTTCCCAGACAATGTCATTATTACAGTGACAGTGTATATTTGTAGCACTGATCACTGTAATAATGGCACTGGTGATGTCAGTGGCAGTTAGTCAGTTCCCCTGAGTGTCAGTGTCAGATTGTTCGCCACAATATCACAGTCCCGTTATAAGTAATTAATCACCGTCATTAGAAGTTTTTAACCACTTGCCGACCAGCCACCGTCATTACACTGCAGCAGGGCGGCACGATCCCGCGAACCGTCGTAGCTATATGTCGGTCCCTTTAAGCGGGATAGCAGGCACGCGCACGCCCGCCGCACAGCAAGGGTGCCGATGCTAATGACCGCCGGCCATGAGCGATCAGGGGCACGAGAGGCAGAACAGGGACGTGTGTGTGTAAACATGCACATCCCAGTTCTGTGAGGAGAGAGAGAGAGAGAGATTGTGAGTTCCTACGAGCTGGGAACAATGATCTCTCATCTCCTATAGTCAGTCCCATCCCCCACAGTTAGAACACACACACACATATAGGGAACACATTTAACCCCTTGATCGCCCCCTAGTGTTAACCCCTTCTCTGCCAGTGACACTTATACAGTAATCAGTGCATTTTTATAGCACTGATCGCTGTATAATTGTCAATCGACCCAAAAATGTGTCAAAAGTGCCCGCTATTATGTCGCAGTCTCAATAAAAATCGCAGATCGCCGCCATTGATAGTAAAAAAAAATAATAAAAATGCAATAAATCTATCCCCTATTTTGTAGATGCTATAACTTTTGCACAAACCAATCAGTATATGTTTTTTGCGATTTTTATTACCAAAAATATGTAGAAGAATACATATCAGCCTAAACTGAGGAAAAAATTAGCTTTTTTTTAAAAAAGAAATTGGGGCTATTTATTACAGCAAAAAGTACAAAATATTGTGTTTTTTTTTCAAAATTGTCGCTCTTTTTTTATTTATGGCGCTAAAAAATATGTCAAAATGTCAGTTAAAGCAACGCAGTGCCGTATCGCAAAAAATGGCCTGGTCTTCGGGCAGCCAATTCTTCTGGGGCTAAAGTGGTTGAAAAAAAAAAAAATTTCAGTATATATATATATATATATATATATATATATATATATATATATATATATATATATATATATACACACCATAGTTTTTAGGTGCTAACTTTCATGCAAACCAATCAATATACACTTATTGGGATTAGGATTAAAAATTTGATTTTATTTATTTTTTTTACTGGATAGGTTTTATAGAAAAAAGTAAAAAATAATGTTTTTTTTTTTCTAAATGTTTTGTCTTTTTTCCTTTATATTGCAAAAAATAAACACCCCAGTGGTGATCAAATACCACCAAAAGAAAGCTCTATTTGTGGGGAAAGAAATAATATAAATTTGATTTGTGCGGTTAATGCAACACTGTACCCAATCACCAGTTACAGTAGAGCAGTGCCGAATAGCAAAAAATGGCCTGGTCATGAAGAGGGTAAAATCTTGCAGAGCTGAAGTGGTTAATAGCCAGCTTCAGCATGTATGCAATATGTATGTATAGAGCAGTGTTTCTCAACTCCAGTCCTCAAGGCGCCCCAACAGGTCATGTTTTTTTTTAGGCTGGTTTCACACTTGGGTGGTGGGTGCGTCAGCGGGAAAAAACGCTGCTTTACCATCGTTTTATTGGCGGTATTCGGCTGCTAGCGGGGCGGTTTTAACCCCCGCTAGTGGCCGAAAAGGGGTTAAAACCGCCTACAAAGCGCCGCTGGCGGTATAGCCGTGCTGCCCCATTGATTTCAAAGGGAGCGGTATACACACTGCTCCTTCACCGCTCCAAAGATGCTGCTAGCAGGACTTTTTTCAGCATCCTGCCAGCGCACCGTTCCAGTGTGAAAGCCCTCGGGCTTTCACATTGGAGATACAGCAGCGGCTGTTTCTGGTCGGTTTGTAGGCGCTATTTTTAGCGCAATAGCGATTGCAAAACGATCCAGTGTGAACGTGGCCTTAGGTCTCATTCTCACGAGGTGGACTCCGCTTCCACGGAGTCCGCCGGCTCAGCGGGGATCTGTCCGTTGATCTCCGCTGAGCCGGCGGATGACAGGTCCCTCTCTGCTCACTGAGCGGGGAGGGGCTTGTCAGGCGCCGCTGCTGCCTTTGGAGGGATCGGATGAAAACGGACATGTGCGTTTACATCAGATCTCACCCGATCCGATTCGCCAGCGGCGGATTCGGACGTAGGGCCATCCGATGCTTTTAGCAGATCGGACGGGGTCGGATATCAGCGGACATGTCTCCACTGACATCTGTTGCTCCATAGGCTAACATGGAGTGCCCGTTCAGGTCCGCCATCAAAACTGACAGGCGGACCTTAACGGTCTGATCGTGTGAAAGGGGCCTTAGGCTTTCCCTCAGATGAAACGGCTGGGGTAATTACTAAGGCAGTGAAACTGATCAAACCACCTGTGCAAAATAATGATATGCTTGAAAACATGACCTGTTGGGACGCCTTAAGGACTGGAGTTGAGAAACACTGATATAGAGACAATACAAACATCAGAAATGTACACCAACCTTGCCACAACCAGGAGGCCCCCACAGGATGATAGAAGGAATATCGTTGGCTTGTAAGAGTTTTCTTAGCATGGTGTCTTCTCCGAGGACCTTCTCTTGGCCCATGTAATGTTGAAGGGTGCAGGGTCTCATTTTGTCAGCTAGCGGCTTTCCATCCAATTTCTCAGCCATATTCTTCCCTTTGGGGTGTCCTTGTATGACCTCACTTGGTTGGGGCAACTCTCTGTTATATGGTTCTCTCTGTACAACCTTAGCACTGGATCCCGCATTGATATCCCTCCACTTGTCATTCATATCAGTCCTCATAGGGGAGGTCATGGAAAAAAAGGGGGACTTAGACGGGGTCTCCTCGCGTAAGTGCTCAGTGGTCTTATGTTTCTGGAACACGGGGAAACTGGCTGTTGCTGAGCCAAAGATAGACGGGGTCTCCTCGCGTAAGTGCTCAGCGGTCTTATGTTTCTGGAACACGGGGAAACTGGCTGTTGCTGAGCCAAAGACCTTCCCTTGAGCCTCCTCCAGCCCCTCTTCATATGAGGAGAGACGCCTTTTCTTAGGCATCACCCCGCTTGGCTTTGCGTCCAAGCAGGAATCAAGATGGCTGTTGATGTTTTGGGCTGGTATGGCCAGGTCACACACGGGGCAGGTCACAGTACTGTCCGAGCTGTCGCTGAGGGCCACACCCTGCATCTCTGCACCTTCTTCCATCTCTGTACTCAATCGAGGAACCAAGGATTGCAATTTTGTTTATAAATGAAAAATGATATTCGGTACTTACACTAATTAAACCAAAATGTGTTTGCACTGAATAAATGAGCCCAGGTTATCACAGGACTGCTGCAGCCTTCCAACCAACAGCTTCCTCCTATCACTAGTACATGTAACTACACAACGTGTGAGGAACCTCAATGAAGGCACCACAGCCGCTACTAGCACTAGTTCCCGGGTTATTTCAGGCAGGAGCACGTTAGAGGTGACAATGTAAAGGATTAGTACAGGCTCGGCATTACACACACTCTTCTGTCTAGCCCAGCTTCCTCCTCCCGGGTCAGAGGTAGCGGACAGACCGAGGCAGTATGGGAGCTCTGCTCCTCCTCTCATGGCGCGCTGCCATTACATGCTGCTGGCTGTACAGGGCGTCCTGTATAGAGTGCACTGTGTGGGCTGGAGAGCAAACAATAGCCACTCATTAGCTTTACCAAAGCACTCTGTATTCCAGTCATAGCTACTATCACTAGCAGACGCGTCTGCAATAGACCATGTAAGGAAAACTTTGCTGCATCTGAGCACAGCAAACACTATTCATTCATTTTTAACCACTTGCCCTCCACAAGAGCTGCCCTCCTTCCCGACCATTTTTTTTTTTCAATACCACACTGCCTTACTTTAAGGGCCCTTTCACACTGGGGCGGTTTTCAGGCACTATTGCGCTAATAATAGCGCCTGCAAACCGACCCGAAAGTGGCGCTGCTTTAATTCCAGTGTGAAAGCCCCGAGGGCTTCCACAAGGGAGCGATGCGCTGGCAGGACGGTAAAAAAAGTCCTGCTAGCAGCATCTTCGGAGCGGAGTGTATACCGCTCCTGCCCATTGAAATCAATGGGACGGCGCGGCTATACCGCCGACAAAGCGCCTCTGCAGAGGCGCTTTGCGGTGGTTTTAACCCTTTCTCGGCCGCTAGCAGGGGGGTAAAACTGCCCCGCTAGCAGCCGCATACCGACGGTAAAGCGCCGCTTACAATAGCGGCGCTTTACCGCCGACAACGCCCCTGCCCCAGTGTGAAAGGACCCTAAGGCTGCTTTCACACTGATAGCGCCGGCCATTAGCGGTTTTAGCGGCGTTTTACCGCTGTTTACCACTTGCTTACAGGGCACTTAAACCCCCCTCCTATCCAGACCAATTTTCAGCTTTCAGTGCTGACGCACTTTGAATGACAATTGCGCGGTCATACAACACTGTACCCAAATGAAATTTTTATCATTTTTTCCCCACAAATAGAGCTTTCTTTTGGTGGTATTTGATCACCTCTGCAGTTTTTATTTTTTGTTAAAATTTTTTAAAAAGACCGAATTTAACCACTTCCCTACCCGGCCATAGTAATATGACTTCCACAGATGGGATCTCCCATCCTGAGTGGACGTCATATGACGACCTGGGATTCCCGGCCGTCTAGGGGGCGCGCGCACCCGCCACATTGTTTAGGACCCGATGCGTGTGCCCGGCGGCCGCAATGTCCGCCGGGCACCCGCGATTGCCCGTTAACCGAGCAGGACCGTGGATCTGTGTGTGTAAACACACAGATCCACGTCCTGTCAGTTGTGAGGAGACCGATCATGTGTTCCCAGTACAGAGGAACACTGATCGGTCTCCTCCCCTTGTATGTCCCCGCCCCCTACAGTTAGAAACACTCCCTTAGGAAACATATTTAACCCCTTGTGTCCCCCTAGTGGTTAACCCCTTCACTGCCTGTCACATTTACACAGTAATCAATGCAATTTTATAGCATTGATCGCTGTATAAATGTGAATGGTCCCAAAAATGTGTCAAAAGTGTCCGATGTGTCCGCCATAATGTCGCAGTCATGAAAAAAAATCACGATCGCCGCTATTACTAGTAAAAAAAAATAAATAAATAATTTTTTTTTAAAATGCCATAAATCTATCCCATATTTTGTAGACGCTATAACTTTTGCGCAAACCAATCAATATACGCTTATTGCGATTTTTTTTACCAAAAATATGTAGAAGAATATATATCAGCCGAAACTGAGGAAAAACTTTGTTTTTTTTAAAAAAAATTGGGATATTTATTATAGCAAAAAGTAAAAAATATTGTGTTTTTTTCAAAATTGTCGCTCTTTTGTTTATAGCGCTAAAAATAAAAACCGCAGAGGTGATCAAATACCACCAAAAGAAAGCTCTATTTGTGGAGAAAAAAGTACGTCTATTTTTTTGGGGTACAACGTCGCACGACCATGCAATTGTCGTTTAAAGTGCGACAGCGCTGAAAACTAAAAATTGGCCTGGGAAGGAAGGGGGTGAAAATGCCCTGTATTGAACCGGTTAAAAAAAAATAAAAATTTTTATATTTTGTTATAAGATTTTAAAAAAGGTAATTTTTCTCCTTCATTGATGTATGCTGATGAAGCGGCACTGATGGGCACTGATAGGTGGCAGTGAAGGGCACTGATGGGTGGCAGTGATGGGCACTGATGGGTGGCAATAATGGGCACTGATCTGGTTCACTGATAGGCAGAACTGCTAGGTGGCACTGATTGGCACCACTGATGGGCATTGATAGGTGGCACTTGTATGCATTGATATGTGGCACTTGTGGGCATTGATAGGTGGCACTGGTGGGCACTGTCAGGTGGCAATGGCAGGTGGCACTGGCAGGGGGTTTTTGTTTTGATCATGTGATCAGCTGTCATTGGCTGACAGCTGATCACATGGTAAGGGGCCGAGCCCCTTAATGACCATGCAATTTTTTGCGATGCGTCGCTTTAACTGACAATTGCGCGGTCGTGCGACGCTGTACTCAAACAAAATTGACGTCCTTTTTTTCCCCCCACAAATAGAGCTTTCTTTTGGTGGTATTTGATCACCTCTGCAGTTTTTATTTTTTGCGCTATAAACAAAAAAAGAGCGACAGTTTTGAAAATAAATACCAATATTTTTTACTTTCTTTTATAATATATATCCAAAAAAATATATAAAAAACATTTATTCATCAGTTTAGGCCAATATATATTCTGCTACATATTTTTGGTAAAAAAAATCCCAATAAGGGCCCTTTCACACTGGGGCGGTTTGCAGGCGCTATTGTGCTAATAATAGCACTGCAAACCGACCCGAAACAGCCGCTGCTGTCTCTCCAGTGTGAAAGCCCCGAGGGCTTTCAAACTGGAGCGGTGCGCTAGCAGCATCTTCGGAGCGGTGAAGGAGTGGAGTGTATACTGCTCCTTCACCGCTCCTGGCCATTGAAATCAATGGGACAGCACAGCTATACCGCTGGCAAAGGCGCTTTCCGGTGGTTTTTAACCCTTTCTCGGCCGCTAGCGGGGGTAAAAACCCCCTGCTAGCGGCCAAATACCGACGGTAAAGCGCCGCTTACAATAGCGGCGCTTTACCGCTGATGCCGCCCCAGTGTGAAAGGGCCCTAAGCGTATATTGATAGGTTTGTGCAAAAGTTATAGTGTTTACAAAATAGGGGAGAGATTTAGGGACTTTTTATTTTTGTTATTGTTTTTTTCTAGTAATGGCGGCAATCTGCGACACTTTTTGGTGACCAATACAGTGATCAGTGCTATAAAAATGCACTGATCACTGTATAAATGGCAATGGCAGGGAAGTGGTTAACATCGGGGGCGATCAAGGGGTTAAGTGTTCCCTAGGGAGGTGTTTCTAACTGGGGGGGAGGGGTGTACTGACTGTGAGAAGAGAGAGACCGCTGTTCCTGATCACTAGGAACAACTGATCTCTCTCTCCTACCCTGTCAGAACAGGGATCCGCCTTGTTTACAAAGGCAGATCCCCGTTCTGACTTCTCTTTCTCGATCGCTTGTAGCTGGTGGACATCAAGTACTTTGAGAACTTTTTGCTGTCTTTTAAATAAAAGTGGGCAGAAAAAGCCCTGTAAAGTACTTCTGCTGTGGAGCACATTCACTCAAATACTATATATATTATATATATATTTATATATATATATACACACTACTGTGCAAAAGTTTAAGGCAGGTGTTTTAGAAATGTTATAAAGTAGGGATGCGTTCAAAAATATATATTTTATTGTTTATTTTTAACAATTTGCAAACTTCAAAGTGAGCAAACAGAAGTAAAATCTAAATAAAATCAATATTTTGTGTGATTATCCTTTGGCTTCAAGCCAGCATCAAACACTTTCACAAGGAGGTTTTGTAGGATTAGAGTCAGGTGTATGATTAACCAATTATACCAAACAGGTGCTAATGATCATCAATTTCATATGTAGGTTGAAACACAGTAATTAAGTAAGACAAAGGCATAGTGAGCTAATATGCATAATATACTAGCTCATTATGAAATACTCACCTTAGATCGAAGCCCCCGTAGCGGTCCCAGTACACCGCTCTGGCTGGCGACATCGCTCCCGGAGTTACTTCCGGGTATCGGGGGCTCCGGCACTGTGCATGCGTGCGGGAGCCGCCGGTAACGACACACTAGCTGAAGCAACGGCATGAACCAGCCATTGCCTCAGTGCGCATGTGTTGATGACGTCGGCACATGCAGATACAGGGGATATCTTCTAAACCATACAGGCTTAGAAATGATCCGGGGTAGCTACAGGTAAGCCTTATTATAGGCTTACCTGTGGTAAAAAGTGGTCTGTAAAGGTCTACAACCAATTTACCTGATACAGAAACAGCTGTGTAAGAAGCTTAACATTGGGTGAGGAACAGCCAAACTCTGCTACTAAGGTGAGGTTGTGGAAGATAGTTTCAAGTCACCATGGCAGGATTGAGCACAGCAACAAGACACAAGGCGGTTTACTGCAGATACTGCATTGGCAAGGTCTCTCCCAAGCAAAGATTTCCAAATAGATCGGAGTTTCAAGATGTGCTGTTCAAGCCCTTTTGATGAAGCACAAAGAAACAGGCAACACTGAGGACCATAGACACAGTGTTCTGCCAAGGAAACATAATGTGGCAGATGAAAGACACATCATACTTCCCTTCCACAAAGAAAGATGTTCAGCAATGTCATCAGCACAAAACTATATTATGAGTTGGCCTCAATCATTATCAAAAATTTGTTTAAATTTAAACGGTACCATCATCCAAAACAGTGCATGTATATAGGAACAGAGGAAAGAGATGGGGACAGTTGCTTAGGTTGTCGACCATAGCCTCCTAAAAGCAGTGGACTATCTCAGCACCAACAACAAGGTTAGATTTATCATAAAATTCATTTATTACATACAAATATTAATCGCAACAGAAATTATAAACGCAATGGGAAGATCAATCTATTAATATGATACTTATAGACTTCCAGGCTTGATAATTGGTTAAAGAGTATGTTCACAGATTTATACAGTCCTCAACAGTTTCGCGATCATAGGACCGCTTCTTCAGGAGGATAAATCTATAAAGTAGATGGTATAGATAAACAGTCATAAGGAGTCTGAATACAATAAGTCAAACAGTATAAACAATAGTTATAACAACACAACAGAGAAAAATAAGGTGCATAACTGCTAACCAGTGACTCAATGACCAAACATTATCTTCAGTCGCCCAAAGGTTCCCCCCAAGATATTGTTTGGTCATTGAGTCACTGGTTAGCAGTTATGCACCTTATTTTTCTCTGTTGTGTTGTTATAACTATTGTTTACACTGTTTGACATATTATATTCAGACTCCTTATGACTGTTTATCTATCCAGCTGTATCCAGACCCATGCAGTTCCCTATTCAGCCAGAAGACTGCAGCATTTAAAGGGGATTTAATCCCCTCAAAAAAGCACATCAGTATGCAGCTCTGTGTGATGAAATTATGTTTTGCTTTTACTTACAATTACTGTTTTTACAGGTCCTGGTTTCTTGAAGCTCTGGTGATGTAACCAGGGCCTCACAGATGCATCCTGGAAAAACTACATCACCAGCCCCTCCCCTTTAGATGCTTTACGCCAGGGATATGCAATTAGCGGACCTCCAGCTGTTGCAGAACTACAAGTCTCATGAGGCATAGCAAGACTCTGACTGCCACAAGCAGGACACCCAGAGGCAGAGGCATGATGGGACTTGTAGTTTTGCAACAGCTGGAGGTCCGCTAATTGCATATCCCCGATTTACACTGTCACATGTTCCAGGAGGCAGGCCCAGAGTTTAAGACAGACTTCCAGGAATAAAGGGAGATGGACTCATCTGTCCTTAAAGCGGTTCTTCACCCTAGAACCAAAAATTAAAAGTCAGCAGCTACAAATACTGTAGCTGCTGACTTTTAATAATTGTTCACTTACCCGTCCAGGGATCCAGCGCAGTCCTCACCTGAGCCAGCTCTTTGGCCGACTTGGGGTCCAGGCAGCAGCATGTTCACTTTGGGAAATCGGCTTTGACTGCTTGTGGCTTCACAGACGGCTTCCCACTGTGCGGGGGGGCGAACTTCCGTTTGGATTGCCGCGGTGATCCAAGCGGAGGTGGTCAAAACCAGGTACCCGCTACTCCCCCCCAAAAAACAATAAAGTGCTAAAACCTAAAGTGGGGGGAGGGAGAGGCAGACAAGTGGAACTTTAAATTTTGGCCAGTGTGAGAAGAATGAAGAATGGGGAGGAAAAGAAAAAAAAGATATGCAAAGAATAAAGAGCTGCAATTATCTATAAATATCTGTTAGTAGATTGCGATTACTCACATTTTTAGGGACCATTCACATTAGGAACTGCATCTTAAGTGCACTGGAACGCTGTGCAGTTCCTGTACGCTTCACATGCAGTTTTGGGCAGTTCTGTGCAGTGCGATTTCAGCCCCATTCATTTTGAATGGGCTGAAATCTCACCAAACCAAAAGTAGTGCATGGAGTGTATACTTTTGTATCATGCGATCTGGTGCGGGCAAACTGAGTTTGAGACCTGCGTTTGGGGTGTCATTAACTTGAACCTACCCCTGCAGTAAATCACAAGAAAATTGTGGAATGCGGTTCTCCCCCACTGCATTCCACTGTGAAAGTCCCTAAAGTTGCTTTTGTTGTAATTTTAAAATAAGGGTGAAGTTCCTCTTTAAAGCGGAGTTGCGCCTGGGTAAAAAAAAAATAAAAGTCAGCAGTTACGAATACTTTAGCTGCTGACTTTTAATATAAGGACACTTACCTGTCCAGGAAGCCAGCAATGTTGGCACCTGAAGCTGACCCGTCCATCGGCTCCAGGTGCAGGCGCCGGCATCCTTACTTAGAGCCCTTTCACACTGGGGCGTCGGCGGTAAAACGCTGCTATTATTAGCGGCGTTTTACCGTCGGTATGCGGCCGCTAGCGGGGCGGTTTTACCCCCGCTAGCGGCCGAGAAAGGGTTAAATACCACCGCAAAGCGCCTCTGTAGAGGCGCTTTGCCGGCGGTATAGCCGCGCCGTCCCATTCATTTCAATGGGCAGGAGCGGTGTACACTCCGCTCCTTCACCGCTCCGAAGATGCTGCTAGCAGGACTTTTTTTACCGTCCTGCCAGCGCATCGCTCCAGTGTGAAAGCCCTCGGGGCTTTCACACTGGAATGAAAGCAGCGGCACTTTCGGGTCGGTTTGCAGGCGCTATTATTAGCGCAATAGCACCTGCAAACCGCCCCAGTGTGAAAGGGCTCTAAGGGAAACAGGAAGTGAAGCCTTGTGGCTTCACAGCCTGCTTCCTATTTCGCATGCGCGAGTCTTGCGGCGCTTTCTGAATGGTCCTGTCGTCTTCTGGGACACATACAGGTCCCAGAAGGCGATGGGGGAAAGGAGGAGGACAAAAAAAAAAGCGGAAGCCGTTGGGACAGAAGCCCCAAAGAAAATATAAGAAAAGAGTATAAAGAAAAAAATATATACAATTTCCAAAAGCAAGGTGGGGGGGGGGGGGTTGGGGTGCTTTTGGAAATTTTGGGTGCTTACATTTTGTAAGATGTTCATCCTTTGCCTGAAACTCTGCTTTATGTGTCTTATATAGAGTTGTTTGGGTTTTTTTAAACGGTGTGGGGGTTTCAGAGAGAGGGTTGGGGGCCTCCTAAAATCTTTTGGGCTTTAAATTATGCTTAATGAGACAGAACAGCAGGGTTGTTAGGTATAGCTCATATTTGGTAGTATAAACAAACCTGGACAAGTTTGCTCTCTGTTGGCTGCAGTTCAAAGATTATTTTGCTGTCTCTGGACCAGCACTCAGTAAGAAAGAGGAGAATGCCAAGGCCTAAAGACTGAACTTGACAGACCCTGTGTCATCTTTCAGCTGAAATTTCACTGTAACCGGATTCCCTGCCAGGTTAAAGATCTATGTTGATTCACTTCTGTCAATATCGAGTAATGTGATGAAAATGTTTAATACGTATCGTTAACGGCTCTAGGGAAATAAATTAAAATTTAGTCTAGCTTAATAAATATGCAAAATCTTTGCCAAGACTTATGACTGGCAGTTATACATTGTAGCCTACACTAAGATTGTTGTGAACAGTAGTGAAAAACTGCAGCTAGTATACTGTTTATTTGTAATATTAAAAATGATATTATTAACAATAGGTCAACTCAGTCCCATACATATCAAAATTGCTATTGCCATTTTCTAGTCCATACATAGTCTGTTTTCTCTGCATAAACTGTATTCTAGAGCTGCGACCTTTGGAAAGCTTACAGCGCCACTCAAAGCTAGACATATGAGTAACTGTCGCCGGTGTTTAGAACATAGGAGCTAGTGTCCAACATCACCAATCTAGAAGTTTCAGCATAGTGAGGGCACCAGTGGAGGCTGGTGCTCAATATTTTGGAGAGGTGGCAAACAAATCTACCCCCCTGGGAGACGGACAGCGGCGATCAGTTCCCCCTCCGCGGGAGTCAGGGCCCCCCTCTGCGGGAGACAGACAGGGGCGATCAGTGCCCCCCCCACAGGAGACAGACAGCGATGGCAATCAGTGGCCTTACCTTAGGAGGCTGAAAGCTGCTCCTCACTCCAGCTTGCCGAGGGAAGAGCCGGGCTGTTGCTTCTCCTCCAAGTCGAACAGGAAGTGAGTCCTAAGACTCCCTGGCCAATCGGTTCTCAGGACCCACTTTCTGATTGACTGAGAGGAGAAGCAGGAAGACAATAGCGAATATTAATTCGCTATTGTTACACAACTGAGTGGGCTCAGAGCACAGTGCTATGCGCCCCAAGCTCATCCTTTTTTGAAGCCAATTAGAGCCTCAGGCTCTAATCATGTGCTTAAAAACAAAAAAATTGAAATCCATGCGTCCGGCGCTCTGCATGTAGATTAAAAACAAAAATGTATTATATTTCAACTTACCAGTCCTTAATTTGGATGACTACATTTGTTTTTCCTTTTTAGTTTTTTTTACTTTACTCACTCTACTGTATCTATGGGAGGAGTTATGGTTGTCACACAGGCTGCTCTCCATTTGGAATTACAGAAGATAGTTTGTTAGTAAGATAAAGTCAGCAGGTATTTTTTCAGCTTGCTGAAAATGTTCTTAACCACTAGCCGACCAGCCGCCGCAGTTATACTGCGGAAGGTTGGTACGGCTGCGCAAATCGCTGTAGCTATACGTTGCTCCTTTAAGACATCATAGCAGGCGTTCGCCGCATGTCCTCGAAACTGATGTGCGTGCCAGGTGGGCGCGATGTCTTCCGGGCACCCGCAATCGTTCGTGACAGAACGCCGATTGGTCTCCTCCCCCATTCGCCCCATAGTGTTAACCCCTTCCCTGCCAGTGACTTTTATACAGTAATCAGTAGCTATTTTTGGCTCTGATAGCTGTAAAAATGTCAATGGTCCCAAAATAGTGTTAAAAGTGTCCAATCTGTCCACCGAAATGAAGCAGTCCTGATAAAAATCGCAGATCGCCGCCTAGTGAAAAAACAAATAATAAAAATGCCATAAATATATCATCTATTTTGTAGACGCTATAACTTATGCGCAAACCAATCAATATACGCTTATTGTGATTTTTTTTAATCAAAAATATATAGAAGAATATATATATCGGCCGGAAAAAAATGGACATAAATTTTGTTTGGGTACAACGTTGCATGACTGCGCAATTGTCACTTAAAGCGACGCAGTGCCGTTTCACAAAAAATGGCCTGCTCAGGAAGGGGGCAAACCCTTCCGGGGCTGAAGTGGTTAAAGTGGAGTTCCACCCAAAAGTGGAACTTCCGCTTTAAGGACTCCTGACACCCTGACATGCTAAATTTGGTATGTCATTTTTTTTGTGGGGTGGGTACCTAGTTTTGACAGGTACTCAGCTCTAACTTCCGCTCGTGCCACCTAGGTGACTCCTCCTTCCCCCCTCCCTCCCTGCAATCTTCTGGGACATGTCACAGGTCCCAGAAGATTGCTTGGCCATTCAGGACGCGCAGCGTGACTCGCGCAGCGAGGAGAGGGATAGAAGCGAGGCTTCGGACGGCTGCATTGCTGGACCGTCGGACCGTGACACTTTTTGTAGCTGCTGACTTTTAATAAAAGAAAAACAAGTAGAACTCTGCTTTAAGGTGGCCATACACAGTTAAATTTTCATTGGAATGTTTGTAGAAAAACTGTTCCTTAGAGCATTCTTTCTTACCATCACTGTGTCATCTAATCTAATTTGAAAGCCCATAAAATTTTGTCCAGACCTGCTATTGGAATAAAATCCCAGACATACTCAACAGTTTTAATTAATATTATTTCTAATTATCCCCAAACGAAAAACACATTCAAATTTAATTTGTTCAAAAAAATTTTTCATCCTGCTACTTCAAAATTTCTTATCACTATGGTGATTTGACTCCACTAACCTTTAAAAGATCGAAAAAGCATCCCGAAAATTACAATTTACTAGCAAAAAGCTACCGGTTAGCTTTGACCTGAAAAATGAAAACTAAAGCAGCCACTCCTTCTATGGTTGGGATGGTTTTATTTTATTTTTATTCTTGGGTTTAGATATCCCTTAGGTGCTGATTAAATACTCGCATGACTTTTATTAAGAAAGGCATCCATATACTGGTGAGTAAAGCCAGCCATCGACAGTTCGAATGTAAGCTGATTCAGCAGAAAGGGGCCGAGAGTCAAACCATGTATGGGCAGGCTGAAAGCATCCAGGTTGATCGATCGAACAGCTTAGGGACAACAAGCCTGCCGGATTTTACATGCGATTATTGTTAGTGGCTATTATAGCTGCGAGCAATGATCACTGTGTTCTCCCGGTGGGGACTGCTTCCCCCACCCCAAGCAAACCAAGCAAGCCCATGGACTTCTATGCAGAGCGCTGAGAATCCTGGGAGTTGTAGTGTGAGACAGCAGCCATATAATTGCTACACTTTAATGGTTACACTACATTTCTGAATATACACTGCGAAGTAGGAAGAGTGGAGAAAGGATTTTTCTTAAACTGCCTGGGAAGGTATTTCCTCTTGGCACCCAGGGAGTTAGAGAGAGCATTTCTGTCTGAATATTTGCCTGCCAGCTGCAGACCATACCAGCAGAGATCTGAGCCTGGGACTAAGAGTGGAGCATTCACTCATTATCTTCTTCCCACCACTGATCACTGGAGGCTTTTGGGACGAGGTCACTGCAGCAGCGCGGGTACTATTGAGAGGACTATTCGTCCATTGATGATACTGCTAGCAGGGACTGAGTCACTCAGAGCAGGACACTTATACCATACTACACCCATACTGCACACTATACTGCACTTTTACCTAACCTGGACTGCACCTATACTAACCCTATTCCGCATTAAGCCGAACATTTACTGTATCTGAATTACATCTACCTTGCACTTCTGCAGAGACTATATGTACCTGTTTTGCACCTATACTACATGCAGGTTAACTAGGACTGTTGGTAAGTGCGCCAGAGCTTTTAACGGGCCCCAACGATAGCCGGCTAAATAACATCTCAAAGGACTGCCCCTCCCGTGATAATTATTTTGCAAGCCCCTTTTGTTTCCCTGTCCCATCCGCTAGAATCCTACTTTACTTTTATATAGTGCATACCCACTCGGTCTAGGACTAGAATCGCTGCCATAGATGTGCTCTCGCAGTATAGCACCTGGTAGATTAATCTTTACTACTGCTCACTGCTGCATTTGAGGGGGCCTTGCTACTGTTTTTGTTAATATGATTATTACCATTAATGATCTATTTTAGGCTTGTTTAGTTACCAACCATATTAGGTGGCAATATATTAAAGTGGATCTTCCCCTCTCGACCCCTACTTCACACAAATAGGGCCGTGTTTCTTTTTTTTACCTTTTTAAAATGCTTTAACAAAAGCATGGCCCTGCCCCCCCTTGCACTTCATTCACCTAGGCGAATGACGTGCACAGTGCTCGCTGGACCTCCTAAGGATATGCATGTTTCAGGAGGCCCTTAATCATTTATTCAGTAAGTAGGAGCGGGCAGGCCAATGGGCACATCATCGCGAGGCCCAGGCCAGCTGAACCTGGAAGAGCCGGTGGGCCTCTCAATGATGCCACAAGTAAGATTGCAGCACAGGGCTGAGCTGTGTCTGTTGACAGAAGGATGTCAGTGGGACAACGCTGGATCTGGTGGCTGGATAAATATCCGTACTGTGCCTACAATACCACCCCATAAGCAGGAGTATAGTAAAAAAAATGGGGGGAGGGGTAGGCTGAAGCTCCTCTATAAGTTTGCCTTTACTACTTGGTTTGGTGCGTGTTTTCTTTGATATAAAACTACTACTGGGTGCTACGTATTACCTTCAGTGATTTCCTGTGATACTGTATGTTTATACACTCAACCTGGTGTGCTAGAGGGGCTGAATTTTTTTGGAAAAGGTCAAGGCAAAGAACAGAGCACCCATATTAATCAGCGGCTCCTACGGGAGTAGCGTTAAAGAATTTTTTCTGCATTTAAAATGAAGTGCAGCAGATTGCTATTTAGTAATTGACTTTAGTGTGTTTAGTATTTTATAGTATTTTTAGTAGATTATATCATCTGTTTTTATTATTTTTAACACATTTTACAGAAGAATACGAATGCACATATCATATCACAGTTTTTGCATAAAGAATGTATAAGTCTTTACGAAGATATAAGGTGATATACTGTACTATAGAATCACACATGATCACACTTTTTATATATACTGTGTTTTAATAAGATGTGTACTACATGCTAATTGTTGTTTTTATTTTTAGGCAAAATACTGGAGGCATAGGAAGCAAAAAAGTTTCTTTATTCAGGAATGAGAGGATAGAAGCCAATCAGCATCCAGATGAAAATGGGGATATAGGAGATCACATATGTATGCCTTTTCAACTCATGACATTGGACAAAATGGATACATGCCATAACACACAAGTCGTGAACTGTCTTTGGGAAGAAGAAGAAGAATGTAAAGGATTTGAGGAAGACAATGACAGTACAGAGGTAAATCAATTTTTTTCATACTGTATATATTCATAATTGTTTTTGTTGATATCTTAAAAGAGATCTATGGTCACAGCATACATGTACATTTTTTAACATCAGCAATGTAATAGTATTACAAACAATAGTTATATTTGACAATCCAATATAGGTTTACTTAAAAAATCTCCTTTCATGTTATGAGTGATGCCTTTCTACTGGCTATCTCTTTCCACAACTTCCTGGATTCCCTGCATGCTTCACAGCTTCTCCTCTACAGTTTATAAGGACTACATATCCCATGGTACCTTGCCAGTAATTGCTGTGGTGACTCCGCCTCCTGAACTTCTCTTCTGTAGTTCAGAAGGCAGGCTCTGTGAAATGTGTGACACAGCAGTGCCTACTCACAGGGCATAGTGAACATGTTTCACAGAATTCAATGCTGTAAATTAAGTAAATATGTGAGGATCTTCAGAAAGTAAGTGTACGAACTTCAAGGTCATTCAGATTATTAGGAGTAAACTACAAATAATGAAAATACAACATGGAAATTAATATATGATTTTACATTTTGACCACTATTTGAGTAACATTATGAGTCAGTGGCTTGCAATCAGAACTGTAATCAGAACTGTAATCAGAACTTGCTTAAATATTTAATGAGATTCCCTATTTTTAAAAAAATGCCCAGTCTGCCAAATGCATTGGATCTGGGCCACAGCAGTATTCCGTTTTCTTGCAAGATCTAAAGCAGAAGGTGGTGTGAATGCTATGTTGGGTTCCAGCTTGTGAAATCTAGCGCTTTTTTTGTATGGGAGTCTTACAATTGTATTAAACCCAAAACCAAAAATGTAATATATTGCAGTTTACCAATCCTTAGATGTAGTGACTGCAATAGTTTTCTTACTTTTAGGCATTTGTCCCTCCGTTTTAACCTGGTGGTCTGGCCAGTAACACACCATCTATATTAGAGTGCCTCCACTCTGGATGAAGGAACACAGGGACAACCTTTTGGACAGCAGCATTATCAGTCTTAGGGGAGGAATGGAGTTAGATGGACTAGCAGATTTCGATACACTAACAAATTGAAGCTAAACTCCAGCTCAAATTGCAGTTAGAGCCCTTTCACACTGGGGCGGGGGGCGGCGTTGGCGGTAAAACGCCGCAATTATTAGCGGCGTTTTACCGTCGGTATGAGGCCGCTAGCGGGGCGGTTTTACCCCCCGCTAGTGGCCGAGAAAGGGTTAAATACCACCGCAAAGCGCCTCTGCAGAGGCGCTTTGCAGGCGGTGTAGCCGGGCCGTCCCATTGATTTCAATGGGCAGGAGTGGTAAAGGAGTGGTATACACTCCGCTCCTTCCCCGCTCCGAAGATGCTGCTGGCAGGACTTTTTTTACCGTCCTGCCAGCGCATCGCTCCAGTGTGAAAGCCCTCGTGGCTTTCACACTGGAATGAAAGTAGCGGCACTTTCGGGTCGGTTTGCAGGCGCTATTATTAGCGCAATAGTGCCTGCAAACCACCCCAGTGTAAAAGGGCTCTTACACAAGCAGTCACTGCAACAGTTGTTTCTTCTTTTGTGATGTGAGACAGCTCAGGAATGACAGCCAGCTGGTTTGATAAAAGCAACCAGTTTGTTTATTTGAAAAAACAGATAACTTGTTTAAGCTGAAAAAAGCTAATTTGTTTAACAGTCCAAAGTCTTGGTACAACGAGGGGGTCAGCAACCAGCATCTCAGTTTGTCCAAGAGCTCACGCTTTACTCAAAGCTTGTGAGCCTCTCTCTCCTCTCTGCTTCCCTGACACAGGTGCTGATTTCCCTCTGCTGCCTTTCAAGCCTCTTCGGCCTGGGGCTTAGCCCCTTCAGGACCAAAGTCCTGGTAATCAGGATTTGGAGGTTCTTCCCACCTGAACCTCCAAAATGTCGGATCCCTAATAAGAATTGATCAATTAAGATAGTACTGACAATCAGTCCTCTCTTTCAACCAGATCACACTGGAACCCTTCACCATGCATGGGTGAGAACCCCTGAGTACTCAGCCAAGTCTTAAAACTGTCCCTATTAAAGGGACCACATCTTAAATACTGTTGCAATACTGTATATCTGCCATCCAGGACACACTCCCAGTACAGGTCTTACAGTACATGAATAAATAAAAGCTGATCATTTTAAGCACCCCTGTCAGTGGTAAATAGTTTTTATGAACACCTAACTGATACATTTGCAGGAAAGCTTGTTCTGTTGAAAAATAACAGACTTACTGGCCGGATCACAAGGTGAAAATAAAGAAGAAAGAAAGCTTTAAAATGAAAACAAACACAGCCATCACATCTAAGAATTGGTAAGCTGCAATGTATTAAATGTTTTCTTTTGGGTTTAATACTGCTTTAATGTAAACATTTCAACACTAATATACTGTACATAAGTATCTTGTTTCAGTGTATATGGCAGTAAGAATTATGGTGCATATACCCCAAAAAAAAGCTAAAACAAACAAACAATAACTATAAATCTCTACTTTACACCTATCTGTAACCTTTTTAATCATTACCCCCATTATTCCATGTTTAATACAAAGCACTCACAGAAAGTACTATAATCGATCCATGGCCAGTGGATTGAGCATAGAAAGGTTGTACGTAGAAAGAGTGACATTGATTCAGGTGTACTGTGATTTTTAACAACCGATATACTGCAGATGTTGCAAGTAAGGACAAGGCTAGTTTGTGGAAGCATCCAATTTATTCTCCTCGTATATGAAAGGGTAACAAACTGGGCCCCCTTTAGCTCTAATGACTCTGAAGTAGCTGCAATTCCTGCATCCTCAACGATGTGGATTAAGCAATTTGGAAAATGAGAAAAGTATATTTTAATGTTATCAAAAGTCAATTTTATAAATGGATGTCTTTTAGCTTTTTGCTCCTAGCGGGTGTTAAAAGCCCTTTGCATTGTGTGGGCATAAGGGCCCATTCATAACATTTGCATTGGGCTAAGCTGTGTAGTCTTGCTTGGTGCAGTATCAACACAAAGTGAAGGCAGTTTGCCTTGTTTGCCATGAAGTCATGTATTGCAGTGGGGTGGACTGGAAAAAGTACTGCATGCAGTACTTGACTGGTGTATGGCCGATGTGCCGTCTGCCCCACCTGCTACCCCCAACCCACAACCTTTACCCCCTTAGAATACCTAAAGAAACAAACACGCCACACCTTCTGGATTAAATGGCCGTATGACCCCTTTATTAACAACCATAACAAAATTACTATAAAAATAAATTAAATTTTATATATATATATATATATATATATATATATATATATACCATATTTATCGGCGTATAACACGCACCGACGTATAACACGCACCCCAATTTAGGAGGGAATTTTAAGGAAAAAAAAACTTTTAGGAGGGAAGTTGAAGGGAAAAAAAAACTTACATTTAAATGCCCATCATTGCAACCTTCTCAGTGCAGCCTTGCCCCAGTGCAGCCATGTCAGTGCAGCCTTCCCCAGTGCAGCCTTGTCAGTGCAGCCTTATCAGTGCAGCCATGTCAGTGCAGCCTTCCCCAGTGCAGCCTTGTCAGTGCAGCCTTCCCCAGTGCAGCCTTGTCAGTGCAGCCATGTCAGTGCAGCCTTCTCAGTGCAGCCTTGCCCCAGTGCAGCCTTCCCCAGTGCAGCCTTCCCCAGTGCAGCCTTGCCCCAGTGCAGCCTTCCCCAGTGCAGCCTTCGATCAGCTGTCCCTGCTTGCTGGGCTTCAAAATCGCGGACCGCGATTTGAAAATGGCGCCGCCAGCGCCGAAATACACAGAGCCGGTCCTCGGCTCTTTCCGGCGGCTCTCGTTTACTTTCGGTTTCACTCGTAGCCCCGAGCGGAGCTATCCGAACCTACTCGGATAGCTCCGCTCAGGGCTACGAGTGAAACCGAAAGTAAACGAGAGCCGCCGGAAAGAGCCGAGGACCGGCTCTGTGTATTTCGGCGCCGGCAGCGCCATTTTCAAATCGCGGTCGGCGATTTTGTTATTTTGACAGGTCGGGATCGCAGGGGATCGGCGTATAACACGCACCTGCGACTTTCCCCTGATTTTAAGGGGAAAAAAGTGCGTGTTATACGCCGATAAATACGGTATATATATATATATATATATATATATATATATATATATATATATACGGTATATATATATATATCATATTGAGCACAGCTTTTTTAAACTGACTGCTATGTCTGGGGTTCATGAAGGAAGGTTTTCTATCGCCGAGGTGGTGGCTGTACCACCATCACCTCGGCATCCTGGCCCCTAGCTGCTATCCCACCAGCTCAGGGACAAACTGTTGCCACCTTCTTGCCCAATGCAGCCCAATGACCGACAGCCCATTATTTCCAGATAGGGAAGGTACCCATACCGAGATAGGCCCAACCTGTTCCACACCATGTACTGTATACTTTCCACCATTCCAACCTTCACGATACAGAAACCCCTGCATCCATCAACCTATAAACATAAAACATAACATTAAACAAACCACACAGCTTAAATACAGGGAGGGAGGGAGGTAGGGAAATAAAAAATCTCTGTGACAATGTCTCTTCTCCTGCTGACCCCTAACTGAAACAAACCCCCGCCCCCTGGGAATGATCAGTACCCAGGCCGCACCTACTAGCCCTGCCATTGCCCAGTGCAAAAATCACCCCCACCCCTTGACCTGCACATTTTGCAGGAACTAACCTGTGCAACTTACCCAGCAACCCCCCAGTCATGTGGGCCCTGCACCCAGGTTCCCTTTTGTTCCGGGCCTGTTCTTATTTTAGTGTGGTGTGCTGCATGTCAAACTACCACACCGCAAAGCCACTGCGGTGAATACAACTAAAGTTTTTTTTTCAAATCATTTATTTATTTCAAGAGACCAGAAAACATGAAACACAACATCATCAAGTACATGGGAAATGAGGAATGACAACCTATCAAATGACAGCGTATCAAGTTTGACTAGTTAACTTATTCTGTCAGAAATAGTGTTTCAAGGTACAGGTACATATAGCGTGGGAGACTTATGAACCATTTCTACAAATATATTTACCCTTTTATAGGGTCTAGGCTTGAGCCACTATTTCTATGTCTATTAAGTGTCTATTCCCTCGTTTTTTTTCTGTTACAATGTGTGACTCCGTGCTTCCCGTCTCAGTTTTTCAAACCTAATTGACCAGCGATAGGGTGTATCTCTTTTGGAAAGTTGCAGAAGAATAGGGAGGGGAGACAAAGCAAAGCGGGAGCCAGAGATTGGCAGGGAGGTGGGGAACACCCTACAATATAGGGGAGATGAAGGAAGGGGGGAGAGGAATGGGGAAGTGGGGGGAGGCTAGGGTAGGGTTGCCACCTCATCCCTTTTAACCCGAACACATATGAATTACACAGGTTCTGAGGCTAATTTAATGCAGAGAAGGCACCAAGTGAGTTTAATTACCACCTTAATCAGCCACAGAACCTGTGTAATCATTATGTGTTCGGGTTTAAAGGGATGAGGTGGCAACCCTGGGCTAGGGCCGGGGAGTGGGGAGGGCAGAATGGCACGAAAGGGGGGGGGGTGGCGAATGTGCATCTCTCGGGTCTCCACACCATCAGGGAGGGTTGGTAAGACTCCGCCGTAGTCCATTGTGTGACCCTAAGAAACTAGATTAGGCTGCCGTGTCGCTTTCAAGAAGGTCTCTTCCCTCGTCTGAAAGAATTTTACATATTCCAGAGTGTCCATGTCTTGGTATAGCGTTCATTTTGGGGGTGTGCTGTGAGGCTGAAATCCTCCAGTTTTTTGTTTTCCTCTACTTTTTTGAGCCACAGGCCTATGGATAGAGCTTGTGTGGATTTCCAGCATAAGGGAATGCACGCCTTGGCTGCATTGAAGAGATGGCGGAGGATGGATTTTTTATAGGCTTTGGTTGGGATACTAGAAGCATGGAGCAAGAGGAAGGCCAGGTCATTTGTGATATGACGCTCCGTGAATTTTTGTGCTACTTGCTGGATTGTCTTCCAGAACTGTTCTAATTTTGGACAGGACCAGAATACATGGAGGATTGTTCCCCTGTCTTCTTGGCATACAACTAAAGTTTTAACTTTAAAAAAAAAGAAAGAAATCAGTGCACACCAGTGGTCATGCAATCATCACAGCTGCTTGTGTGAACAAGTCCTAAAAGTAAACCTGTCAGGGGCTGCCATTGTTAATCGTCTTCTGAAAATGCCAGTTGCCCTGCTCTTATGTTGGCAACTGCTTTTAATATTTTCTGCCCTGAAGTCCCTGCCCTGAAATAAGTCCCTGCCCTCAAATAAGAATGCCAATAAGAACAGTTAAAGAAATGTCTGAAGTCTGAATCTGCATGCCTATTCTGGACCAGTAACTCTTATGTCTTATTTACTAGTCAGATCCATTAAGGTGCATTAAAATAACATTTTAACATGCATTGCATTAAGGAAGCCCAATAATTTGAATGGGCTGATTAATGCACAAAAAGGATCCTAAAATTGTACATACAGCATTTTTTTGTTTTACATTGTAATTCAGCACATGGTAATTGCATTTTGTAGGCTCAATATTGCAATGAGGTTAAACATGAATGGCACTGTAGCACATTGCTGCACACATGACAGGGTCTTTTTTAACAAATGAAAATGAGTATGACCTTCTCTGTTACGCTAATTTTTGTAGGAAGAACAAGTAGTAGCTTTTTTTGAATACCAGTTTTGCATCAGGGGCGGCCCGTCCATTAAGGCCGCCCCCCCCCCCCCGTGCATCACCACCTCCCCTATCCGTGCGTCTGGCCCCTTTCAGGGCACCGGCGCATGGATTCCAATGCTGAGGAGCTGTTTTTCTGAAGCACTGATTAGAGCCAGAGGCTCTAAAAAAAAAAAAAAAAGGGGGGGGGGGTAGGGGTCCAGCCGTCTAACCCACTATCCAGGCAAAGGAGTTCTCGGGATGTGTCCTCCCTTCATGGGGGACTTAGAGCTAGTCCTGCATACTCCTCAGAGTATACAAATGTATGCCAGTAGAACCATTTTTTAGTATATTACTCGTGAAAGCCTTTCTCAGTAGCTACCAGGTCTTCCATCGCAATTATATCGGCAAACATTCTCAACCAGGTGGCAATCGACGGAGGCTGCATCTGCTTCCAGTACAGTGGGATGCAACCCTTGGCAGCCGTAATCAGGAGGGGCAGAATAGACTTTATGTATGCTTTACTGGGGATGTTGTGGTGACAATAGGGTTGCAAGAGCCGGCAGGACCAAAAAATGTGTAGGAGGGAGCCAGTCTCCAGCATAAATCTGAGCATTGGGGAAACATTTTATGAATCTTTATCTGGGTGTGGTACCACCGGGTTAGTATCCTTAAAACCCACCTCTTGGTGTTTCACGCAGATCGAAGTCTTGTAGGAAAATAGGTAGAGTCTGTCTACCTGCTTCTCAGTCAGTTCTAACCCCAACTCCCTCTCCCACCCTGCAATATATGGAGGCCTATAGTCTGCTGGCAGTGATGTCAACAGTTGGTAGGTTAGAGAGACCGCATGGGGGAGTGTAGCTTGATCCAGGCAGAGCTGTTCGAAGGTGGTAAGAGACCTCTGAAACAATGACGGGGGAGGAAAAGATCCAAGAAAGTGTGATAGCTGGATCTTTTGCCAGAAGGACAACAGTGACAGGCCTGGGTCGGCCATAATTTGTTGTCTCGTCATCCAACGTCCGCCTGTGACGAAATTTCAAGCCTGTGACCGCTCTGTTATTTTCAAATCTAGAAATCTGGCGTCTTGGAGTCCAGGGGTAAAAGCTGGATTCCCCACTATGGGCAAGAGCAGTGATGGCAGAGGGGCCATCGAGAAGTCCTGGAAAGCCTTCCGTCTGATCCTCTTAGTCTCCCCTATCATGGGGTGGTCCATTGTCTGCTTGGATAGGTCCATTTGGCACCATGATAGGGACTCGAGTGGCAGTCCCGATAGGATACGCTCTACCTTGACCCACTGTTTAGGTTCACCGTGGCGACACCAGTCTAGGACCCTGGTCAGATGACATGCCATATGGTAAAGGTTAGCATCTGGGAGGGCCATGCCCCCCCTGAGTTTGGGTAGTCTCAAGGTAGATTGTGCTTACCGCTCGGTTCACCGCCCTAAGGAATGAGCGCGGAACTTTGATGGGTAGTGCCTGAAACTGATACAATAGGCGAGGCATCACATTCATTTTCAGAATGTTGCAGCTTCCGAACCATGAGAACATGCCGTTCTGCCAGGACTGCAAGTCTTTTTTGATCTTCGTCAATAGAGGGGGGACGTTCAGTGAGAAAGCATCTTCTAGCTTTCTGGGGAGGCGAATACCCAGATATTTAATGTGTTCCGAGGCCCATTTGAAAGGAAAGTCAACTTGTAGCAGCGCTAGCGTGGAGGCCGGCAAGGAGACGTTCAGTGCCTCTGACTTTTGGTAGTTAACTCGGAACCCTGACAGCGTTTCATAGGCGTTCAATTCCACAAGCAGATTTGGGATAGAGCTCAAAGGGTTTGATAGGAAGAAACAGTAAGCGGGTGTTGACACAGGTCACCCGATTGGCTGAAAGGACAGGCGATCCTAATGTATGCCTAGGAGGAGGACCCCTTTAAGGCACCCTATTCTAAAATGTAAATAAATAAACTAATATATTTACATAAGTCAGCAACATTTACACATGTAGGACATTCAAAATTAGAGGTGATTTTTTTCCTACAAAAATAAAATTTAGACATTTTGCCAAGGCACCCCTGAAGAATCTACATTGGAGTATAGAGAAAATTCCAATTGATATCGTTTTGCTTAGAAGTTCATGTGCATGTGTTTCTTCATATATTTCACTAGGTGGAGCCAGAACCTAATCTGTAGTTGAGTGAATTGTATATACTTATTATATACTATGCATTTGTGTTCAATATAAGATGTTATTTTTATGTATATTTAAATGTTTAATATATAATAAATACATACAATTTTAAATAGTTACTTAAAATATTTAAATTGTTTTTGAAACACTGTTGTAACATTCACAGTCAAATTATATACAAAATATATTAGGAATTTATATTTTTCAGCTAATGGCTAAATTACACATAAGGTAAAATGATCAGTGTGCACCTGTCAATTTTTCAATTGCTAAAACATTAGGATCATTGTAGATTTTTTTTCTTTAGTTTTGTCATTCCTAGAAATATGTTCCAGTGCCTCATTAAGTATAATACCTATTTTTGTACTTAGTAAATATAACAATGGTGATTGTATACGATTTAAGCAAAGTTAAAATCTAGCATAGTTTTGCACACCCACATTAGTTTGGTTTAGTTTACATTGATTAATTTGAGCTTCTACGTCAATATTGTATAAGTATGTTTTTATATTTATGTATAAGCCTAACCCCCCCCCAAAATTGATGTTTTACTTACGGGTGGATAATAGTAGGCTGAATAGAACAACTGCACTCTCTTATATCTCGAGAACACAAGTGGTTAAATCTTCCCGTTGTGATTCCAAAGTCTGCTCTCTTTATTCTGATACTCTATTCCTGCTGCATTCTCTATAAGATATAATCAAATAAAAACACTCAGGCTGGGTTCACACTTATGCAAATTGGATGCGAGTTTCCCCGCATCCAATTCGCATAACAGGAGAATGTGACTGGCTCTCTATGAAGCCGGTTCATGTGTCTCCGGGGCAGCTGCAGAGCACACTGCACAGAATTGCTGTGCGTCTTTGCATCCGTTTTAGGGCCAAATTCAGACAAAGATTCTGCTCTGATTTGTAACGGGAACAGGGACGGACAGTGTTGCTGTGCGATCCGTGGCCGGTTTAGGTGTGAACCGAGCCTAAAGGAAGTGGGAAGTAATATCAACTACAGGACATGGTAAATCACGTCAATTAAGAAAATAGGGTAAATCAGCCCATTAACGTCTACTGAGTTTTCCAGGGACTGACCCCTTTATTGTATGGGGGCTTTAAAAATCAATTTTTGATATTCTTTGAGAACGGGTGGGTGGTACAATGTGTCTTTGTAATAAGGATTAACAATGTGTATTTTTTTAATATTCATCTTTTTTTTTTATTTTCATTTTTATATGGCTCTTTGTGAGCTAAGAGGTCCATTTTCTCAAAAATCAATATTACAGGTTCAGATGGAATAAAAACCATCTGGGGTTTCATATCTCTTGCAGTACTCCAAAAGTGACATTTCTGTGCTATATACTGTAAATTCTTTCTGTTACCGGGAGCCTAACAACAGGCAAGACAGAAGCTACAGAGATGTGAGACCCCAGACATATAGTCAAAGAAAATAACATACAGCAGTAGTATCACTTTTCTGTATGAGGAGCTCGGATGATGAGGGGAGCATCTTGCATAAGTAGGTCAGGTGGAAGCCAGGTCAGTGACAAAGGTCAGGCAAAAGCTCAGAATCAGCAATCACCAGAATACCGACTGAAAGACCATTCAGCAATGAGCCTATGCAAAACCCAGGTTTAACCTCTTCCTGCCCACACTATAGCCAAAATATGGCTACAGCGCAGGCTTCCTGTTCTGGGAGGGCGTCCATGGATGACCCCCCAGAACCCCGCCTCCCACATGCCCCCTGGGGCTCGCATCTGGCGTGCTCTGGGACTGCTCTGTTTCTTCAGGTCACAGATTATGGTGGCCCTTTACCATGTGATCAGCTGTGTCCAATCCCAGCTGATCACATATAAACAGACTTGCCAGTTATCAGCAATCCTTTCCTCGCACGCTGTGTCTGTGTGAGGAAAGGAGAGCTGTTAACTGGCAAGCCTGTCAGCACATTGTTTACACTGATAATCAGTGCAGCCTCATCAGTGCCGTTTCATCAGTGCCCATCAGTGCAGCCTACCAGTGAGCATCATTTAGGGAAAAAAATGATTTATTTATAAATTACAGCATTTTTCAAAATGTTTTTGTTTGTTTAGCAAAAAAAAAAAATAAAACCCAGTGGTGATTAACCACTTCAATACCAGGCACTTAGACACCTTCCCGCCCAGGCCAATTTTCAGCTTTCAGCGCTGTCGCAATTTGAATGATTATTGCGCAGTCATGCTACACTGTACCCAAACAAATTTTTTATCATTTTGTTCCCACAAATAAAGCTTTCTTTTGGTGGTATTTGATCACCTCTGCGGTTTTTATTATTTGCGCAACAAATAAAAAAAGACCGAAAATTTTGAAAAAAAACCAAATTTTTCTTTGTTTCTGTTAAAACTTTTTGTAAATAAGTACGTTTTCTTCTTCAATGACGGGCACTGATATGGCTGCACTGACGGGCACTGATACGGCGGCACTGATGGGCACCGATGAGGTTGCACCAATGAGGTGGCACTGATGAGGTGGCACTGACGGGCACTGATGATGGGCACTGATAGGCGGCACTGATGGGCACTGATAGGTGGCACTGATGGGCACTGATAGGTGGCACTGGTATGCGGCACTGATGGGCACTAATAGGTGGCACGGATGGGCACTTATAGGCGGCACTGATGGGCACTCATAGGTGGCATTGATGGGCACTCGTAGGTGGCATTGATGATTACTTATGGGTGGCACTGATAGTTGGCACAGATGGGCACGGATGGGCACTGATAGATGGGCACGGATGGGCACTGACAGATGGCACGAATGGACACTGATGGGTGGCACTGATGACACTGCTTGTTTGCAGTGATGCCCCTAAGGGTGGCATTGCTGGGCATCACTGCAACATAATGGTGCCAATCAGTGCTCATTTGTGGGCACTGATTGGCACAGATTTGGCACACTGGGCACATGTGGATGGCCATGGGGTACATACCTGGCCATCCACATGTTGCCCCTTCCCTGGTGGTCCTAGTGGCGATCCCTGGTGGTCCAGTGTGGTGATCTGCGGGGGGGCTGCGCTGATAAACAATCAGCGCAGACCCCCCCTGCCAGGAGAGCCTCCGATCGGCTCTCCTCTACTCGCGTCTGTCAGACGCGAGTGAGGAAGAGCCGATCAACGGCTCTTCCTATTGACAGCGTGATCAGCCGTGATTGGACACGGCTGATCACGTGGTAAAGAGCCTCCGCCGGAGGCTCTTTACCACATGATCAGCTCCTCTCAGCTCCTCTCACCACGTGATCAGCTCCTCTCAGCTCCTCTCCTCACGTTCTCAGCTCCTCTCGCAGTCCCACCCAGTCCCACCCTATGATGGACACAGGTCCAATGGCGGGACTGAGCGTGACTGTGAGCAGAGCCGAGCGCCGACATACATAGCTGAGTGTACTCGGCTAGCTCCGCTCACAGTCACGCCCAGTCCCTGTGTTATGTCCAACATAGGGTGGGACTAGGCGTGACTGTGAGCGGAACTAGCCAGGTATAGCTGAGTACACTCGGCTGGGGCCCGCGGGGCCCCCTATTGGACAGGGCCCATGGGCTTGAGCCCAGTCAAGCCCAATGATAAGTCTGGCCCTGGTTAGCACAATGGGGTTAATTTACTAACATTTACTGCATGCGATACCATGGTCACATGCCTCATTTGCATAAATTATTGCATGCGGTAAATAAAGACCAATTCATAAAAAAAAAAAAAAAAAACGATTATGCGGTAAATATAGTTTTAAAGCTCTTAAGTCCAATTCTCAAATGGACCAGAGAGTAAAAAACCATACGATACCATACCCCCACACAGTTTTTTTGACAAATAGCTGGTTGCTAAGGAGTGGGCCAGGAAACCGGCCCTTTCATCGGATGACTCATCAGCTGTCAAAAATGCAGAGAATTAAAAATCATGAAAAAAAAACAGAGTGCCCCTCCCATTCCATACCAGGCCAACATTTTTAAAAAATATTACGCCCCCAAAATCTACATCAGACCCTTATATGAGCATACAGCCCGGCGTGATTGACAGTGGATTTACATTGGAGAACACTTTTTATTTTTTTGATAAAGGAATTGTCAAAAACTGTCTCTGTGTTTTTATTACTTTATGACACTTTTATGGTGAATGGGTAGGGGTACTACTGTATGTACCTCATTCTCATTCACATGGGGGGATCTATGGGCCTCCTTCTTAAAGGGGGCTTCCATATTCCAATAAGCCCCCTGCCCGCAGACCCCCACAACCACAGACCAGGGTTTGGGGGGGGTGATGCTCTCATCAACATGAAGACAAGGTGTTTTGGGGTGGGAAGGGGGGCAGTGCCCCCATGCCCCAAAGCACCCAATGATATGGTTCAGGGGGGGGCTTATCGCTTGCTTGCCACCCCTCCCTTTTCTGACCTGCCGGGCTGCATGCCTAGGATAAGGGTCTGGTATGGATTTTGGGGGGGACCCCACACTGTTTTATTTTTCATTTAGCTGTTAGTGGGGAAACTGCTGACAGCTGATGAGTCATCTGTTGTCAAGAACTCGGCGGCCGGTGGCCGTTTCTGAGCTACCAACTCAATGTGGTAAATTACTGCGTTAAATAATGCGGTAATTACCGCTAAATCTAACAAATACCACATTCGGTATTTAACACAAAATTCTTAATGAATTGAACACTTGCACAATTGTTATTGCATGAAGTATTTTACCGCATTTTATTAGCCGTTATTGACCCCAATGTTCCTGACAAGCAGAGTCAATAGATGTCCAGGTTCCAGACAGGTAAATGGAGCAATGACTGACAATAACAGGTAAATAGGCAACAGGCAAATGATCGGGATAAGCAAAGACAAACACAGTCCAAACAATATACAGGAATAATCCTACATGAACAGATAGTCAAGCCCAGGGCATGAGAATACAAACTAAGCCCTCATTCACACGAGGCAGACTCCGCTTCCACGGAGCCCGTCTCAGTCCGCCGGCTCAGTGGGAGATCTCTCCGTTGATCTCCGCTGAGCCGGCGGATGACAGGTCCCTCTCTGCTCACTGAGCATGTCCGTTTTCATCAGATCTCACCCGATCCGATCCGCCAGCGACGGATCTGGAACATAGGGCCATCCGTCTGCTTTTTGCGGATCGGACGGGGTCGGATGTCAGCGGACATGTCTCTGCTGACATCCATCGCTCCATAGGCTAACATGGAGTGCCCATTCAGGTCCGCCGTCAAAACTGACAGGCGGACGTGAATGGTCCGATCATGTGAAAGGGGCCTAAACCTGTTGATCACTGGCATGCTTAAAGTGATACTAAAGTTTCTTTTTTTTTGGTTAAAAATAACAAACATGTTATACTTACCTGCTCTGTGCAGTGGGTTTGTGCAAAGCAGCCCAGATCCTCCTCTTCTTGGATCCCCCGCTAGTGCTCCTGCCCCCCCCCCTCCCTAGCCAGGTGCACCCACAGCAAGAAACTTGCTATGGGGTCACCAGAACCGAGCCGCTGCTCTCAGTGTCAATTCAGACATTGAGCCGTGTTTTGGCCACGCCCCCTCTCTCCTCATTGGCTCACTGACTTTGATTGACAGCAGCAGGAGCCAATGGCGCCAATCAGGAGGGAGAGCCCTGGACAGCCGAGTCTCTCATGTAACTTTGTTGGATCTAGATAAATTACCTTCTGACTTTAGAGCCACTTTACATTTCTGACCTTGCTTTAAAGCTTTTGTTACCCCAACATTTAATATTCCTGATATGTGTCTGCTGTACCATGTACTTGTATGAGAAAGTATCCTGTTCTCTTTGTATTGCTTTCTTTATGTGAAATCCCTGGTGTTCCTGCTAGTCCCCTTGCTTTCCTAATAAAAACTGACCATACTAAGCAGGAGAGCACACCATGGTCAGTTCTTTAGCTATGCTAGGAACTCAGTGTACTCTCCTCCAATTATCGGACTTGTCCCGACACCCCCCCGTTGCACAGCTATTCACTGGGAAGCACAGTGTGCTGCTGCTTCTCCTCCCCACAGCTCTTATGCAGCTGGGAACAGAGGGAATGTGATCACTTATAAAAAAGGGAAAAAGGTATTTATAATGTTTTTTTATATCTTCATATATTTGTAATGTTTTGCCTTTCATTTCTATTTTAAACTGAATGGGTTGTTTTACAAGGTGATCATTTACAATCACTTTAAGTCTGCTAATGAAGTTAGGTGTGCATATCAGAAACTTGAGCTGCAGTGCTGCATAACTACCAGCAGATGATGAAGGCTCAAATCTGAACAATACAGTCAGTTCCAACAAACTTTTTTTTTAATTTTATTGTTTTTTATCAATTTTTTTCGTAGTGCCACATAAAAAATACAATAAATAAAATGTAAAAAAGGCTTTATTGGTGTTATAAAAAATTTACTTGCTCTTAAGTGTGGGTGTAGTACTATATATGCCTTTAACCATTTCGGCCCTGGAAAGATTTGCCCCCTTCCTGACCAGGCCATTTTTTGCAATACTGCACTGCGTCGCTTTAACTGACAATTGAGCAGTCGTGCGATGTTGTACCCAAACAATATGTATGTCCTTTTTTTCCCACAAATAGAGCTTTCTTTTAGTGGTATTTGATCACCTCTGCGGTTTTTATTTTTTGCGCTATAAACAAAAAAAAAAGAGTGACAATTTTGCAAAAAACACAATATTTTGAAGTTTTTGCTATAATAAATATCCCAATTTTTAAAAAACAAAAACATATTTTTTCTTCAGTTTAGGCCAATATGTATTCTACATATTTTTTGTAAAAAAAATCGCAATAAGCGTATATTGATTGGTTTGCACAAAAGTTATAGCGCCTACAAAATAGGGGATAGATTTATGTCATTTTTATTATTAATTATTTTTTTTACTAGTAATGGCGGCAATCTGCGATTTTTATCAGGACATTATGGTGGACAAATCGGACACAGAGCTAAAAATAGCCATTGATTACTGTATAAATGTCACTGGCAAGGTAGGGGTTAACATAAAAAGGGGAGGGATTCCGGCGCTCCAAATATTGTGATGTCTTTAGTAAAATGGTGCAATGGTAGCTTTAATAGCATATCTAGATCAGATCAGGGAAGGGGTTAACACTAGGGGGCGGTCAAGGGGTTAACTGTGTTCCCTAGGTGTGTTTCTAACTGTAGGGGGGTGGAACTGACTAGGGGAGGAGAGAGATCGGTGTTCATACTTAGTATGAACACACAATCTTTCTCCTCTCCCCTGAGAGAACCGGGATTTGTGTGTTTACACACACAGATCCTGGTTCTTGCTCTGTCACGAGCGAATGTGGGTGCCCAGCGTTCATCGCACCTGCCGTGCACGCACATCGGCTCTGGGCGCGTGCCTGCTGTGACGTATTAACCACTTCATATCCGGGCCATTTCTGACACTTCGCTCCTACATGTCAAAAATCATCATTTTTTTGCTATAAAATTACATAGAACCCCCAAACATTATATATGTTTTTTTAGCAGAGACCCTACAGAATACAATGGCGGTCATTGCAACTTTTTATCTTGCACGGTATTTGCGCAGCAATTTTTCAAACGCGTTTTTTTTGGAAAAAAAACAGTTTCATGCTTAAAAAAAACTTTGGTACTTAAAAATGCCCATAGGCGACGCTTTAAAATTTTTTACTGGTTACATGTTTTGAGTTACAGAGGAGGTCTAGGGCCAAAATTATTGCTCTCGCTCTAACGTTCGCGGCGATACCTCACATGTGTGGTTTGAACACTGTTTTCATGTGTGGGCGGGACTTACGTATGCGTTCGCTTCTGCGTGCGAGCTCACGGGGACAGGGGCGCTTTAAAAAAACTTTTTTTTTTTTTTATTGTTAATTTTACTTAAAATTTTTTATTTTGACACTTTAAAAAAATATTTTTTTTTTTGATCACTTTTATTTCTATTACAAGGAATGTAAACATCCCTTGTAATAGGAATATGACACGATCAGTCCTCTTTACAGTGAGATATGGGGTCAATAAGACCCCACATCTCACCTCTAGGCTGGGAAGCCTAAAATAAAAAAAAAAAATAAAACGATCGCCGCTTCACAACCGAAGCGGCGCCGTTTTTTTGAATGCAGAGGCCGCGCGTGACGTCATAACATCGCGCCCGGCCTCCGAACGATCATAGAGACTCCGGCGACCATCTGGTCCGCCGGAAATCTCTATGGTGAACATCTGGCGCCGGCGGATCCGCTATCCGACTCACCGATCGCTGAGGTGAGTCGGTAGTAGCACCGGAGGGCGGCGGGAGGGGGGGGTGTCCCCTCCCGCCGCCCGTAAGAACGATCAAGCGGCGGAACAGCCGCTATGATCGTTCTTATGGTGTACGGAATCGCCGGCTGAAAATGCCGGTATCTGAATGATGTCTGTAGCCTCAGACATCATTCAGATATAAGCCCTGAAAGTGGAGGCCGTCATATGACGGCCTCCGGATGTCAAGAGGTTAAAGGAGCGACGTACAGCTATGGCGATTTGCCCAGCCGAGCCAACCTGCTGCAGTATAACTGCGGCGGCTGGTTGGCTAGTAGTTAATGCACATGAATATAATAATTTACAAACTGAACATGCTCTACTCCTTAGTATATCAACCTCAGTGTTAATTGTTTTATACAAATAACAGTGGTAGTCTTTACTACAACTGCATTCACAATAGAGGTTAATCATCTCTAAAGTGACGTAGCCTCCCTGGCGGTAATCCCGAGTGTGGCTCAGGGTTAAATTTCAGTCCCATTAGCGGTAACCCCGAGCCACACTCAGGATTACATTGCAGGATCCTGGTGCGGCGTTACTTACCTTGTCCCCAGGATCCTGTGATGTCCCCCTCTGAGTCTGCGGGCTCTGTCTCCTCCGAAGCCTCTCCGTGCCAGGCTCCGTTCCCTGCGAGCATCACAACGCACAGGGGCGGAGCCTGGCGGCAAATTCAAAAAAATTTACAAACCATAACACATACAGTACTGTAATCTTACAGATTACAGTACTGTATGAAATTATTTCACATCCCTTTTGTCCCCAGTGCTTTGGCCCATGCCCTGCATGCAGTTTTATGTTATATATACTGTTCTTTCTGCCTGGAAACTGGAGATTGTCCATAGCAACCAAAAAGTGTCCCTTTATGTCAAAAGTGGCTTTAGACCAGCTAGAAAACAGCGATAGTAAATTAGAACACAGAATTGAGCGATAGTGAATCGTGGGTAAATGTATTTTATTATTATTTTATTATTATTATTTTTAAATTATTTATATTTATTTATTATATTATAATTTATGTTTTTGTGTTTCAAACTTCATCATACCCGGGATATCTACTAGACTCTGGTTTGGACAGATTTAAGTGTGTTATTGTTAAGAATTACAGGTCTACAATATAAAACGCCAAATTTCCATGCAAAATAATTGTACCGCTTTCAGCACCTAAAATCCGAAATAATCATACCGCCAGGGAGGTTAAAGTGTTAGTTTACCTGTTCAGAAAAAAATTAAAAGGTGAACTAACATTCTACATTCTACTCACCTACGTGGGTAATACAGTTATACCATCCAGGACAAATCGGATACACGTAACTGAGCTGGCCAATCAGAACCTCTCCGATCTGTCCCAGCATCTCTAGAGTAAGAAGAGAACCCTGGAATCCCTACACTTGGCCGTATCCCTGAAACCGTATCATCCAAAGAGAGAAGTGCATCAGAGACCAGGAGAGTAGGAGGGTGTAGGGCATTAGTTCACTTTTTCATTTTTTTCTGAAAAGGTGAACAAACACTTTAAGCCTGTCATACACAACTTAAATTTAAGCAAATTTATGCAGAATCAGACAAAATTCGACCCATCGGTGGCCCTGTTGCCACCACCCGGCTCAACAAACTTTGACTGAAAAATCAAAAGAGCCAAATGGAGGCTTGTTGGACTAACAGTCACTGCATCCAACTGGATACAGTCACTGTTCAGGTATTTAGACATTTGTGGGTGCTGACTGTGTGAACACAATAGTTGGCAGGGGAAATTTCTCCATCCATGCTGTTTAGCAATGGGCTTAGCAAGAGAAACGCATGTATGTATAGCCTTACGGAGAATTTGGCAGATAAAATACATTGCAACACAAATGCATATTGGCCATCAATAAATGCATTCTTGCCTAATAAAAAATTACTCCATTTCAGCAAAGATAGAAAGTGGTAGCTAGTTAGGTGCATTTGGAAGGGATGGTACAGTAATGGCTATATTTGCATACAGGCACACACAAAAACATTTTAATGCCCCTAGTGGAAAATAATGGTAAACCATGTACACTCATAGCTTTGAAACTTGCAAAGTTTACAAAGATGTGCTTATCTCTACTCAAAAGCTCTGTGTAATGACAGCAGCTATATTCAGTATAAACAATGTATGAGTTTAAATTCTTTCTAAGCTACATGTATACCAAATTTCTAAAAACTGCGAAGGCAGCTTGTTTTGTGCAGTGTATTTAGCTCAAATTTACATTGAAAGCTTTTTTAAAGTAGAACTAAGAGAAAATCTTCTTTTTTAAATGTTTTATTTTATTTTATAGAGTACAGGAGAGTTATAACCCATGTCAATTGTTTTGCCCCCTGTGTCTCATTGGCGAGATTTCACTTCCTGTCGCATAGCCAAAACAGGAATTGAGAGGAAATCCCTCCAAAGTGAGGCAATCCCTTGTTCTCTAGGGGGTCACCAGAATTAGTGTACCTATTGAAAGATTTCCCCTCTTCTGGTGATAACCCAAAATTTGGGATTATCTTTCACTTGTGGAGATAACAGTAATAATGAGAAAAGGAGAGAGTGAATCTCCCTAATGACGTCACAGACAGCAATTATGGGACCTGACAGTCATTCTCTCCACTCTATCCAAACCTAGAAAATGCTTTGCCTTTAGTTGTACTTCAAAAGTAACAAATATTTCTTGGCCAGGCAAATGCTGACTCTGTGAATCGGCCCATTTGTTTGATACAAGACAACAGTTAGCTGTTAACACTTTCCAAGAGCTTTCATTGTATTCAGACTCCAAAATATGGCAGAAATTTATTGGCGGTGTTAACTCTATAAACATTTTCCTCCCTGATGAATGTAGACATGGCTTCCAAGATTTACTATCCTAACAATATATGCCCTCCAGCATTTGCAGTGGGAAAAGTGTGTACTGTTGATGGGGAACATGTGCTTGGTACATTCTGCTACTGCTGATGGTGCCTTGAGTTCCTGCACAGTCGACAAGTGCTAGAGTGTCACAGTAAATACCTGTCAAGCACAGACTCAGTCCTCCTTTCCCCTTATCCCTAGCATCTGCTCCAGGCTTGTCATCCACTTGTCACATTATACCATTTTAGGTACATTGAACTTGTTGATGCCTGATACCAGATACAACCTGTCCTTTACTATGTCTCCTGCTGCAGCCTAGTTTCTTTGCAGCTTAGCTAGACAAGGGTGCAGTAAATAGGGGAGTATTTTTTATACAAGAGACAACCAACATTTTATAAAAATGGACATATCATTTAAGAGCAGATTACTGTGGATTACAGATAACCTTTGCATTTTAGCAAGTTTACTCTGGCACCTATTGTGGAATGTGTTGCATGTCAAGAAAGACAAGAGGACAACAGATTCTGGAAATTCTCAGGTAGCCCTAGTGATATCGTATTTTGTACAAGTGAAGTTTTAGGTGTCTTTTAAATTGTATTAAAGCCTCTGCATATGTATAGATTTCTCACATACTTTCATTCTGTCATGTGGTGCCTGGCAACAGGCTGTTGTAAATGCTTTTTTTGGCATTGTAGTCAGAGAAATGTCAGACTGTTTAAATTAATTTTTCTTGTTCATTAAAAGGGGATTATACTGTATGTTTTTTTCTTAATTTAGAAGATTTAGATGTGAAAGAAATCAGCATAATATTAACTAACATAACCAGTATCAGTTAATGCATTACATGGGGGCAGCCATTTTTACACATTACATATGCAGGCACTACTTCCTGCATGGTAAGATGGACAGCATTTTGTCTCTTATCTTGTTGCAAGTCTACCATACAGGATCTGTGTGATTGAAATCAATAGACTTTCTAGTCTATAATACACCCGAAATGCAGATAACCAGAAACTATGAGGTTTAGGCTTTGCAGTTTTTAGGCTACATAAGGGAGCTCAGAAGAAGCACTTTTCTTACAATTTGCAATGAAGTGCCACTTTTTACTCAGAAAAATAAAATGATTCATTAATGCTTCAATTGCATATGAAGTATGACATTTAACAAAGGGTACTTCTTGATGGATGTTTTAATTTGTATACACTGTTTAATTTGTGCACACTCTTTTCATATTTTCAGCATTATTTATGTACATCTATTATCTGATTGCTCTAAAACATTTTGGAATTGTTTACACAAATTTTGGCTACACATTCTTTCCTACAACTTTGCTTAATCAATTAATTGCTAGTTTCATTGCAATATTGGTATAGCAATTATGTGTGTTTTTTTCATGTTAATGCTGCTGAAATTAGACACTATATTGCAAGTATTGTGCATATGCCAAAATTAATACCAGGGAATTTTGCCTATTATAATTTGTCATTTTGATGTATAGTATTAAAAAAACGCCTGTTAAATTAGTTTCATTGCAGTACACAAATGGTTCCATCCAGATTAACGTTATTCTAATTTAAATATTACTAATGGCAAAAAACGAGTTGCATTCAAAATGTATGAAAGCTCTTGTTTGCCTCAATGTAATACATATTATACCCATCCATACTTTGCCAGGTTTTAGGTAACAAATAGGCAAAGGTATATAAAAATGTTTCTCTTCTCATCTTATAGGTGTATGACATTTTATTATGGAAAGAGAGAACCTAGTTAGTTGCTTATGCAATGTTTTTAGCATTGATTTTTTATCATGATTGTTCTGTTCTAATTTTTCCCTAAAGTCCCCCTATCTTTTCTACCTTGAGAATTTTCACCTTATGCTATTGTTATGCTATATTTTTTGTAGGCCACTGCCATTGATGCGTGTGGCTATTTTATTTTTTTTATACATACATTTATTTGTATGGCTATTAATACTATTCCAATGTCCTTTTAGAATTTGTAGTTCTGCTAACAGATAAAGATAGGTAAAGATTATGCTAATCTGTTGTTATAGTTGTGGGGTATGCAAATGAGAGAAGATATAATAATAATTATTATTATTATAATTAGTACTAGTAGTATTAGTATTAATATTAGTAGTAAAAAATAGCTTACCTTATTTATTTTCGTATGCTTCTTTCTAAAAAAAAAAATGTCCCCTTTAATATTTCTTTATTTGCTTCAATTCTCATTTCTGTATGCATTCGGTAACATTACAGTTCTTCTGTCTCCTCTCCCTTAAGAATGTCTTTATATATTGGCATTACTATCGCTGCTGTTTTTTATTTAAAGACACTAATATTTAATTGTATTTTATGAATTCTACTCATTTACTTAATATAACTATTAATAATTCTATTTAGTGTAGATACTGGACATTCATATAACACACACAGTGCAATTAAATCTGTTATATAACTATATTGATTTGTAACTTTGTCATTTAATAAAAATCCAGGGATAACATAGTAAATAATGTATTCTATTAACTCTTGCAAATATTGGGCCTTATTTAACATTGGGTCTTATTGTAGTCAGTCAAACATTCTCCAGATGTTGCAGGGGTTAATATTGCGGCCACTGGCACCAATTCTGTGGGGTTTTTTTGTTTTTTTTTTATTGCAGTCATTGACACCAAATCTTAGACTTACCAACCTCAAGTACTTGGCCTACTTGTAGAATTCACTAAATTTACACATAGAACCTCACACTGGATAGTTGTTGCTAAATTTCTAAAAGATTGTACCATTAGATTGTAATGTTTTACAACCCACTTTAGTCTAACAAGAAATGTACCCAACATATTTATTAAATGTTTCAATATTCTATATATTTTTTATGAACATTTGCATAAGCCCAACTTCATACAATGTGTTTTTTTCTTGATTTTCCACATTTGCTACTCTTATGCCCCGTACACACGGTCAGATTTTCCAACGGAAAATGTGTGATAGGACCTTGTTGTCGGAAATTCCGATCGTGTGTAGGCTCCATCACACATTTTCCATAGGATTTTCCGACACACAAAGTTTGAGAGCAGGATATAAAATTTTCCGACAACAAAATCCGTTGTCGGAAATTCCGATCGTGTGTACACAAATCCGACGGACAAATTGCCACGCATGCTCAGAATAAACAAAGAGATGAAAGCTATTGGCCACTGCCCCGTTTATAGTCCCGACGTACGTGTTTTCCGTCACCGCGTTTAGAATTATCGGATTTTCTGACAACTTTGTGTGACCGTGTGTATGCAAGACAAGTTTGAGCCAACATCCGTCAGAAGAAATCCTAGGATTTTGTTGTCGGAATGTCCGAACAAAGTCCGACCGTGTGTATGGGGCATTAGACATTGAAAATACAATATGTAGTTTTCAAGTCCAGCCTTCCTTGCATGTTTGAATTGTGCACAGCACCTGCTGAATGCACTATCCTTATCCTCCAGAAATATTTGGTTCCTACATGTTTAACAAAGGCGTCACATTTACATTTACTTTACAATTCAGAATATACACACACGACATATGTAGTGTTAGATGGAATGGTGCAAAAATGAAAATATCTTATTTGCTTGGCCACATTTCTCAATATGGCACTACAACATAGAAAAAACTTTTTTTAAATGTTTAAATATTTTTTTCTCTGCTTCTTTCTCCCAATGCTACTGGATATATAGGATGTAGTACTTTAGTAGAACTGAATGGGGAAGATTTTGTAGGTGACAGCTCTCTGGTCAGCACTCATCTTAGACACCTGGATAGCTCCTGTAGAAAGCTGCAGGCTCTGTGGTGTTGTGCTGTCTGCCTTACAGTGCCGATTGATAGAAATTACTTAGCAGATAAACATCCCATCCTTATTATCCATATTATATCATTATATACTTTTTATATTTTTATTTGGCTGATGCTAACGATGTGGATGGATAAATCCCCCTGTCGGGCCATTGTATTCTGGCATCCACTACCTAAAATGCCTGGCCAGCAGCTGCATCTGATTGGATGTAGCTGCTGTTTGTCTGACTATTTTATGCCTAGCTCCTTCGATTCAAAAATGTCAGGTAGGAGGGTGCCAATTGGACACCATCTAAGTAACCTTAGGCAGGTTCATCAGGATCAAAATTTGAGGAGTGTATGGCCAGCTTTATTTTGTTCTATAAGAAAGGGGCATTATCAATTTTTCAGGGCACCATTAAGCCTAAATACAACCCTGCTTAAAAGCAAAAAGTAAGAAAACTAGTGGAAAGTAAAGGTTGTACGATTTGCCCAGTATTAGGTTTGCCATAACAATGTGATGGTTTGATATAATAATTTAGCTCATCTGCGTCAAACACAAGGCCCAGTGCCCGAATGTGGCCCGCCAGGCCCTTTCATGTGGCCTTCGCACCTCTCTTGCAGCTGTGGCACCACCCTTGTCTTAGCTGTCAGCCATAGAAAGGAGGGCAGAACTCCTCCTACAGATTCTGCATCTTTCTGTGCAGCCACAGCACCCTCTCATCTCTGCCTCCCTTAGTCTCAGCATTTAACAGACTCCAGCCTTCCTCTGGTCCTCCTCCAGACCCTACACTTTCTGCTTCCCAGATCTGCTCCCGGCTTTTTCCTGGCAGCAGCACATGGTAAGGGGGTACACTGTGATTTAAGACTTCTGATGGTGGGGGGCTCTCTTGACATTTGATGTAAGAGGGTGACAAGGTGCTCTGGACATCTGCTTATTATTATTATTATTATTATTATGAGAATAATACAATTATATGCCAGTTGAAAAGGAGAGTTGCACACTGCTGGTATCATCCATAAGAAACTTTATTGGAGACTGCTCAGACAGAACACCATGGCAGAATCATGTTCTATCTGAGCTGTTTACAATAGAGTTTCTTGTGGATGATACCAGCAGTGTGCAACCCTCCTTTTCAGACTTGCAGCATCTGCTACAGGAGTATGAGTGGGCTCCGTGTTGGTCTGTGCCTGTCCTTCACAGCTTTAAATCTTAAGTTATTACTTAAGTTAAGTTGTAAGTTATTACTAAAACCAGTAATATTTGAACATAGAGGCAATTATTTAATATGATAAAAAGTAGATACATTTATATAGCCCCTTTCACACTTGTACGACTTGTCCCACGATTTGGGACTGCAAAGTAGCGAGACAATTCGTTCCCCATGATTTCCAATGACAACTATTCATATTAGTACGACTTCAAGTCATGCCAACTTCGACTGCACTACTTTGGTCAAACTTTGATCCTACTTCAGCTCATTGAATATCACTGAAGTCGGATCAAAGTTGGATCGCCGTATTGACTGATCCAACTTTGGTATGCGACTTGTGCTCTGATGATCTTGAAGGGGAACTCCATGCCAAATAATAAAAAAAAAAAAAAAACGGCATGGGTTCTCCCTCCAAGAGCCCTTCCGTCTGGTATGGATTTTAAGGGGAACGTTTTTTCGGTGTGGGGGTCCCCCCCAAAATCCATACCAACCCCTTATCCAAGCGCACAGCCCGGCAGGTCAGGAAAGGGGGTGGGGACGAGCGACCTTTTTTTTAAATTTGGAGTGGAGTTCCCCCTAAAGATTCATACCAGACAGTGCCCGGTATTGTTGTGGATTAAAATGTTGGATCCCTGTTCATTGAAGTCGTACTTCAAGTTGCAAGGCAAAGTCGGATGCACTTTCGTATGACTGTCTTGTCAAAATCACAGCCGCGAAACTGCAGCAAATTGCATGACTTTGGAGTCGCACAAGTGTGAAAGGGGCCTAAAGGATATCATTTATTAAAACTGTAATGTGTGGGGTCAGCTTTGCAATTAATTTAGGTCTAACAAAAATGTGCTAACTTATCCAAATGTTATGACTATATTAGATCTTTTTGGAGCTCAAAGCCTTTCGATTTCCCTACAGTTCTACTAAAGTGATTGTAAGGGTTTGTTTTTTGTTTTTTTTTTAAATGACAAACATATCATACTTACCTCCATTGTGCAGCTTGTTTTGCACAGAGTGGCCCCGAACCTCATCTTCTAGGGTCTCTCACGGCTCCTCCCCACATAAAATACCCCCCTAGAAGAAGTGCTCTCCCAGGGGGTTACCTTGGGGGCGCGCTTCCGAGTCCAACATTTGAGTCCATAGACACGAATGCCGGACTCGGCCCCGCCCCCCAGCGCTCGTGTCATTGGATTTGATTGACAGCAGCGGGAGCCAATGGCTGCGCTGCTATCAATCTATCGAATCAAGAGCTGGGACCTCGTGGAGAGAGGGATAGCGCGTCTCCGCCGACAGAAATATGGGGCTCAGGTAAGTAAAACAGGGGGGGGGGGGGCTGGGAGGCCAGTCACTGCCAGGTGTTTGCATCCTATGCATTAAGGTGAAAAACCACGAGGGTTTACAACCCCTTTAAACTTAGCAAATTGTGCAATCACATTATAACTTGTGTGGCTAGTTCGCATGGACTTTAACTACTAATGTCAGACCTTGCAAATCCAAATCAAACCCAATTAGTTTAAAGTTTTTAAACATTGTATGCATTAAGATAAAAAGCTTTCTGTGTGCAGAAGCCCCCTTCAGCCCCCCTAATACTTACCTGAGCCCCCTCTAGATCCAGCAATGTTGCAGGAGTGTTTCGGCTGCCCGGGACTCCCCTCCTCATTGGCTGAGACAGCAGCAGGGCACCATTGGCTCAACCAATGAGGAAAGAAAGGGGGCGGGGCTTGGGTGCCCCATAGCAAGATGCATGCTGTGGAGGCACTCAACAGGTGGGATGGGCCTGGAGCACCGAAGAAGGACCCAAGAAAAGAAGGATCTGGGCTGCTCTGTGCAAAACCACTACACAGAGCAGGTAAGTATAACGTGTTTGTTATTTTAAAATGAAAAAAAAATTAGACTTAACAATCACTTTAAAGCAGAAGTGTAGGATTAAAAAACAAAAACAAAACAAATATACATACCGCCCTGATGCAGCATCTATCTAAAACTGAAGCTGTCCCCCGATGGCTCTAAACCAAAGAACTGAGCAATCACATGACCACTAATCGCTCAGTTCTCTCTAATCAAATAGTGGTGACTGTCATTCACCGCTCTCTGCTTTGCCCCTCTAGCACTCACTGGAACACTGAGCTTGGAAGGGGTGCAGGCAGCGAGCTCAGGCTCTCAGTGGCCAATTAGGTATCTTGGTGGATCCCAGCATTATTGTCAGGATCCTTCCAGTGCCTGGAACAGCTGAGTGACGTCAACTAACAGCAGACTTTAGTCCGCTGTTAGCCAATTGTGGGTCACAGGAGTACAAATGCACTCCTTTGACCAAAAAAAGAAGTATGGCCAAAAAAGCTTTGCCCATACTGCTCTTTTAAAACTGAATTTTAATCTGCCTATATTTTGCATTCCCTGATTCCTCCACTACCCCCCACCCCCAACCAACATGCTAATTAATTTACAAATAAAGTAAAACCTTTACATTTTCATTAAACAACGTATTTTGGACCCAGTGATGTCAACATTTGGTCATTGTGCTTCTCTATGCAATGTAGGCGGATCATGGCTGCTAGGAGGGGCAGGCAAGGTGGTGTACATAGCTTCCTGAAAATATCACAGCACCCTGCCTCAGTACTCATCTCAAGAGTCATAAGTCATGGTGTATGCAGTGCTTGGAAGTTCTGCAAATATCAAAATGTCTCCATGGGGGAGTGTCAGTCTGGAAGAGTGTATATATGTGAACTAGCACCATTAAAAACAATGGCAATTCTCTGCACATTCCTTAAAAGCATAAGTGTAAATGGGTCCTTAGTTTCCTAGAAGCCAAATGAGTTTATATTCATATATCTGTTAAGCAGATGTAGCTTTAACACATGGAAGTCAGTTAATACGTCCAGACTATACTGCAAAAAGCTTTATCTAATCTTTTCTTATAAAATTGGATTGCTTTAAATGTTTATAATATTTTGCTATTTTCCATCCTATATGTATAAATGGAGAAATGCACACCCCTCATTCTATGCCAAATGATGCATGCTGTTCAAAAATATTATTACTTGGCTCCACAATTCATTCAAATGTTGATTTTGTAGATGTTCTTTTTATTGATTTATTGTTATCACCCCAAGCCATTGCACTTTGTTAAGGTTGTCAGTATATGTGAAGCATTAAAGCATTATGTTTTAACATTCACATGAAAACTGCAATAGGTACATCCATGATATTAATTTCTCTGTACTATATTATAAATGAGCCAGTGTAATAGGCATGTATACCATAACTATATAAAGATAACGTAGACCTTGAAAAAATATGCTGACATGATTTGCATCATGGAAACATATTCAGATTGTCAGTAAACCGGCAGCTGCCCCCTTGCAGCAGCACCAGTCAAGTAAAAGGAGAAGTAAAAATGTGACCTGTTCTGTTCCCGTAAAGAACCTGCTGGCGAAAAGTAGATGGAAACACTGTGTAATCACATTCAGTGCCTTATGACACATTGGGGGTTATTTAAGAAAGGCAAATCCACTTTGCACTGAAAGTGCACTTGGAAGTGCAGTCACTCTAAATCTGAGGGGTAGATCTGAAATGAGTGGAAGCTCTGCTGATTTTATCATCCAATCATGTGCAAGCTAACATGCTGTTTTTTATTTTCCTTGCATGTCCCCCTCGGATCTACAGCGACTTCACTTCCAAGTGAACTTGCAGTACAAAGTGTATTTAGTAAATAACCCATAAAGTAAACATTTTCATACCTACAACATTCTGAGATGGGAGAGAGGGACTTCTTTTAGCACAAATTTTGATCCCTACATCCCTACCATAGCCTCTGTTTGCATGCCATAAAGGAGTCCTGCACAAAAAACTGATTGGTTAAATGCAAAATAACAAATAGAAGACAGACAGTTAGGTGCAATGTATTTTAGTGCGGTTCTCTACCAGAGTATCACTCTAAAGCCGGCCATAGATGGTTCAAATCATTTGAACCATATATGGGCAGGCTGAATGTACCCAAGTTGATCAATGCCGGACTTTTCATTCCACTAGCAATCATCACTTTTTATAGCCGCTAGCAATCATCAGTGTGTTCTCCGGGGGAGAACACAATGTCTTGGTGGGACGGATTCCACTGTCAACACTGTGTTGATGGGGGAATCAGGTGAATTTCTTTCCTGAAACCCATGGGACAGGAAAGTAATTTGCTCCGTCTATGGCCAGCCTTATGCCGTGTACACACGGGCGGACTTTTCAGCATGAAAGGTCCGACATTTAACGGACTTTCGACGGATATCCGACGGACTTTCGAACGAACGGACTTGCCTACACACGATCTGGTCGAAAAGTCCGCCCGTGTGTAAACGGCATTAGTCCCAATAGCAGTGGCTAGGGGCAGTCATTGACAACAATCAGTAGATTCTTGACAGCAGTTGTAAAGGCTGCTTGCACACACTGTGTGCACCCAAAAGCAGCTGTCACTGATGGCTGTCAGACTTATGGCTGGTTCCTCTGCTGTTCAAAAGTAATTGTTCATCCGAGCAGTTACATGTGAATAGAACATAGACAGTATGCAACCAGTGTTGGCATTTCAGGTCTGGCTGCATACATAGGGGAATTTATCAAAACTGAAGCAGCTAGAATCTGGAACAGTTGTACATGGCAACCAATCAGTTTCTATCTTGCATTTTCAAAATTTAACTGAACAAGCTGAAGATAGATGCTGACTGAGTGTTGCTGGGTTCAGTAGCGGCAATTAGCTGGAAACGACCGCAGATTTTACTCCACTAACTATTAGAAAATTGAATGAACGTTTTTAAAATTACCATTTTCAAATGAAACTCTACTAGTGTATTGCCAGCTTTAATTTTGTTCTCTTTTGTCATTTAGCTAGTAGGGGGGAAATCTCACCAGTTGTTGAGTTAAGTGCAGCAGAGGCCCGGTAATCATATTTAAAGTGTCTGTAAAGGAAACAATCTTTTCTTTAGCTTTGGATAGAGGGAGGAAGAGTTAGATCGTTTTAGATCTGTCTGTGTAGAGAAGTTCACCAATCTATTTATCTCTGCCCCTGTCACTAAATAAAATGGTTACCTTACAGTCCTGCTTCAAAAATGATACCCCATGTTGCTTTCTCCAAAGCCTCCATAGAAATCTATGACAGCACTCTCTTACAGAACCTGAAGCTTTGAGGGGCTTTTATTCAGCATTAGCTTCACTTTGTTTTGGAGGTATTGCTGGTATGAGACATGTCAGGATGCACTGGAAAACCAACAAGCAAACTGGAAAGTCATCATCAGCAGTCACGTCTGATTCATGTGTACAGTATATATTCTGGAAGTGTCTGGTGCAGACGTAACATTTGGTGTGCAGTGTGGAGCAGCAGGAAGGTGAGTGAAGTCCATACTGGAGCGGAGCAACTAGCAGACGGCACACGTGGTGTGCAACATGGGAACGCTATAGCAGAAGGTGAGCGGGGACTGGAGAGAGAGGAGTGAGCGGCAGAGAATCACTAGAGCCGGAGGACCAGAGCAGGAGAAACTAGCAGATGTCACACGTGGTGAGCAGCGTGGGATCAATATAGCAGGAGGTGAGTGGGGACCGGAGAAAGGAGGAGCAGCAAAGCAGAGAATCAGCACAACTAGGGGTTTCTACTGAGCGGGGGATCAGCAGAGCTGGGGGTTACTACTGAGCAGGGGATCAGCAAAGTTGGGGGCACTATTGAGTGGGGCATCAGCAGGGCTGGGGATCTGCTAAACGAGAGTACTAATAAGCTCGGGATCTGCTGAACAGGGCTACTAATGAGCCAAGGATCTACCGGGGGGGGGGGGGTAATACTGAGCTACTGGGCCATTTTAAAGCAAATAGAAAATCAACACACACACAGGGCATTTGCCAAGCTTCAAAAAAACATCACTGAAGCATCATAAACGTTGAAGTGATAGGCAAAGTTGAAGCAAGTACCTGTATAAATGAGCCCTAATAGGTTATGCTTTCTCGTATGTTAATGTACACTGCAATTAGACAACCCGTTCAAAATGAATCAGTGACAATGCATTTCAACATCCAAGAAAGCAAACATGCACCATTTCTGTTAGCACATTCCATTGCACCAGCACAAGTAGCATGCAAGGAGACATGAAAATACAAATTACATGGGAAGGGAGAAGCATCTTAGTCCCTGCAATCTCTTCTTACTGTAGAAGCCACCTTTTTATAAACTTGATAGGTTTAGCAGTACTAAGGCTGGCGATACACTGATTGCAATTCAGATGGTTCAGCAGGGATCAGCCAAATTTCAATAAGTGTGTGGCAGTTTTTGCTTAATAGAAGTTGATCGTTTGACTTTGGGAATTTTTTATCGATCAACAGCTGCAGCCAGTCAGATGCAGCTGCTGATAAGTTTATTCGGACAGTGGTGGGTGCCACCATCCAAATACCGTGTCCTTGTTGGGAACGGGGGAGGGGTAGATTCTTCCATTCACCTTGTTTGTGGGGATAGAGGAATCTGGTTTTTTTTTGTTGAGCTCGCTGCCTGAATGAAAAATATTTTTAACAGTGTAATTTGCCTAACATTAGTTGCCTCTTGCCCTACTGTTCTTAAAATACTCTAATGTAACTAGGTGGGCATGAGTAACAGGAAATAAAGAAAAAGAATATCAGATTATGAAGCAAGTGATCGAATCAAAACTGAGTATATCTGTGAACCCTTGTAGTAGTTAGTCACATTGAACTGGACTTGTTCTGTAACGTTGAAGATGGTTTGCCACTCATCCAAGTGGCTTCCCCAGCTGTAATGAGTGTCTGCTACATACTCTATCATCTATAGCCACACGGGTAGCTCATTTAGCTTGATCCAATAACTATGTGATGAGTCTAGGCAGATGTTGGTTCTTCAAGATCATGATGAAAGGTGTGAAGTTTGTGAAACCATATTGTCCTAATTACATAATCCAGTCACCATGGTGCCATGGGACAGGTGCTGCTTGTTCGAGGAACTCCACTCCAGTTTAAGAATAGTTGTTCCAGTTTGAAATACATGGCCTCTCTCATGACTTTGTGAAGCATGTGTCCTCTGTCCAAAATACACACCCTATTGTCCACTAAATATTGCCCTATTTTCTTTTTCTTACGTTGTAGGAAAACTGTACAGTCCTAAACTTCAGATTAATTCTATGTTGGGCCATCTGTTTGTTGAGTGCTGATTGTTTTGTCCCACCAGTGTACAGGTCCAAAATATACCAAATATACAATCAATAGCAGAAGTATTGAATTAAAATTCATAGGGGTCCGTTCAGTAAATTTTTCTTCCAGGAAAGGTCTGAACATCACAGTTCCCTCTTTACTATAGTGTCATCAGTCCCCCCCCCCCTTTACATCACAGCCCCCTTCACATCACAGACATCACAGACCCTTTTAAATTGCAGAGTCTCCCTTTACATCATTACAGTGACCCTTTTCCACCACCGTACCCCCCCTTACATTGCAGTCCTCCCTTTACATCGCAGCCCCCCCCTTGCATCACAGCCCCCCATATACCTCACAATACACCCCTTCAAATCACAGTCTTCCTCTTTACATAGCAACCCCCTTTACATCACAGTGCCGCCCCTCTTTACATCACAGCACCCTTTTACAATACAAACCTCCCTTTACATTACAGTGCCCCCCTTACATCTCAGTGCCACTTTTACATCACAGCCCCCTTTACATTGCATCCCCCTAATACATGAAAGTGCCCCTCTTTATATCACGGCCCCCTTTTTACATTGCAGTGCCCCTTTTACATCACAGTATTCCCCTTTACATCACAGCCCTCTCTTTACATTACAGTGCCCCCATTTATATCATAGCGCACCCCTTTAATTCAAAGTCTTCCTCCATTCATAGCAACCCCCCTCCTTTACTTCACAGCCCCTTTTACAATACAACCCCATTTACATCACAGCGTCCCCTAAAAATCGTAGTTCCCCCTTTACATCATAGCCCCATCTTTACATCACAACGTCCTCTTTAAATCACAGCACTCTTCTTTACATCAGTGGTCATCAACCTTGTCCTCAGGGCCCACTAACAGGCCAGGTTTTCAAGATAACTGAAATACATCACAGGTGATATAATTTGCTGCTCAGTGATTGCAGTATTCTAGTCTGCATCTCCTCAAGGTAATACATTAAAAGCTGGCCTGTTAGTGGGCACTGAGAACAGGGTTGATGACCACTGCTTTACATCACAGTTCAACTCTTTACATCACAGCCCCCTTATACAATACAGCTTTCCCCTTACATCACAACCCCTCTTATATAAGACAGCCCCCTTACATCACAGCCCCCCCTCTTTAAATCGTAGTCCCCTACTTTACATCACAGCACCCCTCTTTGCATCATAGTCCCCCTCTTTACATCACAGCCCCCTTTATTATACACCCTCTCTTGACATTACAGTGTCCCTTTTACATCAGAACCCTCCTTTAAATCACAGTTCCTCCAGTACATCATAGCCCCACTTTAGATCATAGCCCCTCTGAACAGCACAGCCCTCCTCCCTCTGCATTAGTGTCCTCAGTCCCCCCTCTTTACATCACAGCCCCCCTTTCCAGTCTTGCCTTTCAAAGCAGGGCAGAGAGCAGGAGGTGCGACAGGTCTGGACAGGTAGGAGCTTTCCAACTGTTCCTGATAATAGGTGAGTGATTGATTGCGAGGACCACACCAGCAAATAATTAGCTGCTGTTAACTTGCACAGAGTGGGGTGGCTCCTACCATCCGTCCAGACCTATCACACCTTCTGCCCTCTGCCCTGCTGTGAGCATGACAGCAGCGGTGAGTGGAAGAGAGGATACATTGGCAGCTAAATGATGCGGCCACGGAGGTCCAGTCAGATAGTCCGGATGTGGACTGTGGACAGCATTTAGTGATACCTGGTCTATAGTTAAAGATGAAGTCAGAGTGAAATCCATAAACAATTAAATGTCACCTGTTTGTTCTTTGGTGCAAGTTAGAATGAAAGGTAACATCCAATTTATTGCTGCAGATACTAGTTCCAGGTTTTCTTTCTCAGACATCACGGGACACAGAGCCACAGTAATAACTGATGGGTTATGTAGGTACCACTAGGTATTGGACACTGGTCACACCCTAATCAGGAAGTTCAACCCCCTATATAATCCCTCCCCTTCCAGGGATACCTCAGTTTTTACGCCAGTGTCTTAGGTGTTGGATGTGTAAAGATGTCCTGTGCTGAAGCTCCAAAGGGAATATCCTGATATCCTATACTGGGGCAAGCCAGGTGAACCGGATCCATTTAAAGTGTCCTTTCATGGCCGAATTAGATGGTACCCGGGCCTCGTGTCCGAAGAAACAAGATTTTACCTGTAACGCTTCTCTTTTTAGAGAGCTGGACCCCGCTGATCAGAAAATGTCTTTAAACCTCCTAATTTCTGGCTGGGTGCTTTACAGGGCCAGAACTGTGGATCCCCCTATTCGCAGGGGGCCCCAGTCTCTGACAGTTTTTTCAAACGGAGCCCACCGTGAGAGGTGAAGATTGGGTCTGTGTATACAGAATCCTGCGGCTGGATAAGGTAAGAGGAGATTCCACAGAATTTTTGAATTCTAGTGGGTTTTCTCCTTTAAGGTAAATGCATGCTATGCCTATTGTGACCACCGGGGGCTGCCAAGAGCACATACCTTCTCATGCTGATTTCTGTCTCAGCATTCGGCGCTGCACAGGCTCTTCCGACCGGCTCCAGGTAGGATGGATTGGGGGGTTTTTTCATCTGGGATTTTCCCCCCAGGCTAGGGGGAGGCTACAAGTGTGCTGTAAGGCGGTTTTACACCGCACTGTCACCGCCGCTGCCACCGCCAGGCCGCCATTGCAATGCAAGCCCCATCACTGCCGGCCTCCTTCTTCCTCCACCCCCAGCCTTCCTCCATGCTTGTCCAGGAAGGGTCAGCTCGCGCGGGAAGCGCTCGTTTTTCGAAAACGAGGGGGGCAGGGCATCAGCACAGCGTCAGCGTGCTCAGACGCCCACAGTGCCAGAAAGCATGGCTATTTAAAGCACACTTTACAGGTGCTCCGAGCCTTGGAGGGACACAGAGCTGACAGTCGCACGTAAGGTGGGACACAGGCATTCTCCTAGGCTGCATTTACTAAGGTAACACCAGACTGGGCATTTGGTAGCAGGGCTTTGCCGGACTACATCGCTCAGCAGTCAGTGTTCATTTTTTCTTTTGGATACCTCACACCTTGTTGCTTTGCACTATGGGTAGAAGAGGTTCAAGTAACCCCAGAACCAGAGATACTAGGGGATCTCGGTCAGGTTCTGAGGACCCCCTGTCTGCTACACCCTCCCCCCGTGAGGGGCCAGGGACGGCTAGCCAGGGAGAGCCGTTGGGGTCAGGGGCTGTACCTGCTTCCGGCACTTTAGCCCCTGTATACATTACACAAGAGGTTTTTTCCTCAACCATTATTGGGTTAGAGGAAAGATTAATGGCCGTGATTATAGCTTCACTTAGTGGAAGGAAACATACTAGGCCTTCCTCTGTTTCCCAAGACCCTCAGACAGAGGAGCTCTGGGATAAAGGAAATGAATCCCTTTCAGAAGATCAGGATGGGATGGATGATTCCTCTTCGGAGGAATCAGGTGGAGAGGGACCCTCTTCGACTTCCCAAGAGGAGAAAGTCTTAGTACAGATCCTTACTGGATTGGTCCGCTCCACATTTAAGTTGCCCGTACCTGAATCTGTTAAGGAATCTTCATCTTCTTTGGGGTCGCTGAAACCTTCTCAAACAGCACATGCTTTTCCTGTTCATAATTTACTTGAAAAGCTCCTTTATTCTGAGTGGGACTTTACCCTATGGAAGAAAAATTTATTAAGATGAGGGGAATGCCGGCCATTGATGCGGCCATTTCCTCTATAAATAGTAGTCTGACTTGTCCTGTAGACAATGCTCAGATGCTCAATGATCCTGTGGACAAAAAGATGGAATCCTTATTAAAGGATGTTTTTTCCTTAGTAGGATCAGTGGCCCAACCTGCAGTAGCAGTGATTGGAGTCTGTCAATACTTAAGAGATCATGTTAAGCAGGTCATCAAAGTATTACCTGAACAACATGCCCAGGGGTTTGCTAACCTTCCAGCGGCCTTATATGTTGTTGACGCCATCAGAGACTCTATCATGCAAACCTCTTGCCTTTCACTTGGGTTGATGCATATGCGTAGAATCTTATGGTTGAAAAATTGGTCAGCCGAAGCACCATGTAAGAAGCTCTTGGCTGGGTTTCCTTTTCGTGGTGCAAGGTTGTTTGGAGAAGACTTGGATAACTATATCAAGAGAATCTCTTGTGGGAAAAGCACTCTCTTACCTGTTAAGAAGAAGAGTAAGCGTCCCTCTTTCAAACGGACTCTTTCCCCAGCGCCAGGGGCATCAGCCTCCAGGCAGTTACGACGGCCTCCTCCGTCTGGGGCAAGAAACAAGAGTCAACCCCAGGGACAAAAGAAGTCCTGGGGGAAGAAGTCTTCTAGACAAGACACTAAGGCCTCTTCATGAAGGGGCGCCCCCGCTCGCTCGAGTGGGGGGAAGACTGCTGCAATTCTCAGGGCTCTGGCAGGAGGACTTCCAGGACAGATGGGTAATCTCCACGGTAACCTTAGGGTACAGGCTGGAGTTCCAAAAATTTCCCTCTCCTCGTTTCCTCAGATCAAGTGTTCCCAGAGACCCAGAGAAGAAGCAGTCGCTCCTTCTAGCGTTAGACCCATTCTGGATTTAAGAGATCTGAGTCGATTCCTAAGGATACAGTCCTTCCGCATGGAATCAATTCGGACAGTAGTCTCCATCCTGCAGGGAGAAGAATTTTTGGCATCAATAGACATCAGAGATGCATACCTACATGTGCCCATTTTTCCTGCTCATCAGAAGTTTCTGCACTTCGAGATAGGAAGGCGCCATTTCCACTCTATTACGAAAAGTATTGGGACACCTGCCTTTACTTGCACATGAACTTTAATGGCATCCCAGTCTTAGTCCATAGGTTTCACTATTGAGTTGGCCCACCCTTTGCAGCTATAACAGCTTCAACTCTTCTGGAAAGGCTGTCCATAGGTTTGGGAGTGTGTCTATGGGAATGTTTCACCATTCTTCCAGAAGTGCATTTGTAAGGTCAGGCGCTGATGTGGACGAGAAGGCCTGGCTCGCAGTCTCTGCTCTTATTCATCCCAAAGGTGTTCTGTAGCGTTGAGGTCAGGACTTTGTGCAGGTCAGTCAAGTTAGTCCACCCCAAACTCGCTCATCCATGTTTTTATGGACCTTGCTTTGTGCACTGGTGCACAGTCATGTTGGAACATGGAGGGGCCATCCCCAAACTCTTCCCACAAAGTTGAGAGCATGAAATTGTCCAAAACGTGTTGGTATGCTGATGCCTTAAGAGTTCCCTTCACTGGAACTAAGGGGCCAAGCCCAACCCCTGAATAACATCCTTACACCATAATCCCCCTCTGCCAAATGATTTAGACCAGTGCACAAAGCAAGGTCCATAAAGACATGGATCAGTGAGTTTGGGGTGGAGGAACTTGACTTGCCTGCACAGAGTTCCTGACTTCAACCCGATAGAACACATTTGTGATGAATTAGAGCAGAGACTGTGAGCCAGGCCTTCTAGTCCACATAAGTGCCTGACCTCATAAATGCGCTTCTGGAAGAATGGTCAAACATTCCCATAGACACACTCCTAAATCTTGTGGATGGCCTTCCCAGAAGAGTTGAAGCTGTTATAGCTGCAAAGTGTGGGTCAACTCAATATTGAACCCTACGGACTAAGACTGGGATGCCATTAAAGTTCATGTGTGTGAAAAGGCAGGTATACTTTTGGTAATATAGTGTATTTGTATATCTTTGAACCCTTAACTTGCAGAAAACAGAAGGCTCTCATTGAGGCGCAGGGTATAGCATTGTTTGATCTTCTTCAAAGACACAGATGGTGTACTGTTTGTGAGGATGTTGTGCTACAGACAGCACTAAAATGCAACCCTAATGCCCTGTACACACGATAGGATTTTCCGACAACAAAATCCATGGGATTTTTTCAGACGGATGTTGGCTCAAACTTGTCTTGCATACACACGGTCACACAAAGTTGGTCGGAAATTCCGAACGTCAAGAACACGGGGACATACAACACATACGACGAGCCGAGAAAAATGAAATTCAATAGCCAGTGCTGCTCTTCTGCTTGATTTCGAGCATGCATGGCACTTTGTGCGTCGGAATTGTGTACTAACGCTCGGAATTTCCGACAACAGATTTTGTTGTCGTAAAATTTGAGAACAAGCTCTAAAATTTTGTGTGACGGAAATTTCTATGGAAAATGTGTGATGGAGCCTACACACAGTCAGATTTTCCGACAACAAGGTCCTATCACACATTTACTGCAGGAAAATCCTATCGTGTATACAGGGCATTGGGATTGCTTGGATGGTAACAGCTGTTAGTTCACACAGGACAAGAACAGGTCAGAGGTGAGGTGAGGATTGTCAAGAAGTCAAGTCGAATAACAAGCTGAAGTTTGGGGAAGACAGAAGGTGATAATTGAAAACAGTTCTAGTTGTAACCAGAGGCAACCAGATTCAGTAGATGTCCAAAGATAAGATGAGAAAATACACAGACATATGCTGATAAGAAGTCAAATTTTCAGGAAGACAGATCCAAAAACACAATAGCAACCTGGTATGTCAGGATGCAAACATCTTTCATTTCATCTGGTATTCACAAAATGCCCTTTAACACTATACTACACAGGGAAATGCATATACATTGAGGCGCATTGCACGCATTTTTATGCGCATTTCCTTGCATTTATATGCATTAATGTGTGTTGCGATGTGAGTGAGGCACAAAGAAAACCGTTGTTTTCTAGGTGCGTTTGCAGTGCTTTTGCAGTGACCTGTGTTTATCCCGTGCAGAACAATGTAGATCACTGAACATGGTGTAAATGAGCCCTATGTGCTGTAATTTTCAATTTGAATTCTAATTGAAGCCAAATGTATGGCAGCAACACGGTCATGCCACAGTGCTAAATATTATCCAGCAGATGTCAGCAGCAAGCATAATTGGAACATTTTAGGAAGACTGCAAGAATTAAACAGCTGTGAGATAATTGTTATGGCTCCTAAAATCCAATTTAATCTTTTTCAATGTCAAAATAAACTTTTTAACAAAGAATACCTACTACATTGTACGTTGCTGTACCCTAACTGAACCAGTTGTCAGTTACGGAAAAAGTATGTGACCCTTTGCATAATGTCATCCTAAAAAAGGGTAATTGGAGTCAGATACTACAATCAATGAATTGGGTACTCTAACCTAAAGTTTAGCTAAAGTTTAGTAAAGTATGGGCTTGTGTTTCTGTGCCATATAAAAATAGAATATGTAATTTTGGTCAACTGTTCTTATTAAGGAGGAGCTTCAGTCAGGTCTACAAAAATGAAAAGTCAGCAGCTACCAAAGCTGTAGCTGCTGACTTTAATAAACAGACACTCACCTGTCTAGGGATCCAGGTGGATGCCCACTGCCTGAGCCACGTTGCACTTTATGAATGGTCCCACAGCCTTCTGGGACCTGTGATGTGTCCCAGAAGGTTGCTGGCGCGGAAGGGGGGGGGGGAGAACGTCCAGTTAATTCTCTGCAGCAATTTGACCAAAAGTGGAAGCTGGTACATGTAAAAACTAAATACCTGCTCCCCATCCAAAAAGATCATTCCAAATGTGGCAGAGGAGGGGTAGAGGAGGAGGAAGAGTGGGAATTCCTCTTTTGAGTAAAGTTCTGATTTAACATAACTCTGTTGGACTGCATATAGCCTAATCAAAATTTATTTTAAAGCAGCTCGTAAAAATTGGTGCAAGACTGAAAAAGGACTCGGAGTGTTTGTCCTACAATGATTCAAAGTCAGGCATGTAATTTGCAAGATTTGAAAGAAAGTGCATATTGTTACTATGCCATGCAAATCCATGGCAAACAATTCCCAGGTGACAAAGATGCAAGAATGACATCTGAAGAGCTGCAGTATTCTGCACTTTCTGCCACGTTCAACAACAACGCTGCAGTAGATATGACAAATGTTGGCTGTCTTAGTAAATGTACACAAATGTCTACGCACCAGCACCAAAACCACATATCATTGTTAATTTTGTTGATACAATAATAACTGTGTGGGAAATTTGCTGACTCTGGATCTGGACATATTGCAGTCATTTAGAGAAGCTGGATAAAACAGCATGTCCCTTACCAAATACAAGAATTTAAATGTGTAATAAAGATATGCCAATGTAGGATGTTCAGAGCAGTTGCTCTATAGAGCAATGTTTGTTGAAAGAATCAGATTTCAGAAATTATAGTAACTGATTGTTGATCAACAAATTATGGTTTTATTCTAGAAGGAATGATCTGGATGGATAGAAAATGCAGCTGAATTTGGTTAAATTGTTTCTTTTCTGCCCAATGATAATTTTTGAGCCATAGATCTTTTGAAGCATTTGAATATATGATCACTCAGTTGTTTATTGTTAGGTATAAGGCCAGAACTGATATTCAGGTGCGGGGTGTTCTTTCAACCCCTTCCTTAAAGCCACTTGAGAATATTGCTGATATCTTTCCACAGTTAGATGCTGGCCTCCTGCTAATATTATTGCAAAGGTATTCCAGTCATGCCAATAGGCTATCCTTTTATTCATTAATTTTAAAATTTGTAGAAAGGGAGGGAGCGAGCATGACACTTTTGACTAACTAAGTAAGTGATGGACAGGGGGCAGACTCAGGAGCTCAAAAGATACTGTATGTTACCATTGAAGTTCCAATACGTAAATTATACAGTGGCATAGCTACAGGGGTCATAATGGCAACCCTGCCCCTGTGCCAAGAGGGGGGGGGGGAGGGCGTGCGGCTTGTAGAGAGAGGCTGTCAGATCAAACTCCCCATCGTGCATTAGCACTGGGAGCTCAGTCAAACAGTGAACACACTCAGTAAAGTGAAAGCAAAGGAGGGAAAGGTGTCTAACCCTCTGCCTCCCCCTACAGTGCAGTACCCGGCTGTGTGGTTGAAGGTACTGTACTGCTGATTTTTTTAAAGGCTGTATATATATATATATATATATATATATATATATATATATTATTCTGTATATATATATATTTATGGTTGAAGCCCTATGGCCGATACGGATATGAACAACATACACTTACCATAAAACTTACAACATGAAATGGACCTGAAGTGTGCCTTGGTCTGATGGACGGTATACCAAAATAAGGGGGCATACCCAAGATTAGAAATTAATATTTTGTGAAGAGAAATGATTTGAGAAATGCCCTAAAAGGGGATGGGAGGGTGGGTATCGCGCACAGGAAACCGACAAAGACCACAGGCGAGTGGGCTGGTTAAATACCCCCCCGGGCTCCTCCCATAAATTCAGGCCACCATACTGGCCTTCTTACTTATGGTTGAAGCCCTATGGCCGATACGGATATGAACAACATACACTTACCATAAGACTTACAACATGAAATGGACCTGAAGTGTGTCTTGGTCTGATGGACGGTATACCAAAATAAGAGGGCAAAAACATTCAGGTAGGGGTTAAGTTTTATTGGTTTTAGTCTTATTCATTGAGCAAGTTTGGTAAATGCTTGTGACATTTCCACCTGAGGATTGGGGATGTACCGGGCGAAGCAGGCAGACTTCCACCTGCTTAGTCTCTTAATAACATGATCTGGGACCCCATGCCGAGATGCTGTCGAGGCTGCTCCAATACGGAAAGAGTGACCGGAGTACTGACTGGGGTTGAGGTGTAGGTTTCGGAGAAGAATTCTCACGTGTTCCGCAAACTGGCAGGAGCTCAAAGGTATGACCGGAAAGGGTAGAAGGGGACTAGAGTCCGACTGTTTGGGCAGGAGCGACAGTAGGCGGTTAAGTATGGTAACTGGACACTAGCTATTGTCAGTTTTGTGAAGGTGGATGTCTACTCCGGAGCCTGATTGCTGGGTTTTGGATACTGCGAGGTGGAGAACGAAATGGTCTTGGTAGCGAGCCAAGTGACGTTTACGCAGGACTTGGCCTGCGGGGTTATTACAGGTGAACTCACCAGGCCGCAGGAACCCGTAGTAGGCTAAGTAGATAGCTGCTTGTATGACCAAGCTGGGGAGGAGACCAAATGGAGAACTGAGAAGGATGGTGGACATGTCTCTGAAGATGGCACTTGTTATAGGTAGGTGTTTGGCCTTGATTATCGGCTGTTTTTTCTGTATGCCACGTAGGATGGCTTGGATCACGTGGGATGTGAACAAGGACGGTTTTGCAGGATCTCGTAGAGCCAGGAAGTGTTGGATGCCGGCTAAGTATAGCCGGATAGTATTATGGGACAGGGCCAGGTGACTATGGCAATACGAGATAAACGCCAGTATGTGCTTGGCGTCTGTCGTAGTTCCCACTTATCAGGTTGCTAGGAATTTGTTGAATGCACTCCAAGCTGTATGGTAAGCTTTGAGCGTGTTACGGGACAGAGACTGGTTGATGAGCTGGGTCGCACTGTGTAGATGTTGTTCTAGTCCAGGGTCAGCTGAGACCAGGCCGGGATACGGGCTGATACTGGATCGGCTCCGGGAACCTGCCGAAAGAAGGAGGTGAAATTAAAGCGTGACAGTGCGTCAGCAGCAAGGTTGCATTTGCCCGCAATAAATGTACAGTGGATATTGAATTGATGCTGAAGAGAAAGTTGTACCAGCCTGCGTAGGAAGGAAATAACCGAGAGCGACTTAAACCTGCCTTTGATAATAATATATGCCGTGGCCTGGTTGTCGGTGGTGCCACGATCAGGTATATATGCGATTGTGTGTGTGCATTTGTGTGTATAATTGTGTGTGATTGTGTGTGTCTGAGTGTTTATATGTGCTTTTATATCTGTTTGTATGTGTGTATATGTGCAGAGCATTCCACCCATCACATAACACATTGCAGAGTATTCCACCCATCCCATGATACACTGCAGAGTACCCCACCCATCCCATGACACACTGCAAAGCATTCCACCCATCCCATAACACACTGCAGGGCATTCCACCCATCCCATGACACACTGCAAAGCATTCCACCCATCCCACAACACACTTCAGGGCATTCCACCCATCCCATGATACACTGCATAGCATTATAACTATCCCATGATACACTGCAGAGCATTCCACCCATCCTATGATACTACAGAGTATTTCACACAGTGGCTGAACTACCAGGGTCGAAAGGTCGCACTTGTGACCAGGCCCTCTTGCAGAACATGTGAAAGAGTCCCACTGCAGGGATGGAATAAAGGGCCCCACGACGGGAGTACACGGGCTTGAAGGTCCTGAAGGTTCTAGTTATGCCTCTGAACTGGACTTTTACTTAAACTCATCAGAGAAGTAAAGCTTTGGCCATAAAGTCTAAATAGCAATTTTCCAAGCTCAGCTACACAAAGTAATGTGTATCTGAAAAATCTGAAGCACATTGAGAGTGTTCAGTATTCATGCAGTCTTGAGAATATACATTTTTTTCTTAAAGTTTCCAGGAAATTCTGGTAATGGTAGCAGCAGTTTAACAACCACTAAGTTAGAAATGAAAAAAAAAAAAAAAAAGATTATACAGTGAAATAAAACCATAGAGTTGCTAGATGGCAGTCAAAATTTAGTGATTCTACTGCAAGCAAAGGCTTTGAATGTGGGGTAATTGCTGCTGGATTACTGCTGGATATAAACCAACAAGTGCTCTGACTGATCAAACAAGACATTACACCTGTACACAGAGGCTCTTTCATATATAGAGTACTAAAATATAACACTTCTGGATTTGATTCTGTTTATTCACAGCAATAGCTTCCAAAATGTTTCCTTGGATAGAAAATTCAGCAAAACAAATGCCAAAATGTTACTATTTTATAGAAATGATAGAAAACCTGGCAAGTTTTTAATTGCCTCATTCTGCTCTTAAACTGTGCATGTAAAGAGTGTCTTTCTCTGGCTGTCAACAGCACTAGGGCGCCAAGCATCGCAGTGGGTTAGAATGCCCTCCCTCCAGTCAAAATATGCCTATGCAGTTCAGAGCACATAGTTTGGATTTAAACAATGGGGGGCTATTTATAACTGTGCTTTAGTTAAAAAATAAGAAACAGAAAATATCCGTAATCCTTTCCTAATTTGTCATCAATGCAGACGGGTTGGTTGCGAAAGCAGTCATTCAGCAAATCTTCCATGTATGCAGTCTTGTGCGTTAAACCAGGCCTTGCACTACAAACAAGGTCCACTTGTTTATTCAAGCCCCTTTCTTCCTCATGCCATAAGCCTACAGTTTTTTAAAAAGTTTAAAAAAGCCTGCAGGAACACAAAGGTTAGTAAAAATACTTATCTTCCTTCAGATTCAATACTACAGGGGTAGATCTTAGAAAATACGGCAGACCACAAATATCGCAAAGCAGATGCTCCAATACAGTGTACTCAGTATGGATCTTGCCAGTAGGATGGTGAATCCCACCTTAGCAGCAAAGGCAAACCTTTGGAAGGTTTGGATGCCATGGATTCCATCTCCAATTGATTCCTTGCCACTTCCTGGATCTGCGCTTTCCAATTCTGTTGTTTTTATTTTTAATTTTACTTTAGCATTTCAAGTAACATTAAACTTTCAATTTCTTTTAAAATTAAAATAACAAACATTGTTTTGGGGGAAGTGATTCCAGAGGACATGACCAGAACAGCCTTCTCCCAAGCTTTATTGCAGGCAAGTTCGAGAGTCTTTGGGTCCCCTGGCTAGACACACCTGGGCTAAATCCTAGGAAACTTGCAATGCTGAAACTGTTACAATGTTCTACAAGATAATATTATTGTAGAGCTCAGTGGCGGCTGGTGTTTTTTTTGGGGGGGTGGCAACACCCTGTCCACTCGCTGTCTGCCGGTCTGGCACTTACCCCATCTAGGTGGCAAGTAGTGGGCATGGGCAGTGGGCATCAGGCAAGAGCTCCTCTGTTCTTTCCTCCATCACGGTGGCCATGCGTCTCCTCCCCTCCTTCTGGGCGTCCAATAGGTTCATCTGACAGGTCTCAAGACCCGCTTCCTGATTTAGGAGGATCAGTGTTACAATAGGGAATTCGCTGTTCATTTGCTATCGTAACACACCTGGGTGAGCTCCGTTTGCATTCTCTGTGCTCCAAGCCCACCCTATTTTGAAGCCTATTAAAACCTCTGCCTCTAATCAGGTGCTTCAAAAAAACAACCACCCCACATTGGAATCCATGCATCCAGCATCCTGAAAGGGGCCAGACGTATGGATAGGGGGGGCAGCCATGGATAGGGGGGCCGGCACCCGTGCCCCCTTAATGGATGGGCCGCCCCTGATAGGGATTGTAGATTGTCTGTTTTCTATGTTTTGTTTACAAATTCTTATACCTAGATAGGTGTCTGAATCTGTTGAATATTCTCTTTATTATATGTTTGTGATGGTGTATAGTAATTTTGGCCCGTCAGGGCATGGATATGTTTGGGAGTAACATGATGTCTATTGTGGTGTGCACACCTGTCTATCTTATTTAACATAGAAGTAGACAGCAAAGGAAAATCAACGCTCCAGGTGAGAAACTCCAGGCACAATGAATAGTGTGAGACACCTCACATGCCCCGGCTCGCCTGCCGTAGAAGACTGAATAAGGAAAGAAATTGGCTGCACACCGACCTTCTTAAAGTCGTTTTATTGAATGTTCCATACAAACAATGACACCACGGTTGCAGTAGCCGGAAAGGAGGTGGACTAGTTTCACACAGCTACACTGTGCTTACTCATCACCTTGAGGTGTGCTACTGACATTCCTTAAATAGCCCCCCCACCCCACACCCATGTCCACAGGTGTGGGTGGGTATCAGTAGACAAACCACCTGTCCCACTTGCATATAGAGCTGCACGTTCCAAACCAGATTGGCGGAAAGGGAAAATGCACACATTATCTCATTTTGTTTGAAAATAGGCAAAAGAAAAAGATTTAGCTTAAAATGTCAAATGCACATCAGTAAAAGCTGATCAGCCCCTACATATCTGAAAATGCCCATATGCAAATAAATGCCAACAGACAATTGACCATGACAATACATATCAAACTATCAAATATAAATAGATATAACCATATAAAGAAATGTAAACAAAAAAGAAGAAAAATATCATATATGTATATATAATAATAAAACAAACTTCAAAATAACACACAAAAAGGAAAAGGAAAAGGAAAAAAAAATAGGACCAAAAAGAGTGCACATATAAGTATCATATACTAAATTAACCTTAATTCTATTTAATGCATATGTCTTACGGTTATAAAATAACCAATGGAAGTACTGATTAAAGCGGGGGTCCACCTATCTATCGTTTTTTTTTTTTTAGTTCATTCACAAACTTTTCTTCTCAGCATTACATACTCACATATTGTGTGTAATATGTCCGCCTGTGTCAGATTTAGTCAGAAAGAATAACTTATATTATTCACTGCAGGCGGTTTCCATCTTCATTGTGGGCATTTGAAGCCCACAAGCATTTATTTCCTGGATGTGGTGAATGCTGTGCTCCCAGCTTTCACCGCTCGTTCCCGCACATGCTCAGTGGCATCCTGGGAAGCCTGAGACTAGCTCCCAGGAGTCTGGGAGAGGCTAGAAACACGCCTACTCCCACGGGAGGAGAACCAGGAAGTGCAAAGAAGAATAGAAAAATAAAAGGTAATTGCGGCGATTTAAATTTTTTTAAACGGCATGTCAGCATCTAGGCAAGGAAGAGAATACATACAGATATTGTTCAAAATTTGGGTGGAACCCCGCTTTAATAAATAACAAATTCTAAACATGACTATCTCACACTGACCTAGACATGGCCACAAAGCCATGCCACGTATAGGACTTTGTGTACCATACATATGAGCGCCCACCTTCCAGATCATTACACCAAAAGGGTATATGAATATATATATATGAATGGTCTCCATCAAACAAAATACAAATACAGATACTGTAAGGGATGGAAGAATGAACTAGTAAAACCACATGGAGCAAAAGGCAAAGATAACGCAAATCAGAGTATATTATAAACTACCTGCATAAAAGATGTGTGCTGCTGGGCGACAGGGAGGCGCTGGGACTTATTCATAAAAATAACTCACATCCCATTCAAAGTTCAAACCCAAAGGGATGCAAGTCTGAAGATGGAATATCCAGAATACCTCTCTGTGGCCCAACAGTCGAAAGGTATCTCCACCTCTCTTTTGAACTCTAATCTTGTCTATGACTTGAGCTTGCATGGTGGATTTATTACCTCCATGACATGAAATAAAATGTTTAGCTATAGTTGTAGATTTTTTTTTTTGTCAATACTACGGGTATAGACATGTTCATAGAACCTGTCACGTAGACGTCTAGTTGTCCTCCCCCAGGGCTTTTTTTCTCAGAGAATAGGTGCAGGAAACCCCCCCTCTTCTGAGTCACTTCTTGGCGCCACCTCCTACCCACTTCTGAGCACCGTTCCTTGGTCTCACCTCCCCATCCACCTCCCAGTACTGCCCCTTTTAAAGAATACAGAGCCAAGTATCATTTTATGGTGCTAAGTAATTTGTATAGAATTTGTTAAAGTATTAAAATAGATCCCCCACAGCCAGCAGCAATAGACCCCCCAGCAACAATAGATTTGATCAGAAACAATAGACCCCCCAGCAACAATGGACCCCCACAACAAAATACCACACAGCAGCAACAACAGATGCCACCAACATCAATAGACTCTCCAGCAGCCAATAACAATAGACCCCTCTTTGTCAATTGTAGATCTTTTCAAGCAATAATTGACCCCCATCAACAATAGATCCCCCACCGGCAACAATAGACCTCCCAGCAACAATAGACCGCCACTCAAAAATAGATCTGCTCCAGCAACAATAGATCGGCCAGCAGCCAGCATTAATAGACCCTTCAGCCCACCCCAGCACCCCTTGCCATTACACACAGTACACAGTGCTGGAGGTGCCGGAACTGCGTTCCCCCGCGTTCCCGCTGAAAAAAAGCCCTGTCCTCCCCACATATTGGACACAACAGGCACTACATGAAATTAGATAAATCACAAAGCTCGCATTACAATTGTAAAAGGAGTCCATATCAAATTCTCTCTTGTTGGACATGGAGCTAAACTTATTTCCCCCCAGAATATACCTACAGCAGGGACATTCAGCAGCCCCACATTTGTAGTTCCCCTTGCAGTGCAACCATGTTAAGGATTTAATTGATTTCCTATTAAAAAAACTGGGGGACTACAGGCATACAAGTGACCAAATCCCCACACATAGCTTTACTGAATTTCCCCATAGAAGAAACTTCTTGAAATGTGGGGCGACTGATCCATTTCAGCTTTCTTGGGGCTAAATTAACATAAGCCAGAGCCTGGAAGCCACCCTGTGTATCCCTTGCCATGACGAAAAGAAAGATCTCATGAATCATGGCTCAGGAGAAATGGTTAGCATACTACAGGATCAAGTAAGGAAGTTTGAAGCCACATGGAAACTCTGGGCTGACTATATTTGCATCCCATTGAAGCCTCCACAGGGCTATTAAGCCCTTGTCAGCATTCCGTCAAGACACACTGAACTCTTCGCCTATACCCTTCTCCCTCCCCTTCTATCCCCCCCCCCAGTCCTTTCCTCCCCCTACTCTTTATCTCCGACCTCTATGGTTATCTTTTCACAAGCAATTGCCTGTATATGTTACAGTTTTCACGAGCAATCGTCCGCGTATGTTACAGTTATGGTTCATTTTGGAGTATACTCTTTGACAATGATTTACACATTTAGTTGATCAGAACTGTTAAGTGAGACGAGGGTTGACAAACTGCCCACAGTGGACACAGTTTGATCCCATTAGGGGTGTCGGGTGGTAGGGTCATCTCTGATTCCTCCCGTTACCACAAAAAACAATATCTAAAGCGTTTTTATGTTCCAAACCTAGTTAATCTAATGCAGTGGTTCTCAACTTTTATAGTGTCGTGACCCCTTGATAAAATTTCCCAAGTTGTGGGGACCCCCTAACAGTTATTATTTTCATAGCATAGGTTGTCAGCACCCAAGGCAAGACAAGTAGTCAGCTCCCCTAACCCACAGACATATAGCACTCCCTGAGTCCCTTCCACTTGTACAGTGTTAAAACCCCTTATGGTACATTTTAGGATGTACCACTCTTTGTTCTCCTTTCTTTCCCTTTTATCTCTCGCTATGCCAAATTCTTGTTTTTTTCCCCCCATCCCTCTCTAGCTGTCTTTCTTGTTCTTTCTCTCATGCCACATGCACACAACCGGTTTTGCCGTCGGAATAAACTCCGAAGGTTTCTCCGACAAGACTCTGATGGAATTCCATTCAAGCGGTTTTGCCTACACACAGTCCGACCAAAGTCCAAATGTCCAGAACGCGGTGACGTACAACAGGTATGACGGGACTAGAAAAAGGAAGTTCAATAGTCAGTAGCCAATAGCTTCCGTCTCGTACTTGCTTCAGAGCATGCGTAGTTTTTGGTCCATCAGAACAGCATACAGATGAGCTGTTTTCCCGATAGGAATTGGTTCCGTCAGAAATATTTAGAACATGTTCTATTTCTAGGTCCGTCTGAATTTTCGGGGAAAAAAAAGTCAGATGAGGCACACACACATGATCGGAATAGACGATGAAAAGCTTCCGTCTGACTTTTTCTTTCGGACATTCCGCTTGTGTGTACGTGGCTTTATTCTTTCTCTCCATTTTTCTTTGTTCCTCCTCAATGGGGGGGAATGGGATGAGTGGCAATGCTGGTGGGGAGTTGGGATGGGTGGCAATGCTCAGGGGAGTTCTGATCAGCCAACTTAGGTGCTTTTGATCAAGGTCATCTGCTGATCTGAGAACTGTAGTGGGGACTTTTAATGGCAACTATAATCACAGGTAGTGTTACTCACTGTGTCTTCCGACTTTGTGGTGTCTCGTAGCAGTGACACCTATGCCGAAATCAGGAGATAGGGTCTCCTCCAGCCCCTCCCACTTCACATTTCTCACCAGTCAGCTGACCTCTAGTCTCTGCCCCCCAGCCATACCGTGAACTGAATGGGTGGCTGCGAAGAGGCTGAGTGGGTGGCCGTGGGCTCCAGGAACAGCCCAGCTGGGCGACCACAGACTCCAGGGACAGCCCTGATGGGCAGCTGCAAATAGGCTGGGAGAGCGGTGTGGTCTTCAGGAACAGCCCAGGATTTCGTGACCCCTGGCAAATCATCATTCGACCCCCGAGGGGGTCCCGACCCCCAGCTTGAGAACCACTGATCTAATTGCATTTTTATGTATATCTTATAATAATAAAATTATTGAAAAAAAAAAACAGGGGACAGGGAGCCTCCCAGGGTAGGTGACCGGCGGGATACCACATTTACGCCCTCCTTTAGAATCTCTGCACAAATCTCCTCAGTACATAAAATCGGTAGTCGTTTAAGATTGATATTCCTTATGAAGTCGAATTCTGCACTAAAGGGGGTGGAAATAGTGAGTCTGCGGATGTTCCGAGACCAGTATCTCTGTTTGTTTACGGGTAAATAACCCTAACCTAGCCCCCCTGTCCACCAGACCAGAAAGAAAGGCCTTGTATCTCTGTGTGGGGTCACCTTTAAGTGTGGTGTATGTATTGAAATCTAATAACTGAGGGATAGCTTCATCCCTATATTGCTGTGCATTCATCATCACAATAAGACCCCCCTTGTCTGAATTTTGGATTACAATGGATTCATCCTCTTCTAGGGTTTTTAAAGACAGACGTTCACCCTTAGTGAGGTTGTCTTGCCAGACATATTGCCCCTCAAGGTTAGACTGAGCCAAACTAGTCTATAGTATTATAAAATGAATATCAGAAATACTAAGTAATCCTGAACCCAGCGCTCAATCTAAAAATGGTATCTGCACTTTTCAGCCACTATTATAAAATTCAAAACCTATATAAAAATATGCCCAATTATAAAAACCAAGCACTAACAGCGCTTCATATGAATAAAAACATATTCAACAGTATGATATCTCATATAGTGCAAAGACTGTCATATTACGCTACTTTCAACACAAATTATGAGAGCCAGCGTCCACTAAAATGTCTGTCAATCCACTGAAAGATAGTATATATAGAGTGGTATATAAAGTCCGCTCCTCCTATTGACAGTTCAGTGAAGTAAAATACATGAAAGCTAAGCGTTGTGATATGCTTCTGATCAAAGCATGATCTACATGCGTGAACCATTAGCTGCTACACCTTCACCGATCCACCTTGTGCACACCCCTTTGTGTATCTGCTTACCAGAGGTAAGTGTAAACAGGGCCTGTGAGATCCTTAACAACAAAAGTCTGCAGCTCTCTTACTGGAAACTTCAGTACTCCTTGACAGGAATGGTTCAATGAGGTAGATGTATCATATGCTTTCCATAGTGTTACACTGTTTGTTGAAAAGACCAATCCCCCAATACAAGTTATCCTTACTAAAAAGATGTGAATAATCCAGCATGTCACAGTATTGGCATCAAGCTCACCGCTGATCGGAGCTCCAAACGAACCGCAGGATATCATCAACAGGTGAGTAGCTGTGGAGAGATAGGAGCTGGCAATTAGCTGACAGCTGAGCGGCCAGCTCAGAGAAGGAAGGGCTGAGGCCAGCCCTGACAGTACCCCCTCCTCAATGACCTCTCCTGTTCAGTGGACCACCAGGCTTGAGGGGAAAACATCTATGGAAATCACAAAGGAGGATATGTGCGTCCGAGAATGAGACCTGAGAGCGTTCCTCCAGACCGTACCCCTTCCAATGCACCAGGAACTGTATGCGCCCGCGGAACCTACGGGAGTCAGCAATGGACTGTACTTCATACTCCTCATGGTTCTCAACCTGTACAGGGTGAGGACGTGGCACCGAGGTGGTAAAGCAGTTGCAGACCAAAGGTTTTATTAAGTAGACAAGAAATACATTTGATATACGCATATTAGAAGGAAGGTCTAATGCGTAAGCCACTGGGTTAATCCTGCGAAGAATACGGAAAGGCCCAATAAACTGAGGTGCAAACTTCAGAGAAGAAACACAAAGTTGGAGGTTGCGAGATGACAGCCAAACCCTGTCCCCAACCTGGTAGGAAGGCACAGGCAGGCGTCTGCGGTCAGCATTGAGTCTGTACCTATCATTAGCATGTCGCAAAGCCTCCTGGACTTGTGCCCAAGTGGTACGAAGACCACAGAGATGCTCTTCTAACGTAGGAATACTCTGCGGAACAAATGAGTCAGGCAACATGGAAGGTTGAAACCATAGTTCGTCATAAACGGGACAAACGGGAAGCAAAATTCAAGGCACTATTGTGAGCAAACTCTGCCCACGGTAATAGGTCTGACCAGTTTTTGTGATGGTCATAAATGTAGCAAGGTAGGAATTGCTCCGAGGACTGATTGGCTTGTTCTGCGGCCCCATTAATGATCGCTAACAGCTCTCTGTTAGCAACGGAATCGGATAGGCATTCTTAATCGTGAAACAATTGAGACCCCTATAATAAATACAAGGTCTCACCACTCTTCTACTTCACAAAGAAGAAACCAGCACCAGCAGGAGAGGAGGATTTGCGAATGAAACCTTGAGAAAGTGTGTCTGCAACATACTCCTCTATGGCCTTATCCTCCAAGACTGACAAAGGGCAAACCTGGCCACGAGGGGGTATAGCACCAGGTTGAAAGTCAATTGCGCAATCATACGACCGGTGTGAAGGCAAACTACTGGCTTAACCTTTGTCAAAATCCACCTTACCAACCACTCAGTGTCTGCCAACCTTCTACTTCAATCCCTACACTGGCTCCCAATCACCCAGCGAATTAAATTCAAAATTCTAACCACAACATACAAAGCCATTCACAACTCTGTCCCAAGCTACATCACTAATCTTGTCTTCAAATATCACCCGAATCGACCTCTCCGCTCTTCTCAAGACCTCCTGCTTTCAAGCTCTCTCATCTCCTCCTCCCATGCTCATCTCCAGGATTTCTCCAGAGCCTCTCCCATCCTCTGGAACTCGCTACCTCCATCTATCCGGCTATCCCCTACTCTTGCTACCTTCAGGCAATCCCTGAAAACTCATCTCTTCAGGAAAGCCTATCACGTCTCCAACTAATCTCCTACCACTTCCGCCAGCTCATTCCCCACAGTTACAACCTTTTGTACCACCTGCCCCACCCTATTAGATTGTAAGCTCTTCTGAGCAGGGCCCTCTTAATCCTATTGTATTGTATTGTATTATAACTGTATTGTCTCCAGGGGCGTTGCTAGGGGGCAAAAAGACCAGGGGCTTCAGCCCGAAGTCCAAGGCCGGCACGGGGGGGGGGCCTCTAGTGACGCTGGGTTTTTTTGGTTGGGCGGAGGGGTTGTGTGGTTGTGTGGTGGGGGTAGGCTGACTTGCTGGTTGCTGCCTGGCTTACCAGTGCCCATCAATGCTGACCACTAAACTGACCTACCTACCTGACACACACTGACGTACCTGACATACACTGACCTACATACACTGACCTACCTGACCCACACTGACCTACCTGACGCACACTGACCTACAAACACTGACCTCCCTGACATACACTGACCTACCTACCTGACATACACTGACCTACCTGACATACACTGACCTACCTGACCCACACTGACCTACCTGACCCACACTGACCTACCTGACATACACTGACCTACCTGATACACACTGACCTACCTGATACACACAGACCTACCTGATACACACTGACCTACATACACTGACCTACCTGACCCACACTGACCTACCTGACATACACTGACCTACCTGATACACACTGACCTACCTGACACACACTGACCTACATACACTGACTTACCTGACCCACCCTGACCTACATACACTGACCTACCTGACCCACACTAACCTACACTGACCTACCTGACATACACTGACCCACCCACACTGACCTACACTGACCTACATACACTGACCTACATACACTGACCTACATACAATGACCTACCTGACATAAACTGACCTACATACACTGACCTACCTGACATACACTGACCTACATACACTGACCCACATACACTGACCCACCCACGCTGACCCACCTGACCCACACTGACCTACCTACACTGACCTACCTGACATACACTGACCTACATACACTGACACACCTGACCCACACACACTGAAATACCTGACCCACACTGACCCACACACACTGACCTACATACACTGACCTACCTGACCCACACTGACCTACATACACTGACCCACACACACTGACCTACCTGACCCACACTGACCTACCTGACCCACACACACTGACCTACATACACTGACCCACACACACTGACCTACCTGACCCACACTGACCTACATACACTGACCCACACTGACCTACATACACTGACCCACACACACTGACCTACCTGACATACACTGACCTACACTGACATACACTGACCTACACTGACCCACACACACTGACCTACATACACTGATCTACCTGACCCACACTGACCTACCTGATACACACTGACCTACCTGACATACACTGACCTACATACACTGACCTACCTGACCCACACTGACCTACATACACTGACCCACACTGACCCACACACACTGACCTACCTGACCCACACTGACCTACCTGGCCCACACTGACCTACACTGACATACCTGACCCACACTGACCTACATACACTGACCCACCCACACTGACCTACCTGACACACACTGACCTACCTGACCTACATACACTGACCCACCCACACCTGACCTACCTGACATACACTGACCTATCTGACCCACCTGACCCACACACACTGACCTACATACACTGACCCACCCAACATACACTGACCTACACTGACCCACACACACTGACCTACATACACTGACCTACCTGACATACACTGACCTACATACACTGACCTACCTGACCCACACTGACCTACATACACTGACCCACACTGACCCACACACACTGACCTACCTGACCCACACTGACCTACCTGACCCACACTGACCTACCTGACCCACACTGACCTACCTGATACACACTGACCCACCTGATACACACTGACCCACCTGATACACACTGACCCACCTGATACACACTGACCTACATACACTGGCCTACCTGACCCACCCTGACCTACATACACTGACCTACCTGACCCACCCTGACCTACATACACTGACCTACCTGACCCACCCTGACCTACATACACTGACCCACACACACTGACCTACCTGACAAACACTGACCTACACTGACCTACCTGATCTACATACACTGACCCACCCACACTGACCTACCTGACCTACATACACTGACCCACCCACACTGACCTACCTGACCTACATACACTGACCCACCCACACTGACCTACCTGACCTACATACACTGACCCACCCACACTGACCTACCTGACCCACACTGACCTACCTGACCCACACTGACCTACCTGACCCACACACACTGACCTACATACACTGACCCACACACACTGACCCACACTGACCTACATACACTGACCCACCCACACTGACCTACCTGACCCACACGGACCTACACTGACCTACATACACAGACCCACACACGCTGACCTGGTACCTGCCATACACACACTGACTGACCTACCTGTGTCCAGGTCCTGCAGCAGCAGCTAAGCCGTGGTGCTGGTGTGTGAGGCAGCCAGAGGAGAGGAGGAGAACCACCCGCCCGAGCGCCGATCGATGTCCTCTTCCAGTCACAGCTCGCTGGGATAGGACTGCATCGCACCGGAGGGCCGCTCCAGTCCAGAAAAGGCAGGCCCCATGAGCACTAGCGCGGAGGAGGAGGAAGTGCAATCCTCCTCCGCTTTGAATGCCGGGCAGTGACGTCACTGGTTGCTAGCCGCTAGGCAGCTATAGCAACCAGTGACCAAGTGTAGAGTGGGGGGGCGGAGCTGGAGCTGGAGCCAGCGCTACCCTGCATTTGAGGACCGGGACAAGAGACTCGGGGCTATTTGCCCCAGGCTCGGGGCTGTAGCCCCAATAGCCACCCCCTGGTGACGCCTCTGATTGTCTCCCTTTTATATTGTAAAGCGCTGCGTAAACTGTTGGCGCTATACAAATCCTGAATAATAATAATAATAATAGTGTCAGGTGGAGGAGAGAAGATAGCAGGATGCTGACCCCGGGTAGCTCATCATTTCCATGCCGACCCCGGTACCTCCATCGGGTACACACTCCTGGATACAGCCTGGGGACACCCAGAGCTGTTGCGAGCATATCCCCTGCAGCAGTGGCGGTATCACGGTGGCTGTGCGTCTCCTCCCTCCTCCTCCCTCCTCCTCCCTCCTCCTCCTAGGCCAATAGGATTGCTTCTCCTGTCGGCCAATCAGGAAACAGGTCTCAGGACCCGCTTCCTGATTAGCCGGGAGGAAAATCAGTGTGACAGTAGCGAATACTCACTGCACTGCACCCCAAGCCCACCCTTTTTTGAAGCCCATTAGAGCCTCTGGCTCTAATCACGTGCTTCAAAAAAAAGATGGACAGGCCACCACAGACTATCATCGTAACAAAGGGCCAATTTACCTAAAGTGGGTACTGTATTCTTATTGCCCATCTATACTTGTATGTGTAGGCCACTAGCAAATTTAAATACACTAACACGTTGAAGCCAAACAGCAAGCAGTTTTTTTTCCTTTTAGGATAAAGGTTTTACATAAATAAATAAAAGCTGATCATTGTAAGCACCCCTGTCGGTATTAAATGGTTTGTCGTGTCCCTGTAACTGATACATCTGAAAGAGAGCTTGTGCTTTTGAAAAACAACATACTTACAGGCAGGATCACCAAATGAACATAGAAGAAAGAAAACCAAAAAGAAAATGAATGCAGTCATCACATTTAAGAACTGGTAAGCTGCAATATAATAAATGTTTGCTTTCGGGTGTAACCGCTTCCCGACCAACCGCAGCAGTTATACTATCGGATTGCGAGTAACGCGGTTAACGAGCGTTTCGCAATATGAGCACTGTATTTTTAAAAATCGTAACTCGGTTTGCAAATGTTGTCTCGCAAAACGAGCACAATTCAGGCCAAAGCGCGTGCAATACCGCGTTTGGCCTGAGGTGGGGGGGGGCGTCGGAGCCGAGCTGCAATCGGTGCCGTTCAGAAATGCACGGAAAGGCCCAAGGACAGCTCGGCTGACCTCGGCAAACCTTGGGAACGGAGTCTTTCTGAGGTTTCAAATTCTGCTTTATGCGTTGACATACCTCTTTAGACCCAGTTTATCTGGGCATTATGGTCAACTGCTTACTTGACACCATCCACAGGCAGCTTAACTCTTCAATAAGACACAGAAGTTGAATATAACACATTTTTTCTTCAGCTAACTCAGTACAGGGGATGTTTTTACAGTCTTTTGAAGTATTAGATGACAGTGGTCTCCCTGTCTCTGTGAAAGAATGACTGAGGGAAAATGGAAAAAGTGGGGCAAGACTAGTTGGGACTAAATCAACTAGTATTAAACAGGAGGGGGAAAAATAAGATACCAAAATCACATTGTAAACTTGTCTCAGTGGCTAAAAAACGCTACTAGATGTCAGCATACTACAAAACAATAATAACCTAATGCGGTTCAATACAGGATAAAAAAACAACATGAAAATGGGGTAGAACAGCATCTATTATAATGGGGGGGGGGGGGGGGGGGGGGCTTCAATGCTTCCCATATTCAGGAGAGTTAGAAAATGTGCCAATCAGTAGTCCTGATATATAAAAGAATCGGATCCTGTTACCTAAACTTTCACTACATATAAGCCTGCAGGCAATGTCCCTAACACCTATTCACCCCATAAGATATTGGACATCATAGTGAAGATACAGCGCTCTTGACATCTGCAATATTTGCCTACTCTTCCTACATGTGCTGATCTAGTGTGATATCACTTCTCTCAAAACTCTGCTCTCTTTTTCCTTTGATGTGTTGCAGTGCATGCACAATGCTGCCTCTCCATGAAATACATTTGTGTATCCTTCAAGTGTAAGATATAGTGATCCTATATTTTGTATCAGCTCATACATATGCCCCAGTTTAGCTCTAATGTGACAACCTGTGGATGCCATAATGAAACTCCAATACAGAAACACTAACATACTGTATATGAAATGTCATATTTATAAAATATATGCGTTGGCAGTATCCTTCTATACTGAAATTCCAAGTACTGTCATACATGAATACCACAGAGTAGTTATGTAAACATTGTAGGTGTTCTTTCACATCACTCAAACCATTTTTTGTGTTAGTGGACTATAAAGGACAGGTTAACACCCCAGTGTAAAAGATAACCATTATTTTGCCTTTGTTAAAATTATAGGCACTGATGACATTGTTAAAGACTTATATATACCCAGTGGTAGTAAACCCTTACATATACCCAGTGAAGTGAATAGCCTCAGGTAATACACAGAGATGAAACAAATCCTCCTACATAAATTGTACCTCTCTGTCTGCTGCCCTCTATTCCCTCTATTCCTTGCATTCAAAATGCTAAATTGTAAAACTTGTCTGAGAGTTAAAAAAAAAAGGGGGTGGAGAGCTGAAGTTACACTCAGTGAGGAGAGCTCTGAGAGCTGGTTGGAGGGAAGGGACACACCCCCTTCACATAGCTCACAGGAACAGAGCTGAGGCTGTCAATCAACTGGAGGTTCCTCCCCTGTCACCATTTTTCTCTTGGTGTCAGGAAACCATGTTAGAAGTGATTCATGCTGATAACGAAGGATATCAGCATGAATTATCAGAACGAAGCAGCAGGCAAAAGTGACACTATGGAGTTGATTTACTAAAGGCAATTTGACTGTGCACTTTGCAAACTGCAGTTGCACTCTGCAAGAGCAGTTGCTCCAGAGCTTAGTAAATGAGCAGAAGCTCTGCTGACTTCCATTGTCCAATCATGTGCAAGCAAAAAGGTTTTTTTTGTTTCCTTGCATGTGATTGGTTATTATTTGCAAAGTGAAGCCTTACCTAATTTACTAAGCTCTAAAGCAATTGCACTTGCTGAGTGCAACTGCACTTTGCAAAGTGCACATTTTAGTTGCCTTTAGTAAATCAACCCCATAGTGCTTTTAATTAACCTCCCTGGCGGTATTATTATTTCAGATTTTAGGTGCTGAAAGCGGTACAATTATTTTGTTTATTTGTTATTATATTATAGGCCTGTAATTCTTAGGAATAATTCACTTAAATCTGTCCAAACAAGAGTCTAGTAGACATGCCGGGTATGATAAAGTTTGAAAAACGAAATCAAAAATTATAATATAATAAATAACTATAAATAATTATACCAAATAATAATATAATAATAATAAAAATTATTCAATAATGTAATCAAATCAAAAACACTGAAATTTGCTCAGTTGCAGAATTGTCGCTTTCGTTACTTTTAGTGTTTGATGATGGATTTCCCCACAAATCACTATCGCTCAATTCTGCAAGTGATTCTAATTTATTATCGCTGTTTTCCAGCTGGTCTAAAGCCACTTTTGATGTAAAGGGAGAGTTTTGGTTGCTATGGACAATCTCCAGTTTCCAGGCAGGAAGAACAGTTTTTAGAATATATAAAACTGCATGCAGGACACTGGGCAGACCACTAGGGACAAAGGGGATGTGTAATTATTTGATACAGTACTGTAATCTGTAAGATTACAGTATACTGTATTTTTACTGTGTGTTTCACTTTTTGAATTTGGCGCCGAACTCCGTCCCCGTGCGTCACAACGCTCGCAGGGGACGGAGCTCGGCACTGTGAATCGAGCGAGACACGGCGGCTCACCGATCACAGCGGGGAGACATCGCAGGATCCAGGGGACAAGGTAAGTATCCTCTACATGGATCCTGCGATGCGATCCCGAGTCTGGCTCGGGGATACCACTTTTGGTATTGAAAATCCACCCCGAGCCAGACTCGGGAATACCGCCAGGGGGGTTAAGACAAGTACACACTATAGAGCAGGGGTCCTCAAACTATGGCCCTCCAGTTGTTCGGGAACTACAATTCCCATCATCCCTTGTCATGTCTGTGAATGTCAGAGTTTTACAATGCCTCATGGGATGTGTAGTTCCACAACAGCTGGAGGGCCGTAGTTTGGAGAGCCCTGCTATAGAGTGATATGCTTTGTTCATATTTCATGTCTGAGGTGTACAACCACTTTAAGTAAGTAGATGTGACTACAAACACTGGGGTGGTTACTGTAATACAAATTCATACTGCACCAAAACAACTGTAGTTTTCACTCCAAAACTAAAAAGTAATTTCCTATCATATAATAAAAAATAATCTGGTTATAGCTTTTAAGCACTAATTTGTTCTGCATGCAAAAAAACCGAAGCAATCTTTCACTGTCATTTACTGAGTTAATTTATTTGATATATTGGCTCATTATTTTATTATAACCCATTAATCCACATCAATTTTTTGAGAGTCTTTAAAGGGCTTTATTCTTTGAGCTGTACTATCAAGTTGCGTGAAACAAGCACAAATCTGACATGCAAGAGCTGGACAGAGCCTGCGTAAAAACAGACTTCTCAAATGTCTTGCAGGCCTCTTGCTGTCAAATTACATTGAAATTAGAATAGACCCATTCCCTGTACTCAATGTGACGTCACAAAACAGAGTGGATTTAGGACCTACAGTTGTCAGTCCCCTCACTATTTAAAAGTAAACTGAATGTAAAGGGGACCAGTTGTTTTTTTCCAAACAGTTTTGTCCCCTCTTGTTAAGTGTGTGGAAGCTCTGCTTCAAGTTAGACTGGTCTGTAAACAGCTGTGATTTACACCGAGAGAAAACAGACAGCTTCGTCTTCTCAGCAGAATATAGATTTCCACTGACTAAGCATTGAGTATGAGCACAGCCGCTAAGATTTCCAAATCATCACTGGTGAACTCTCTGGCCAAAAGGTATGATCCGAAAGTTCTACAAAACCAGGGGCCTGCCAATGCACAAAAAGCATTACAGTTTCCCATAGCCACAAAGTCACCAACAAGCAAAAACATGGACACAAAGCTGGACTTCCTGCACAGCAAAATCGACACGCTTCTGGTGGAAAACAATAATGTTTCTGAGAAGATTGAGGATATTTCGCGGGATATTGTGGGCATTTCGAAAGAACTCCAAGAGCTCAAAACAGAGGGTGTTAAAACTGACAATAGCAGCAATCATTCGGAAGTTAAAGATGTTTTCTTAGACATGAGATATCATTTTATGGATATGATAAGCTACCTCTCGCTGATAAGTAAATATTCAGAGCAGCAATCAAAAAGGTTGGAAGGAGTGGAATGCATTTTGCTTGGTATGCAAAGTGTGTTTCATTTTGTAATGAAGCAAACCAAGATTTCTGCATTGTTTGAGTTTCTTCAGCAGAAACAAAGTTCTACAAAGCCAGCCCCGAATAATAGAAAAATGACCAAAGCTGAAGAAAAAGCCCATATAAAAACTAAAGAGAAAAAGAAAAAATGTATAAGGGTGCAGGAGACCAAAAGAAAAAATCTAGCTTGTCTGATCAAAAAAAAGGTGAGACTATTGTATATCATTTTGCAGAATTTACTTTTTTGATCACACAATTTCATTTGTCTCATTTAATGATAGAAATGCAGATTATTTTTTTTATTAGACTATGCATACCCTTAACTGTTTAACTAACATTACAACATTGTTTACTCTATACGTAGATCTTATGTAATAAGGTACCGGTATATATTTTTTTAATGCATTTTGTTGAGACAGACTTATTGTTTGTATAATAAAAATATATAGTGTATATATATATAAATATAGTAAAAATATGAAAAAACATTGAATACAGCATTTTTGGTGAAAAAGGTAAAATCACAGTAAAAAGCTTCAGTATCCCAGAACAGTCAGTGAACAAACATACTAATGAAAAGTGATGTCTGATTAGTTGCAGTATGTTACACCCATCATGTTTATTTTCGTTATTGGGTTTTAAAGCACATTAAGGGGGATTTACTAAAACTGGACTGTGGAAAATCTGGTGCAGCTCTGCATAGAAACATCAGCTTGCAGGGTTTATTGCCAAAGCTTATTTGAACATGCTGAATTTAGAAACTGATTGGCTACCATGCACGGCTGCACCAGATTCTGAGTGTTCCAGTTTTAGTAAATCTCCCCCATTACTCTCAGTATTACAGATTTTTACTTAATATGTGATGAAAATAGGCCACGGCCTATATTATATATATATTACGGCTTATTTAAATATGTGATTTTTGTGGTTAGCTCACGTAAAAAGTGAAAAATGTTTGCTATTAGTTACTGCAGGTGCAGCATGTTTAGTGCATATTGATGTTATTAGCAAGTGTACCTAGGTGTATTATCTATGAAATCTGCCTAGATTAGTGGTTTATGGTCCTCGTAAGACCCCTTTCACACTGGGGCGGTTTGCAGGCGTTATTGCGCTAAAAATACCGCCTGCAAACCGACCCAAAACAGCCGCTGCCCAAGGGCTTTCACACTGAAGCGGTGCGCTGGCAGGAGAAGAAAAAATCTCCTGCAAGCCGCATCTTTGGAGTGGGGAAGGAGCGGTGTATTCACCGCTCCTTCACCGCTCCTGCCCATTGAAATCAATGGGGCAGCGCGGCAATACATCGCTAGCGGGCGAATACAGCCGCAAAAACGACGGTAAAACAGCGCTAAATATAGCGCTGTTTTACCGCCGACGCCCCCCACTGCCCCAGTGTGAAAGGGGCCTTAGGGTCCCTAGCTATAAACACTGCAAAGACTTCCAGTCCTGAACTTCTTTACTTGAATTGGGCTAATTGGCTTTGCTGATGACAAAAAAAGTTGTTTACTTTGCAAAGGAAGTTGCACATTGCAAGGGAGTTTTCCTCAAAACATAGTACATGCAGTGAAATTTCATTTTGCAAAGAACATCCAATTACATGATGTGAGTATGATAGCTCTTGACCGATAGAAGCAAAAATTGGTTCCGACAGATAAACCCTGAGGTATGTTTTCTTTTTTTTTTTTCTTCAAAGAAGCAGATCCCTGATGAAAATATATTGTGGGTAAACCTCGTTTTGGTCCTAGGCTGCTACTCCATTGATTGCGACCAAAGGGAGCACTTGACAGGCGGTACATTCTTAGATATGTACTAAGGAGCATCTTAAAGTGGCTGTATTTGATGCTTTTCTGGATCAATAATTGTTATTGTAAATATATCAAAAAAATGTAAAGTAATACAAAAAAAGGCACCTAGTCTGCCCAAGCATGGGCCATGACTGGCGACATGAAAAACATAAATGCACACAGGAGGGAGAGCCTCCTTCTTACATAATCAGAAATAGACGTAATCATTACATACAGTATCTCACAAAAGTGAGCACACCCCTCACATTTTTGTAAACATTTTGTTATACTTTTCATGTGACAACACTGAAGAAATTACACTTTGATACAATGTAAAGTAGTGAGGGTACAGCTTGTATAACAGTATGAATTTGCTGTACCCTCAAAATAACTCAACACACAGCCATCAATGTCTAAAACGCTGGCAACAAAAGTGATTACACCCCTAAGTGAAAATGTCCAAATTGGGCCCAATGTGTCAATACTTTGTGTGGCCACCATAATTTTCCAGCACTGCCTTAATCCTCTTGGGCATGGAGTTCACCAGAGCTTCACTGGTTGCCACTGGAGTCCTTTTCCACTACTCCATGATGACATTATGCAGCTGGTGGATGTTAGAGACCTTACGCTCCTCCATCTTCCATTGAGGATGCCCTACAGATGCTCAATAGGGTTTAGATCTGGGGACATGTTTGGCCAGTCCATCACTTTTACACCATCTTGGAGGTGTGTTTGGGGTCGTATCATATTGGAATACTGCCTTGTGACCCAGTCTCCAAAGGGAGGGGATCATGCTCGGCTTCAGTATGTCACAGTACATGTTGGCATTCATGGTTCCCTCAATGAACTGTAGCTCCCCAGTGTCGGCAGGACTCATGCAGCCCCAGACCATGACACTCCCACCACCATTCTTGACTGTAGGCAAGACACACTTGTCTTTGTACTCCTCACCTAGTTTCCGCCACACACGCTTGACACCATCTGAACTAAAAAACTTTATCTTGGTCTCATCAGACCACAGGACATGGTTTCAGTAATCCATGTCCTTAGTCTGCTTGTCTTCAGCAAACTGCGGGCTTTCTTGTGCATCATCTTTAGAAGAGACTTCCTTCTGGGATGACAGCAATGCAGACCAATTTGATGCAGTGTTCGGCGTATGGTCTGAGCACTGACAGGTTGACCCCCCACCCCATTAACCTCTGGAGCCATGCTGGCAGCACTCATATGTCTATTTCCCAAAGACACCCTCTGGATATGACGCTTAGCACGTGCACTCAACTTCTTTGGTCAACCATGGCGAGGCCTGTTGTGAGTGGAACTTGTTGTGTTAAACCGCTGTATGGTCTTGGCCACTGTGCTGCAGCTCAGTTTCAGGGTCTTGGCAATCTTCTTATAGCCTAGGCCATCTTTATGTAGAGCAACAATTCTTTTTTTCAGATCTTCAGAGAGTTCTTTGCCATGAGGTGCCATGTTGAACTTCCAGTGACCAGTATTAGAGAGTGAGAGCGATAAGACCAAATTTAACACACCCGCTCCCCATTCACACATGAGACCATATATAGTAAATAATGGTGGCCACACAAAATATTGACACTTTGGGCCCAATTTGGCATTGATTATCAGTGCAGCCCTCATTAGAGGTGCCCACAACAGATGCCAATCAGTGCCCATCAGATGCCAATCAGTGCAAAAAAAATTGCCAATCAGTGCCCATCACAGTTGCCAATCAGTGCCCATCACAAATGCCTGTCAGTGTCCATCAGTGATGCCTGTCAGTGCCCATCGGTAATGCCTGTCAGTGCCCATCACAGATGCCAATCAGTGCCCATCAGTAATTCCTGTCAGTGCCTCCTCATCAGTGCTGCCCATCAATGCCCATCAGTTCCACCTATCAGTGCCCATTAGTGCCACCTATCAGTGTCCAGCATTTCCGCCTATCAGTGCCCATCTGTGCCACCTATCAGTGCCCATCAGTTCTGCCTATCACTTCCGTCTATCAGTGCCCATCAGTGCTGCATATCAGTGCCGCCCATCAGTGCTGCATATTAGTGCCTCATCATTAGTGCCACCTTATCAGTGCAACCACATCATTGCCCATCAATGCTGCCTCATCAAAGCCCATCAGTGAAGGGGATAATGTACTTATGTACACAATTTTATAACAGAAACAAAGAAAAACTTTTTTTTTTTACAAAAATGTCTCTTTTTTAATTTGTTTTGCAAAAAAAACCCAGTGGTAATCAAATACTACCAAAAGAAGGCTCTATTTGTGTGAAAAGAAATCATAAAAATTTATTTTGGGTACAGTGTAGCATGACCGCGCAATTGTCATCCAAATTGTGACAGCGCTGAAAGCTGAAAATAGGTCTGGGCAGGAAGTGGGTAAAAGTGCCCAGTATTGAAGTGGATAAACAATATTGCCTGTACAGGAAGACTGTTTGCAGTGTTTAAGCTACATGGTAGAGGGGAGAGTTAACAATGTTTAAGAAAAAATGTTTTCAGTGACAGAGAGCACATAGGTAAGTGCAACATACAGGTTCCACTTACCTTCTAAAACATTGCTGTTTATCCCCTTGTGGAGATCTTCATTAATTGCTACTCGGTGGTCTAAACTTACAGAATAACTACTAATAAACTGCTTTTACATGTCCAAGTGGAGTTCTCACTTTTTTTTTTTTTAACAGAAGATTTTATTAAACAAATCAGCATTACAAAACAAAAGAGATTCAGTATAGCCATTGTGGTGATAACAATGATATTAAGATCTATCTTCAGGCGATTATTTATCAAATGTTCCAGATATGTACATCTCAGGAATTTCACTTAACAGTATTCCTACGGCATAACATTCCTATAAACCCTTAAACAATTTGACAAAGGTAGCCAATATTTAATCAAACCTAATGGGGGTGGCGAGGGGGGGGGGGGGGAGGAGAGGGGGGGGGGGGAGGACAGGAGAGGGGGGGGGAGAGGAGGGGGGGGGAGAGGAGGGGGGGGAGACGAAGGGGGGGATGGACATAAGAAGAATAGACCTGAAATGTAGGATATCCTCTACTATATTTCACATCTTGGTTATGGGGTAGGGGGTTCTGGATTTCCAGAGGCGTCCACCCAGGAGGACCAAATTTTATCGAACTTCCCCGGGCATTGTCTACTTTCATACGTCAGTCTATATAGGGGGAGCACTCTATCCACCGAGCCCCTCCACGAGGCAAGGGTAGGAGGCTCTTCCAATTTCCATCTCAACAGAATTTCTCGCCTAGCGTAGTACAATGTAAAGGTTAGACACAGTTTGCCATACCTGTCACTCTCAACATCCTCCAGATGACTAAGCAACATTATTTGGGGATCCACCGGTATGTCTGAGCCTGTAACTTCACTCAGTGTGGAGGCAACTGCCGACCAAAAGGGTCGGATTTTGGGACAAGACCAGACCATGTGCCAGAACGTGCCCACCTCCTGCCTACATCTCTGACAGTTGGGATCTCTGTCATTGTAAATGCGTGCCAGTCTATGCGGGGTGAAATATGCTCTGTGTAGGAACTTAAATTGTATGAATCTGTCTTTTGCAGCGATCATAGAAGGAATGTAGGAAATTAAACACTCCCTCCACTCCTCCTCGTCCAAAGAGGGAATATCAGCCTTCCACTCTCCCCAGATTTTAGTTAATTTGGCATCATACTCAACTGTGAGGTATAGATATAGAGTTGAGAGGGGCTTCTCCATCACACTGGAAGTCAGGAGCCGTTCAACAGAATCCGGCTCCAGGACGAGGGGGGCCGAGAACTGAGCTTCAAAGGCATGTTTCAACTGCCAGTATCTGAATTGGAAGGAGAGTGGAATTCCGAAGGATTGCCTCAGGGCTTGGAAAGTCATGAGCCTACCATCCTTAACCACGTGTTTTAGTGTGAGGATTCCCTTCTTTGCCCAGAGAGAGGGGTCCGGTATACTATAAAAGTGGGGGAGCATAGGGTTACCCCATAGGGGCATGTGAGGTGAAATGTGGTTGGGCCTCCGGTATATTTTCCTGGCTTCTTGCCAGACCCTCACAGTGGTCCGCATCAGAGTCGTCATGGATGAATTGGCCCTGAGACCGCGAAACGGGAGGTTGCTCAGGGCAGCAAAGGAGCCCAGAATAGCCGCCTCTAGAGTGACCGCCGGATTCTGTGTGGGCTGGAAAAAAACCACCGGATCGTGACCAGAACAGCTGCCCAGTAGTAGATTTGAAAATTCGGCAGTGCCAGACCTCCCCCCGAAAGCGGGAGATATAGGATCTGCTTGGCCACTCTGGGTGGTCTCCCAGCCCAGACGAATTGTATCAGCAGACTCTCCAGTCTGCGGAAGAAGGTCCTAGGGATGTGTATGGGTGTGTTACGGAAAAAGTAGAGAAACTTGGGGAGGTAAATCATTTTTAGTAAGTTGACTCTGCCAACAGGGGTCAGTGGAAGGGACCGCCAAGCAGCACACCTGGCCGTAAGTTGTGTCATGAGTGGTCGGAGATTGTTGTCCGTGTAGTCCTGGACCTTAGTGCTGATTTTAACTCCCAGGTATTTAAATTCTTCTACCCATTTGAGCTGTGGGTGTGGTACCTTAGGGGTCGAGGGGTGGAGCGGGAAGAGGACCGACTTGTCCCAATTAATACGGATCCCCGAATAACAACCGAATTGGTTAATTAGATCCAGGGCAGTCTGCAATGAGGACGAGGCGTCCGCTAAATAGAGCAGAGCATCGTCCGCGTACAGCGATATCTTTTCCTCAATTGGACCTACATGTAGTCCCCTCACCCCAGGGTTAGCCCTCAGCAAGACAGCCAGAGGCTCCATCGCCAAAGCAAATAGGCCCGGGGAGAGGGGGCATCCCTGCCGCGTGCCGCGAAACAGCTGGAACTTTCCCGATAGGCATCCGTTGGTACGTATTCTAGCTAAGGGGGCATGATATAACATACGGAGCCATTTCATAAAGCCCGGGCCAAACCCGAATCGCGACAGCACCTCCCATAGGTAGCCCCACTCGACGGAGTCGAAAGCCTTCTCCGCGTCGAGCGAGGCCACCACTCCACTGGTCACCCCATCCGCCCTGTCCACATGTGTGTGGAGGCGTCTGATGTTAATATCTGTTCCCTTCCCGGGCATGAAGCCTGTTTGATCCCCGTGGATGAGGGCAGTAATGACCAGGTTAAGTCTGTTAGCCAATACCTTTGCCAGTACCTTTGCGTCGACATTCAGAAGGGATATAGGGCGATAGGAGGCGCATAACGAGGGATCTTTCCCCGGCTTGGGGATCACAACTATGATCGCTTCGCTCATTGTGTCTGGGAGTTTTTCGAGATGCGATGATGCAGAGAAGAGGCACTGAAGTTTATCAACTAGTTCTGTAGCATATTGTTTATAGAACTCCACAGGGATGCCGTCAGGCCCCGGTGTTTTCCCAGTCTGCATCGATTTAAGCGCTCGGAGTATCTCCAAGGGCGTGATTGGTGCGTCAAGCTTGTCACGATAGGTTGCTGTAAGGGTTGGAACATCAATGTCATCTAGATATGCCACCAAATCCTCCCTTCTGCAGTCTGCCCTGGATCTGTAGAGAGATTCATAAAATTGCGCAAAACAGCCGTTGATCCCGTCCGGTGTATGGATCAGCTGTCCCGAGGAGTCCTTTATGTGTGAAATGCTCATCCCTCCCTCCTGTTCCCTGGAAAGCCAGGCCAACAGACGGCCTGACCTCTCTCCCTGCTCAAAAATCCGTTGGGATTGAGCCAGCATTTTCTTCTGGGTGAGAGAGGTACGGAGACGAATCACCTCCCTCGTCAGAAATTGCAGTTGCGAGTAGTGCGCAGGGTCCCGGGTGCGAACAAAAAGAGCCTCCGCAGCACTCGCCTCTCCCTCAGCCCTAACCAAGTCTGCCCTACGCTCGCGACGGACCCTGGCAATAATGGTCTGGTAATGTCCCCTTGTCGTTGCCTTGAATGCATCCCATACAACTGTGGGGTCAGCTGAACCCACATTTACGGCCCAGAAGTCAAGCAATTCTGTTCTAAATTGGGAGTCTACTGCTGTATCTGTAATCCAAAATCTGGAGAGCCTCCATATTCTTTCTACTGTGCCCAGGGAAAGGTCTAAGGACAACAACAAGGGTGCGTGGTCAGAGATTCCCCTAGGGAGTATTTGTATATCCGTGACCCGTGGGAGGACCGAGCCCCCTGCAAAGACCAAGTCTATGCGAGAAAATGTTCTGTGGGAGGCCGAGTGGCATGTGTATGCCCTGGTCAGGGGGTGACGCCACCTCCAGACATCCGTCAAGCCATAGGTGTCCGCCCACTCTGCCAACCCAGGACAATGGTGTCCCGCAGGAGTTAGCCTGTCAACGTCCGGGTCAGGGACCAGATTGAAGTCACCCAATATAACATTATTATCAGAGGCAAATTCAGCCATCTTGCCGGTGATCTGATTGAGCACCAGCAAGGAAGCCGGAGGAGGCAAATATAAGCCCACAATAGTCCATGTTAAGGAGTGTATCTTAGCATGAATAATAACGTATCGACCGTCAGGGTCCAGGGCCAAGTCCAGGAGCCGAAAAGGAAGTGATTTCGATACCAGAATAGTAACACCCCTAGAAAAGGTGGAATGTGTAGAGTGGTAGTGGTGGCCCACCCAAGGTTTTTTAAGGGCCATAGTCCTACGCCCCGTTAGGTGTGTTTCTTGGAGCACACATATGTGTGGATTGTAGGTTTTAATGAATTGGAACACCAGGGAACGCTTGACTGGGGAGTTCAGTCCCCTGGTGTTCCAGGAGATGATGTTAAGGGAGGACATGTCTACAAGGGATAATCAGAGTGTTAGGGGTAATGCTAGTTACGGCTCCCGAGCTGGGCCCCAGGACCCGAAACGGACACACCTGGAAAAAGTGCAATGCTGAGAAGTCAAACATTATAATACAAATTTCAAATAAAAACAAAAACAAACCGAAAAAAAACGATAAAGGATACCAGTATCTGAGGTAAATGCAATTTGCCCCATTAGGGGAACTTTCCCCACCCCCCACCCCACCCAACCCCCTAAAACTGAGGTGGGTTTCAATCCCAAACTTTTTCAGCTCGCCGGCTGCAACAGGGGGTCCGTGGAAGAGGCGAGCCCGCCCCCCCCGACACATCACACGGGGGGAGGAAGCAGCAATTCAAGCGGGTTTCCACACATGAGATCTCCGCTTGTGATACAGCAGGCTGTGAGGGCCGGAGAGTCAAACGGAGGAAGTTAGGTCATATTGCGGCCTCACCGTAAAGTCGATCCATGTTTAGGAGGATACCTAAAGCAAGAGTTCCAGCATTGTCCATGGAATGAAACAAGTGTAAAGGAACTATGTGTTCAAACGGTCTCCTGACCAAGTTCTTTGGCAGGGGTATTAACTTGAAATTTCCCTGATAGGGGTAGTGAGCCTCCCTCCTCAATTCCGCTCTCTAAGTAACTTGAGATGGGCCCAGGCCGTGCAACAAACTGCATCTTCATTGTGTTAATTGTGTGGTAGCTCGGACCTGGGCTGAGGCCATGGAGGGTAAGCAATAAGGAGAATCATACGACACATGCCAGGTAGGTCCTCAACGAATCTGTGGTAGGGAGTCCAACCAGGCTGAGGCCTCTCTCGGCGTAGTAAAAAAACGAGTTGTCTCGCCATCCTGGACCCTGAGGCGAGCAGGGAAGAGCACACTGTAGCGAATGTTGCGTGATCGCAACGCTGCTTTGACTTGGTCAAAAGATTTTCTGAGTTTCTGTGTCTCTATCGAATAGTCCGGGAAGATCATCAGCTTTGTATTTTGGAATCTGAGGTCCCCAACATTTCTGGAAGCGCGGAGAACTTCATCTCTGTCTCTGAAGTTGAGGAGACGGAGTATGAAGGTGCGGGGGGGGATCCAGGGGGTCCCGGCCTAGGTGGGATACGGTGCGCCCTCTCCACTGTGTAATATGGGGACCAGCGGGCGTCAGGTAGCAGGTCACGCAGCAGAGCCTCTATGAAGGAGGTGGGATTAGTCCCCTCTACCCCCTCCGGTAGACCAACAATACGGAGATTATTACGTCGATTCCTGTTCTCTGCGTCCTCGGCTCGGTATTCAAGGGCTTTTACTTTGGTTTGAAGTGCACGGAGTGATGCCCCATGCTCTGCAATGGTATCCTCAGTGGTACTCAGTCTCTGCTCCGTCTCGGTAACTCGCGATCTGATTTTATCTATATCTTGCCGGATGAGACCCATATCCAGCTGGACAGCTTCAATTTTGGATGTTAACGTGGATTGGCAAGTGGCGATAGCCGCCATGACATCCGCCAGCCAGGGGGGCCGAGAATCATCCGGTTCCATAGTGTCGACCCGCGAGGCCGTGCGGGCATTAAAGACCTCCGGAGAGGGGCAGGCGGGCGACCGGGGGGAGTCTAGCTGTGGTGGGAAAGTCAGCTTCTTGCCCCTTTTACTGTGCGTTGCACTGGAGTTCCTGCGTCTCATTCAGGGGCCAGGGGGCCCAAAGCCGGGCAGCAGTCAGTAACCGGCTATGGGAACCTGTCTGCAGGGTCAGGGGTAGTCAAGCTGTAAATGTGGTGCAGTACATGTGTCCCCTTTAACAGGTATTGCTCACCTGCAGGTATGAGATGCAGATGCTGTCCACTTCAGGCCCCCAGAGATGGATCAGGGTATGCAGCCAGCCAGGGAACCCCAGGATCTGGAGGACAGGGGGAGGGAGAGGTCACACGCTGGTTGTCTCCCCGGACAGGGAGATATCCCCCCTCAGCACAGGGCCCCCTCCTCCAGGCTGGTGGGGCCGGATTCAGCCCGTCAGTGCTGTGGCTCCGGAGCTTCAGGAGAGGCCGCGGTTGCGGCCTAGTCACGCAGGGGAGGCCAGGGCCAGGGTGCGGCCTATAAGCAGTCCAGGGCCTCCTCACCTGTCCCCATCCAGCATCCACAGCAGCCCGCCAGGTCGGACAACAGGACCGATCACGCCAGGGGACTCACGGATCGCCGCGCGGCCCGTTAGGAAAGACCGCGGCTGCGGCCTAGTCATCCGCGGCAGGCCGGGATCGCGCGGCGGCGTCAAACTCGGGCCGGGAAGGGAAATCCTCCTCTCTCCTCACTCCCCAGGGAATACCAGTGTCCCCCCCGAGCAGCTGGGATTAAAACTGGGGTTTTTTTCAGGCGATGGATCCGGATTAAAAAAGCGGACGAGCGGAGCTCTCTGGAAAAACCGCCGCTCACAGCGCCATCTTGGCCACGCCCCCCCGAGTTCTCACTTTTTATGTCGTTATTTTCTGACTGTTCAGTCCATTCTCTGCTTTTGCTTCATGGCAGTTCTGACTCATCCCCAGTTTGTTTTATTGAAATCTCCTCGGACAGATGCTTTTTGAATAAAGAAAAAAGGCAGCACATATTTCTGTGTAGGACGGACACACCACCTGTTACTGACGGATATGATTCCTCATGGTTGTGTAAACATACTGTGCTGACCTCCCCCCAAAAGTGACATCTCTGAACCAGAATGAACTTTTGTCTTGGTCCACATGGACTGTCTTTTTTAATATCTTGGGGCCCATTTTGAGGCTTTGAGAGGTGTCAGAAAGATACTAAAGTCATTAAATAGAGATATAAATAGAGATAAACAGAGATATTAAATACTACTCTGTACAATGGAAAATAACTTCTGTATCATTCTCTAGGAGGATGTGTGTACAAAAATAAAAGATATGTGCTTCAAATAAATTGTAAAGTCAAGGTTAAAGAGGTCAGATTCCTAAAATACTTTCTACATATTCTATATTTTGCCTAGACTTTGTATGAAAATCATTAATAACAGTAATATGTTTATTAACATAAGAAAACATTAGAACATTTTATGATCCATGAATATTAACTGCAATGTTTATTGTGTTGTGCATTACAATATACAATAAATTAGAGCTTATTTATATTATAAAAATGATTTGCTATTATATACTTTACACTGTCCTTTGCATTTTACATCTTATTTATAAAATGCAGAATACAATGTGGAAACTAAATTGCAGCATGTGGTATATTCTCTGCATAATGCTAGAGAGAATATTCACAGGTAGAAGGCCTGTTCATTTCTGACACCTTTTTTTTCTCATTTATTTTCTCTATTCAAAAAAATGAATAAACTACATTTATAAAACACACAGCAGTGCTGTATAAATGTGCTGGAGTCTCTTTTAATAAAAAAAAACATAGCTTTTTTACTGGCCCCAGATCTGGCCTCTTGGAAAGGCCTTAGAGCTTTCAAATTACTAATATTTTTGTCGCCTCCATAACCTGTATCATTGATCATATGAATTCTGAAGACTACGCAAACTGCAGGGTGTGTTAATTAGCTAGGCAAAAGGTATGTGCTTTATTAGGGGAACACACGTTCAGACCAAACTTTGGCAGTTTTGGTGTTCAAACGAATGCCAAACATTTACCTGTTTGACGGGAGCCAAACGTTACTTTTGCTATTACACGTGACAGCTGTTAAAGGTTGTTAAGGACGCCAGTGGTTGAAGACACCACAGAGCCCTTAAAGAGGAACTGCAGTCTGCTCACATAATTTGTAATAAAAACATCTTTGCCATTCTGAAGCTTCCCTCCAACCACTTTGCATATTATTTTATATATACTGTGATTCTGCACTTGTCAAATATGCTGCAGAAATCTCCCTCCACTAAGTCTGGCTGCATCCATTTTAACTGTGGGCAGCTGAAGCTGCTGCTTGTTCACTTCCTGGATTTACACAGACACACAGAGGCACACCTCCAGCTCTGCAGCCTTGCAGCTCTCATTGGCCCTCTTATGACTCATCCCCCCTCACTCCCTGGCAAACTCTCACGAGAGTGAGAGAGAGAGAGCTGTGCATGATGTCATAAGCCTATGCTATTTACCAGACAAGAAACAAGAAGTGGGCTGTATAAGGTATTTACTGGCAGGAAAAAAATGTTTACCTATCCAAAGTTAAAACAACAAGGACAGAAGATTTAATAGATGGAAAGTTGAAAAAAATGACTGCAGGTCAGTTTTAACAACCAGTGACATTGCTGGCCCTATTCACTTACATGGCTGGAAATTCCTGGCCAAGTAAGCGAAGGGACAAGCATAGGTAACTAAATAAAAAATAAAACAGCATGGCTCCCCCCCCCCCCCCCCATTCCCTACCAGGCTCGAAAAGTCTGGTAGGAATTTTAAGTTGGACCCTGTGCAAAAAAAAAAAAAATGGCATAAGCCCTTCTCCCCCAGTCTACACCAGACTCTTAGGTTCTGGTACAGGTTGTAAGGGGGGGGGGGTCCAAGTATAAAAGAAAGGGGGGAGATGTGGTCCCCACCTATTGAACCATGCTAGGCCACATTTCTTTAACATGCGGAGGGTAACATTGTCCACCTAGGTAGATCCACATTAATCACAATGCCTGCCAACAGAAAAAAAAAACACAGGCGTTGAGCCTGTCTGGTCTCTTGCCTCCCACCAAATGACAGGTTCAGTAAATGACTGGCATTTTTAATGTTTAATTTAAGCATTTAAAAAAAATCACTGCTCCTGGCCAAAATTAGATTTGTAAAAAATTCCATGTTCCCCAGATGAACACCCACTACACCCATGCTATTTCTTGACAATCCCTTGCCTATTAGTCCAAAAAATGGGCATTTTTAAGATGACAGATTAGGCACCTATTGATTTCAAAGGGATACTGATTCTGACAATGTTTGACAAACCCTGCTCTAACCAAACTCAGGGCAGCTCGGCTCGTCCTTATTCTTTATCAAAACACCAAACAGTCTCAGTCTGCATTGGCAAGTATAGAATAGTGATACATTAAACCTGGAGAATTTGAAATTTACACATCTTCACCTGTATATTTGTATACACATGTGTCTGATTGGCAGATAATTATACATTTCAGAAAGCCAAATATTAGGGTTGATTTACTAAAACTGGAAAGTGCAAAATCTGGTGCAGTTGTGCATGGTAGCCAATCAGCTTCTAACTTCAGCTTGTTCAATTAAGCTTTTGCAAAAAACCTGGAAGCTGAATGGTTTCTATGGTGGTGACATTTCACACATAAGACAAATCAGCAAACTGGACATTTTATGATGTTCTCTTAACACGTTTGCAGATTTGCTTAGTTTTCAATGAAATGTACAATTCATAGTATGGGCTACTATAAAATGGATATTTCTGTGAAGACTAAGCAAATCTGCAAACGTGTTAAGAGAACATCATAAAATGTCCAGTTTGCTGATTTGTCTTATGTGAGAAATGTCAACACCGGTGAAGAACCTGCCAAAGATGTAGGGTTGCATTAATTGTTATACAGTATATCACCTGCACAGCAGATGTTCTACAGCAGGGATCCTCAAACTACGGCCCTCCAGTTGTTGCAGAACTACACGTCCCATGAGGCATTGTAAAACTCTGACATTCACAGAAATGACTAGGCATGATGGGAATTGTAGTTCCTGAACAACTGGAGGGCCGTAGTTTGAAGACCCCTGTTCTACAGTGAACAGTATTGTTAAAATCCTGGCTAGGGTGTGGTAGTCATTTTTCCTACGTTACAAGCCACAAGCAGGTGAAATAGAGAAGACCACCTTTCCACATGTGCAACAATATGCTAGCATGGTTGAGTAGTGGCATCCCCTGCTGTTGACCAGTTTAATGTAACATAACTAAAGCCCTTTAATGTTGCACTGTATATATTTATTTTTAAATGCTAAGTCTACTTAAAACGAATATTTTAATATTTGGTGAATGCTGGTGTGATACTAAACATGCCAGTTGTTTATAGAAGTCTGTGGCCTTTAGTATCTTGTTGCTTCTAAAGTGTATGTATAGCCAATTTTTAAGTTTTAAATAGAGTAGGGAAGGGCTAAAATCTTTAGCAGTTTTTTGCTGTCTGTATCCTGGTGGGGACATTTTCCTTAACTTTCTGTTATTGAGATGCACCTGGAATCAAGGAAATCTCCCCAAAGTGAGGGGAATTCATAGGAATTCATAGAGATTTGTCCACTTGAACACTTTTTTTTGTGACAACTTTAAATTTAAGATTTCACCTTAGTGAACCAGGACAAATGGAGAGATTCATCTCCAGAGCAAAGACACAGACAGCAATAAAAATGTGGAAGGATCTAAACCAGGGGTCACAAACTGAAGGCCCTCCAGCTAATGCAAAACTACAAGTCCCATCATGCCTCTGCCTGTGGGAGTCATGCTTGTAATGCCCCGTACACACGATCGGACATTCCGACAACAAAATCCATGGATTTTTTCCGACCGATGTTGGCTCAAACTTGTCTTGCATACACACGGTCACACAAAGTTGGTCAGAAATTTTGGACGTCAAGAATGCGGTGACGTACAACACGTACGACGAGCCGAGAAGAATTAAGTTCAATAGCCAGTGCTGCTCTTCTGTATGATTCCGAGCATGCGTGGCACTTTGTGCGTCGGAATTGTGTACACACGATCGGAATTTGCGCGAACAGATTTTGTTGTCGGAAAATTTGAGAACCAGATCTCCGAAATCCGATGGAGCCTACACACAGTCGGAATTTTCAACAACAAGCCCCAATCGCACATTTTACGTCGGAAAGTCAGACCGTGTGTACTGGGCATAACTGTCAGCCTTGCAATGCCTCATGGGACTTGTAGTTTCGCAACAGCTGGAAGGCCGCCAGTTTGAGACCCCTAATCTAAACCTTCCTCGCTCTATCCATAACTGAAAACATTTTTACATACACTTTAGGGCGAACAAGCAACTTGTGCCTTTATTATTGTAGCCTGCTTACGCATAAACAGATAATTTAACAGAGGTAGCCTGTATACTTAATTGAACTTTACAGCAACATAAATAATGGGACTAAAAAAATAACATCTGGAGAGGTTTGAGGTTGCATAGTGTAGCTGCCCGTGTTCTACCAACATCTCCTAAGTGCTAAAGAAATCATTGTTTATCTATTTCAGAGCTTTCTGTTTGGTGAGTAAAAGAAAATTATGCAATGAGTGGCTGTTCTATGGCATCAATTTAAATGGTTAATGGTTCGCTTGTTCCACAATTGAAGTATTGTGTATCAAACGTATATCAAAACCTTGTCAATATCACCAAGATATCATTTTGAATAGTGCATCTTAAACACAATAGCCACATTCGGTAATACCCTAAAAAAAATTGCAAACAAATATATGATATACAATGACCAAAAAATTACTTATAATGCACAGATGTATAATGTCCACATCCAGTGTAATATACAAAATATAATAGAAAAAAACAAAGTCCAAAAAATTAAAAAAATTTATTAAAGCGGAGTTCGATCCAAAAGTGGAACTTCCGCTCATCTGTCTTATGTTTGACAGGTACCCTGTCCCCACTTCTGTCAGATCTCACCGCGGCGAGGTATGTCAGAGGTCCGGCTCCCTTCTCCTTCCCCCACCGCCGGGCCAGTAAGAGAGCGCAGCACGCTTCGCGCATGCGCAGTAGGGACCAGGCCGTGAAGCAACCGACAGCTGATGGAAACAGCTGCGGTGTCAACAATGCTGGACTCCAGGACAGGTAAGTGTCCTAATATTAAAAGTCAGCAGCTACAGTATGTGTAGCTTCTGGCTTTTAATTTTTGGAGGGGAAGGCGGAACTCCTCTTTAAGTGATCCCACAATGGGTGAAGATGCTCTATTAGTAGACTCTTTTCCTCTATTTATTATTGTGCCAGAATAATCCTCTAAAGTAAAACAAATATCCACCACCAGCCACCTGTGAGTGAAATGGCCGCTCACCTTAAGATATGACCATAAGGTTAAAAAACACCCTTTGATCTCAGTGAGGTTTCCAGGTCCTGTATACTTCCACCTGCTATGATCTGTCGTGCCAAAGATACCCTTGCTGGAACTAGCTGGATCCCCTCCTCACGCCTCCATTATATGCTCAAATATAAACAAATGCTCATAGCGCAATATTGCTAATGATACCACTTGTATTTAAAAATATCGATTTGCACTCACATTAAAAGCATCTTAAAAACAGCATAAGTATCAGGGTAAAAGCTTGGATGATCGCCTCCTCTCCACCTTCGGGGTACACGAGACACAGGGAGTGACGTCACTGGCCCCACCCTATGGCAACCTTAATGCGATTGGTCCCAGAGAAAATGGCACACTTATTTTAAATAACATAAATCCATAACTGCTCATCAGTTACAGCAGTGGTAAGCAGAATACTTCCCTGAGTTCATACAGGGGGTATAGGTTAACGCTTTTGTACAAATTAAGTTTGGAAATACTTTGCCTTGTCCATTGAATCTTGATCTCAAATGCTGATGATAGGGTCACAATTTGACTTGAGCAACCTCAATCCCTTTAGATGAGGTGGAATTTGTGGCTGACAAAATTGCAAGAACTGTGTGATACCTAATACTGTAAGTCAGCATGGACCAATATTTCCTAAAGAATATATTCAGCAACTTGTTAAATACTGTGCCTTGCAAACGTATTCACCCTTTGGCTTTTTATCTATTTTGTTACATTACAGCCTTAAGTTCAAAGTTTTTTTAATCGGAATTATACGTGATGGATCAGAACAGAGTAGTCTAAGTTGGTGAAGTAAAATTAGAAAAATATATACATAAAACTATTTTTCAGAAATATAAAACTGATAATTGGCATGTGCATATGTATTCACCCCCTTTGTTACAAAGCCCATAAAAAGCTCTGGTGCAACCAATTACCTTCAGAAGTCACATAATTAGTGAAATGATGTCACCTGTGTGCAATCTAAGTGTCACATGATCTGTCATTACATATACACACTTTTTTGAAAGGCCCCAGAGACTGCAACACCTAAGCAAGAGGCACCACAAACCAAACACTGCCATGAAGACCAAGGAACTCTCCAAACAAGTAAGGGACAATGTTGTTGAGAAGTACAAGTCAGGGTTAGGTTATAAAAAAATATCCAAATCTTTGATGATCCCTAGGAGCACCATCAAATCTATCATAACCAAATGGAAAGAACGTGGCACAACAGCAAACCTGCCAAGAGACAATCGCACACCAAAACTCACGGACCGGGCAAGGAGGGCATTAATCAGAGAGGCAGCACAGAGACCTAAGGTAACCCTGGAGGAGCTGCAGAGTTCCACAGCAGAGACTGGAGTATCTGTACATAGGATGACAATAAGCCGTACGCTCCATAGAGTTGGGCTTTATGGCAGAGTGGCGAGAAGAAAGCCATTACTTTCAGCAAAAAACAAAATGGCACGTTTTAAGTTTCCGAAAAGGCATGTGGGAGACTCTCAAAATTTATAGAGGAAGGTGCTCTGGTCTGATGAGACTAAAATTAAACTTTTTGGCCATCAAAGAAAACGCTATGTCTGGCGCAAACCCAACACATCACATCACCCAAAGAGCATCACCATGTTTTTCAGCAGTCGGGACTGGGAAACTGGTCAGAGTTGAGGGAAAGATGAATGGTGCTAAATACAGGGATATTCTTGAGCAAAACCTGTTCCACTCTGTGTGTGATTCGAGGCTAGGACAGAGGTTCACCTTCCAGCAGGACAATGACCCCAAACACACTGCTAAAGCAACACTTGAGTGGTTTAACCACTTAAGCCCTGGACCATTTGGCTGCCCAAAGACCAGAGCACTTTTTGCGATTCGGCACTGCGTCGTTTTAACTGACAATTACGTGGCCGTGTGACGTGGCTCCCAAACAAAATTGACGTCCTTTTTTTCCCACAAATAGAGCTTTCTTTTGGTGTTATTTGATCACCTCTGCGGTTTTTATTTTTTTGCGCTATAAACAAAAAAAGAGCGACAATTTTGAAAGAAAGCAATATTTTTTTACTATGATAAATATCCCCCCGAAATATGTAAAAAAAACAATTTTTTTTCCTCAGTTTAGGCCGATACGTATTCTACTACATATTTTTGGTAAAAAAAATCGCAATAAGCATTTATTGATTGGTTTGCACAAAAGTTATAGCGTCTACAAAATAGGGGATAGTTTAATGCCATTTTTATTAATGATATTTTTTTTTACTGATAATCGTGGCGATCATCGATTTTTATTGTGACTGCAACATTATGGCGGACACATCGGACACTTTTGGCGCCATTTTGGGACCATTCACATTTATACAGCGATCAGTGCGATTAATAATGCACTAATTACTGTGTAAATGTGACAGGCAGTGAAGGGGTTAACCATAGGGGTGGAGGGGTTAAATGTGTGCTAGGGATGTGTTCTAACTGTAGGGAGGATGGGCTACGTGTGACACGACAATGATCATCGCTCCCGATCACAGGGAGCTGTAATCAGTGTCCTGTCACTAGGAAGAATGGGGAAATGCTTGTTTACATTAGCATTTCCCCGCTCTTCCTCTCCATGAGACGATCGCAGGTATCCTCGTGGACATAAAGTCCGCGGGACCCGTGGTCAGACTCACGGAGCTCGCAATGTGCGCCCACAATGCCGCGTCTTAAAGGGCAACATACCTGTACGTTGATCTGCCAACAGCCGTGCCATTATGCTGACATATATCGGCATGAGCCGGTCGGAAAGTGGTTAAGGGGAAACCTGTAAATGTGAAACAAAATGTTACCCCAGCTCCACTGCCAATATGAAAGTCCACGAGCTGTGATCCGGTGCTCTAGCCAGCTAGTTCAGTCCCCAAATACAATACTTGAATCAAAAGAGGGCTGGCAACTCGGATGCTCTTGAATAAAAGTCATTATTGGTTACATGTGTACAACGGTACAGGCTATACGCTGACGCGTTTCGGCTAAGAAACCTTCATCAAAGCATACATGTTTGATTTAAAAACCGATATTTATAACAAAGTAAGCACTCCAAATAGGACGGGTGCATCCTAATCAGAAGCAATCAAAACAATTAAAAACACATGGAGAGAAGAAAGGAAGAAGCACAGCAGGAATATGGAGGGCATATCATGAAAAAATAAAACATGTTCAAAGTGGTACAATAAATGTATCAAACAATGTGATTATGTTTAAAAAAGATTTATGTCCATCCTATCATTCAAGCCATACGGTTTTCTAGTATTAAGAGTATGGATCCACCACACCTCACGCTTAAGCAAAATACGATGAGTGTCACCTCCTCTTGGGGGTTTTTTAACAACTGTCGAGATTACCATGATGAAGTTCTCGGAAATGTTTTGACACATTTGAGATATTTTTAGCATTAATATTTGTAGTGTCATTTACATGTTCGAGATTCTAACTCTCAAAGGGTGTATAGTACACCCAACGTATTGCAGGCTGCAGGCACTACATTGAATAACATAAACCACCGATTGAGAATTGCAGTTAATATACTGTTTGATGGTATATGTTTTCTTTGTAGAAAAGGAAAAAACTGAGGTGCTTTTTTATGTCTATGACACTGCCTGCAAGTATTATGGCCACACATGTAAGAACCTACCCTGGAGAGCCAGGTCTGTGGTTTGTTTGTCTTCTGAGAGCAAAACAAACTGGGTGACAGCATACTACCATGACTGGGAGCCCTTCTACTGGAAAAATGACAACCCCCCTGGATGGCACTGTACAGGTCCTTGTCAGCATATAGGATGGGAAGATGTTCTTTAAGAATCGCAACAATTTTGTTGTATTCCAAAGAAAATGTAGTGACAAAATTAACTTTATTTCTATTGAAATCACTGCACTGTTTATGTTTATTTATACTACTATTCTGAATTATCTCCACCCGATCTCTGTGAAACGCTATATTTTTACTTCTAGCTATTGTTTGTGTATTGTAGCCCCTTTCTTTGAGTCGCTTTTGAATCACTGTACATTCTTGCAAAAAATCCTTGTCTGTAGAGCAGTTCCTCCTGGCCCTGATGAATTCACCAGTGGGCAAAGACTTAATGGTATGACTGGGGTGACAGCTATCAGCCAATAAAAGGGAATTCCCTGCACAGGGCTTCCTAAAGGTTCTGGAAGTCACTGTGTTGCTATCTAAATGCCCCATCAAGGTCAAATCCAAATAGTTTATTTGGGTTGGGTGGTGCACACAGGTGAACTCCAAATTTATAGGGTTAGTATTAATATTTTTCATAAAAAAAATCATCCATGCCATACTACAATCAGGTCATCAATGAAACGACCATACCAGGCGATATTGGTTTTAAATGGATTACCGTGGGCAAAAAAAATAGATTCTTCCCACCAGCCCATGTAGAGATTCGCCAAAGAGGGGGAAAATTTTGCCCCCATAGATGCACCTTGACTCTGAATGTAGTATAGTTTTATTCAAGAGCATCCGAGTTGCCAGCCCTCTTTTGATCCAAACATGTAAATGTGTTGTAATGGCCTAGTCAAAGCCCAGACCTCAATCCAATAGAAAATCTGTGGTCAGACTTAAAGATTGCTGTTCACAAGCACAAACCATCCAACTTGAAGGGGCTGGAGCAGTTTTGCAAGGAGAAATGGGCAAAAACCCTATTGGTAAGATGTGGCAAGCTCATAGGGACTCATGCAAAGTGACTTGGAGCTGTGATAGCCACAAAAGGTGGCTCTACAAAGTGTTGACTTAAGGGGGGGGGGGAATAGTTATGCATATTGACTTTTTCTTTTATTTTGTGCTATTTGTTGTTTACTTCACAATAAAAAAAAAAAAAAAACTAGGGCTGTTACTGATTAAAATTTTCGTGTTCGATTAATCGATTTTTTTAAAATCGATTAATTGACTAATTTCGATTAATTTTAATGCACATACAGATCCAACTACTTTTAGCTGACGTCATGCGTAGCTCCTCCCCTGTATGCGTTACGTTCAATCAGAACTTTCTCAGAACATCCTCAGCGGGGCGGGACTACGGCGTCACCCTAGTCTATTTAAATAGCACAGTTGTGCATCAGGGGAACCGATGGAGAGCCAGAGACATCTATCACCTGCTGAGACAGAAAAGTGTCAGCTCTTTGGAAAAAAAAGTGCCCTTATCATAAATGTTTCTTGATTGCTGGATAACCAATCAATGCCAGTTCATCGTCAAACTGACTTACAGCCAGGAAAGCCCTCAGATATGTTGATTTTCATAGTCAAGTCCAGGATTTACATAGATGTTTAACTGAATACTTTGACCAGTGAGATCAATCAAATCGTTAGGATCTGTTTTCCTCAATTTATGATTTCACGGACATCGACGTCACCGGACTCCTCCCCCCTTCCCTTCGTTAGCAGACGGAGGCACTTGGGGAAGGGGGAGGAGTCCGGTGACGTCGATGTCCGTGACGTCACCGGATCTCCGACGGAACTCCCTGAAGACCCGGAAGCCGGCGGAGAGGTGAGTACCGATCAAAAGAATTTTGATCGATCAAAAAAATTAATTAATCAAGGAATTAATCGTTAATTTCCCCAGCCCTAAAAAAAAATCTTCAAAGTTGTGGGCATGTTCTGTAAATTAAATGATGCAAATCCTCAAACAATCCATGTTAATTCCAGGTTGTGAGGCAACAAAGCACGAAAAATGCCAAGGGGGTGAATACTTTTGCAAGGCACTGTACATGCCACAAAGAACTCGCTTCTGAAGCTAGTTTAGTAACTGCTTGGATTATAGTTCCTTCAGTTCTGCAAAAAAACTAAATTACAAATGAATTCTAGAAAAAAAGTTAAAGGGGAATTTCACCCATTTAAAAAAAATAAAAATTAAAAGTCAGCAGCTACAAATACTGTAGCTGCTGACTTTTAAAAATAAGGTACTTACTGGTCCATAAAGTACAGTGCTTTCTTCCGGCAACTGATTCTTCTCACCACTGTGGCTCCACAGCGTCGCCATGTTGGATTTGAAAGCTGGATGTGACTTCCGGAACAATCACAGCTGGCTCCCCACTGCACTTTATTTTTTGCACTGAGCAGTTAATTTTTAGCACTTCCTGCCGTCCGTCGCCAGGTTTAACACAGGCACGGATCAACTCTCAGAAGGGAGAGCATGCCTGTCAGCAGCTACAGGGGAATTCTCCCCCTCCCTCTCCTCACTGAAAATTTCTGTGTGTGAAAAGAGGGGAAAGAGATCAAGAGGCTGCCTGGGAGTTAGACAGACACCACGAGGCAAGGGAGAAGACCGGACCCAGTGGAGAGGTGTTGCCTTCCCAGGTCGGTGTGCCATTCCTCCCACAGATCCACGTCCGGTCGGTGGCATCCTGCCTGAGAGGGGATCCCAGATGCATTCTCCAGGCGCACTGGTACAGACGGCGTGAAGTGTTCCAGTTGTGAGGTAGCCGGTCTGGCTATCTGTAGAACCTGCCTGATGCAAGACACTTTGCTTGGACCTTGAGCGCATAATTGGTGAGTGGGCACTTGCCCATTTTACCGAGATACAGAGACACTGCATGCAGATAATGTTGCCTGTGGTTACCCACACTAAAAAAACACTGTGCTGCCAGGTAGTAAAACTGTTCTTTCTGCTCCAGAAGTTACAGAGTACATTTTGCATCACTCCTACCAAATGGGATATCTAAGTGCACCAACTAAAGTGGCTAGCAGAAGATTCAAGGCCTTCTTCTTCCAAGGCACTGAAGTTACTGGTGTCATACTGGCACACACATATACTCAGGGCTCAGTATATGTAGTGTATGAACAGGGTAGTCTGGCTTGGGAGTTACGCTATTGACCACTGAATTAGGTGCACTGTTTATGGTTTTGTGGGCCTGTGGTGTCAGGAGACAGAAGGAAGAGGTCTGTCATAAGAGAGGGTCATTACTCTGCTCTCCTCCTGCCTGGACTTATAGAGCCCAATTAGGCAGAGTGGTGACCAATCCATTACAGTGTTTGCAATTTTGTGATCTGTCAACTGTTAAAGTGTTTTGCCTCTGCTCTTGGGGTTACTCGCCTTGAGGAGCCCCCTGAAAGCGGTCATACAGTACCCTTGAGTTCTATTGCTCCTGATTTCAGTCATTATTACACAGTTGACTTATTTGAGATATATTTGTCTACTGTTCAGCTATATTGCTTCTGTTTGTTTCTATTTCTGAGCAATTTCACAGTAAAGACCATTTCTGTATTTTACTATAACTTGTGTCTTTTTGGGCCCTTTCACACTGGGGCGGGGGTGGCGTCGGCGGTAAAGCGCCCCTATTGTAAGCGGCGCTTTACTGTTGGTATGGTTGGTTTTACCCCCCCACTAGCGGCCGAGAAATGGTTAAAAACCACCGCAAAGCGCCTCTGCAGAGGCGCTTTGCCTACGGTATAGCCGCGCTGTCCCATTGATTTCAATGGGCAGGAGCGGTGAAGGAGCAGGATACACTCTGCTCCTTCACCGCTCTGAAGATGCTGCTAGCAGGACTTTTTTTACCATCCTGCCAGCGCACCGCTCCAGTGTGAAAGCCCTTGGGGCTTTCACACTGGAGACAAAGTAGCGGCACTTTCGGGTCGGTTTGCAGGCCCTATTATTAGCGCAATAGCACCTGAAAACCGCCACAGTGTGAAAGGGCCCTTATTGGTGGTGTTTGCACTAACACTTACACCAGGTGTGAGACTGTTCTTGGGATTGAGAGGCAGAGTACAGAACCAAATATACTCAAGCGGCTCCTTGGGTGCTAGCGCTACATGAGAAAGAGAGATCAATGGCGTGAGTGCTCCTGGAGTCTGTGCTTGTATTGCAAATGTATCAACGAATGCTAAAAATAATGCATATCATTCTTAGGCTGCTATGTCTAATGGTAGGTTAAAGAGTGAATTTGTGTTAGTTATCCTAAAACTTCTAACAATTTCCCTGGGTAATATTTAATCTCTGTCTTAACCTTGACACAAGTTCAAATATAATTTTGTCTGTGTAGTTAATATAATGGCATGCCAGGGGAAATCCAGCAAATTATATTTTCAGTCTCATGTGTCTGGTTTCCGTATTTTAAGTCTAATATTATTTTTGTGCTATCAGATGTCCAAGTTGCTACAGTTATAGTTACTGAGTGTGGGTAAAGAACGTTCATACATTTTATTAAACATCAATTAAAATATTGTATCCCATAATTGTCTACGTCCTGATATAAGGGGAAATTCAAATTCATAACATGTTCTTTTAAGACAGTAAAAAGTGACAGAATTCATATATTAGTGAAAATGGTGTCAACTAAATGAAGCTGTAATCAGGTATAAAATATATTACTCTTTAAGATCCTAACTGTTGTCCGCAGCCTCATAGTACCAGCCAGCTCTGTCTTAGATAAGTTACTCTATAGTGATTTATTAAAGGTTTGTAATGAATCTAATTGCCAGAACACTGATCTATAGATGAAACATGTTTATGATTGTTGCAACAACATATTTTTGTTGTCCTATACAAATGTGTATCCTTAGCGTTCAGCTGATTTATATCTGAGAGAAAACAAGAGCTCAATAGCTAAGGTCAAAAACTCATATAAGCAGAATTCCAACCAAAAATAATACAAATTAATAGCATAATACAAGATAAAATAACAATACTAGCTGATGCTGCATCATTCAACTTCAGTCTAGAGATTTCCCCTGTAGTACTTTTTCTGCCATTAGATGTCTTCAGTCTAATAGCCAACAACCTTTCACCAACTTCCCCCTGAACCTAGGTCCACCTGAACCCCCCCCCCCCCTCCTTAGCCTGTGACTGGATAATGAATGAATGAAGCAGTACAGTGAAGAGCTCATCCCACTGTCACTCAGCTTTCTCTTCCTATCAGCATGTTTCTTGACAGCATATAAGCCTGATTGGCTCCTTGCATGACTTCCTCTCACACTCCAGCCCTGTCAAGTTCCTCCATCCCAAACTCACTCATCCATGTCTTTATGGACCTTTGTGCACTGGTGTGCAGTCATGTTAGAACAGAAAGGGGCCATCCCCAAACTCTTCCCAGTTCCCGCAAAGTTGGGAACATGAAATTGTCCAAAATGTCTTGGTATGCTGCTTAAGAGTTCGCTTCACTGGAACTAAGGGGCCAAGCCCAACCCCTGAAAAACAACCCCACACCATAATCCCCCCTGCACCAAATGATTTGGACCAGTGCACAAAGCAAGGTCCATAAAGGATGAGGGAGTTTGGGGTGGAGGAACTTGACTGACCTGCACAGTCCTGACCTCAACTCAATAGAACACCATTGGGATGAATTAGAGCAGAGACTGTAAGCTAGGCCTTCTCTTCCAACATCAGTGCCTGACCTGACAAATGCGCTTCTGGAAGAATGGACAAACATTCCCATAGACACACTCCTAAACTCTAAGCCTTCCCAGAAGAGCTGAAGCTGTTATAGCTGCAAAGGGTGGGCCAACTCAATATTGAACCCGACAGACTATGACTGGGATGCCATTAAAATCTTAAAATCTTCATGTGCGTGTAAAGGCAGGTGTCCCATTACTTTTGACAATATAGTGTATCTCTGAGAACTACAAAGCACCTCTATCTATGTTAAAGAGGCGAAGGTGTTTTGTTTTCCTGGCCTAGGGTAACAGTGTACTCCTCCACAGATACTGTACTGTGAATGAGCATTGTATCTCTAGTGCAGGAAGCGTGTTACTAGCTGGATCACCAGGTGAAAATAAAGGAAAGAAAACACGATCAAAAGAATGTAGAGCAGCCACCATATTTAGGGACTTGAAATAAAAAGTGTATATAAACTCAAGAACAGAAATTTAACATGAAAATCAAGGACTCTCTAATGTCTCCATAATGAGATTTTGTCACAACAGTTAAAAAAAGTGCAAGGCATAAAAACATGTAGCCTATCCTAGGCGGTCTTCCTACACTTTTTCATCCTCCTTGCAAACATTACACCTGCTTTTATACCCTCGGCACTCCTCTCTACACATAGTATCCCTCTCATAACCTCCGGGCATTCCTTTCCTGCACATATTACCCACTGTCATACCCTCTGGCACTCCTCACCTGCACATATTGCCCTCCATCATGCCTCACACTCATCTCTTGCAAATACAATCTGTCATACCCTCCCGCACTTCTTTCCTGAACATACTGCCTTCTGCCATGCTCTCCATACATCTTTCTTGCAATTACTGCCCACTGTCATACCTTCCAGACTTCTCTCCAGCACATACACTCTGTACCCTACTCCTACATATACTCCTGCACATACTGCATGCTAAGCCATTTCTTCCGCATTATATGTATTATCAGCCAACTTGCCCATTCTGGAATGGGTAGTATTAATAAAATGCTGGAAAATCTATCCAATACAACCTGCAAATGAAGAGTTTAAGTTTAAAAAGAACATTTGCAGAGCATCTGAGGTGCAGTGAATGTGTGAAAACAAGAAATAGAGTGCAGGTGTTGCCCTCTGCAACTAGTGAATATACAGAAAAGGGTTTAGTGGCTATATTATTGGAAATATTTCCGATTAAATTAGTGCTTCTGAGAATTAGGTTTCCTATCGAACAATATAAAATCGTGGCTGGCAACAAATGTGGCTTGACTTGTCGATTGTGTTTTATAACCTCAAAGAACAATGGCAACGGACGTGAGGGTTGATTATCTAGTGAATGTGAAGTGTTTTAAATATGTAACAGTGCAGTGTATCATTATCTACTTTTAATTTTTTAGGTTACCTACTTGGTTGCTATATATGTCTTAGCACACTGTACCATGTTATGACATAAGTTCCAATGAGTCTGCCTTTAATAACCTCTATTGTATTTGTGATCCGGCCAAGAAATGACCACAGAAGACAAACATAAGAACCACATAATTTCTTTCAGTGTGGCTGACTTTCTCATGGATTGTTATTTTTTAGTTTTCAGAAGCCCTGTTACATAACACATGAAAATTGAATCTATTTGGAACAGAGAGAAACTATCTAAAGCACTCTGAAGGTTGATATTATTGTGTAGGCAGCACATTCCCTGAGCACAGCATGAGAGAACATGATAGGCTACTTAGTAAATTGACGTCTATTCAGGCATGCTTTGTCCTCTGGAAGGCGTGCTGTTGCACTCATCACCTCTTAAAATTGAAGAAACAAACTTGAGAATGATCCAAGAATGTTTCTCAGGTCAGACATAAAAAGGAACAGACGTCTATTGTTCTTACTTGATGCATATGAATCCAAATGTGGTCCTGGTTTAGAATTATTTTGGGGCTACAGCTGCATTGTCAAACACTATTATGTAGATAGAACAACTCCTATAACTTAATCAGAGATCAACATGTAGAGATACAATACAATGTATTCAATTTGTTTTATTCTGCTAAAGCTTTATCCACGTAACATAGAAATGTCTATATAGAGATACAGAGGTTGTCCTGTTCAGTTCAGCCTATTGCACAGCACTGGGTCCCAAACATTAAGTGTGGATCGCTCTGGCTACAACTATTGAAGGACATTACAGGAGGTTGATTGGCTTTAGTTGAAGGAAATAAGTGGCCACACAATAGATAAGGGGTAAAACTGGGAACACCTAGGGGCATGTATGAGGAACTAACACAATTATTGATGCCCACTCGGTTCCAATGTAAAATAATGCATTTGGTCTATGAGCAAGTATTACTATTAATTTATTTGGCAGTACAATTGCCCATGATGTACACAAGTTTCATAATTTGCTGTATTCCAGCAGACTTTTCCATTCATGGGCATAGTTTTAAGAGATTTGTATTTGACGCTGCACATTTTATAGCCCAATTCTAGTCTAATTATTGATGGCCACTTGGTTCCATTAGTTGTAAAATAATGCATTGGGTCTATGAGCAAGTATTACTATTAACTTATTTGGCAGTACAATTGTCAGTGATGTACACAAGGTTCATCATTTGCTATATGCCAGCAGACTTTACATTCATGGGCATGGTTTTAAGAGGCTTGTATTTATTGCTGCACATTTTAAAGCCCAAGTCTAGTCAAAACTTGTGTTTATTTATTTATTTATTTTAATTTTGATTGAACGTAGGAAGGTTAGGGACTCTTTCAGATTTTTATTCCAGTCTATGACACCAGTGAGGTGATCCCCCCTCATTTTCTGTCCCTGTGACACCAAAACAATAAATCTAGGTTCACACTGCTGTGGGTTAGAAATCGTGCAAGTTCAGCTGAACTCGCACAATTTCAAACTGGCAATGCAGTCTGACTTCGGGGGCGAATTGACAGACATCTGTGCAGGTTCCTGCACAGATGTCTGTTCAAATCACCCCCTGAAGTCGCCAAAAATAGTACAGGAACTTATTTTGGGAAACGGTGCGGCGCAAATTTGGACGGTGCCATTTCCGGCAAAATACGCAGATTTGGCATGCGATTTGACATGTTTGAGGGGGAAGGGAAAAGAGGCAGGGTGGCACAATATGACCTTTATGCCCTGTACACACGGTCGGACATTGATCGGACATTCCGACAGCAAAATACATGGATTTTTTCTGACGGATGTTGGCTCAAACTTGTCTTGCATACACACGGTCACACAAAGTTGCCGGAAAATCCGATCATACTGAACGCAGTGACGTAAAACACGTACGTCGGGACTATAAACGGGGCAGTAGCCAATAGCTTTCGTCTCTTAATTTATTCTGAGCATGCGTGGTACTTTGTGCAATCTCTCAAACTTTGTGTGTCGGAAATTGCTATGGAAAATGTGTGATGGAGCCCAAACACGGTCGGAATTTCCGACAACAAGGTCCTATCACACATTTTCCAACGGAAAATCTGACCGTGTGTACAGGGCATTAGTGTGAAGGTCCCCTTTAATAAAAAGGCACCACAAATTTGAAGACACAGACAGCAATATTAACATCTATGATATTAAAAAGAGCACAGCACAAAGGTTCTTACCCTTCTCTGCTGTGCTAAAAGAACAGAAAAAAAAATTGTTGGAGTTTTACTTTATAGTTTCATTATGCTTTATATCTAAATCAGAAACTTCCAAAAGTTTAAGTTTGTCAACTCATGAACCACAATTCTGTATAATGTGAGCTATACTTGGCAATAAGAATATCTTTTTGAAGCAGATGTTCAAACTGAAAGGCAGAGAGCAAAAAAAAAAAGAAAAATGCTTATTGTGAGCAACCTCAAGTGTAGTTCTAGGTCTTATATGACTCATGACTCTCCTAGTTTTCCCAGTTTTCTTCTTCCTACTAGATTTTGTATTTATTCTTGGAGATTCTTTCCTACATTCCCATCACAAAGAGTCTGCTTCTGTCTATCTCTTACTATAGTTTGATGTTCATAGCTGTTCAATTTTTTTTTTGTTCATATTTTTCATTTAGTTAGTTAACTTCAAACTGCATTTCATTTTCACCTGTTTTGTCTGTCCACCTCCGTTTTTTATTAATACCCAAGTCTCTGATGCATCCTTGCTAGATCCTGCTCATCATTGTGTTTATTTTTTTTGGAGCCCAGATAGCAGAATCATTTTTTACTTTTTTATGTACCGTACCATTTATTAACAGCATATTTGCTTTACATTTTTGTACTCCTTTCGTCGTTTTTTTTCTTGTCTTGATCATGTATTTCATGCCTTATTTACCTTCAATCTAACTTACCTTAAACAATTTCACAGATTGTAAAAATATGGTAAATTGTCCATCTCTCCTTCATGAATTCATTCTGGTAACTACCTACTTTATCCTCCATAAAAGGCTTCAGGCACTTAGGGGCTCAAGTAATTAAGAGAGCATATATTGCTATCCAATCTCTTTTGTGCACGTTGCACTACTCACATCGAGGCCCATTGCATTAAAAAAAAAATTGGACCATGGTGTGAAGCCTGCAAAGCCCCCTAAAATCTCTCTGCTCCATTGAACAGAGAAAGCACCATGATTTTAGGAGAGCAGATTATCTGACTTTCGGGACTTTAAAGCTGGCAGAGCACAAAGAACATTTGTAAAGCACATAACTGTTTCTTACAAAAGGTTACACATAAATGACATTGCACAGTTAGATAAAAAAAATCATGGTGCGTCAGAGTAGGCAGGTATGGAAGTAGCTGCCCCTGCTACAGTAGAGACAGAATGCAAGATAGATAATATTGTAGTGTTTGTGTACCCACGCTACGGTATGTTCAAATGTGATCGTGCCTAATTGGACGGCTGCTGGGGTGAAGGTGCGATATCCCTTTAAATGTATACAAATCCCATCGCTATCCCCATATTTTACAAATAAATCATATATATACAAACAATCAGACTACAATTTAAATCCAATCATGAGAAAAGTTCATAAATAGAGTTCATGAATAAAATGCAAAAACATGATTTACTGCCACAGGAACATTGGAGCACTGACAGCACTTTTGAAGATTATATTGTCACTGTGGCAGTATAACCAAACAATAAGGCTAATACAAAACTATATACAAAGAACATAAAACAGCCTCCATAAGGTACAGATTGGCTTATTCCTATACCTTATTCGTTGGAGTAGTCTACCTCACTCTGTGATAATAACTTTGTACAGTTGAAAAAAGACACAAGCCCATCAAGTCCAACCTGTGTGTGTGTGCTTATAGTGATAAAAGTAGAACCAAGATTAAATAGGAATATCAGGATATTACTTATTAGCAGCTCACCATACATCTGTGATGTGTGAACCATCCATTCCAATGTTGCCAAAAGTGCTCCCATTTACCATTTTTCATTGTGAACCTATACTCAAATTGGGTTTGCTGAATGAAAACTTTATAGAAATATGACTGCAATTTGACAGCGATGAGAGAGTGCATAAGGAATGTCCAGAAACTACAAGGCTAAATTTCCATTTCAAGATGGAGCAAGGCTAGTGCTGGATTTGGCCTGGGTACTCAGATGAGTAACTGATGATATTTGATTAAAGTCCATGCCCCAGAAAGGGGAAATTCTGATACATGACCACCAAGTGTGTAGCAGAGTACCCTTTTGACTGCAGTCTGTCTAGCAGAAGTGGAAGGAGTCTGGGAAATAATTTGACAATGACAATCTTTGTGGTGTATAGTATCAACATTTAGGGAGGTTAATAGATTACCCCCAGTGTATTAGACACTATGTGGTCCATAAATCCAAATTGTAACCTGCTGCCATTGAGTATCTGTGTAAACTGGGTCTAGATCCTGTTCCCAGAGGAGCATGATTTCAGTTTTATCCAATTGTAGAGTGTATGTCATGAGATCTTCCCTTTTGCAGTTTGGTAATTTGCCAATTGTAGTAGGAGAGAGTACTTAGTATGCAAGGTTTGCACAGCACTATAGAAAATAACATGTTTCTAAAGCCTAAAGCAGAGATATTTATAGAATTCTTTATTAGGGAGATTGTATTTCGAGTGTCCTCAACATGTTTTTGACATACAGTTGTACAACATTTTGGTGACCTCAGGCCATCCAAGTATGAAGGAATGAGTCGGTAGTAGGGCTGAGGGTTAGCAGTAGGGAGCCTAACATCATATATAGTAGTATATATATGACAGCTTCCTATCTGTCAATGGTTGCTAAAGAAGTGGTTCTAAGACCCCTTTCACACTGAGGCGTTTTTCAGATGCTAAAGGGTTAAAAATAGCACCTGTAAAGCACCTGAAAAACACCTTCCCTGCCACCCCAATGTGAAAGCTCAAGTGCTTTCACGTTAAAAAAAGTCCTGCAAGCAGCATCTTTGGGGCGGTAGAGGAGCAGTGTATACACCGCTCCTCCATCGCCCCTGCCCATTGAAATGAATGAGCACCACTGCCAAAGCACCTGCAAAGCGGGCACATTAACCCTTTCTTCGGCCACTAGCGGAGGTTAAAAACACCACGCTCGCGGATGAATAGCGCCGCTAAAACATCGGTAAATCACCGCTGAAACTAGCAACGCTTTACCGCCAACGCTTCCCGTAAAGTGGGAGAGGGGGGTGGGGCTGAGCTACGTCACGCGTATCGATGGATGTACACAGCCTGGCTGGGGAGTAGCTTCCTATGGTGGCACACAGAGAAGAGGAGGAGCCAAGAGCACAGGCAGAGGACCCCAGAAGAGGAAGTACTGGGCTATCTCTGTGCAATACCATTAAACAGAGCAGGTAAGTATACCATGTTTATTATTTTAATTTTTTACATTTTTTTTACTGGTGCTCCAGAACCTGGGCTTTGACCTTCCCCAGATGTATTGGCTGAGTGATGATTGTAAATTAGAGAGAAAAGATGTGGCAAGGGGCATAGGTAGTGTCAGGATAAGGTATAGAATTGACGGCAGTATAAACATTTTTACAACTGAAATTCTGCTCAGCTATCTAGTTTTGCAATATTTCATAGTTGTACCAACTAAGAGTAGAACTATACATAGCAAGAGCTACCCCCCCCCCCCCAAATATTGGAGATTTGGGGTTACTCACTAACGGCAAATAGAGTGTTCACTGTGCAAAGGAATTTTTCCCTAGTGCTTAATGAATGAGGAAAGGCTCTGCTGATGTCCATCATCCAATCATATGCAAACAAAAATGCTGATTTTTACATTTTTTCTTGCACATAATTGAGTAATTGGCAAAGTGAAAATCCACCACATTCACTAAGCTCCAGGAAAAATTTCCTTGCAAAGTGAACAGTCTATTTGTCTTAAGTAAATCAACCCCATTGAGTTAAAGCTCAACTCTTGAATACTTATATATTCTTTTTGCACTTCTTTTCCACAATTTTCATCCTCTCTCCTATTTCAATGGTGTTTCTATTAGCAACTGAAAAAATCCTTTCACCTTTTATTACTTTGGTCTTTATCCACCCCATCTTTACTTCAATAAATGAACACTTATGGTTAAAATATGTTCCCTTTTCTCTTATCTCACAGCAGCATATACACTATTCAAAAAAAATTAAGGAACACTTTGAAAACACATCAGGTCTCAATGGGGGAAAATATCATGCTGGATATCTATACTGATATGGACTGGGTAATGTGTTAGGAACACATTGTTTGACGGAAATTAAAATTATCAACCTACAGAGGGTTGAATTCAAACACACTCCAAAAATCAAACCATTTTGCTGAAACGTCATTGCAGCAACTCAAAATGATACTCAGTAGTTTGTATGGCCCCCACGTGCTTGTATGCAAGCCCGACAACATCAGGGAATGCTCCTAATGAGACGACGGATGGTGTTCTGGCGTATTTCCTCCCAGATCTGGGCCAGGGCATCACTAGGCTCCTGAACAGAGTGAGGTGCAACCTAGCGTCGTCGGATGGACCAAAACATAATGTCCCAGAGGTGTTCTATTGGGTTTAGGTCAGGAGAGCATTGTCATGCACCAGGAGGAACCCAGGACCCACTGCACTAGCGTAGGGTCTGACAATGGGTCCAAGGATTTCATCCCGATACCTAAGGGCAGTCAGGGTGCCATTGTTTAGCCTGTAGAGGTCTGTGTGTCCCTCCATGGATATGCCCTTCCAGACCATCACTGATCCACCACCAAACTGGTCATACTGAATGATGTTACAGGCAGCATAATGTTCTCCAAGGTTTCTCCAGACCCTTTCACGTCTGTCACATGTGCTCAGAGTGAACCTGCTCTCATCTGTAAAAATCACAAGGCGCCAGTGGCAAACCTGCCAATTCTGGTGTTAAATGGGAAATGCTAATAGAGCTCCACAGTGCCGGGCAGTGAGCACAGGGCCCACTAGAGGATTTCAGGCCCTCGGGCCACCCTCATGAAGTTTGATTGTTTGGTCAGAGACATCCACACCAGTGGTCTGCTGGAAGTCATTTTGTAGGGCTCTGGCAGTGCTTATCCTGTTCCTCCTTGCACAAAGGAGGAGATACCGGTCCTGCTGATGGATTAAGGACCTTATACGGTCCTGTCCAGCTCTCCTACCAGTAGTGACACTGACCCTAGCCAAATGCAAAACTAGTGAAAAACAGTCAGAATACTGTAGATGAGTAGGGGAAAAAATGGCAGTGGCCTCCACCTGTAAAACCATTCCAATTTTGGAGGTTGTCTAATGGTTTCCCATCTAGTGCACCTGTTGTTAATTTCATTAACACCAAAGCAGCTAAAACTGATTAACAACCCCCTGTACTAGTTAACTGAACAGATCAATATCCCAGGAGTTTCATTGACTTGATGCTATACTCTGATTAAAAAGTGTTCCTTAAATTTTTTTGAACAGTGTATTTCCTTCCATACTCATGCTTGTTAAAAACCAATGTTGGTAACCAGCCGCTATTACTGGCATTTAATAAGTGCTGCCCTCTAAAGCTTAGGAACGTGTGCTGGGGTTGCATAGGCTTAGACATTTTTCATGTTCTGCTGGTTCAGCAAATCTTAGTACCATTTAAATTTTTTTCCATTTATAAACTTTGTTGACAGTCTCATTATATCAGTGTTCTGCATTATAATCTTGTCTATATTTTCCCTGTGTGGGCCCTGAAGGCATCTGAGACCTCCAATATTTACACTTAAGGATTCATTTAAATTGGGGACAAATAGTCTCTTGGTTTAAATTACTTCAGTTACTCTGCCGTTTAATGTAACAAATAATGTGTGAAATATGTTGTCATTTCCAGTGACTGACTGGAACCAACAGGTGTGACTGAACCTCTTTAAATGATACATCCAAGGGTTATCCATGATATAGGTCAGTACGCTTCCTAAAGTTCTCTATATGCCTGACATCATAGGATGTGTTTGGAAACGAATACACTGTATATCACATGATCTGCATACTAAATTGGCAATACATAATATCCTTTACAGTGTGGCTTTATCAGTGATTATCATTTTTTTTTGTTTTTAGTTATACACTACATAGTGGATGTCTGCATACCCAAGCTTGTGTCTTAAACTTCAAATACACATACTTTGGGCCTATTCTGTGAAATCAAATGATAGATTAGATATATTACAGTGAGAGGTGTAATGAATTCCATCTTCAGGCCTTAAAAGGTTACTTACTTATGTGGGGAAAAAAATAGCAAATAAAAAATAATTATATAGCATATACAATTGCTACACAAGTCATAGTGTAATTTATTGTTAAAGTGATAATAAAGGCTTTCTTTTTTTGTTTTAAGTAACAAACATGTTATACTTACCTGCTCTTGGGGTATATATTATGTTTTGGTTTTTTAATTCATTCAAGTGTATTTTTTTTTTTCAAAAAATTGCATTTGAAAAACGGCTGCACAAAGACCGTGTGACATAAAATAATGCAATGATTGCCTTTTTATTTTCTAGGGTCTCTGCTAAAACAAAATGTATAATGTTTGGGGGTTCTAATTAATTTTCTAGTAAAAAATACTGATTTAAATTTATAAACAAAATGTGCCAGAAAATGTTTGGTTCGCAAGTGGGTATATTGGGTATTATAGACAGGGGATCAAGTATAGGCCTTTGATGCAGATTAGGGAGAGTACTCGGTCTGCCAGTCAGAGACGATAGGTATGCTGGGAGAGTAGTTCCCTGTCAGTTCTGCCTCCCTGCTTGAAAGTGAACAGCAGTAGGCAGGATGATTTATTGCCTTGCTATCTCCACTCTTTGGTTTGTTGCGCTTGGCTGGCTTTGGTTTGGGTTTGCTGCAGCTCGCTCAGGCTGCAGTGCATCCAGTCCCAGTTCTCCTATCCACAGTTTTAATCACATATGTCTGTATCAGCGTTTCTCAACTCCAGTCCTCAAGGCGCCCCAACAGGTCATGTTTTCAGGATTTCCCTCAGATGAACCGGCTGTGGTAGTTACCAAGGCAGTCAGATTGATCAAATCACCTGTGCAAAATAATGAAAATCCTGAAAACATGACCTGTTCGGGCGCCTTGAGGACTGGAGTTGAGAAACACTGGTCTATATACTAGATATTAACCACAGGAACATATAAAGCTTTTTATTACTTTACATTACATGTCATAGTACAGATGTTATAATAATTGACCTAGTTGTCATTTACGTGTGATGCTGCAAATGGGGTTAATAACCGTGCTAGGACCTAATTCTTTTCAGTGGATTAGTTGTCATTACACATGTGATGCTGGTAATGATAGGGTTAGTAACCATGTGGAAATTTGATTTTAATTCGGTGTAGGGAGTAGAGTTGCACCAGTGCTGATACTAGGCATTTTCGCCTAACGCCTCCTCCTCCCCTCCAGCAGCGGGGTTTAAAGCAGTCACACGGTTACTTCCTATTGACGTCACTTCCAGGCCCTGCGTTCCACACTGGTCCCAAAACTCATCAGAAACTCCAACCATGTCACTTCCGGTTTCTTTAAACCATCAGTAATTGGAGATTTTGACAAATTGCTGTTTGGACACAACACCGGCAACCGAATACAGTCTGGTTGACAGCACAGCGGCTAACGAGGACAACGTTTTTGCCGCCTCTGAGGCAACCATTTTGTCAGCTAGTATCGGAGCGGAGTAACAATCTCCGCTCATAATATTGTGCCCCGGACTCTATTCGGTTGCTGGTGTTGTGTCCAAACAGCAATTTGTCAAAATCTCCAATTACTGATGGTTTAAAGAAACCAGAAGTTAAGTAGTTGGAGTTTCTGAGGAGTTGGCTATTTTGACAGAACACCAGCAGCGCGGCTGGCCTCTGGGTGTCTCCATCTGTGGCTTCCATCTGCTGGCCAAACTGGGATCTATACTGCGGACATATCACTGGCTAGTCTTGTTACTCAGAGCGCCCTACATCCAGAAACCCATCCCTCCAGCACAGCAGTGGTAAGAATATGCCCCGATCTAGGGGTGTACTGGGTAGAGGTGGGCTCCCCCCTTCCAAGCCCTTCACCATCCCTGATGTTTGCCGGCAGTCTCCATCTCATTCCGTTTCAGCTACCATGTGCACAGTATATAATAAATAAAAGGGAATAAAATTACCTGCACACTTTTTTTTTTAGTTTTAGATTGCAGTGCAGATAGATTGGAATAACTATCAGGTTTTAATTGCTGTCTGTGCCCCCCATTGGGAGATTATCCCTCTCTATTTGTCTTGTTTACCATTATCATTGAGAGTAAAATATCATCCCAAATTTTGAGTTGTCCCCAGGAAAGTAATAGAGGGGAAATCTTCCTATGGGGACACTAGTTCTGGTGACTCGGTCCCCCCCAATGGAAATCTCCCCAATGGGACACAGGTGGCTAAAATAAACTTTACAGGGGTTATAATCCTCCCTTACTCTATCCAAAATGAAAAAAAAACAAGTTTTTCCTTTAGTTCTACTTTAAGTTCTTCACCAGATATATTGTCAACCTATATTGAAAGACAACTTACAGATCACTCCAGTATTTCCCCTGCACTAGTGGTGTTGTATATACATCTTGATTCATGTGGTATACAGTATGTGTGATACCAGTAACTTCTTAAGACGAGAGGCATCCATTTGATTCTGTCTATGGAACTACTGAAGCCCTTATGCCCTGTACACGCGGTCGGATTCACCGATGAAGAATTTCCGTCACACAAAATTTGAGATCTGGATCTCATGTTTTCCGACAAAAAAATCTGTCGTAAATTCCGATCATGTGTACACAATTCCGACGCACAAAGTTCCACGCATGCTCGGAATCAAGCAGAAGAGCCGCACTGGCTATTGAACTTTATTTTTCTCGGCTCGTCGTACGTGTTGTACGTCACCGCGTTCTTGGCGTTCCGAATTTCTGACAAGATTTGTGTGACCGTGTGTATGCAAGACAAGGTTGAGCCAACATCCGTCGGAAAAAATCTATGGATTTTGTTGTCGGAATGTCCGATCGTGTGTACAGGGCATTACAGTGTTGTTTGTACTTTTTTGCATTGCCACATTTTTAGACTATCCCTTAAAGAGAAACTGCAGTCTGCTCACATAATTTGTAATAAAAAAAACATCTTTGCCATTCTGAAGCTTCCCTTCAACCACTTTGCATATTATTTTATATATGATTCTATATATGAGAATACTATACAGAATCTATGTGATTCTGTATTTGCCAAATATGCTGCAGAAATCTCCCTCCACTGAGTCTGGCTGCAATCATTTTAACTGTGTGCAGCTGAAGCTGCTGCCTGTTCACTTCCTGGATTTACACAGACACATAGGGGCACACCTCCAGCTCTGCAGCTCTCATTGGCCCTCTTATGACTCATTCCCCCTCCCTTCCTGGTAAACTCTCACGAGAGTGAGAGAGAGAGCTGTGCATGATGTCATAAGCCTAGGCTTTTTTTCCAGACAAGAAACAGGAAGTGGGCTGTATAAGGTATTTACTGGCAGAAAAAAATGTTTTACTATACAAAGTTAAAACAATAAGGGCAGAAGATTTAATAGATAGAAAGATGAAAAATGACTGAAGTTCCGCTTTAACTGGGCTGGTGTAGTCCTCTATCAGCTTAAAGTATATCTATGGTCAAAAATCCAAATCCTATTTTCATTTCCACATTGTATGTCAATTATGTCTAGCCAACTCCTACTATTCTGAACAATATTTAAGTTTTTACATTTTCTCTGTGAAGAACCCCACACATTTACTTCCTTGAATTCTATGATGAGTGTTCACTGTGAATAGGCACTGTTGTGTCACAGAGCCTGCTTTCTGAACTACAGAGGTGCTGAGAGGAGGAGTTTCAGGAGGTGAAGTCAGTACAGGAATCATTGCTTGCAGGCAATGCAAGCAAGGTTCCATGGGATATGTAGTCCTTGGAAAATCAAAGTAAACATCCAAGGAGAAGCTGAAAAGCATGCAGGGAAGTTGTGGAAAGAGGTGGCCAGCAGACAGGCAAAACTCACAGCAAGAAAGATTTTGTAGCTTATACTGGTTTTTCAAAAACACCTATTGTTTGTATTGTTATTACAATGCTGATGTTATAAAACTAAAATCTATGCTGTGACCATAGAACTCCTTTAATATTGTTAATTCTCTGGGGCCACATTGCTGTGGTTGGTAGTGTGGATTGTTTCCATAACCAAGAGATGCAGGATCGTGTGCAGTTCAGCAATTGTATCAAAACTCTTTTATGTTTTAAGAGCTATATAACGCAGAAAGAGTGCGGGATCTGGTAGAATGCGAAGGGCTGTACATTTTTGCTATTTTTAATATTTCCGGGAGATGTCACAGGAGATGTCCAGAATATATGAAAGAGTTATTCTATTGCCGATTCGCATCTTCAACATTTCTCTGAAATGGATAGATTTAGAGAATGCAGGGTGGTTGGTGCTTTCATTGCTTTGGCTCTGAGGAAGAGGGTTCTTCCTCGAAACGCGTTGGCCGTTTGCAAAGCCATCGGGTCCCTTCAACACCCGGTCCAGGTTGCAGGTGTCTAGAGACACAGTTCCATTTTCTGATGTACTGATAAGCGCTTTTTAAACACATTTGTTTGTGAATATGTCTACTACTGTTACAGTTTTTTAATAAATTTTATATTTGGTAATGCACAAGATCAGTGCGCCCTCCTTTCCTCTTTCTTTGGTTGGTGCTCTGTACCATTGTGTTTCGATTAATAAGGCTAGATTCACACTATTGCGGCTTTGCGGGCCATGTTTGCACGGGGCACGGCAGCTCCGGGCTGACTCGCCCATGCAAACACGGCCTGCATAGCCACAATAGTGTGAACCTTACTAATGGAGGCGTTAAAGCGACACTGTTGATATAGTCAATATTTTAAATGAAATGCACTTGTTAAAGAAATCTTCTTCAATGCTGAGAAACAATTCTAATTGTGTCAATCACCTGGATCCCCCAGAACTCTCCCTGGTTCCTGGTGAGCCTTATGCCACTACTTTATCTTTTAATGCGGGGAGGTCAACAGAAGAAACTAGTTAGAGGTACTGGGTTCACAAGAGATCAGCAATGGCAGTGTTGGATTCATTGCGGACGTCACATGAAGATTCAGTGCAGAGTTTGGTGACATGGACAGCAGGGAAGGTAATTACAGTAAAACCTTGGATTGCGAGCATAATTTGTTCCAGAAACATGGCTGTATTCCAAAGCACCTGTATATCAAAGCAAATTTCCCCATAAGAAATAATGGAAACTCAAATGATTCGTTCCACAGCCATTTATTCATAGGTCTTTCAGTTTATAGTCCATATAAAACAATTATAGCAATGTGACCAGGTTGTGTAACCATAAAACGTCCATCCACAAATGGAAGCCTCCACAAGGGGATTAGAAACAAAATCCTGCAGGAGCTACAGAGTATAAGAGAAGAGAGGCACCTCTACGTGTAGCAATATGTTACTAAATGTTGTACCTTCATTAAATGTAACCATATTGCATATTGCTAAACTTAGAGGGGCCTCTCTTCTCTTTTACACTCAGTTGTAACATGACGCTACTTGTATATCAAGGCATCGCTTGTATATCAAGTCAAAATGTATTTAAAAATTTAGCTTGTCTTGCAGAACACTCTCAAACCAAGTTACTCTCAAACCAAGGTTTTACTGTATTTACAGACTTTTTTTTCAGGTTTATTTTCATATTTACATCATATTGACTATAGCGACAGGAGCACTATAGGAAGATCATTTCAGATTTTTTGTTCAAATGAACTCTAGATATTTAGGCTTTTTTCTCAATTGACCACTAAGGAGAGTGGTGAATCAATGTCTTGGAGTAATATGGAGTACATTAGGAATAGCATGTTCTTGGCCCAGCTTTCTGCCATTCATTTGGATTCAAAAGGTGTCATACTGCTCTCAAAAAGATTTTCAGCTAGCTGAGATTGAATAAAGTATGTGCCAAAAAGGTTTTAATCCCGTGTGACTATTCTTGTGACCTAAGCAACCCTACCAGACAGTACACTGAGATCCTTGACCTTTTTTCCATCAGCACACCATGGTAAGGAATACAGTATACTTCAATCTGGATGATCGGAAAAGACAGAGCAGAAGCACATTTTTATTTTTGCTCCTGTCAGTTTTTTTACTTTCAGCGCATACATTCTACAGTAGAGTTTGATTGGCTCACAGTGTCTGAGAGCTACAGTGTAGGAGATTTTACTAGGCAGATATCAAGAAATTTTAGGCGCTTACACTATTTGCATTTTTTTATTACATATCTGAATACACTGCTTAACTATATGCTTGGGGTTCAGACTTAAAATGTTTTGTCTTTTTTTTTTTATTGTGCACAATATTAGTATTAAACATGAGGTATACACACAGTACTGGGCATTTATTTTAGGCAGGTGTGAAGAAATCCTGTAAAGTAAGAAAGTATAAAAAAAAAAGAAACAATGCCGTGGCGCACAGCCGCCACCAAGAGTTAAAGCTTTGTGGGTAAGCTGCACTATCCTGCTCCCAAACGCTCCCCCCTTTAGCTGTAGAGGTATTAGTTGAGGGTGAACACATACTGTGGCCACAATACTTTGCTTCATGGCAGGAATTATACTCCCTGTCACTTTCAGCGGGCATTACCGCATGCTGAACACAACCCATTCAAATAAATTGTGCCACTCTGCAAACCGCCTTACAACCACATGCAATGTATGAGGATGTGGCACCCTGGTGCAGGGTTCACAGGATCAAAGCGGTATTAAACCCATAACCAAAAATGTAATGGGGTATATTGAAACCTACCAGTCAGTAGATGTGGTGGCTGCATTCGTTTTCTTATTTTAGGCTTTTTTTTCTCTCTGGTGATCTGGCCAGGAACATGCCCTCCTGTATTAGAGTGCCTACACTCTGGATGAAGGAGCACAGGGGGCACATTTGGACAGCAACATTGTCAGTTTGAGGGGGAGGAGAGTGTTGGATGTACTAGCAGTTTTAGATACACTAACAAATTGAAGCCAAACTCCAGCTAACACTGCAGTTGCACAAGCAACTACTGAAATTGTTTTTTTTTTTCTTTTGGCATAAAGGTTTTACATAAATACATGAAAGCTGATCATTGTAAGCACCCCTGTCAGTGGCAAATTATTTGTCTGAAAACTCTAACTTCTACATTTGCAGGACAGCTTGTTCTGTTGAAAAACAATAGACTTACTGGCTGGATCACCAGATGAAAATAAAGGAAAGAAAGCTTAAAAAAAGAAAACAAATTCAGCCTTTATAGTTAAAAATTGTTAAAGAGAAAGTAAACCCTGATGGGTTTTACTTCCTATTTTTTCCTCTGCAAAGTAAAAGCATAATGGGCTAGTATGCATCGCATACCATGCAGGTTTAGGAGATATTTACATTATCTACAGGTAAGCCTTATTATAGGCTAAACTGTAGGTACAAGTAGCGTAACAGGGTTTACAACCACTTTAAGCTGCAATATACTAAATGTTTGCTTTTGGGTTCTACAACACTTTAACCGCCCTGGCGGTATTCCCGAGTCTGGCTCGGGTTGGATTTTTTATACCAAAAGTGGTATCCCCGAGCCAGACTCGGATCCAGGAAGAGCATACTTACCTTGTCCCCTGGATCCTGCGATGTCTCCCCGCTGTGATCGGCGAGCCGCCGTGTCTCGCTCGATTCCCAGTGCCGAGCTCCGTTCCCTGCGAGCGGTGCGACGCACGGGGACGGAGTTCGGCGGTAAATTCAAATAGTGAAACACACAGTATAGATACAGCATACTGTAATCTTACAGATTACAGTACTGTATCAAATAACTACACATCCCCTTTGTCCCTAGTGGTTTGCCCAGTGTCCTGCATGCAGTTTTATATATATAAAACTGTTCTTTCTGCCAGGAAACTGGAGATTGCCCATAGCAACCAAAACTGTCTCTTTACATCAAAAGTGGTTTTAGACCAGCTAGAAAAAAGCGATAATAAATTAGAATCACTCGCAGAATTGAGCGATAGTGATTTGTGGGGAGATCCGTCATCAAACACTAAAAGTAATAAAAGCTAAAATTCTGCAACTGAGCAAATTTCAGTGTTTTTGGTTTGATTACATTATTATATAATTTTTATTATTATTATATTATTATTTGTTATAATTATTTATAGTTATTTATTATATTATAATTTTTTATTTAGTTTTTCAAACTTTATCATACCCGGGATGTCTACTAGACTCTTGTTTGGACAGATTTAAGTGAACTATTCCTAAGAATTACAGGCCTACAATATAAAACGCCAAATTTCTGTGCAAAATAATGGTACCGCTTTCAGCACCTAAAATCAGAAATAATCATACCGCCAGGGAGGTTAAAGCAAGTAGTGAGGAGGTGATGCAATGCCTCGTCACTGCCTGTCAAATGCTAGAAATAGATGTAGAAATAGATGTGGATCTTGAACTAATGAGACTTTACAAGCCTTTTGTTGACATTTCTTGTACTAGGTTTTGATTATTGTGTGTTCCACCACCGGAGAGTTTCACCCTCTCTATTGACCATTGTCACAGGGACTTAAAGTGATGAAAAAATGTTGAGTTGTCATTAGAATAGGAATATAGAAGAAATCTTCTAATGGGACATCTGTCTAGGAGAAGCTTTCTCTCAAGCTAGAGAGATCTCCTCTCACTTCTTGTTGTTTCTGAAACAGGCAACGGAAGGACATTTTACCAATGGGTTGTAGGCAGTGCAAAATAAAATGGCAGGGGTTTAAACCTTAATTTACTATATTCAAACTACAAACAATCTGGCTTTAGATATACTCTAATGGTTAAAATTTGGTCACTGAAAAAATATGTTGCCAAATGTCTACAACAGATAGCAAACTGGTGAAGAGGCCTTTGCGTCTGTTACATAAAAGTCAATGAACATATGCAAGAGGGTGACTTGGTAAGTAACAAGACACTTCAGCTATTCATCTTCCTTGCCACTTGTAACCCTTGATACTTTTTATAGCCAGAGCTGATGTCTGACTCTAACATCTGTCTTTCTGTCTGAGAGGATACAAGGTTCTGAGAGAAGGTCACACAACGCACAAGAATATTCATCCTTTACATGTGAACGTACTTTCACTTGATTATTTTCTCACATGAAGGACATTTTTAAATGAATTATTAATACATTAAACTCATTAGAGGGTACAGTTATTTGGTAATGTATTCTGCAAACATGTACTAACGTTCTATAGTTCTACAAAAAATCAACACAAACATTCTGAAAAATTGTGAAAATTAGAAAAAGACAGTTTTCTAGTTTAAAGTGATTGTAAACCCTCACCTCTTAAAACAATCCTTTTGGTTTAAAATAGAAATGAAAGGCAAAGCGTTTGTGTATAAATATAAAAAATTATAAATACCTTTTTTCTTTTTTTTTTATAAGTGATCACATTCTATCTCTTCTCAGCTGCATAAGAACTAGGGGAGGAGAAACAGCAGTATACTGATCTTCACAGTGAAAGGCTGTGCGGGGGGGGGGGGGGTGCCAGGACAGCACACTGAGGCTGCTTTCATACCGAGGCGTCGGCAGTAAAGCGTTGCTATTTTTAGTGGTGCTTTACCATCGTTTTTGCAGAGGTTTTCAGGCGCTAGCAGGGCACTTTTTTAACCCTGCGGTTCAGCAGCGCTGCCCATTAATTTAAATGGGCAAAAGTGATGGTGGAGCGGTGTATACACCGCTCCTTCACCGCTCCAAAGATGCTGCTTGCAGGAGTTTTTTTTAACGTCCTGCCAGCGCATTACACTGAGACCGCAGGGGAACCATTTTTCAGGCGCTATTTTTGCCCAAAAGCGCCTCAAAAACGCCTCAGTGTGAAAGGGGTCTGAGTTCCAAGCATAGCTAGAGAACTGACCTCCTGCTGTTCGCCTGCTTTGTGTGGTCAGTTTTTACCAGGAAAGCAAAGGGACTGGCAGGAACCCCAGGGACTTTACACAAGGAAGCAATACAGAGAGAATAGGATACCCTTTCCTACAAGTACATAGTACAGCAGACACATATCAGGAATAAAGTCAGAGAATTTTGAAAAAAATAACCACATTTTTTTCTTTTTGATATAACACATATCCCCCCAATAAATGTAAAAAATCTAATTCATTTATCAGCTTAGGCCAATATGTATTCTGCTACATATTTTTGGTTAAAAAATCCCAATAAGCGTATATTGATTGGTTTGCACAAAAGTTATTGCGTCTACAAAATAGGGGATAGATTTAGGGACTTTTAGATTTTTTTAATTGGTTTTACTGGTACAAATCTGCGATTTTTAGCATTACTGCGACATTGCGGTGGACAAATCTGATCCTAAGTGACACTTTTTGGTGACCAGTGACACCAATACAGTGATCAGTGCTATAAAAATGCACTGATCACTGTATAAATACACTGGCAGGGAATGGTTTAACACTAGGGGGCGATCAAGGGGTTAAGTGCTAACTAGGGAGGTGCTTTCTTACTGTGGGGGGGAGTGGACTAACAGGGAGTAGAGAGAGAGAGATTGTTTTTTTCTGGATCACTAGAAACAGCAGATCTCTCTCCCCTCCCCTGTCAGAACGGTGATCCGCCTTGTTTACATTGACAGTTCTACCGGGAGGGACGTACTGACGTCACCACGTTTGCCCTAGTGTGGACGGGAGCTATCTGAGTGCCGGCCGGCATCGCTGTTTTTTTCGTTTTAAGTGTAAGTGCTTTTACCTTTAAATAAATTGGAGCTGTTGCGTTATTACACTATTGGCTGCTTTTTCTTATTGAACACCCATGATCGGAGCTTTCGAGGAGTCTGCTGGGACGGGATCGCGGTGACGCCACCATTATTTCGTTTTCGGCTTTCCCTAGCCGGTCTTTCGGTGAGCAGGAACCCCTTCAGTTCTGATCAGGGTCACACTTTGGGGATACACAGACCATAGGTCTACTGCTGGTTATACCTCTATTGATTTTACATCTGGTAAGCGGCTTTGAGTTCAAGCACCGGGTGTCTTTTCTTTATTTGGATCTATGCTCGCCTGTTAAACTCATTTTCTGGTAATCAGATACAATTGAAATCCCCTATCAGGATATCACTTGTGCATGCTGCATGTCACTTCCCTGGTTTTTGCCTTCACATCCCTCAATTTGTTATATATTCGGGGTGTTTTTAATATTTAATATTTTGTGTGAGCATTTTTGTATATCTATTTTTGTCAGTATCACGCTATGGTTTTTGTTTTTTTATTTCTTACTACACTCATGTGGATTCGGTCCGTTGCATGAGCCTGTCGGATTCTACCCCTCTGGAGTACATCGAAAGGCCCAGGCTGGGTTTAAAGCCATCTGCTTGACTCTGCTTATGTTCTGGTAAGCAGAATATCCTTGAGCTGTCCCTAACATCATCTAGGAGGATCTACTATATCACGTTGGATTTATTTAAATTTTCACTACCATTAATTGGACTCACATTTAGCGCGGTTTATCTGTTTTTAATTTTAGTTTGTGGGCCCCACTTTTAACCGCAGCTTTTGAACTTCACTCAATCAAAAATTTCTCTTATTTAAGGGTGTTATTATATTCAAAATATATTTATATTCAAATTATCTTTATTCACAAGGATTTATACATTTTCTTCACTGTTATTTTCCAAGCGCAATTTTTTGTTTTTACATATCAGGAATAAAGTCAGAGAATTTTGAAAAAAATAACCACATTTTTTTCTTTTTGATATAACACATATCCCCCCAATAAATGTAAAAAATCTAATTCATTTATCAGCTTAGGCCAATATGTATTCTGCTACATATTTTTGGTTAAAAAATCCCAATAAGCGTATATTGATTGGTTTGCACAAAAGTTATTGCGTCTACAAAATAGGGGATAGATTTAGGGACTTTTAGATTTTTTTAATTGGTTTTACTGGTACAAATCTGCGATTTTTAGCATTACTGCGACATTGCGGTGGACAAATCTGATCCTAAGTGACACTTTTTGGTGACCAGTGACACCAATACAGTGATCAGTGCTATAAAAATGCACTGATCACTGTATAAATACACTGGCAGGGAATGGTTTAACACTAGGGGGCGATCAAGGGGTTAAGTGCTAACTAGGGAGGTGCTTTCTTACTGTGGGGGGGAGTGGACTAACAGGGAGTAGAGAGAGAGAGATTGTTTTTTTCTGGATCACTAGAAACAGCAGATCTCTCTCCCCTCCCCTGTCAGAACGGTGATCCGCCTTGTTTACATTGACAGTTCTACCGCTGTAAGGAGCGATCGCAGGTGGCCCGTGCACACGCTCCCCCCTGCGTATTTTTGCACTGAGAATTTTTTTTAGATTAGCGCACCTGTTTCTTTCAATTATTACAGTGTCGCCATAGCTACTCTTTTTTTTTTTTTTTTTTGCAGTCCCAATGACTGCAGTAAGCACAGTTCCCTCTCACATCCCACAACCTTTGTTTACATATGTGATAGCTGCGATTGGTCACAGTGGTCACATGGTACAGGTCCCGAGCTGTGATCCGCTATGTCTGAAGGTGCACACAAGGCTTGTATGTGGAAAGACGTAAGGTACCTCCAGCCGTACTGGGGAAGTTCCCATTTGGCCGTTTTTGTTTTTTTTCTTTTAGGTAGCTTGTGGAAAATTTTGAACTTGTCCTTTCTTTCTATAAGTCACAGAAAAATGACCACTACTCAACCCACTTATATTTACTATTCCCCATCCCATGTACAATACTTCTTCCATTACAGCCACCTCAAAGTACTCTCTGTAAGCTTTGACACCTTCTGACATGGAGCTTCCATTGGGTGATTTGATTATGTTTCTTTCTTCTGATATTCATTTGTCTGGGTACAGGAAAAAACAAACACTACAGTTAAAGTAATGCCAAATGTCATGTAAAGAATTACATAAAATTGCTTACTGATGCAGCATGTATGTTTGTATTGTACCATCCTTATTTTACTCTCTCCATATTTAGTGTTATATTTCATATTATATTTCATGACAGATTGTCAAGGATGAAATCACAACTGAAAAAAAGAAAAACCTCTCCTTTAGTGTGAAGGGAACAAAGTCTTTGAAGAAAAAGAAGCCACCAGATGCAGGTAGACTTTGCAACAACTAAAATGAGTGGATACAACTCTTTTGATTGGAGATTTAATATTTAGGGAATTAATGGACTTGGAATATTGGATAGATTTGGGGCAACGGACTTTCGTTTGCACTAGAACAAGTTAACGGGAGTGCAAAGCAGCTTGAAGCAGCTTGATGCAGCATAGGAGGAAATCAAACAGGTCAGAAGGAGGTTGAGTTCTGTGAATGGTTGGAGGGGACGCTGTCAGTCAAATTCTCCTTCTCCATTCACAGAACGTTTTGTGTTATTGGAGTGTAGTAAGACAAGTTCTATAAATGGCAAAGGAAGCAGGAGGGGCAGATGAGTAGAGCTACTTTCCTGATTGGGAGCTGTTGCTATTAACCTTCACATTGCCAGAAGACAGTCACTCAAGACTATATATATATATATATATATATATATATATATATATATATATATATATATATATATATATATATATATATATATGTATTTATATATATATATATATATATGTATTTATATATATATATATATATATATATATATATATATATATATATATATATATATATATATATATGTATATGTATTTATATATATATATATATATATATATATATATATATATATATATATATATATATATATATATATATATATATATATATATATATATATATATATATATATATATATATATATATATATATATATATAATTTTTTTTTATATAAAGCTTTAGCTTTAGTGAAGTTTACCTGTTGTTCTGGGAGGGAGGGTTTAGCAGTTGTCAGTAATGTACAATTTGTACTGCTTGTTTGAGCTTTGTTTTACATATCATGCAAACACCTTTTTAAACTGGTTTGCCTCCTGTTTGTATGAGACGTATAACTGCATATTTTTTAGCTCCTGTGCAGATTGAACTTGGCCCAGGGGTGCAATTGGAGGACACTAAATGCCTTAACCACTTGACCTCCGGAATATTTTCCCCCCTTCCTGACCAGGCCAATTTTTGCGATACAGCACTGTGTTATTTTAACTGACAATTGCGTGGTCATGCAATGCTGTACCCAAATTAAATGTATGTCCTTTTTTTCCCCACAAATAGAGCTTTCTTTTCGTGGTATTTGATTACCTCTGCGTTTTTTATTTTTTGTGTTATAAACAAAAAAGTCCAACACTTTTGAAAAAAAACATAATTTTTTTACATTCTGTTATAAAACATATCCAATAAAAAAATAGAAAAAAAATCAAATTACTTCATCAATTTAGGCCAATATGTATTCTGCTACATATTTTTAGTAAAAAAAAAAAAGGACCCAATATGCGCAAATTGATTGGTTTGCACAAAAGTTTTAGGGTCTACAAACTATGGGATATTTAATTGTTTTTACTAGTAATGCCAGCAATCAGCAACTTTGTGGGAATGTGATATTGCGATGTACAGTCGGACACTAACTGATACTTTTGATACTTTTTGGGGACCAGTAACACTAATACAGTGATCAGTGCTAAAAATATGCACTGTCACTGTATTAATGACACTGGCTGGGAAGAGTTTAACATCAAGGACAATAAAAGAGTTAGCTGTGTTCCTAGCTAGTGTTTTTTTACTGTGTGGGAGGTACTTTTACTAGGCGAAGGCATGAATCGATGTCCTTGATCCGTGATCCAGTGCAGCAGTGTCACCTTGCCACCTTATATTCAAGTTATACGGTCGGCAAGTGCTTAACAGATTGCCGACAAGCCGCCGCCATTATACTGCGGCAAGTAGGTAGGATCCCGCGAGCCATCGTAGCTATACGTTGGCTCCATTAAGCGGGATAGCAGGCGCACACGCACGCGCCCGCTGCACTGCGGGGGTGCCGATGCTTGTGGCCGATGGTCGCAATGACAGCCGGCCACAAGCGATCGTGGGCATGAGCGATCGCGGGCACGAGAGGCAGAGCAGGGACGTGTGTGTGTAAACACACAAATTCCTGTTCTGTTCTGTGAGGAGAGACAGATCGTGAGTTCCTAATAGCTAGGAACCACGATCTGTCATTTCCTCTAGGTCAGTCCCCTCAACCTACAGTTAGAAACACACACAGGGAACACAGTTAACCCCTTGATCGCCCCCTAGTGTTAACCCCTTCCCTGCCAGTGACATTTTTACAGTAATCAGTGCATTTTTATAGCACTAATCACTTTATAAATGCCAATGGTCCCAAAAATGTGTCAAAAGTGTCCGATGTGTCCGCCATAATGTCGCAGTCCTGCAAAAATCGCAGATCTCCCCCATTACTAGTAAAAAAAAAATAATAATACAAATGCTATAAATCTATCCCCTATTTTGTAGATGCTATAACTTTTGCACAAACCAATCAATATACGCTTATTGCGATTTTTTTTACCAAAAATATATAGAAGAATACATATCGGCCTTAATTGAGAAAAAATTAGCTTTTTTTAAAGAAAAAATGGGGATATTTATTATAGCAAAAAGTACAAAATATTGTGTTTTTTTTTTCAAAATAAAATTGTCGCTCTTTTTTTGTTTATAGTGCAAAAAATAAATACTGCAGAGATGCACAAATACCACCAAAAGAAAGCTCTATTTGTGGGAAAAAAAGGACGTCAATTTTGTTTGGGTGCAGCGTCGCACCACCGTGCAATTGTCAGTTAAAACGACGCAGTGCCGAATCGCAAAAAAATGGCCTGGTCATTGAGCAGCCAACTCTTCCAGGGCTGAAGTGGTTAAAGTGGTTCTAAAGATAATACTTTTCTTTTACCTTAATGCACTCTATGCATTAAGGTAAAGCAAACCTGTCATAAGCAGCCTCACCAGTGCCCCCCCCCCCCCCCCCAAAAAAAAATATTTACTACTTTCCATCCAGCCCTGAGCTCATCTGCTGCAGCTCCTCTCTCTGCTTCTTGGTGTCCCACTAGAGGCTCTGACAGCAGCGGGAGCGGTGTGCCTCACCACACCTTGGATATTACTAACTTACTCCTTACTCCTGTGTCTGGGCTTATAACATACCTGAAATGCAATTTGTGCTATATTAATTAATTAATGAATAAAATAAAACAATCACGTGCTACATTAATCAATAAGTATATAAATATGATTACTTGATTAATTAATATAGCACAAATTGCATTTCAGGTATGTTATCAGTCCAGATATAGACACAGGAGTAATCGCACATAGTTAATTAGCAATATCCAAGGTGTGGTAAGGCAAATGCAGTTTAGTTATTTTTTCTAGTTCTCTGTTTCCCCAAGGGAGGGACATCACTCACAGCAGCGGCCTAATTAATTTATCCACATCACCAAGGCGCGAGTGCCACACATTCCATGTTAAGTTTTGTTGTTTGGTATTATGTACATAGAAATATTAGTAATTATGAAGATGTTCACATAAGAAACAATTAGGAAAGATTACTATTATTGTTTTTTGTTTTTTTTTAAATGTCATTTTCAGATATCTGATATATTTCTTTTACATATTTTCATTCAAATGATTCTATTAATTGTTTGTTCATTTCTATATTTCTTGAGCTTAAATATCTGAAATCTCTCTCCAAGTGCTTAACCAGCTAATATAGCTTGATGATGGTGCTTTGTGTGTTGTTTTTGTATGGCTATTGCTACTCGCAACATAGTAAACAAGCCTCTGGGCGTAAGCTTTAAACACTAATCAAACCAGCTATGATACGCTTGCTGTCCTGTCCTTTTAGAGCGATGTGCCCAAAGAACCCAGTCCAGCAAATATAAAGAAAAGGTCCAAAAACTCAATAGAGAAAATGCAGAAAAGGCAACTGTTATATTTGTTGAGAACAAATCTTCAGAGATAAAGTATGAAGAGAACAGTCAGGCACAAAGCTTTATATCTATAGACATACCAGTTTCACATACTAAAATTCATGTACAAGATGGAATGCCCATCATTTGCTCTGTTGAAGAGGAGGAACCCATTTCTACAAATGAAGAGCATGTCAAGGCGCCAACAGGAGTTGAGGAGGAAGAAGAACTGGTCAATGTCCTTGAAGACCAAGCTGAAGAAAAACTAATTGTGTTAGTGACTGAAAATGAATTAGAAATACAGTGTGAGGACAAACACGAAGAGAATGAGGAAAGCGAGGTAGCTATCACCGAGGAAGATAATGATAATGACAGCAGCCATACAATTGCAGTTTATGATCAAATACAAGAAGTACTGGAAACCACAAAGTTGGTAGCTTCAGAAGATTCTGAGCAAATACTTAGGGTCACGGACACTTCTAAACCTCTCTCACCATGCCCTGCTTATGATACAGAACAGGAGACAGCCTCTGTAGCAAAAAGGTAAGCTGCTCTAGTACATATTGTTTTTGTATGTAAACCTGTCCTTTATGCCTTTGATTTATTCAGGGCAATAGCAATAGTATATTTTACAAACTATTTAATTAAATACATACATTTATCCTAGTTGAAGTCTCACACCTTTTTATGTTTTTAAAGGAATGTTAGAATTTGTAACTGGTTTTGCCGGGAACATATCTATTTCTCTCAATGGAAAATTTTGACCTCATTGAACTTTAAATAAGATCTATCACCAGAAGAACATAAAATGATTTTAACCCCCCCCAAGGGTATACTTTGCACATGGCACTTGCCTCCATATAAATTTGGTTGCTGAGCTGTACTGTCAAATAGCTAACCCCTTCCACCTGCCTAGCTATCTGACAACACAGATCAATCAAGATGTGTTTCTGAATGACAGCTCAAGAGGAGAGGGGGCATAACAGGCAGTGTGCACAGAGCCCCCCTGCTTTAGTAGCTCCACATCTCCTGAAACACATATTTTTGAGGCTTCAGGAGAGGTGAAGTTCCAGCCAGCAATGACACAAAACAAAAATGTATTTCATTTAACTTGTACTGCTTAGATTGTAATGGGGACACGAGTTATGTGCACAGTATCCCCTGGGGAACCGTAACAAACTTTTTGCTCCTGGTGATAGAAGAATGTCTCAATGTCCCACTTTCTAGCCACAAATAAATGGTATTTTTTTCCATTTTAGGAAACTTTTCTTTTAACTACTTGACCTCCAACGGGTTTTACCCCCTTCCTGACCAGAACATTTTTGTGCTATTCAGCAATGTGCTACTTTAACTGGCAACTGCACGGTCATGCAACACTGTATGCAAATTACATTTTTTATATTATTTTTTTTTTCACACAAATAGAGCTTTCTTTTGGTGGTATTTGATTTTTTTTAATTATTATTTTTAACTGGTGTGGCAATGATCATGGGGACTGGCTGGTGACAGTATGTAAAAAACAATTAAACAGCTTTTTATTAATTTTTTTTAACTTTTTTTTTTTTTTTTACTTTTCTTTTTATATATATATATTTTAAATCCTGTGATCAGAGTGGGCCAGTGTCACCATAGTGACACTGTACTACTCTGGGAAGGTAAACACTGCATAAGTAATAATTTTAGCTGTCATTAGTATAATGGGTTTCCCATTCATGAACAGCTTGCTTATGGTTGTGATCTACAATTGGCTACAGCTAATCACATGGTACAGGTAAGCAGGTACCATGTAATTGCAGTGGGCCAGTCACAGATTACAACAGTAAGCAAGCTGTTCATGAATTGAAAGACATTGTTATCATACATTAACCAATCATAGCAATCACATAATGTGCGGTTACTGGTAACAGTAATCCGCTGTGTCACAAGCAAAGTGCGCTGTGGGTCCTGAACCCAGAAGAGGCATAACCACATACAGTATATATACATGACTGAGCCTGCATCTGCCACCCCACCGCAGTAAAAGTACTGTGCCGGGGTGGCAAGTGGTTAATCTGAAATGTGGAAACGATTGGTCAATGGGTTGATACATTTAACCTTCCTGGCGGTATTCCCGAGTCTGGCTCGGTGTGGAATTTCAGAACCAAAAGCGGTAAGCCCGAGCCAGACTCGGGATCGCATCGCAGGATCCAGGAAGAGCTTACTTACCTTGTCACCAGAATCCTGCGATGTCTCCCTGCAGTGTGAGCGGCTCGTCCTCTGCTCGATTCATCACGGAGCCGGGCTCCGTTCCCTGCCAGCGTTGCGATGCACGGGGGCGGAGAACGGCGCAAAATTCAAAAAGTGAAACATTTTACATATTACATTAGTGTATGAAATTATTTCACCTCCCTTTTGTCCCTAGTGGTTTGTCCAGTGTCCTGTATGCAGTTTTATATTATAAAAACTGTTCTTTCTGCCTGGAAACTGGAGATTGTCCATAGCAACCAAGCCGTCCCTTTACATCAATAGGGGTTTTAGACCAGCTAGAAAACAGCAATAATAAATTAGAATCACGCGATAGTGATTTGTGGGGAGATCCGTCATCAAACACTGAAAAGTAATGACAGTGACAATTCTGCAACTGAGCAAATTTCAGTGTTTTTGATTTAATTACATTATTGAATAATTTGTATTATTATTATATTATTATTTGGTATAATTATTTATAGTTATTTATTATATTATAATTTATGATTTCATGTTTTAAACTTTCTCATACCCGAGATGTCTACTAGACTCTTGTCTGGACAGATTTAAGTGTGTTATTCCTAAGAATTACAGGCCTACAATATAAAACGCCAAATTTACATGCAAAATAATGGTACCGCTTTCAGCATCAAAATATGAAATAATCATACCGCCAGGGAGGTTAATGTGAAACTCCAGTTTCACAAAATGCACATTTCCAAAATAAAGTCTAAGGGTTTATATGTAATAGATTCCTTGTGGGGGTATAAAGAACCAACTATAATACAAATTCTCTGTGGGGTATAAAGAACCAACTGTAATACGAATTGAACTCATTCCTCTTCATGTATCCATTTTAATGAAACAAAGACACAGAGGGAAATGATCCAGAAGGGATGAGCGAATAGTTTGTGAGTTTTATATCAATGCCCTTGGGCATCCATGTCCCTGATATTAGATAAAAAGTAGATTGTTACTATTCCTGTCCGTTGGGTGATAATCATTCTAAAAATTCTAAAAAAAAAATTGGACCCAGCCAGCAACAGATGGGTAGTTGCTGCTGGGACTGTAGGAGGGAATCTGAAGCAGAAATCCTTTTTTGGTTTAAAATGGAAAATCCCTTTTAAGTACAAAGAATACAATCTTGTTGTCTGAGTATTTTTGATGCATATATTCTAAACCTCATCATGTTTTCTCCTACTGGCACTGGATTTTCATCTTGATAATTCAAAGCCAAGCAAAACAATGCGGTTTGTTTATATAGGCATCAATGTTATTGCTACTGTAAGTGGGAGACTGTAAGGCATCTCTTGTACAGTGTTACATGGATATCTTATGGACTTGGAGTAGACATGAATATTATCTCTCATGCTGTTATAGGCACCAGACTTGTTTAACAAGTGCTCATTACATTAACATTGAGAACATTAGCTACTAACATAAGTACTATTGGCTACTATTCTCATTTTCTGTTGATATAAACATGCCATGCAAAAGAGGCTTAATAAATGGACTATATGTTGATATTCTTAAAACAAAAACTGCCATAATGCAACAGGAGTTTAAGAAAACAATTAATCAAAGACAGTATTTACCTTATACTATTTTTATGCAACTACTATAAAAATACTCCTACTTTCGGGGTTGAATATATATAAGTAGCTATACTTGCTTATGAAACTGAGTTCACAATAGCTTAAATAACTGCCAACACTAGGAAATCTTAGTCTGAGAATTTTGGCCATACTGAATGCTGTAAAATATTATGCTGCCCAAGCAAAATCCCGATCCAAGATGGTCTTCTGTGAAAGCTAGAACTGTTGTGGCATTTGATTTTTCTGATTAAAAAAAAAATGCTAAAACATACTATAGAAGGCAGCATGTTGTCTGAATTATTTTCATATAGCCTGATAGTTTTTTAAGTACTTTAAAGAGTAACTCCACTTTTGTTGAGAAAAAAACACCCCTCTTGGATGATCTATGTACATTGCAAGGATTTTAACAAACTTTGTAGTAGATTTCTACCTTTCGTTTATTTGATGAGAACCCTGTTTGTTTGTCTGTGTCTATGTGGTAAGTGGTAAGTAAGTGCTGCACCTGCAGGGCTCTGATGAGGAAAATTGCAGGGTCTGCATCCCTTTAGACGTGGACAGTTGCTGAGGTATGTCCATGAATCTATTCACAGACTCAAAAGATTGTGATGGACTATTTCGGTATTAATAACAAATGATATAAATCATATAAAAAAAATATTTATTACATAAAATAATGACATAAAGGGTACATTAAAACAACAATGTAGAAAAGATTATTTTTCAAAAAGCAAATACTCAGGGTTTTCCCGAAAAGTATCTATCTAGTAGATACTTTTCGGGGGAACCCTGAGTATTTGCTTTTTGAAAAATAATCTTTTCTAAATTGTTGTTTTAATTTTGGGGGGAACCCTGAGTATTTGCTTTTTGAAAAATAATCTTTTCTAAATTGTTGTTTTAATTTTGGGGGGAACCCTGAGTATTTGCTTTTTGAAAAAAAATCTTTTCTAAACTGTTGTTTTAATGTACCCTGTATGTAATTTTTTTTATGTAATAAATAGTTTTTTATATGATTTATATCGTTTGTTATTAGTACCGAGATAGTCCATCACAATTTTTTGAGTCTGTGAATAGATTTATGGAGAGCCTCAATACTGTCCTTTTCTTCCATTCTCATCCCTTTTCTCTGTATAATAATTTGGATGATGGTACTTTGTTACTTTTGAATTAAAAACTTCTATATGAGGCTATACTCTTAATTCAATATCCCTTTAGACGCGATATCCTTTTGGGAGTATCTCACCAAAAATGACAGACTTCTGGGAAATTTAGTGTGCCAATCGCACACGCAGGAAATTATGTGTCTAGGGGTCGTTCTGTACACAATCTGTGTACAGAACACCTCCAGGTAGCCATATTGCATTGCACTTTACAGAAAACTACAGAGCTGTAGATTGAAAAGGAAAGGTAATTTTAAATAACATTACATTATAATATGACTTGAGTCGCAATTGTATATGCTCTATCATTTTTTTTGCTATTTTTTTTCCATGAAAGTGGAGTTACCCTTTAAAATCATAGTTATTATGCAAAATATCATAAATGTATCTTCTTTGTAGACCATCTCTTGCCTTAGCAGACACACTGATAGAACTTAGTTGTGTGTTTTTTTTTTCATAACGTAACATACTGATGCCCCGTACACACGATGGGATTGTCCGACAACAAATGTTGGATGTGAGCTTGTTGTCGGAAAGTCCGACTGTGTGTATGCTCCATCGAACATTTGCTGTCGGAATTTCCACCCACAAATGTGTTGTCGGAAAGTCCGATCGTGTATACCCAAGTCCGTCGCACAAAAGTTCATGCATGCTTGGAATCAAGTAGAAGCAGCTGCACTGGCTATTGAACTTCCTTTTTCTCGGCTCGTCGTATGTTTTGTACGTCACCGTGTTCTCACGTTTGGAATTTTGGGCCAACATTTGTGTGACCGTGTGTATGTATAAATCCACGGTTTTGTTGTAGGAAAATCTGATTGTGTGTACGGGGCATAAGAGTGCTATGATTCCTGAATCACATACTGTATTTCATACACTAAGACCTGACTTGACTAAACTCATCTACATTAAAATCATTTTCAACATCTAGAAACATACATTACAGGCAAAATCCATATAATTGCAAATTTTTGCACTTGATATAACCCCAAAAAGGTCAAACTATTTCACAGGTTTTAACAACTCTTTAATGTAGCGCCAGTTTTTGTAACTGTGATAGTTTGTGAATTCACAGCATTATATTGACTTTTATTTAAATATTTTTCACAATGTTGCAATTTTTTGCATGTAATTGTTGTCAATATGAAATGCTTGTTAGATTTTTGTCACATTTAGCAATAAAAACTTAGCAATGATTTTAAGGTCAAAATTTGCAAAGAATATCCAGTCATATCTGATGAAAACCAAAAATGTTTTATTTTTGCTTGTAAATGACTGAATGATTAAAGGCTAAGTTCATCTTTTGGAGCTGAATGTAACAGAAGAGCCTTCTTACGTTGAATTGCTATAGCGAAGCTCCCAGTAGGGCATATTTCCCCTCTCTGGCCCACGCCTCCCTCATTACATCAATGCCATTGTTTTTGTAGCACACATTTTCTATATTTAGAATGTATTATGCATAGTGGCAATATACATCTGGATATCTCGAGTCAACAGAAATAAACTCAAAGCCTGTATTTACATAGTGGTTCACTTTTTCTGGTATTCTGACAGCCTGGTGGAAGGATTCCTTGATCCACGCTGTTAGCATGGCTGGAGGAATCTGTTGTTTTTACGTTCAGGCTGCTGGCTAAAAAAAAAATCCATCAGTGTATGGTCAATTGGCCAGCTAAATGAACATACTTGGCTTCTTTAGTAAATAACTCCCACTGTTTACTTTTTTATATATTGTGCATGAATGACCACCTTTAGTCACCAGTAACCATATTAGCTCTGTTCTGAAAGGTTGCAATATATTGAATTGAAAATACATCTATGTTTTAGTGAGAAGAATGAAGAGGATGCACAGACGCTATCCATAGAAGAGGACGATGATGAAGAAGAAGAAGAAGAAGAAGAAGGAGAAGAAGGAGAAGAAGGAGAAGAAGAAGAAGAAACTTTGGAGGAATTTTCTCAGAATGGTGACATCAACCATGAACTAAGCTGTAACAGTAAGAGGAGGGTAACTGATGAAGTGGACACTAAAGAAGACAACAAAAAAAGCAAACTAGACACAGAGAATATCACCAATATTCAACACACTGAAGAAAAAACACAAAACCTGATCATTAATGAGCAGACACGCCAAAGTGCTGGAGTTAAAAAACAAACTAAATTAAAGAAAGAAGATCTGTCCTTTTTTCTTGGTAAGAAACGATGTTTAGTGCAGAACATGTCTTTGATGCCCAACATAACCTTTATCCTGGAACCAGTGCAAAGTAGAAGCGCAAGGCCTATGCTCATACTTACAGTCATTGCTAATGCTTAGCTTCTGGTGGATTGCTCTGCTTCTGGCAGTCTTATTGTCCCTATAGCAGGGCTTTAACCGCTTCAGCCCCGGAAGATTTTACCCCCTTCCTGACCAGAGCACTTTTTACAATTTGGCACTGCGTCACTTTAACTGACAATTGCACGGTCGTTCGACGCTGTACCCAAAAGAAATTTGCGTCCTTTTTTTCCCACAAATAGAGCTTTCTTTTGGTGGTATTTGATCACCTCTGCGGTTTTTATTTTTTGCGCTATAAACAAAGAAGGAACGACAATTTTGAAAGAAAACAAAAAAAACAATATTTTTTACTTTTTGCTATAATAAATATCCCCAAAAGTTTTTAAAAAAACTAATTTTGGCCAGTTTAGGCCAATATAAATTCTTCTACATATTTTTGGTAAAAAAAATCGCAATAAGCATATATTGATTGGTTTGCGCAAAAGTTATAGCGTCTGCAAACTATGGGAAAGATTTAAGGCATTTTTATAATTTTTTTTTTTTACTAGTAATGGCGGTGATCTGCGATTTTTAGCAGTACTGCAACATCGCAATGGACAGATTGGAGACTTTTGACACTTTGTTTTGGGACCATTGGCATTTATACAGCGATTAGTGCTATAAAAATGCACTGATTGATGTGTAAATGTCACTGGCAGGGAAGGGGTTAACACTAGGGGGCGATCCAGGGGTTAAATGCGTGTTCCCTCAGCATGTTCTAAATGTGTGGGGATGGGAGTGACTAGGAGAGGAGCCATGTCGTTTTTCCTTAGAGAGAAGAAACTATATGGCTCCTCTCCTCTGACAGCACAGGGATTTTTGTGTTTACACACACAAATCCCCGTGCTAGCACTCATGCACGCGATTGCGCAACCGGCCCCCGCTGTGCAGCAGGCCCTCTGGTGGCCGAAAACGGGTAGGATGTACCCGTACGGGATTTCGCCTAGGAGTGCCATTGTGCCGCAGTATATCTGAGTAACATGGTCGGCAAGTGGGTAAAGCCTATTTGAACTATCAATATTATTTACACTGTTTGTACAATTTGCATACAATATGCCACAAATGAGCAAAACAAAGTATACAAAAAGTTAATGCTAAAGACTTGGCCCTGCTATATTGGAACTGTTACATGAAGTTGTTTCTTATACAATATCATTAATATGCCTTATTGGTTTATTTGTGGCTAAGTTTTGCTTTTATAGCAAATACATATACAGTATAACATGTGTTTTTTTTTTCTTTCTGAATACCCTGCTTTTTATAATATAGGCAAAGGGTGTCTCATTATTAGATGTTAAAAATAAATCCAAAGACATTCCCAATCCTGTCTACAAAATAAGCTTTATACCAGCCTTTCTCAACCTCCTTACCCCAGGGGAACCCTTAAAATAATTTTCAGGTCTCGGGGAACCCCTGATAAAACCAATTCATTGGGGGTCAGTGGGAACAATGCCCCTTACTTTGGTGGTCAGTAAGAAGAATGCCATTTTTTTACAGTGGTGGTAAGAATGGCCCTCTTACAGAGAGCTATAAAGATCATTGGTGTCATACCACTGGCTCCTCCAAGTGGCATTGGCTCAGAAGTATGTAGGCACCATCAAACAAGAGGTAAATCAGCCACAGGTCAAGCAACCCCTAGGGATCTCTGGAGGAACCCTTGGCTTCCACGGAACCCTGGTTGAGAATTGCTGTTTTATACAGTAATGGTACAGGTGAAGTGCTACATGTGCCTGTATTTTAAATTAAGTTAAGCCAGTTTTAGCAATCAATAGATTATGACAAAGAATATTAAGAAGAATACACTTGGGGTCTATTTATAAAAAATTCACATTGCCATTCCTACAGGGTCCTCTAGAAGTGTATAGCTAAATCAGTGTTTCTCAACCTTTTTTGCAGTCAAGGCACCCTTTAGAATTGTGCACAATCTTGGTGCACACCAGTCTGAGAGCTCATTCACACCAAGAGGTGCGTCCGAACATATGCCCTTTTTTGCGCATTGTGTTGTTTAATAGGCTGCTCTATTTGTGTGAAACACAGAAAAAAGTTGCCAGCATGATTTTTAAAATCACGCTGCACCAAGACTCATAGTACTATGGTACTATGTTCTTTAGCGGGCGCAAACGAGTGCAATCTAGAGCAAATTTGATAGATGCATGTGGGTGCCATTAACAGTGCAAAAGGCAGCACATTTTTGTGCAGTGTGGGAAAACATGTGATTTCGCACATGTTAATGCACTACACCTGATGTGAACAAGCCTTAAAATGGAGTTTGTGAGGCAGAGTTTGTAAATCCTTCCCCCCACCAAGTCCATTCTACTAGCACAAATCCCCTCTCCTAGCACAAATACACCACCCAAACCCTTTTATAGCACAAATTCCTCCTCCCAAATCCCCCTTCTCATATTCACCCTTCTAGCACAAATTCTGTTCCTCCTTCCCCATCCAAATGCCCCCTCCTAACATAAAACCTCTCATCACTACAGGAGTATTGACAGCAGCAGAGAGGAAGAGAGAGCCGAAGGGTGGCGTTTCTCACTCCATTATTCAGAGAGCAGGAAGAGAACACAGCCCACTCCTCCTCCCAACTCTTTCCTTCTCTGTGCTGCTATCTATACTCCTGTCGGCAATCCAGAAAGCTGTGAGGGTCGCTCGACCTGTTCTTAGCAACTGATGATGTCATCAGTTAGCAGGACGGAGACAGTCGGCCCATACGGCATTCTGGATTGCCAACAGGAGTATAGATAGCGTCAGAAAGGAGGAGAGAGTCTGTAGAAGGTGTGGACTGTGCTCTCTTCCTCCTGTCTGTATAGCGGAGTTAACAAAAAGGGCCAAGGCCAAGGGCTCTTTGCGGCACCCCGGTTGAGAAACGCTGAACTATGCCATCAAACTGTTGTGCCACGGGACATTTTTTACCAAGCTTCTTCCACCGGCCAAAGCAGGCTTAGTGCTGCTTGATGACTTTTATTTTTAACTGATATGATTCACGTAATAGTAGATTGGGGTACTGATAAAATACATTTAGAAAATATATACAGTGGGGAAAAAATACTATTTGATCCCCAAGCAAAACATGACTTAGTACTTGGTGGAGAAAACCTTGTTGGAGGTAAGACATTTCTTGTAGTTGGTGACCAGGTTGACACACATCTCAGGAGGGATTTTGGTCCACTCTTCTTTACAGATCTTCTCTAAATCCTTAGGGTTTCTTGGTTGTCTCTTGTAAACTCGAAGTTTCCGCTCCCTCCATTCATTTTCTATAGAATTAAGGTCTGGAGACTGGCTAGGCCACGTCATGACCCTAATGTGCTTCTTCTTGCGCCACTCCTTTGTTGCCTTGGTGGTATGTTTTGGATTATTGTCATGCTGGAAGACCCATCCACGACCCATCTTCAGTGTTCTGGCTGAGGGAAGAAGGTTCTCATCCAAGATTTTACAATATATGGCCCCTCAATGTGGCAAAGTTGGCCTGTACCTTTAGCAGAGAAACAGCCCCAAAGCATCATGCTTCCACCTCCTTGCTTGAGTATATGGATGGTGTTCTTAGTGTCATTATAGTTAGCATTTATCTTCCTCCAAACACTGCGAGTCCAGTTAATGCTCATCTGACCACAGCACTTTCTCCCAATCCTTCTCTGAATCATTTTGATGTTTATTGGCATGACTGTACATGTGCCTTCTTGAGGAGGGGGACTCGCCGTGTTTGGAGGAAGAAAAATGCTGACTATGACCCTAAGAACATTATCCCTACAGTCAAGCATGGAGGCGGAAACATTATGCTTTAGGGCTGTTTCTCTGCTAAAGGTACAGACCAACTTTGCCGCATTGTGGGGCCAATGGATGGGGCCATGTAATGTAAAATCTTGGATGAGAACCTTCTTCCCTCAGTCAGAATACTGAAGATGGGTCATGGGTGGGTCTTTCAGTATGACAATGACCCAAAACATACCACCAAGACAACAAAGGAGTGGTTCAAGAAGAAGCACATTAAGGGCATGGAGTGGCCTATCCAGTCTCCAGACCTTAATCCTATAGAAAATGTATGGGGGGAGTTTAAACTTCGAGTTACCAATCGACAGCCAAGAAACCTCAAGGATTTAGAGATCTGTATAAGGCTCCATTCACACTAGCGCGTTTTTTGATGCATTTTGCAGAAGTGCATGGGAATTTTTTAACATGGGTTCCTATGGAACATGTTCACATCAATGCCTTTTTGTACCTCTGCATTTTTGGAAAGGGTCAGGGAATTTTTTTCATGCAAAATGCAGCGTTTTGCATGTAATAGAATTCAATGGACCAGCATCAAAAACGCAAGTGCAGCGTTTTTTGCAGCGTTTTTGATGCGTTTTTGGCGTTTTTTTATTTTATTTTTTTTTTTTAGACTGTGTACAGTCTAAAAAAAATCTGTAAAAAAAAACAAACAAAAAAAACGCAAAACGCGGCAAAAACGCAGCAAAAACGCTGCTCAAAACGTGGCAAGCATGACAAAAAAAACTCCAAAAATGCTCAAAAGCAACATGCATAGGTGTGAATCGAGCCTGAAAGAGTGGACCAAAATCCCTCTTGAGATGTGTGCAAACCTGGTCACCAACTACAAGAAATGTTTTACCTCTGTGCTTGCCAACAAGGATTTCTCCACCAAATACTAATTCATGTTTTGTTTGGGGACCAAATACTTATTTTACTCACTGAACTGCAACTTAAAGAGGAAGTAAACCCTGATGGGTTTTACTTCCTCTTTTGCTCGCTGCTGCAGCCTGCAAATCAAAAGCATAATGGGCTAGTATGCATTGCATACTAGCCCATTATGTGCCACTTACCTGCAAAAGAATCCAGCGATGTCCCCTGTGTGGGCAGTGTCAATCTATCGGCCCTCTTCCTTCCGGGGCGCGGACTCTGGCTCTGTGATTTGCCGGAGCCACGTGACGTCACTCCCACGCATGCGCAGGGGAGCCGTGATTAACGGCATAGGCTAGGGAAGAAACGGCACTTAGTTTTGTTTCTTCCCTGCGCATGCGCCATTGGAATTTCCAGCGGACTACAAGTGAAATATCTCCTAAACGGCGCACGTTTAGGAGATATTTCCACTACCTATAGGTAAACCTTATTCTAGGCTTACCTATAGGTAGAAGTCCAAAAAGTGGGTTTACAACCACTTTAATTTATAGCATTTGTTTTATGTGTTCTTTTTTTCTGGATTTTGGGTTGATATTCTGTCTCTATCATTTAAAATACACCTATGATAAAAAAAAAAATTATAGACCCTTAATTTCTTTGTAAGTGGGCAAACTTGCTAGATCTGCAGGGGATCAAAAAAATATTTTCCCCACTGTATATGTATAGCTCTACCCAGCCAGGCATGCTCTCCGATGACACACTTATACCCAGGTGTACTAGTACTCACTTCAGAGGACACTTATGCCCTGTACACACAATCAGAAATTCCGCCAGCAAAAGTCCGAAGTGAGATTTGGTTGGAAATTCCGACCGTGTGTATGCTCCATCAGACTTTTGCTGGCGGAATTTCCACCAGCAAAAGATTGAGAGCAGGTTCTCTATTTTTCCGACAGAAAATCGCAAATTCCGATCGTCTGTAGCAATTCTGATACGCAAAATTCCTACACATGCTCGGAAACAATTGGACGCATGCTTGGAAGCATTGAACTTCATTTTCTTGGCTCATCGTAGTGTTGTACGTCACCGCGTTCTTGACGGTCGAAAGTTCAAAGAATTTTTGTGTGACCGTGTGTATGCAAGGCAAGCTTGAGCAGAATTCCATCGGAAAACCATTTAAGGTTTTTCTGATGGAAATTCCGATCGTGTGTACGGGGCATTAGCCTGGCCCAAAAGGCCATTTGCATTCCTCTCACAGTTCATGTCAGCCCATAAAATAGTCAGGTTGACTACAGCTAGTCCTTCTGGGTGTTGACCTACCTCATCCAGAGTTTCAGCTCCATGGAGGGCCCTTGGCAGCAGCTGACTACATCAAAATAGCTCTGAGGTGTTTGGCTCCCAACTCACTGGCTCCTCCCTCCCTGGTATTTATATATCACTAGAGGAAGGTTTTCTCTAAAAGGGGCCTAAAACGCACCTAGCCACCTAGTGGCAGACTAGCTAACTGTACCTGCTAACAAGCAAACTTCCCAGTGAGACTAGTGGTTCATATTTTATTATCCTTATTGATGATTTACTCCTGTTTCAGTTAGTTACGCAATGTAAATACTATAAACAAGGGTGAATAGCAGAGGAGGAAGTAATGCTGGATCAATTACTTAAAATGAAATGCTGTCTGAAAATACAAGTTTTCAGAGTGTGCTTTAAGATTCAAGGATTGGAGATTGCCAAAACAGCTTGTGAGAGCAAATCCTAGAATACAGAAGTGACTCAAAAGACATCCCGAAGATGAAGAGTATTAAGATGTAAGTGGGAAAGGTGGAGAGCCTTCCTCTTGGGGTATTATCTAGAAATTAGCAATGCTGGAAAGTACCTTGTATCCTTCAGATATACATTTGAACTGTATTTATTAACTGGCAGACAGTGGAGATGATTGCAGAGGGGAGTGGTGTATGATCAGCTAGAAGAGAGATGAATGAATCAAGCAGCAAAGTTCAGGAATCAAATTGTATCATTCTGTTTATTGTTTGGCCAAAAATAAGGATTTTGAATGAGTGGATTGGCTTCAGGAAAAATTCTGATTTTGCCTTTGCCCAAATTTTGTCAAAATGAGACTTAAATTTTACCATGTGGACTGTTTTAGCAAAGCTTTGCATAAAAATAAATATTTCCCACATACAGAAGTATAAAATAAAAAATGAGCATTAAAAAATGTTGTGCCATCACATTAATAATAAAATATCAATAAAATATACAAAATTGCGCCTCCCCCATTCCCCCAATTAGCATTAATAAACCTGGGGATATAGACAGCAACCTCACAAGTATTCCAATGCTTCGCTCTTCTATCCAAACTAAGTTTTCGCATGATATGTGCTTTAATTAATTTTCTATAGGAGATTAATTCCTACTCCTACTCCTCAGCCCTTAAATAAAAAGTATTGATTGTGAGGTTTTGAATGTGGTATACAGGAAAATAGACAAAAAAGAGAAAGCAAAAACAAATGTTACTGGATAAATGGTTATAAGAAGTTGAAACATACAGGTTTTATTAAATAGTTGTTAGCCGTTTCAGAGTTTTGCAATCGGGGAAATTCTGTTATGTTAGTCAAAATTTATTTTTTTTGTTAAAGTCTAAATGTGTATTGGAACATGAAAGTAATATGTCCTCATAATATCCTCATAATATCCAGTGGTGCATTCCCATGACTCATGGCTAGGCGGATTGGTCACAAATATAACATTCACATCTTGGTCACAACAAGCTGTTCACTAACTGCATTAAACAGCCATATAACATTTTATTTGGCAAGATTTAGATGAATTTGTAATTCCAACCCTGCATTAGAATTTTGCAGTGTGGCATTATCTAATCAACCAGATACTACTTATTTATTTAACCACTTAACAACCGGCCCATAGCCGAATGACGGCTACAGGGCGGTTGCATAACTCTGGGATACAGTGATGTCCTCCCAGAATCCCGCTCTCGCACGCCCCCTGGGGCGCGCAACCGAACACATCCGTGGCCGCCGGGTCCGCATCACAGATCACGGTAAACGGCCACTGATCGCGGCAGAAAAACGAACCTGCACCGTTTAGGGGATAATTACATTTGTAGCAGCTGGTGACGTCACTGGCACGTGCGCACTGCACTCTGAATACAGTTAAGTGTGCCGTCCGTTTAGAGCAGAGGTGTTCAAACCATGGCCCACAGAGCCCTCTGATATGGCAAACAACCTCAAACCAGGAAAGGCATGCCCATGCTCTGGGATGGTGGGTTGGCAAGCACAGATCATGATCAACGGGTTGCAGAGCCACCATTCCCGTGCATCAGAGTGCATGGAGTCAGCACCGGCAGCGGAGGAAGCAGGCAGCAACATACACTGCACTTTTAAAATGGGCATATTAGCACAAAAGGTTATTAGGCTGCTTTCACGCTAATCCACAAAACTGAATGCAGAAGTTTATCAGCACTTTCAGAAAGTGCACCACACCCGCAAGCTGTAATAGAAGTCTATGGCTCAGTGTAGCTAACCCGCATGAAAGCCGCAGGTGCACTGTGCTGCAGCTGTGGTGCGGGGAAACCGCAGCACATCAGCGTGAAAGCAGCCTTATAGGGGGCTCAGGACAGTAAGAACTCATTTGGGGGGGGGGGGGGGGCGGCAAAAACAGCACAGTTCATTGTGGCCACGACTGGTTACCAAATTATTTAAGTGGCCCTCACTCTTCAAAAGACTGAGCGCCCCTCATTTAGAGATATATGCCACTATTGTGACTCCCATGCACAGGAGTGAGGCTATCATGGTCCGGCCATTTAAATTACAGGAACCCATTAGGAAGATTGGGTAAGGATGGTAGTTCTGTAACTGGTGATAGTGCATTGGTGGAGGGACCTGCTTTACAGGTAAGTCTGTCATAATGTGCTAGTATGCAATGCATGCTAGCACGTTATGACATTAACCTGCAGGAGGACCTCTTTTTTTAAGACAAAAGAGTTTACTACCGCTTTAATAGGTTTCTCACAGCCTCTTATCATGTTTAAACATGCTTTGGAGGTTTGGAATCCGAATGATTGTAAAGTGGAGAAAGTTAGACAGTGTGGATTCAGGAAGCAGATTATCTCACTGAGGAGCTCTGTGAATGTAGGTTGCAGAGAATTGCAGAGAATTCAGATCAGGTTAAATGCACTTTTTAGGTACAATTAATTAACTTCTAGCTACAGAGCAATGTACAGGTCACTCACTGGTTTTACTTGGCTTTTTGGATTTAATAACATACAGTTGTTATGCTAGTTTGGTCTCAGTATGTTTGTAGGTGGGGTGCAGCCTGGTGTGGAGTTAATAATTCACACACAGGCAGGTGCAATAAACTTGAAGAAATACAGCAACAGTTTACCACAAACCCGGAGGGAAAGCCACCTAGCCAGGCCAGAATGACAGTGCCTGTTGCGAGGGGACTGAATGTGGCCTGGCCTTCTGGTCCCCTGTAGGGAGAATTTCCAGAAGAGATGAGGCCCAACTCTTACCCTCCTTGTCAGGAACCTTATCCTAGCACTGTTACTGTCCCTCACAGATGGGGCACCTGTCCCTACTCTGTCTACTCACCAAACTGTGCCAAAACCCGGGAGCCAGGGTCTTAAATAGGCTCTGCATGTCCCTAGATGGCTGCTTGAGTCACGTGGGGTGGCAGCATCCAATAGGATAGCTTCCCCAGTGATCCAGGAAACCATAAAGGAACCTTGTTCCTCCTGATTTCCTCTCCAGCAACAGGAGAAGAGCACCACCTGCTGTTGAGAAAGTAGACTGCACCTGCCTATATGTTAAATACATGAACATACCTAAATTATAGTCTAGCTTCTAAAATGGTTTTATTAACATTCATACATCTACTTGACCATGTTAAAGACTATGTGAAGTTATTTATCATGTTTAGGGACATATTTTGCTGTACAAAGTTAAATCCTATTAGGAATTTCAACTGACAGAATCTGCAATCTGCATCACATTTATTTGTAGGAAAAAATGTACAAAACATTATATGTTACATTGTATGAATATGGGAATGTTTTATTGAATTTGTGTTGTATGGTTTTGTGGCCCTTTAATATCATATTGGAAATGCCTTCTACTGGCTTTTACATCCATAACATGCTATTTGCTTTTCAATCCCTTGTAGATGTCACACCTCCTCCTCCGGCCCCTTTCGACCACAGAATTGTCTCTGCCAAACATACTCAGATTAATAGTTATTATACCGTGGAAACAGCACATTTACTGGGAGGGTAAGTAATAGGATAAGTGATATTCTCCTATTTCAAGTGAGAAAAACTATTGATCACATCAGCAACTATGTAGAAGTAATGACTGCAATTTTATGAGGGCTTTTTAAAACATGAGAAAAATGTGTTACATTTATTTACAGTGGAAGATTTGGACAAGTACACAGATGCACAGAAAAGTCATCGGGACTTACCTTGGCGGCTAAAATCATTAAGGTTAGAGGACATAAAGAAAAGGTCAGTGTAATTTCTAGAATGCACCAGTTGCACAATTTTAACGTAGAATTATAGGCAAAACTTTTTTTTTTTCATTTTGGATAGAGTAAGGGAGGGATATAGCCACTGTAAGGTTTATTTTTACCATCTTTGTTCCATTGGGGAGATTTCCCTTCACTTTCTGTCCTGTAGTCAAACAAGAAGTGAGAGGAAATTCTGCAAATTAGGGAATCTCTTGAGGACCCCCAGGTCACCAGTACTAGTGTCCCCATTATAATATTTAACTCTATTACTTTTCTGGGGACAACCCAAAATATAGAATTTTCTTTTACTTTCACTTTCAATGAACATGGTAAACAGGACAAGTAGGGAGGGTAAATCTCCCTATTGGGTATACAGACAGCAATAAAACCTGATAGGTGTTCCAATGCATCTCCCCTCTACCCAAAACTTAAAAAAAAAAGTTTCTCATTTAGCTATACTTTAAGATGAAAAGAAGTGTGTCTATCTGTAAACTGTTGATTAATTACCATGAAATTATTTAATAGCATAATTTACTATAGGCATCTATGAATAGAAATATATGTCATCCAATAGAGATCTCTAGTGATGGGCAAAGCTACACTTGTATAAATTGTAAACTTTTAGAACTGCCTGTAGCAATTACTGGGTATCTAATTGATCCAGAATCCTTTTCTTAGAAAATTCTTTATTTTCTCTGTTTGTGAATGCTGTAGTGTGAAAGACAATTGTTCCACAGCTTCACTATAGAACAAGACAAGTCAACTGAAGAAATGATTATACTACAGTAATTACCATATTTATCGGCGTATAACACGCATAGGTGTATAACACGCACATTCATTTTAAGAGGGAAGTTTCAGGAAAAAACTTACATTTTAAATAAGGAACTTTGAAGCAAAATAGGGGGCAGTGCCCATCTGGAGCCTCACCATTGCCATCTATGCAGCCTGATCAATATTAATCTGCAGCCTCACAAGTGCCATCAATGCAGCCTCATCAGTCCACATCTATGCAGCCTCACCATTGTCATCAATGCAGCAGCCTCACCATTGCCATCAATGCAGCAGTCTCACCATTGCCATCAATACAGCAGCCTCACCATTGCCTTCAAAGCAGCAGCCTCAACATTGCCATCAGTGCAGCCTGATCGATGCCCATCTGCAGCCTAAAAGGGACAGGGAGGGGGTCGGGATGAGTGCTGACAGATTACATACAGTGAGACTCTTCTATGATAGACAGAACAGTGGTCCAATGGCGGCCCAGGAGATGGGACTTCCTATTACAGAGGCTCTCTCCAGCTGGAATGCTCTCTGAGCGCTCCGCAATGGACTCATATAGGCGGTGACCCCGCCCCCTATGACATCACAGTCCCGAGGCATGCTGGGACTGTGAGGTCATAAGGGGAGCGTGGCTCGTCCCCACCCCCTTTCCTGACCGGCCGGGCTGCATGCTCAGATAAGGGTCTGGTATGGATTTTGGGGGGACCCCCACGCCGTTTTTTTGGCCTAGGGGGTTCCCCTTAAAATCCATACCAGACCTAAGGGCCTGGTATGCCCCGAGAGGGGAATTCCCTCTCGCACTTGCCGCAATAGGAAAATGTGTTTTTCCTATTACAGCCAGCGCAAGATGTACAGTACCCTATCGCCGAGAACCAGCGCGATAGGTTCGCACTGGAAACATTCTCGCGGCCGCGTACTGTAGTTTGTACAAAAGTTTGATGCTTTTGTGTACACACGATCGGAAGTTTGTGCATTCGCACAGCCAACAAAAGTCCGATGGAAACAGAAAAAGTTTGTCCGATGGAGCGTACACATGTTTGGATGTTGCTCCAAAACAGCTAATTTGCATGTTTATTGTCAAAAAGTCCGATCATGTGTACGGGCCTTTACACCCTCTGCAAGGTGCAACACCAAAAAGGAAATGACCTTTAATAGGGCGTACACACGGTCGGATTTTGTTCGGACATTCCGAGAACAAAATCCATAGATTTTTTCCGACGGATGTTGGCTCAGACTTGTCTTGCATACACACGGTCACACAAAGTTGTCGGAAAATCTGATCGTTCTGAACGCGGTGACTTAAAACACGTACGTCGGGACTATAAACGGGGCAGTGGCCAATAGCTTTCATCTCTTTATTTAGTCTGAGCATGCGTGGCACTTTGTCCGTCGGATTTGTGTACACACGATCGGAATTTCCGACAACAAAATTTTAGTTTAGGAAAATTTTATCTCCTGCTCTCCAACTTTGTGTGTCGAAAAATCCGATGGAAAATGTCCGATGGAGCCCACACACGGTCGGAATTTCCGACAACACACTCCGATCGGACATTTTCCATCGGAAAATCCGACCGTGTGTACGGGGCATAAGAGTGAAGATACAACACAAAAGTACCACCTTATCAGGTTTAAAAGTTAAACACTCAAGTGTTTTCTAATTGGAACCGTGCCACACCTACACTCCTTTTAAACTAATTGTACTACAATTGTGTACTTCACTTAGGTGATAGTATATTAGTAGGGGCAGCAGTTCATTCCAAAGGTCATCTGCTTGTACTTTTTCCTCTGCGTGGAATCACCCATAAAACCTTTTCATAGAGTAAATGTGTGCTTTTTATCCACAGGAACACATCCTTGTTATTTCAACCACTTCCTGACCGCCTCGCGGCGATATACGTCAGCAGAAGGGCACGTACAGGCAGAATCACTACCTGTACATTGCCCTGTAAGAGGCAGCTTGCGGGCGCGCGCCGGGAGCCCCTTGAGCGCGATTGCAGGTCCTGCGGACTTGATGTCTACGGGGATACCCGCGATCATCTCACGGAGAGGAAGAACAGGGAAATGCTGATGTAAGCAAGCATCTCCCCATTCTGCCTAGTGACACGGTCACTGATCACAGCTCTCTGTAATCGGAAGTGGTGATCAGTGTTGTGTCACACACAGCCCCTCACAGTTAGAATCACTCCCTAGGACACACTTAACCCCTACAGCGCCACCTAATGGTCCCAAAATCATGCCAAAAGTGTCCGATCTGTCCGCCATAATGTCGCAGTCATGATAAAAATCGCTGATCGCAGCCATTACTAATAAAAAAAAAAAAATATTAATAAAAATGCCATAAAACTATCCCCTATTTTGTAAACGTTATAACTTTTGCGCAAACCAATCAATAAACGCTTATTGTGATTTTTTTTACCAAAAATATGTAGATGAATACGTATCGGCCTAAATTGAGGAAAAAGAAAAAAATTTTTATATATTTTTTGGGGATATTTATTATAGCAAAAAGTAAAAAATAATGCGTTTTTTTTCAAAATTGTCGCTATTTTTTGTTTATAGTGCAAAAAATAAAAACCGCAGAGGTGATCGAATACCACCAAAAGAAAGCTCTATTTGTGGGAAAAAAGGACGTCAATTTTGCTTGGGAGCCACGTTGCACGACCACGCAATTGTCAGTTAAAGCGATGCAGTGCCGAATCGCAAAAAGTGCTCTGGTCTTTGGCCACCCAAATGGTCTGGGGCTTAAGTGGTTAAAACAGAGCCCTGGTCAGCAATAATCATACATAGCCTCCGTTACCACCCCTTCCCCTGATACATTTTCGCTACATTTTAGAAAAAATAAAATCTTGAAAGTACCTATTATTTCTTGTCTCATGACTGCTCCATTCTTCACCTTTCCCTTGCAGTGCTCTCACTGAGGGTGGGAAGAAGCAGAGCTCAACATCCTCATATACCTGCATAGGCATAGCTCCCAACTGTCCCTGATTTCGAGGGACTGCACTCAGAGTAAACATGGCCCTCACATGAGGCAAGGAAGAATATTAGGAACAAAATCCATCTGTCCCTCTTTCCTCCTCATTTGACCTTCAGTTTGGTCTGATGTATATAATCAGGGCCGGCCCTACCATGGGGCCCGATGGTACCATCGTCCCAAGCGGCACTTTCAGGGGGGCGGCAAATTGCCTCCTGCCAGCCAGCCGTTCTGCCTGCTCTGCTGTGGATCCCACTGTGAGGAGCCCGGCGCCGATGTGAAAGGAGCGTGCAGGCAGAACTGGGGAACAGTCAGCGGGCGGGTCAGTCGGCAGGTGAGCAGGCTTGCTTGCCAATCAGCGGGCAGGTGTCTTGTTGATAAATGCCCCCTGTCGAATAATGCCCGCCCGGTACTGCGCATGCTCAGCACTTGCACAGTAGCGAGCCGCCGAAAGCCTCCGAACATCCGAATTGACGATCAGCTATAGACGGCGCCTGCGCACTATAGCCGACATAGTGCCACATGCTCTCGATGCTCGTGCAAGTCTGCAAGGGGCAGACTTGTTCATGATGGGAGCATGTGAGGGGCGGATGGCAACACAATAGGGCCTATTTAGTAATGATGGGCAGTGCTGTTAACATGGGGGCAGAATTTGTCACGGCACTCAAACACATCTTCTAAACAAATATATCTCTGCTATTCTTCCTACACGTGTTCCCCTTAACTTGTGTAGGAAGAATAGCAGAGATATATTTTTGTTTAGGAGATGTGTTTCATCTTTGTGACATATTCCGCCCCCATCTTAGCAGCACTGCCCATCATTACATAATACGCCCCTCACACGCTCCCATCATGAACAAGTCTGCCCCTTGCAGACTTGCACGAGTATCGGGAGCTTATTCTTATGTTCGGCGGCTCTTGGCAGTACAGGGCGGGCATTATTCTACAGGAAGCCTTTCACGTCAGAACACAGGCGGGCGGGGGAGCAGAGAGATTATATCATCTCTCTACTGCCTGCCTTTACTTTGGGACACAGCAAGTGGCAATCCGCTACGTGTGGCAGGTGACGTCGTGGCAAGTGACTATCTGCAACGTGTGGCAGGTGACGTCGTGGCAAGTGACAATCCGCAATGTGTGGCAGGTGACGTGGCAAGTGAAAATCCGCTACGTTTCGCAGGTGACGTCGTGGCAAGTGACAATCTGCGACGTGTGGCAGGTGACGTCGTGGCAAGTGACAATCCGCAATGTGTGGCAGGTGACGTGGCAAGTGACAATCCGGTACGTGTGGCAGGTGACGTTGTGGCAAGTGACAATCCACAATGTGTGGCAGGTGAAGTGGCAAGTGACAATCCGCTACGTGTGGCAGGTGACGTCGTGGCAAGTGACAATCTGCAACGTGTGGCAGGTGATGTTGTGGCAACTGACAATCCGCAATGTGTGGCAGGTGACGTGGCAAGTGACAATCCGCTACGTGTGGCAGGTGATGTCGTGGCAAGTGACAATCTGCAACGTGTGGCAGGTGGTGTTGTGGCAAGTGACAATCCGCAATGTGTGGCAGGTGACGTCGTGGCAAGTGACAATCTGCAACATGTGACAAGTGACAATCCGCATCTGGTGACAGGTGACGCGGCAAATGACAATCCACATTTGAAAGCAGGTGACGTTGGCAAGTGACACGCTCAGGGCTCCCACTGATTCTGCATTATGGTGAGTTGAACTATTTTATTTTATATAACAATGTAATAATAGAAATATTGCACTTCAATCATTTTTTTGCGATACGGCACTGCGTCGCTTTAACTGCCAATTGTGTGGTCGCGTGACGTTGTACCTAAACAAAGTTTACGTTTTTTCCCACAAATAGAGCTTTCTTTTGGTGGTATTTGATCACCTCTGCAGTTTCAATTTTTTGTGCTATAAACAAAAATAGCGACAATTTGGAAAAAATATATATATAATTTTTTTACTTTTTGCTATAATAAACATCCAAAAAAATAAAAATAAAAATTTCTATATCATTTTAGGCCAATATGTATTCTTCTACATATGTTTGGTAAAAAAACGCAATAACTGTATATTGATTAGTTTGCGAAAAAGTTATAGTGTCTACAAAATAGAGGATAGATTTATGGCATTTTTATTGTTATTTTTTTTTTTTACTAGTAATGGCGGTGATCTGCGATGTTTAGCGAGATTGCAACATTGCGGTGGACAGATCGGACACTTTTGACACATTTTTGGGACCAGTGACATTTATACAGCGATCTGTGCTATAAAAATGCACTGATTACTGTGTAAATGTAACTGTCAGGGAAGGAGTTAAATGTGTTCCTTGGGAGGTGTTACTAAGGGGGGGATGGGACTAATCACTAGGAACAGCAGATCTGTCTCTCCTCCCCTGTCAGAATGGGGATCTGTCTGTTTACATTGACAGATCCCCGATCTGGCTCTCTGTGGAGCGATTGCGGGTGGCCAGCTGACATCGTGGCTGCCAGCCACGCACAAGTCCTTTTATACTCCTATATACATGTATAGAGCCATGATAGGTTTTTCTTTATAATCCTACATACATGTATAGAGCCATGACAGGTCCTCTTTATACTCCTACATACATGTATAGAGTGATGACAAGTCCTCGTTATATTCCTATGCATGTATAGAGCCTAGACAGGTTCTCTTTCTACCCCTATATACATGTATAGAGCCATGACAGGTCCTCTTTATACTTCTATATACATGTATTGAGCCATGACAGGTCCTCTTTATACTCCTATACATGTATACAACCATGACAGGTCCTCTTTATATTCCTACATACATGTATTGAGCCATGACACGTACTTTTATACTGCTATATACACACGTGTAGAGCCCTGACAGGTCCTCTTTATACTCCTACATACATGTATAGAGCCTTGACAGGTCCTCTTTATATTCCTACATACATGTATTGAGCCATGACACATCCTTTTACACTCCTATACACATGTATAGAGCCATGACCAGTCCTCTTCATACTTCTATATACATATACAATGCCATGACCGGTCCTCTTTATACTCCTATACATGAATAGAGCCATAACAGGTCCTTTTTATATTCCTACATACATGTATTGAGTCATGACACATCCTTTTGCACTCCTATACACATGTATAGAGCCATGACAAGTCCACTTTATACTTCTACATACATGTATAGAGCGATGACAGGTCCTCTTTATACTCCTATACATGTAAACAACCATGACAGGTCCTCTTTATACTCCTTTACATGTATAGAGCCATGACAAATCCTCTTTATACTTATATATACATGTATAGTGCCATGACAGGTCCTCTTTATACTCCTTTACATCAATAGAGCCATAACAGGTCCTCTTTTTACTCCTATACGTGAATAGTGCCATAACAGGTCCTTTTTATACTCTAATATATGAATAGAGCCATGACAGGTCCTCTCTATACTTATATATACACGTATAGTGCCATGACAGGTCCTCTTTATATTCCTACATACATGTATTGAGCCATGACACGTCCTTTTATACTCCTATATACACACATATAGAGCCCTGATGGGTCTTTTTGTACTCCTACATACATGTATAGAGCTATGACAGGTCCTCTTTATATTACTACATACATGTATTGAGCCATGACACATCCTTTTACACTCCTATACACATGTATATAGCCCTGACAGGTCCTTTAACCACTTCAATACAGGGAACTTAGACACCTTCCTGCCCAGACTAATTTTCAGCTTTCAGCTCTGTCGCAGTTTGAATGACAATTGCGCGGTCATGCTACACTGTGCCCAAACTACATTTTTATAATTTTGTTCCCACAAATAGAGCTTTCTTTTGGTGGTATTTGATCACCTCTGCGGTTTTTATTTTTTGCTAAACAAATAAAAAAAAAGAATTGTAAATAAGTATGTTTTCTCTTTCACTGATGGGCACTGATAAGGCGGCACTGACAGGCACTGACAGGCACTGATACGGCGGCACCGATGAGGTGGCACCAATGAGCGGGCACTGACGGGCACTGACGATGGTCACTGAAATGCGGCACTGATGGGCACTGGTAGGCGGCACTGATGGGTGGCACTCATATGCAGCACCGATGGGCATTGATAGGCGGCACTGATGGGCAGTGATGGGTGGCACTGGGTGGCACTGGTTGGCACTGATGGGCGACACTGATGGGCAATGAAAGGCGGCACTGCTGGGCACTGCTAGGCACTGATAGGGTGGCACTGATAGGCGGCACTAATAGGCGGTACTGCTGGGCACTGATGGGTACTGATAGGCGGCACTGCTGGGCACTGATACATGGCACTGCTGGGCACTGATAGGCGGCACTAAAATGAGGCACTGATGGGCATCCCTGGTGGCACTGGCAGTGGTAGGCATTGCAGTGGGCAGCTGCCTGGGCACAGATTGGCAGCTGCCTGGGCACACAGTGACATTTCCCTGGTGGTCTAGGGGCATACCTGGTGGTTCAGTGTGGATCGCTTCCCTGGTGGTCCTGGGCGGCATCCCTGGTGGTCCTGGGTAGGATCCGAGGGGGGGCTGTGCTGATAAACAATCAGCACAGACCCCCCCCTGTGAGGAGAGCAGCCGATCGGCTCTCCTCTACTCGCGTCTGTCAGACGCGAGTGAGGAAAAGCCGATCACGGCTCTTCCTATTTACATCGTGATCAGCCGTGATTGGACACGGCTGATCACGTGGTAAAGAGTCTCCGTCGGAGACTCTTTACCTAGATCAGTGTTGCAGGGTGTCAGACTGACACCCCGCAACAACGATCGCCGCGATGCGCACCCCCGGGGGCGCGCAGCGGCTAGATATTCCTGATCACGTCATATGACGTCTGATCAGGAATATCAAACCACTTTTCCGCCGTCATTCTGTAATAGGGCGGGCGGCAAGTGGTTAATACTCCTATATACATGTATAGAGCCATGACCGGACCTCTTTATACTTCTATATACATGTATAATGCCATTACTGGTCCTCTTTATACTCCTATACATGAATAGAGCCATGACAGGTCCTCTTTATATTCCTACATACATGTATTGAGCCATGACACGTCCTTTTATACTTCTATATACACACGTATAGAGCCCTGACGGGTCTTTTTGTACTCCTACATACATGTATAGAGCCATGACAGGTCTTCTTTATATTCCTACATACATGTATTGAGCCATGACACATCCTTTTACACTCCTATACACATGTATAGAGCCATGACAAGTCCTCTTTATACTCATACATACATGTATAGAGCCATGACAGGTCCTCTTTATACTCCTATACATGTAAACAACCATGATAGGTCATCTTTATACTCCTTTACGTGTATAGAGCCATGACAGGTCCTCTTTATACTTATATATACACGTATAGTGCCATGACAGGTCCTCTTTATACTCCTTTACATGTATAGAGCCATGACAGGTCCTCTTTATACTTATATATACATGTATAGTGCCATGACAGGTCCTCTTTATACTCCTTTACATGAATAAAGCCATAACAGGTCCTTTTTATACTCCTATACATGAATAGAGCCAAAAACAGGTCCTTTTTATACTCCTATACATGAATAGAGCCATGACAGGAACTCTCTATACTTATATATACACGTATAGTGCCATGACAGGTCCTCTTTATACTCCTATACATGAATAGTGCCATAACAGGTCCTTTTTATACTCCTATACATGAATAGAGCCATAAAAGATCCTTTTTATACTCCTATATATGAATAGAGCCATGACAGGTCCTTTTTCTACTCCTATACTTGTAAACAACCTTAACAGGTCCGCTTTATACTCCTATATACACGTATAGAGCCATGACAGGTCCACTTTAGTTATCATGATATAAAATAATGGATGTGGGGGCATCTTGGTGGGCGTGTTTGTTTGTTTTTTTGGGGTGGGTGGGGCAGCATTTAATTCTTGGTACCAGGCAGAACAATGTCTTGGGCCAGTCCTGTATATAATTATATATATATAAATGCACTTTTTATCTTTCGAAAAGTTTTCCCCAGTGCTAAACCTTTCATCCAATTTCTGAATTGCATTTCTAAATTTCAGAGCCAGTTTAAAGGAATAAAAAAAAGTACTTTTGGGTTTAACTAATCTTTTTTTATAATTCTCCTCTAAGGGGCATAGCAGGGGGTGTGTCGTATGGCTACATACTTTTGTTAATAGATGTCCCTCATTCCCATCTCAAAAAGTTGGGAGGCATGCATAGAGACTACATTTCCCAGAAGACCTAGCATCTCATGCTGTGGGAGGCAGTAGGCTGTTTCATATTTGAACATACTAACATCCATTGTCATTCCTGAATACATCATAAGCAAGGGTGAGAGAGATGTCAGTCATGCCATGTGGGTGTATATCTGCAACTAGTAACATCCACTGGCAGCCCCAGCAATGTAATTATGTCTCTCGTGTAGTTTTAAGAACTACAGAGGGGTATGAACTAGACTGTGGCCAGGAAAGGAAAAGTCAGGACTGGAGGAAAAACCAGAAGGAATAGACAGAGGGACAGCATGACTGGGTTAAAAGGGGAGTGGTGGACTGGGGTGGAAAGTTGGTAAAGTTTGTAGGATGCAGGAAGGAAGGGTACTGACCTGATTGGTGAAGCGGACGAGACGGGTGGGGTCCGTAGGGGGTTGTAGGCAGGGCGGTCCCTAGAAAGTTTCAGTAGGAAGACGTCAGACATCAGGGAATCTTTGCACCCTCCTTCCCCTGTATTTAGTGGTGGATTTTGTTCTTACAGGGTTGAGTTTTCTTGAGGATAGGGGATCTGTCATGGCAACTGGCAGGGTTCAAGGCCCTAGAATTTAGGCAGTGGTGAAGGCCTATAGGTTAGGACCCGTCTTGGGTATGGCTTCCCCTAATTTAGTACCTTTATTTCAGTAATCGAGTACCTGACCCTGTCTCTGAGTAAATGGGGTGCTGCTGGAGGCCTACGTTATGGGTCATAGGTATAACTTTGTTGCCTACAAGGGACTTGAGACTCCAGTATACATTCAATCTGTTGCTGTTTTTTGTTATGTATATTTGGTATTTATAGAGGTTATTTAATTTGTTATTTATATTTTGTTAAATAGAGTGGCTGCTAGGGCCATTAAATTCCAGTTGTGTCAGAGTGTGTGATTTGAACAAGTTTGGGTAGTGGAGTGACCAGGCAGCTTGGTAAGGCCTTAACTTAATCTTTTATACCCTAGTCGTGGCTGTGGAATGCTGGCTGTTGCACAAGTGTGAACAAACATCAGTGGTACTTGGTTGCTCAGCTATGATACTCAAAGTGGGATCAGAAATGTTGCTAATAAAAATATTATGTTTATTTTTTTTAGGAGGAAGTGAAAAATGAGATTCAAGTCATGAACCAGCTGAATCACGTTAATCTCATTCAGTTATATGATGCCTTTGAGTCCCGAAATGACTTAGTCCTTGTTATGGAATAGTAAGTGTATTTATTTTTTTCCTTTTCTTGATGTGTATATATAAAAGCCAGTGCTCACATACAATTGCAGAAACCAGGTAAGGTATCAGATGACTTTCAAGCATTCTGATTAGTAAACTGCTCAAGTATCACCTATCATGTTATGCAAACAAATAAAGCAAGGAGATTGACAGGTCACTATGGGCAACAACTTTACTTTTGCAATTTTCTTTTCTCTGATATTAATGAACTCCAAAGTGTTTACCACATCTGCATCTGTCATGAAGCAAAGAAAGTCTGGATGCAAAATAGTTTCTAATTGTAGATGTAGACTAATGCCCTGTACATACGATCGCACATTCCGACAACAAAATCCATCGGATTTTTTCAGATGGATGCTGGCTCAAACTTGTCTTGCATAAACACGGTCACACAAAATTGGTCGGAAGTTCCGAACATCAAGAACGCGGTGACATACAACAGGTACGACCAGCCGAGAAAAATGAAGTTCAATACCCAGTGCTGCTCTTCTGCTTAATTCTGAGCATGCGTGGCACTTTGTACGTCGGAATTGTCTACACACGATCGGAATTTACGTGAACGGATTTTCTTGTCGGAAAATTTTAGATCCAGCTCTCAAACTTTGTGTGTTGGAAAGTCCGATGGAAAAAGTCCAATGGAGCCCATACACGGTCGGAATTTCCGACAACAAGCTCCGATCGCACATTTTCTGTCGGAAAGTCCGATCGTGTGTACAGGGCATAAGATGTAGGTCACTGTCCTGATCATTGCTACAGTCTCATGCCAACGTCATTGTAGCTGCAGCCATTCTGAATAAATATTTCCAGCATCGAGCCATAGTATAATATTGAAGGTAACTGTTATGCCGCGTACACACGACTAGACTTTACGGCATACTTGGTCCTGCGGACCGGAGTCCGTCGGACAATTCGATCGTGTGTGGGCTCCAGCGGACTTTTTTTCCCCAAAAGTTCAATGGACCTAGAAATGAAACATGTTTCAAATCTTTTCGACGGACTCGAGTCCGGTCGAAAAGTCCGCTCGTCTGTATGCTAGTCCCATGGACAAAAACCGACGCTAGGGCAGCTATTGGCTACTGGCTATGAACTTCCTTGTTTTAGTCCGGTCGTACGTCATCAGGTGCGAATCCGTCGGACTTTGGTTGATCGTGTGTAGGCAAGTCCGTTCATTCGGAAAGTCCGTCGTAAAGTCCGTCGAAAAGTCCGCAGGACAAAGTCTGCCATAAAGTCCGCTCATTCCGGCATTGGGAAGCATGAGATTCCTGCTAACAGCCAACTTAATGTGGCAAATATCTAGACAAGCAAAAGACAGTGCATTTTCTGCTGGGACTTATTATCTATTTTACTGAAGATAAACCCTTTTATTTTGGAAAGCCATTGGGTGCTTTTGCAGAAAAAAAGTGAACTCTGATTTTATAGGACTGATTTGTTAGAACCTGTTTTCTCCCCTGACCCCACAATTGGTGGATGATGGCTTTGACAGATTGAGGGGTGCAGACCAGTCCTATGTTGTGAATTAATTCTGCACATGCGAAAAGTATGCAGCAAAGATATGAAGGAGCTGGTCAAACAGCTGGTGCTGGCTAATATGCAAGTGCAGACCTGCCATGAGAAGTTTATGGTGCAGCAGGAATAAGATACTAACTACTTGCTGACTGGACAGATTGTGGTCCTACAGAATGCAATGACCCAGCAATCTAGAGTGCATATGGCTGATGGAAAGCTGTGCAGTGGGCCCTTCAAAAAAATGACTGCCACAGACAGCATTGAAGCTTTTCCAATGCTTTTTGAATGAATTGTCATGAGAAAAGGGCTGGCTACGACAAACTGGGTGAATGTATTGGCCCCTTTTCTAATTCTGATTGTGGATCCCCAGTAGGCATAGTTTAGCTTGCCCCTGGAATCAGCATGCAGCTAAAAACTGTTGAAGGGTAAAATATTGGCCACGTAGGGAGTACCTCCAAACTTGAGGGTAATCCGTGTCCATACCTGGAGCTTTGACAAGACTAAACCTGCACGTGCACAACTTTATTCCCTGATGCACCTGCTCCAGAATTGGCTAAAACCAAAGGTGCCGATATCCATTAAGATTGTGGAATGGGTCACCCTGTGCAGATTTGTATTTGTCTTTCCAGGAAACTGTACTACTGGGTAGGGTTCTTAGGGGTGCTTTTTTATCGAAAGAGCCACTCCCGAGCTAGGAAGTGCACCTCAGCCCCAAGGTCCCCTGGAGGGTATAAAACTGCCTCAAAAAGCACCTTGACAACTAACATTTCAAAAAAAAGTCAAGCTGAAAGAGAACCCCTCAAGGTTCTTTGGGTTTTCTAGCAGCCCAGTGCCCTAAGAGAATGGCATGATGGAATCTACCTTGGGCCAACAATTCTCCATGTATCCTTATGTGATGCATACTGCTGCAACTGTAAATCCACAGGATTGTGTGATGCGGGTTAATGGATGGGAGGTTGTGGCACTCCTCAACTTTTGGAATGTCACCACTCTTAAGGGATCTGACAGGTTGCAAGGAAAGCTGATACCTTAAGAATGAATGGATGTAATTTGTGCGTACAGAGATGTGGACATCCCGAAGCTATCCACCCCAATGGGGACTGCCTCACTAAAGGTGGAAGTGATGCAGGGGTCACACAATGAACTGTTAATGAAGCAAGACTGGGTCATATATGGACAAATGTTAAAGATCCTGTAACCCTTTAAAAATAAGAAGGAGCCATCTGAAGAAATGTCTAATGCCAGTTCAGTCCGAACTTATGTTCAGACCAAAATGATCCCGATTAGAAGTTTGGAAAGAGGCCGAACTAAATTGGTGTTCAGCCAAGTTGAACCTCCAGCAGCAGTGGGAAGTGATATATCTAGCAGCATTATTACTACTGCTACTAAATTTGACAAGTTCCCCTCAGGCTTGTTGTGAAGAAGCCAGCCACCACCATCTTAAGAACCATGACTCTTCCCTACCCCAATATATTCAGCTGTCACCAGAGAATTCACGATTGAGAGCAGAATGTAAACAAAGGGGAACGGATTGAAAAACACATTTTGTTAGTATCTGGTAGCCCTCTTATTATTAAAGAGGGCTTACAGATTCAGGTACACCCCACACACACACACAGCCCCCCATGTTGAGGCATTTGGACTGTGCACAGCCCCACCGCCCCTCATAATTTGTTTAACAATCCCTTGCCTATTAACCTAGAACTTGGTTGACTTTTATCTCCTTATCACCACCTCCCAGCAGCCCTTTAAGAAGGCCTTAATGCCCAGCAGGTGTGACTTCTGTATAATGTGAACACTGTTGTTGGCTCTCACAGTGGTTACATGGTCGGTGTACTTGGAGCACATACTGAGCATGCATAATCTCTTGCCACCATGGACGCATATGTGCTGTATCTCTATGTTAAATCCCACCTCTCTTGCCAACATATAAATAAATTACACGACAAAAGATTAACAGTCAGCTCCCATTGTCTTCAGTGGGGTTTGGATTTAGCACCCATACTTTCGTACTGTTTACCAAATCTGCCTCAAACCAAAATCTAGTTACATTTGGCTCATCTCTAGTCTTAAACAGTAAAACACAGACACAGCAATCTGGGGTGGATGTGCAGTTCCCCACTTTGCTGTAAATCATAATCTATTACACAGAAACACCAAGGGGCGTGACAAAGTGGTTGAACAACTAGTGATACCCCAGCCTTTTAGATACAACGTGTTACATTTGGCTCATGCTCATGTGTTTGAAACTCATCTTAGGAAAGCTAAAACTCAGGAATGGGTTTTGCAATATTTTTACTGGCCCAGGGTAGACAGGGAGATCCAGAACTTCTGTGATTTCTGCCCAATCTGTCAAAAAACACTCAACAACCCAGAAACAATCAGTTAAAGAATTACCTCATTCAGAGTTATCACATGGGAGATGTTTCAGATGTTTGCAAGAACATGGTTTTTGTCCATGATCCTACCTATAAAGGGACCTTCTTTATGGTTATAAAGAGGTTCTGCAAAGTGTTTAAAATTAAGCATCTACAGACTTCTGTGTATCTTTCCTAAACTAATGGGTTAGTTGAAAGGTTCAGCAAAACCGTAAATGGGACATTTGAGAAAGTGCTTGAAAACAATGGTTGTGATTGGTATTGTTTTCTATAGCATTTGTTATTTGCCATATGGCAGGTTCCAAGGCATCCGCTAGGTTCTTGCCCTTTGAGCTTGTTCGTTGACAGGTGTGGTTAAAGATACATGGGAACTAGACCCTATTGCAGTATAGTGGGACACATTGCACAAATGCAGAACTGAATGGCACATGTGATGTCCATACTAAGAGAGCATTTGCAGGCTGGGCAAGAGGCTCAAAGCTGATTATCCAACTAGTTCATTAAGTTCAGAGAATTGCAGCCTGTCGCTTGAGTTCTTGTATTGGTGCCAACTGTTGAGGGCAAATTCCTAGATAAAATAGCAGAAGGTACAAAAGGAAGATTTAACTACAGTGCCTTGAAAAAGTATTCATACCCTTTGAAATTTTCATAAGTTTTATTGGGAACACAAAGTGGTACATATTTGTGAAGTGAAAGGACAATGATAAATGTTTTTCAATTTTTTATCAAATAAATATGTTAAAAGTGTGGCATGCATTTGTATTCAGCCCCCTTTACTCTGATACCCCTGACTAAAATGTGGAACCAATTGCCTTCAGAAGTCACCTAATTAGTAAATAGAGTCAACCTGTGTTTAATTTAATCTCAGTATAAATACAGCTGTTCCGTGAAGCCCTCAGAGGTTTGTTAGAGAACCTTAGTGAACAAACAGAATCATGAAGGCCAAGGAACACACCAGACAGGTCAGGAATAAAGTTGTGGAGAAGTTTAAAGCAGGGTTAAGTTATAAAAGAATATCCCAAGCTTTGAACATCTTACGGAGCACCGTTCAATCCATCATCGGAAAATGGAAAGAGAATGGCATGACTGAAAACCTACCAAGACATGGCTGTAACTGACAGGCTGGGGAAGGAGAGCATTAATCAGAGAAGCAGCCAAGAGGCCCATGGTAACTCTGGAGGAGCTGCAGAGATTCACAACTCAGGTGGGAGAATCTATCCACAGGACTACTGTTAGTCGTGCACTCCACAAATCTGGCCTTTATAGAAGAGTGGCAAGAAGAAAGCCATAAGAAGTCCTGTTTGCAATTTGCGAGAAGCCATGTGGGGGACACAGCAAACATGTTGAAGAAGGTGCTCTGGTCAGATGAGACCAAAATTTAACTTTTTTGGCATAAAAGCAAAATGCTATGTGTGGTGGAGAACTAACACTGCACATCACCCTGAACACACCATCCCCACGTGATGGTGGCAGCCTCATGTTGTGTTGATGCTTTTCTTCAGCTGGTCAGAGTTGATGGGAAGATGGATAGTGCTAAATACAGAGAAATCTAAGAAGCAAACCTGTTATGCCCTGTACACACGAGCGGAATGTCCGACAGAAAAAGTCAGACGGGAGATTTTCATTGTATATTGCGATCGTGTGTATGCCCCATCTGACTTTTTACATTAAAAATTTTGACGGACCTAGAAAGAGAACATGTTCTAAATTTTTCTGATGAAACCAATTCCTATCGGGAAAACAGCTCGTCTGTATGCTGTTCCGACGTACCAAAAACAACGCATGCTCTGAAGCAAGTACGAGACATAAGCTATTGGCTACTGGCTATTGAACTTCCGTTTTCTAGTCCCGTCGTACGTGTTGTACGTCACTGCGTTCTGGACGGTCTGAATTTGGTGTGACCGTGTGTATGCAAGACAGCTTGAGCAGAATTCCGTCGGATCTCCGTCGGAAAAACCTTCAGTGTTTATTTCGACGGGAAAACCGGTCATGTGTACAGGTCATTAGAGTCTGCAAAAAACTTGAGACTGGGGCTGAGGTTCACCTTCCAGCAGGACAATGACCCTAAACATACAGACAAAACTACAATGCAATGGTTTAGATCAAAGCATATTCATGTGTTAGAATGGCCCAGTCAAAGTCCAGACCTAAATCCAATTGACAATCTGTGGCAAGACTTAAAAATTGCTGTTCACAGACGCTCTTCATCCAATCTGACAGAGCTTGAGCTATTTTGCAAAGAGGAATGGGCAAAAATGTCACCCTCTAGATGTGCAAAGCTGGTAGAGACATCCGCAAAAAGACTTGCAGCTGTAATTGCAGAAAAAGGTGGTTATACAAAGTATTGACTCAGGGGGGCTGAATACAAATGCAATCCACACTTTTCACATATTTATTTGTAAAAAAAATTGAAAACCATTTATCATTTTCCTTCCACTTCACAATTATGTCCCACTTTGTGTTGGTCTATCACATAAAATCTTAATAAAATACATTTAAGTCTTTTGTTGTAACATGACAAAATGTAGAAAATTTCAAGGGGTATGAATACTTTTTCAAGGCACTGTATAAGATCTACCATCCCCCAAAGACACACAAAGCTCACAGCGCTCAGGAGCTGGTAAGATGTGATGGGTGGTGGTTTAATAAGTCATAAGAATTCTCCATTAAATTGTTGGCAGTTTATTCACAAAATGTAAAGAAGTCTGACTTGCGCACGCAATGCATTGTCATGGCAACAGGGGAGCATGCGTTCCACGCTGGCCATGGCAGCTTCCTCTTCCGGGATCGTGTTTCCGTCCAGAGTACCAGTGACATCATTCCTACATGAGGCCTCTCTATTTGAGTACCGTGCCTCTCTCCGGGGCTCCAGTGATTTCATCCACACACGCTGGCTGGTCTGGCTTGCATACACTGCTTGCTTCTTCCATCCCATGGCCGCGATGGTTGGCACCTCCCACGGATCTTCCCGTCCCAGAGCTTATTCATCAGTGCTTTAGCCAACCTCACAACCAGCGTGGTAACGTAATCCCATAAACATTTAAGCACATTATTGTTTTTACATTTGGTGAATAAACTGCCAACAATTGTACTGGAGAATTCCTTATGACTTATTGAACCACCACTCATCACATCTTCTCAGCTCCTGAGCGCTGTCAGCTTTGTGTCTTCAGTTTCCTAGCATCCAATCCCATGTTACTGGACAGCAGCACAGTTGAGCTGTGACCACATAGAGTGACTTTTCAGCTATTAGCGCCTGGAACCCAGTCTCCATCATTCCCCGAAGAGAACACGCTACCAAACTCAACATGTTATTCTTATCAAACCCTGAAAGGAAAGAGAGGTGGACAGTGGTCCAGATAGTACAGGAACATCCTGACTCCGGGATAAAAAAATAAGATTATCTGCGCAGAGTCGCACAAATGCCGGTGGTCTTGTTGACTGCTGGGTTGCTGGTAGGCTGGCATGCCAGATGACAGCAGATGTTCTGTAAACTGTAACAAGCTGGTGCTTGGATGTAAAAAGCAGAAGAGCAGGTCCCAGTGGCTAACGGGCAGATGCTTGCAGCTGGTTAGTTCCGTGAGGACTGAAACACAGACAGGGTCAAACAAGCCAGGTCATACACATGCGGTCAGATCGGGTACAGATGTGGAGGAAGTAGAGGAGTCGAGGTTGATGCAGGTGGAGAGCAGGAGTAGTCAGAACAAGCTGGGTCAATAACTGGAACAGAAACAGATCAACAGGTAACAGGACAATCACGGGAACGCTGATGAGATAGCACTGATCGTGGGTGCTGGTCTAGCTTAAATAGCCCATTTGGGCCCCTTATTTGTTACGGTATGTGACACGCACATTTGTTCGCATTCCGGTGCATGTGCATATGCGTGCGCACGTTAGCACGCGCTAACGCGCCTCTTCTTCCAGGCATTTGGGGAACATGGATTTGTCTGTTGCTATTATTCTGTCTTCTGACACTACCTTCCTAACACCTGTTCTCGAAACAGGCCAATATATTTTTTATCGGACTTATTTGCTATTTTGCTAAAAATAAGCCCTTTCACTTTTCACCATTTGCTAAGAATAAAGATGATTTCGATAGCGGAACTGTAGCGGCAGGCGCTGAGCAGCTGGTTGCGTCCACTAGACCTATTCATCATAATGGCAGATCACCAGAGGCCACAGGTATTCGCTTCTGTTCGTAGAGCCAGCGATCACCACAGGTAATCACTGGCTGTGCAGAAAAGCCACAAATAGCTGCAGCCGCCGGTGACCTATCATTATAGTGAAGGGGCCAGCGGACGCACCTAGTCGCTCAGAGCCGCAGCAGGAATCAGAAGATTGCTGCCGCTACAATTTGCGCCAGCCAAAATCCTTTGTGTGAATGTAGCAATTAATGTGTCACCAGGTTTCTCACATGCACATGGTTAAGACCCCTTTCACACTGGGGCAGCGGCGCTTTACTGCTGTTTAAGTGGCGCTTTTGCAACGCTTTTCGGCCAATAGCGGGGTGCTTTTACCCCAAAAAAGGGGTTAAAAACTCCCATTTTGCGGTGCTTTCAAATCGCTTTTAGGGCGCTTTGAAAGCACTGTCCATTCATTTCAATGGGCAGGGGCGTTTCGGGAGCGTTGTGTACAGCGCTCCCAACCCCCCTCCCCCAAAGATGCTGCTTGCAGGACTTTTCATAACGTCCTGCAAGCGCACTGCCCAACTGTGAAAAGACACATTGGAATGAATGGGAGGTGGTTTTCAGGCACGTAGCATAGGCTATTTCCAGAGCTAAAGCGCCTGAAAACCACGCCAGTGTATAAGAGGTCTAAGGGCTCCATGTTTTACAGCTGGATGTGAAAAAAGTAAAGCTTTTTGTTTTCTTATTTTTAGATCTTAACCGCTTGCCGACCAGTCGCTGTCATTATACTGCGGCAGGTCGGTACGATACCGCGAACCCTTGTAGCTATACGTCAGCTCGTGGGATTGGAATAGCGCGCCCGCTGCACAGCAGGCGTGCCAATGCTCATGGCCAACAGTCGTGATGACCTCCAGCCATGAGCAATCGTGAGTAGGAGACACAGAACAGGGACAAGTGTGTGTAAACACACACTTTCCTGTTCTGTTCTGAGAGGAGTGACAGATCGTTGGTTCCTATTAGCTAGGAACCACGATCCGTCACTTCCTCTAGTCAGTCCCCTCCCCCTTCAGTTAGAATCAACTCCGAGGGAACACAATTAACCCCTTGATCGCCCCCTAGTATTAACCCCTTCACTGCCAGTGACATTTTTACAGTAATCAATGCATTTTTATAGCACTGATTGCTGTATAAATGCCAGTGGTCCCAAAAATGTGTCAAAATTGTCTGATGTGTCTGCTTTAATGTCGCAGTCATGATAAAAATTGCAGATTGCCGCCATTACTAGTAAAAAAAAAAAAACTAATAATAAAAATGCTATAAATATATCCCCTATTTTGTAGATGCTATAACTTTTGCGCAATCCAATCAATTTACGTTTATTGCGTTTTTTTTACCAAAAATATGTAGAAGAATACATATCAGCCTAAACTGAGAAAAAAAATGGGGATATTTATTATAGCAAAAAGTACAAAATATTGGGTTTTCTTCAAAATTGTCACTGTTTTTTTTGATTATAGCGCAAAAAATAAAAACTGCAGAGGCAATCGAATACCACTAAAAGAAAGCTCTATTTGTGGGGAAAAAAGGACGTCAATTTTGTTTGGGTACAGCGTCGCACGACTTCAACTGTCAGTTAAAGCGACGCAGTGCAGAATCGCAAAAAATAGCCCGGTCATTCAGCAGCCAATTCTTCTGGGGCTGAAGTGGTTAATACATTCTGTTCTGGGTCCTGGAGCATGGAGACTTTGTAGAGCTTTGAGTGGAATAAAGTGTCTAATATTCCTAGGTTCACATTTTACAAGGTTGCCAAACCAGAAATAATTAGTCTCAGCTGTGCACAGGCCTTCATAAATGTGAGCTGACTGATGCTGTTTGAAAAGGTTGACTGCTGACAGAACACAAAAAAAGTACAAGGACTACCTGTTTGTATTTTGAAACCCATTGGGGTACCATGTTACTAAGGACCTGACCCGAGTTTAGTTAATGGCTCTGATGAGCATATGTTTTGTTCATGTTATGCTATTAATTTGCTGTACAATCATTTGCAGTTTTACAACAGCGATTTTATCCCCTCCATTTCCTTTAAAAAATATTTATATGAAATATTGTTTTCTCTTCTCAACAGCGTGAATGGTGGTGAACTGTTTGACAGGATTATTGATGAAAATTGCAATCTTTCTGAAGTGGATACCATATTATTTATAAAGCAGATCTGTGAAGGAATTCAGTACATGCATCAAATGTACATTATACATTTAGACCTTAAGGTACTGTAACTTGGGGCATTTTTACTTACAAGCTGTTTTTAAGGCAAGGGGGAACAAGACCATAGCAGTATGGCAGAGTACAGCTAATATTGTATTTTGTTCTGTATATTTGAAGTGTACCCAGCTGAAATAAAAACAGCTTTCCTAAAAAACCCTCTAGTGTGCCACATTTTATCTTTCGCACTTTAGTAATCCTCTGGTTCCACTGGAGCCAGCATGCATTCTTATGCAAATATTAACTTTCAAAAAGGCAAAAAAGTTATAAATAGGCTAGCAAAATACTAAAGCATATTTAGGCACTGAGCACTGTTGGGGGGGAGACTAGTCTATTCTTCCCAATTTTAAATCATATTAGTTTTAAATCCTAGTATTCATTGTCAAATCTACAATAGTACATGAATCTGGCTGGTTCTACCTTTGTTATCTGGACTCCATTTTGCAAATGAATACTTTATGCACATGTAAGATGAGCTGATTTACAACATTCCTATGCACGCTGTATTTATGTTTCTAGGATGGATTCTGACTTTATTCTTATTTCTTTTCAGCCAGAGAATATTATGTGTGTGAGCCGTGCAGATTATCAGATCAAAATTATTGATTTTGGCCTGGCTAGAAGGTAAACTTTTATTGCTTGAACAATTGTCTTAGCATAATATTGAAGGTACAGAAAATAATAATTTAAAATAAAGCTCTGTATTTCTACAGAATGATCTGTAATCCTTAAAAAATAGCTTCTAGTTTCACATATCATCTACAACACATAATACATTTGTGCACATGATGTCATTCTGAAAAAAGAGCCCAAGATAGTTGCACTTTATTGATATAATAATTCTAATAACCAATTAAATTAAACAGAAAACTGTTCGGGTATTATTTGTGTCAACAAAGTATATTTCATGTTCTGTTATGAATCCTTTTATCCAAGGCTTGCTGATGTGATGATGTCCTTATAATTACAGGGCTATGACATCATTAATTGTTTCAATAAAATTGTCACACCAAAAGCCTTCTACATTCATAGCGATACACTTTGTATGTAAACACTTTTAGGGGGCAGGCAAGTGCTTTATATCCTTTCCCTGTTGTACTTGCAGCTTCTATACTTCTGTTCAATGGATTGTGGTTAAAAAAGCACCTATTTTATTTTATTATACTTTATCATACTCTAAAATACTCTAAATTACTCAGAATGGGTTTTTGATAAGGTATCTAAAATTGTTAAAATGTTAAACTGTAAAATGGTCCAACTGTTCATCCATGCTTAACAATTACTATTACGTTAAGAGTACAAATTGTTATCAGATGAACCGCACATACTGTAATTACCATTCTTCCAATATAAGCGTTATTTGACACATGCTGTATGATAACCTCTTGTTTGTACAAATTATCCAGAAAACAGTAAAAATTATGGGGAAAAAAAAAAGCACATCCGAGTACTAATCCAATGAATGATCATGAGTAATGTATATATTTCATCAATAGAAGAATTAATGGCGAAATGTATCAACTCTTTAATAGAAACAGGCTGGACTATACAGTCAGCCTATGCAAAGTTTGTCATAAAGGTCCCAGAAAAAACAGAATCAATGGCCTTGGTGGTGGTTGTTATCTGTGGTGTTAACAAGGTAGTCCAGAATTAAGGCAAAATAAAATGATTTGTTCCCCGCATAATGTTATGCAAATTAGGAAAACACACCACGTTCTACTCCAAAACAGTTTGCTCTTTGAGGCCAAGGTGCCCGCGAAGCCTCACTATGAGCAGAATGGTGCTTTGTGTATAATACAGTGTGTGATATACCAAAATACATCTGTACTTTTGCTGTTCAGCCATGCAGTGCACTACAGTCTCCCAGCACAATTCAAGCAATGAGGCTCAGTAATTTATCCCGCAGGCCATTTTGTCATTCACTTTTATACAATTCCTAAGTTTCGGTCTTCTGACTTCCTCTTTCCAACAACCTAAACATATGGGACTAAGATGGGTTTCTATCCCTCATTCTAGTAAAGTGGGAATATGTTTCAAGTAGCTCCAGCATTGGAGCTCAAGGCAAAAAAAGGGAAAAAATTGTGATTGCACGCCAATTACTTCTCACAAGTATCAACTGGGTTAATAAGAAGGTAAACATGAAGAGATCACTGCATATCATGTTATATATACATATCACAGCAACATTTTGTTAAATAATCAACATAGGGAATGGCACAAATTCAGTATATATATATATATATACAAGAGTTAGCGGTTGTAGAGTACCATAATCAAACCAAAGAGCTAAAAGCAAAAAAAAATGTTCTTTTAATTTTTACAATAAAGTAATTTGATTTAAAAATAACCAACAGTATAGCATTAAACAATTTCAGAACATATTTTGTCAAAGCTGGCCAGAGTGTGATCACGCAACTTCAACATATCTAATATACTGTAACTTGAAGTAAATATCCAGGTGTGTTGATAACATATCATTTTGAACAGTACATTTTTTTTTTTTTTAAAGTTTTCATTTTGTAGATAGCGTAGTCTTTTTCAAAGGACATTAGAATGATGTAAAGGCCGTTTTTTCTATGTGGGGAGGCTTATGGTACCAGTAGGTCTGTTTCTACCTGCCTTATGTGCAGAGTACAGGTAAAACAGCCTGCTGTAAAAGTCTATGATAAGTGTTCTATGAGGTTCAAAACAAAAGGCAATGAAGGATAGCTTTAGGAAGCTAAGGCTGTTTGTTGGGTTCTTACTGTATGAGCTGTGACAACATTTACAATAAAGCATAAAGACTGTCATATTATTTACAGAAACTCCTCAGATTTGATTTATGAGGAAAAAACCTCTTAGGCATTTCTTTGTAAGGTTACATGCCAGTTTATTCCATTCTGGTTATTACTCATTGTATGTATAAATGGCTGGTTATGTTCTGTGTCAGACTTCATTCTTCCTGTGGAGTATACTGGAAGGAATGGTGCTGCATGTCACTACAACTTTGCCAGAATTCAGTCTGTGGGGAGCTTTTATGCTTTGTCGTCTCTTTGAAATGATACTTTATCTCTCTTTTTATTCATGTTCTAGGTACAAGCCAAGGGAAAAATTGAAAGTGCACTTTGGTACTCCAGAGTTCCTTGCCCCTGAAGTTGTGAACTATGATTTTGTCTCCTTTCCCACAGACATGTGGAGTGTGGGAGTCATTGCCTACATGCTGTGAGTTGGCCAAGAGCATACGTCTGTTTTGTGTGAAATATTCTTTATCAATTTCTTTTTCAGATTTATTCTTGGTTTCCTGTCTATGCGGGCTCTTTTGCTGAACTAGCTTTTGTGCTGATATTTGAAAGGGAAAACGCGAGTGCTATAGCTGAAACAGCAAGGGCAAATGAAAAATAAATATTTTTATCTTTTTATACAGCAGGGTAGAGAGACAAAGAGGTAGAATTATTTATCATCCATTAAAGAGAGTGATATCAATCACATTTAATGTGGCCCTCTGTGCACCCTGTGGGATGCATTCCTTACAAATTTAGTCTGTTAGTTTTATTACAGCACACAGTGCAATGTACTTATGGTGAGGATAGACATATCATATTTAAATTGTTTTGGTTAAAGTGGAGCTATGGACAATATAAAAAAATAAATAAAATACATACTGATGCTCTCTTTATCTAGCATTAGCACAGTATTTTTTTCTGAATCACCAAGTAACATACCGTATATACTCGAGTATAAGTCGTTCCGAGTATAAGTCGAGGCCCTAATTTACCACAAAAAAATGGGAAAAACTCATTGACCCGAGTATAAGACGAGGGTGAGAAATGCACAGCTACTGTAAGTGGAAAAGAGGGTCAACAATGCCCATTTGCAGTATCACTGTGCCCATTTGCATGCCTGGCTGTGCCCATTTGCAGCCATAGGTCCCCTGAACTTCAAACTCGGTAGTTAAGGGTTCCTAGATGCCCCCTAGCTGCAGCCAAAATTTGGGGTCTCTGAACCCAAAGGGTCCCGAAATGACAGATGGACACAGTTGACCGAATTTGGGGCCCCGTATCTTGGGGCCAATTAGTGCTAGGAACCCCAAATTTGGTATGCAAACCCAGTGGAACTAGCACCAAAACATTTCCAAAGTTGGGGTTTCTAGCACCAAGTGGCCCCGAGATACAGGGCCCCAAAATCAGTTCAGAAAATGTCAAGCACTTTTCTGCAGCAGAGAATGACATTTTCTGAACCGACTTTGGGGCCCCATATCTCGGGGCCACTTAGTGCTAGGAACTTCAGCTTTGGATATGTTGTGGAAACAGTTCCTCTGGGTTTGCACACCAAATTCGGTGTTCCTAGCACCAAGTCGCCCTGAGATATGGGGCCCCAAAGTCGGTTCAGAAAATGTCAAGCACTTTTCTGCAGCAGAGAATGACATTTTCCGAACCAATTTTGGGGCCCCATATCTCGGGGCCACTTAGTGCTAGGAACTTTAGCTTTGGATATGTTGTGGGACCAGATCAACTGGGTTTGCACACCAAATTTGGGGTTCCTAGCACCAAGTGAGCCTGAGATACGGGGCCCCAAAATCGGTTCGGAAAATGAATTTTTTTGCTGCAGAAAAGTGCTTGACTCCAGTATAAGTCGAGGGGGGCACTTTCAGCACAAAAAAATGTGCTGAAAAATTCGACTTATACTCGAGTATATACGGTAATTGTATTATCTGTTTGTTCTACTAGTAGATCCATTTTTTTCCACTTTAACACTGTGAGAAGGAAATCACTGCAATACTGTCACGCTGTTGACAGGGTAGTTTTAAATGGGCCTAACCACTTCAGCTCTTGTATCTGTATGCACATTATGGACCAGATCATTTTTCTCATTTCCAATATGGCCCTGTTTACTTAGTGATAGCGTTTTCATTACGCAAGGTGACAAACTAATACATACATTGCTTTTTTAGGAACAAACGTGGCTTTCTTTTGTATTGCAAAAATTCTCTTCTTTTTCTCTTGTATTCCAAAAATTGTTTTATTTTTTTATTTCATTGATAAACATAAATGTCTTTTAAATGTTGACCAGTGTTAATTAAAAAAGAGAACATTTTACTGTAAATAAAAGTATACATTTTATTCTATAAGGCTAGATTTACACTATGAATCACCAATGAATCGCACAGGGATGCGCACTATAATTCCTGTGCAATTCACATGTGATTAAGTGCAGTGCGATGCGAACCTATTCATTTTGAATGGGCTCCAATCGCACTGCATTGCACTAAAGTAGTGCATGCCAATGGTGAAACAACCAGGGTCGCAAAGGTCGCACTTGCGACCAGGCCCTGGCATTTTTGCCACTGTCAGGGGGCCCCCAGCAGGGTTGCTTGTCGCAGGGTTCTGTGCTGAGAGCATCTCTCATACAGCTCAGAGCCTGTACTAACAGCTCCCCCTCCCTCCTCCCTTGCATGGATGGGAGAGGAGAGAGCTATTCTGCTCCTTCTACTTCTGCACCTCTTCTCCTGTGTATGCACTGCAGGAAGTGTAAAGCTAAGCAGCTGAATTTGATCATTCAGCTGGTGGGTTTCACACTGCCTGCAATGCACACAGAGAAGAAGAAGAATGGCTCCCTCAATGGTTAACATAGGCAGGGAGAAGGGGACATATCGCTTCCAAGTCACCTGTCAAATTCCTGTAAAAAGTGATCCACTGCAGATCGCTTTTCAGAGGAAAGCCGCACGTGTAAATTAGATCTATTAGCACAGTTTTTGTATTTTTTCAGAACATTTTATTGTTTATAACCAATAATTATTTAAAATATTTTTGTTTTTGAACCATAGGTTGAGTGGGCTTTCACCATTTTTAGGGGAAAACGACAATGAAACTCTAAACAACATTTTGGCTGCACAATTTGATTTTGAAGGTGAAGAATTTCAAAATATTTCAGACATTGCAAAAGATTTCATTAATAAGTTACTCATCAAGGAAAAATGGTAAGAAATATAATCCTCCAAATTGTTTAATGCAAATGAAAAATCTATATGTGTACTAAATTTTAATATAGCAGATTGCTGAACTACTAGTATTTTGGTTTAAATCTCCAACCAACAGTAGAAACTGCTTTGCAGAGGAGAATTGATGTGGCAGGTTCTGAAGTGCTCCCTGCATTTCAGCACCTGGCATTTAATAGACAATACTGTCAAGATTAGTGATTTCTGCCCCACAGTACACCTATAGTCTTTACCTTGCTGGGAAGAGAGAGCGGCACAGGAGCATTGGATTAGGTAAGGGGGAGGGAAATTTTGCTGACACTGCACTGACCCCCCAATGGTGGTGGGGGGATACACTTTACTGCCACTGCACTGACCACAAATGGAGGGGGGGATTCAAAACCACTGTCACTGACCATTAATGGGGGAATTAAATAAACAGCATCGCTACTGGGCACAGGGGGTGGTTGACAGCACTGCCACTGCCATCATTCCTGAGGGTTTTTATTGCGGTCACTAACACTAATGCTCGGGGTTATTATTGATTTAATTGATTATGCTGGGGTATTTATAGCAGCCACCAACTCCAATAATCACTACAAATGTTGAAAGAAATGCAGCAGGACCAACATTTTCAGAAGTTGAAACTCACTGCTATTTTGAGGCCCTCTGGAAGTGATTGGGGCTGCACTTGAGGCCCTACATGAAACTAAAGTTGACCACCACTGATATGCTATTCTGAGGCCCTCAGGAAGTGAATGGGGCTGCACTTGAAGCCCTACATGAAACTAAAGTTGACCACCACTGATGTACGGTATCTAAGCCAGCAAGTGGCATGTGGTAAAGCTGTCAAAGCTCTGGATAGAGTGTGAAGGGGTTACAACCTCTGTCAGGTTTCTTTCCAGTGGGGAAATTTCACATTTCTTTGAGTGATCTTAAGAACCCTATAACAAAATACACGAATACAGAGTACAAGCACTTTTTATATAAAGTGGAAGGATTAGAATGTCTGTTGTTATTTATTATTAGTGATGAGCTTCTTTCTGTGGCCAGAAACAGCAATTTAGTTTCAATACTTTTCATTATATGGCAGTGTATTTTTATTTCTATTGTGTTGATTAAAGTAGCCAATCACAGTTTGCTAGATAACTTCACTGCAATTTTTAATTTAATTTGTGTGATATTTTTTTTTATTATATTTGATTATGGCCGTTTTCTTTATTTGACAAATGGTTGTTTTAATCCTAGTTGGAGAATGAGCGCAACTGAGACATTAAAGCATTCTTGGTTATCAAATTCCAAATTGCACTATACCATTAGCCAGAATTCAACCATGTTGGTAAGTGCTAAATATTATTTATCAAGTATAAGTTATTAAAAACATGAACACATCATTAGATTAGAAAAAAAATATCATTCAGTAGGTTCTCTTTACTAAAGATATGGAGACTGCTAACATAGCCAAGTAAATTTTCACTTTGCAAAGTGAATGTTCACTTAGCTTAGTAAATACTTTTTTTACTTTTTACATTGTTTTTTTAAATTTCCCTTGCACGTTGGATATTCAAAGTGAACGCAGCTTCACCTTATTTACTAAGCCTGGTGAAAAGTCTTTAATGCTTCAGTAAAACAACCCTAACATTTTATTTTTCAATTAAAAAACAATTATCTTTGATATTTTCTTTTATGTTGCATATAAATTATTGTATTTAAATATTATATAACATGTTGCAAGAATAATTTTGATTTAATAGTTAAATTAATGTATTCTACCATACATACCCCATGGAAAAATACAGAAGAAAATGAACAAGCTCAGAATTCATTATCATGTTTTAATCTCAAAGTTAATGCCATAATATTGTTATAATGAAACACAAAGTAATCATAGACCTCTAATACATAGCTGTCATTTGAAGTGCCAACAGTCTTAATTTCTTACCAGTGTGTTTAATGGCTTTATTTCCCTTATATATGTTACTCGCAAGTAGGCAATAAAAGCTACTATTCATTCTTTCTTTCCATTTCAGAGAAAAATGCAAAGCTGCCCTGTGTCTGAGACACCTGTAGAGCAGTGACATATTCCAGGCTGTAATAAGCAGGTTTGTTGAAATTGCGTACATTGCACAGTCTCGCTGTGTCATATATACCGTGTTTAACAAACGTCTCCTGTGAGTGTTACTGTCTGTATTCTGATACAAACTGGGCTGACTAAAAAATTGAGAGATACATGAGGGTGTTCTCTGAAGCTACTAATCAGATTTCAACTGCTATTTTCCCAGTGTGGGTAATAACATGAAGGAAAGTTGCTTTCTCCACTGTTTATAATCTTAACCCATTGTCATAAATGTTTGGGTTCCTTTTTGGTACTTTTCTTAATATCCCAAGAGGTGTTTGATTTAGGCCAGACTAGAAAACTTGTGTTTACAACATAAAATGGGATTTTACCAAAATGATATTTCCATTTTTTTATTTGAACAGTTAAGAATTATTGCTTATTATTAGGTCATGTCTTAGTTTCGTTAAGGGATAAAGGAATATACTTGTTGCTAATGTCATGTACTGAAATATTATTGGTTAATGACAAATACCTTTAATAGTTTTTTTACGCTGTCATTTTATTTTTTCTGCCTCTCAGCTCATGGTTAGTATGTGACACTAATGCCGCGTGCACACTGTCGGAATTTCCAACAACAAATGTTCGATGTGAACTTGTTGTCGTAAATTCCGACCATGTGTAGGCTCCATCAGACATTTGTATTCGGAATTTCCGACAACAAAAATTTGAGAGCTGGATCTCAAATTTTCCGACAACAAAATCTGTTGTCGTAAATTCCGATCGTGTGTACACAATTCCGACGCACAAAATTCCACGCATGCTCGGAATCAAGCAGAAGAGCCGCACTGGCTATTGAACTTCATTTTTCTCGGCTTGTCCTATGTGTTGCACGTCACCGCATTCTTGGCGATCGGAATTTCCGACAACATTTGTGAGACCGTGTGTATGCAAGACAAGTTTGAGCCAACATCTGTTGGAAATAAATACAGGATTTTGTTGTTGGAATGTCCGATCGTGTGTACGTGGCATTAGAGAACATTTGACCTAAAGAGTCATACGCTATCCATTTTTGTAATCTGTCAGAAGGAAATTCCCAGTCCTGAAGAACAGAGTGTGCTCTAGGTGGGGAATCAAACATTTCCCAGCCTGTGCCATGTGATCCTCACAACAGTAATTGCTGCTCTTAAATGACATTCATTTAGGTTGGCTTACCACACTGGCTTTCCTAATTATTGTCCTTGCCAGGTGAGATACTGGTCCAGCACAGGCAGGGGATGGTGTTGCAAGCTTGATGTGAGTCAAGATATTTTGGTAATTATATTATTTATAAATATTATATATATATATATATATATATATATATATATATATATATATATATTAGGGTTGTCTCGGTATCGGCACCGATACCGAGCATTTGCCCAAGTACTTGCTCCCGATGCTTGCGCGATACCTAGAAGTCAGCTGTGATCGGCGCATGGGGGAGTTACAAGCTTCTCCCCCAGCGGCTTTCAGTGGCTTTAGTGACATACAGCGGTGATTGGTCACTGCATCCTCCTCCATGCCCCCGCCATTCCTCTGTCCCCCTCCGCTGTCCCCCTTCATTCCGCCATTCCCCTCTCCTTCTCTGTCCCCTCCGTTCTGCTGTCCCCTCCGTTCTCCCCCTCCGTTCTCCCCCTCCGTTCTGCTGTCCTTCTTTGCTGTCCCTTCCGTTCTCCCCCTCCGTTCTGCTGTCCCCCTCCTCCTTCCTTTGTGAATGGACAGAGTCAGCTGACTCTGTCCATTCACATAACTGAAACATTGTAATCTCCTGTGATTACGATGTGTCAGTTTATGAATGGAGAGAAGCCGCTGGCCCCCACACCGTTCACCCCCTCCCCCCCCCCCCCCGAAAAAAAATAAAGCACTGTTAAAAAAAAAAACACGGTCACGTGACATTAAAAAAAAAGTATCGGTAATCGTATCGGTGAGTACTTGAAAAAAAGTATCGGTACTTGTACTCGGTCCTAAAAAAGTGGTATCATAGTGGACAACCCTAATATATATATATGTGTATATATATATATATATATATATACACACACACTGTATATATACTGTATACTGTAAATATATATATATATCCACAGACCCGGGTGAGTTACTCCTCTTGTACCTGTGTAATTCCTGGTAAAGTGTGGGCTCCCAATGATCCACCAATACTTGAATAGAAGAAAAGACGGGACACGATCTCCAATGCAAAAAGTTTTACTGAAGTATCTTCATAACATGTAAAATAACAGCTGTTATTTTACATGTTATGAAGATACTTCAGTAAAACTTTTTGCATTGGAGATCGTGTCCCGTCTTTTCTTCTACTGTATATACAGTGGGGACGGAAAGTATTCAGACCCCCATAAATTTTTCACTCTTTGTTATATTGCAGCCATTTGCTAAAATCATTTAAGTTCATTTTTTCCTTCATTACCTCTCTCATCCAAGGCTCTTTTCCCCCGATAACTCAGTTTGGCCGGACGGCCAGCTCTAGGAAGGGTTCTGGTCTTCCCAAACGTCTTCCATTTAAGGATTATGGAGGCCACTGTGCTCTTAGGAACCTTAAGTGCAGCAGAAATTTTTTTGTAACCTTGGCCAGATCTGTGCCTTGCCACAATTCTGTCTCTGAGCTCTTCAGGCAGTTCCTTTGATTCTCATTTGCTCTGACATGCACTGTGAGCTGTAAGGTCTTATATAGACAGGTGTGTGGCTTTCCTAATCAAGTCCAATCAGTATAATCAAACACAGTTGGACTCAAATGAAGGTGTAGAACCATCCCAAGGATGATCAGAAGAAATGGACAGCACCTGAGTTAAATATATGAGTGTCACAGCAAAGGGTCTGAATACTTAGGACCATGTGATATTTCAGTTTTTCTTTTTTAATAAATCTGCAAAAATGTCAACAATTCTGTGTTTTTCTGTCAATATGGGGTGCTGTGTATACATTAATGAGGAAAAAAAATGAACTTAAATGATTTTAGCAAATGGCTGCAATATAACAAAGAGTGAAAAATTTAAGGGGGTCTGAATACTTTCCGTCCCCACTGTATATATAGATATATATATTTTTCTTCTTCTAAATAGTATAATAAATTCTTTTGTAACTAATCGGAAAAATAATGTTTCACTGTAAAATATAGCAAGCATCCAGCACTCAGCATCTTTAAATCTAACAAGCTGCTAGAAGCTGATTTGAGGTTAATTGCAGCACATCATTGGTCTTTGAGCTGCAATATTAAATACATTTTTTGTGTTGTAGAAGCATGGCCATTCTTACTAATCTACCCTCAAGGCAACTAATAATAAGGTTTTCAGAGAGCTATAACCCTGAGTAATAAAAATAATGAACTGAAGGAAAGTAGCAGAGTTAACCACTGAACTAAAAAAAAATAAAGTATTGTATTTTGTTTTACAGAAACACTGCTGTGTGGCTTCTACTGTGAGACATTGAAGCAATTCTGGTGCTGTGACCTTCTATGACATGACTGGGGCATTTACTAGCTGGATGAGTGCCATTTCACCTCTGGCGCATGTCTTGGCATTGCTGGCCTAGCTTCAATTATTTTTTTCATGTGTTATGTTAAACTGATGTCATGAGTTCCCGAGTCTCACTAACTACTTACTAGGGTCTGCCATGCTGAAGTGTTCTTACCTGTAGAAGGAAAGCAGGAATATGTTCATAGTGCCAGTTTAAATACATTGGTTTAGGGTTGTTATATAGTTCTGTAAAATCTTACAACATTCACACTTGTACTACATGCCCAGTCTTGGCTCTCTTCTATGAAACATACTACTTACACATTTGTGCTTCATAAATGTGTTTGACATTAGATATCATGCTGTTACACCCTCTCAGCCTGGACATGTATCAGTATTTCCATGTCTGGGTGGTCTTTTGTCAATAATACAAGTAGTTTGAGATCTGCCTAATAAAAGGGATGAATCATAGCCATATGCAGTAAGTCACGTGTAGTGCAGATTCCTTAGTAGTCATTGTGCTGGAGAAGCCTATTTTCTCTGGGCTTGATGATACCTTTGACTGGACCAACATAATCTTTAGGGTGTAAAAGCTTTGGCTTTGTTAGGCTTCAGACCTTCCTTCTGAAATTTTGCTGAATAAAAAAGTGTAACAGATTTTCACTTTAAATAAAATTGTGTATTTATTTTGCACTGTCCTTTACTCCGGAAGTACTCAGCTCTGGCCCTAAAGGACCGTTAACAAATTGTACACTGCCACAGAATATAAGAGAAATATACTTCTCCCAACCTATTGTTCCCCAAAAGCCAAAATCACACAAAATTTAGCAGGTGAGTCAGCGTTCAACTGGCAAGCAGACAGTCATAAGGAGTCCATGGGAAATAAATGTGGGGGATGGTGATCTTGAAAGGAGGAATGACTCAAAAACATTTACCAGCAGCTCCTCGATGGGTTGGGAACTCCCTTCAAGGCATATAAACAATAAAGGAGGGCGCCATATCAGTATAAGCCAATTAAAAACATCAATTTATTCAGTATTACTTACATATAAAATCGCTGCAGGCTGCATACAGGGCTGGTGTGGTGTGCTCAGCTGGAAAAGCTTTGGTCTCTGTGGACTGGAGAGCAAATGCGGGAACAAGCCGAAACCTGCCGTGGAGAGAGCCGGCACCTTGCTAGGCTCTCACAAAACGCCACTGATAGTAAGTCTGCAGACAAACAGAACAAGAGTGGGGGCGGGCTGCAACGTTTCTGAGTTTTCTCAGTGATACTGAATAAATTGTTGTTTTTAATTGGCTTATACTGATCTGGCACCCTCTGTTTATATTGTTCCACAAACCACTCTCATTATTAGCTTTGCTGGGTTTCCATTAACTAATCTACCTGTGAAAGGTGAAGGGAAAAAATAATCAAAATATACAATTGCCCTGATTCATATCTACTCAGCATTAAAAACATTAAAAACGCTAATATTAACGGTTCCTGAATCTCAAAGAGATTCTATGTGGCAACTGGATCTCTAGTTCTGTTACTATTTATGTTAAAAACATTATTTATTCAGTAGGAAACATTGCTGTTACACTGTTCCATGATTTTGTCATATTTTGGTTGTAAACCCTGGAGTAAAACTGAGGGGAAGCAATCGTACCCAAACTTAAACCCTTACACCCTTTTTTTTAATAAAACAGTATGGGGTTGATTTACTAAAGGCAAATAGACTGTGCGCTTTGCACAGTGCAGTTGCCTTCTGTAAGTGCAGTTGCTCCAGAGCTTAGTAAATGAGGTAAGGCTTCACTTTGCAATGAGTACCCAATCACTTGCAAGGAAAATAGAAAAAAACTGCATTTTTCCATGCACATGATTGGATGATGGAAGTCAGCAGAGCTTCTGCTTATTTACTAAGCTCTGGAGCAACTGCACATGCACAGTGCAATTGCACTTTTCAAAGTGCACAGTCTATTTTTCTTTAGTAAATCAACCCCTATGTGTCTTTTTTTTTATTTATTTGCATCAAGATGAATAGGCAAAGCTTAAAGAACTCCTGTGACAGCATAGCAATTTACTAATTTATTATGAACCTGGCAATACAATTCACTCATCTTCATTGACTACTAGGTGGGGTACAGCTGTATTAATTAGTAAAATTGTAAGAAAACATATAACTATCTGTTAAGGTAGCTTAAGAGCAAAGTTGAGCACTACTACTTATTTGGTTCCTAGTGCATTTTCAGTTGGTCCATCAAAAATACATACTATTCTTTTGTCCTTAATATATGAATACAACAAGGAGAAACATACATATTGTTTGTTCCATTAATGTGTTATGCAGTTTCAAGTGATTATCTTTGACTGCATTGTAAAACAGACCTCCTTTTAAAAAAAGTCACTTTTAAAACAGTAAATGTGTCATTTACTAAACATTCACTGGTGGTGAATTACTCACTGTATATTAAAACACATTCACATGGAAGATTTACCTGCAGTGAATGTTTGGACAATGCCACATCCCCTTCTTTATACAGTAAATATGCTACTGGCATAGGGTATGGATCTTTACGTGTGTACACATACTACAGACATCTTACATAAATTGCCCCTTGCATTCATCTATGAACATGAAACCCCAGCCAAACCTTTCTTTTTTTGTTTTGAGTATGCAATGGTTATTAACTATCACATTTAGGGGAAAAATTAGAGGAAAAATGCACTGGGTTTGTATTTTTTTATCTTCGGGACTTACAAAATGTTTTACAGTTCAATTGCTGATAAGATCAAACACTGCATATTAATACTCTATGGTTTTAAAAGCAGCCAGCAGGTGGATCTTTCTGCTCCTTTTCAAATATTTTCCAGGATCTCCTTAGCTCCACTATTGAAAAACTTCTGTTGTTTAATGTAAAACAGTAATAAAAATCTAAGAGAGCCTCAGACCCTTTTCCCATGCTATCCAAAACTAAAAAACAAGTTTTGGCTGGAGTTATGTATTGATTGTTATGTATGTGGATTGACATTTGGTGAGCTTAGTTCTGCATTCAGAAATGTGTTTAAAAATATGTACATATTAAAATTTTCTCCAAGTATCTTCTATGTTATATGTTATATGTTATTTCAACCACAATAAAAATATTTTAGGAACCTTAAAACTTAATATGTAAGTAGGCATGCTCTTTTTCCTGGGTTTATATAATGCCCCTTTTATGGGTCACATGATTAAGACTTTGAATGTCATCCAGTCTCTGTGTTAGTCATATATTTAACTATAATCCGTTATAAAGAGTGTTTAAGAGAAATGTACAGTATATGCTCACTAAAACTGAGCCACATATTAAAAACCTAATCAGCATGCAAGAAATGATACATTTTATTTAATAAACAATTAATTTTATTGATGTGATATCTTGGTATAATATATTTTGTAAATTGAAGAGCAATTTTGCTGCACCCTTGCACATAGTACTTTTCTCTTTAGTGCAATAAATACCCTCTGTATTCAACTGCATAATGTTTACAATGTATTTGTAAGTTGATTGTAATGCATTTTCTGTATTTATGAGCAGTCACTGAAGGTGTGATAAGGATTTTTGAGTGAGTTTTAAAGTATGAATAAGCTGAAAGAGCACAATTTTATATGATATTGCATGTTTTATAAGTCAGATGACCTGATAGTTTAACCTGGGGTGGATTTATCAATAGATTAATACGCAGGATAGAAAAAGACAGCTAAGATCTCACTGGTCATTATATTTTTGGGACTGTTTTCCTCCAAATTGTATAAATAATCTTCATGGTGTATTGTAGCCGTGGTATTTCCTCCCCTCCTCTAATGCCTCGCCATTATTATAATGCACCTGTCACTGGCTATGGGATCATGGCTGCATGTTGGCAACAGTTTGATAAGAAAAAGAGTTCTCAGGGCTCGTCAAAGGCTGCTTTCAAACAACTTTACAGTTTATGTGCAAATGGAAAACTGCAGTTTGGGGTAAGTGTCTAGCAGTGCCCCCCCGCTCTCTGTTATTCTAGCACTATATACAAACACTCAAGAACATAGAACATCCCTAATCTGGGAAGAAGGCTGATCCAGTGTCATCCTTAATAACCCACTGATTTCCCAAACGTTGAAATGATGAGTGATGGTTTTCGGGAATGGATGAAAGGTGCCTTTGAAGGCTATTGAGAGTATCCCCTTTCCTCCAGTTCAGGTACCCAGACTTCTGCATACCGTTAATTAACGTTTCTCAGTACTATATTGGTGGTATTATGTTTTTGCATAAAAGTACAAAATTTGACATTTTGGCTGTGTGATCATATTGTTAATATATGTAAAACCAGTGAGTAAAACTTAGAATTCAGAGAGTGCTATGGACCTGACATATTATAATCAATGCAAAGGCAAAGGATAAGGGGATAGGATGGCGCTCTTTATTTTTAGAGTCCCAAAAGGTTTAACTAACCACCGCCAATAAAATTTCACAAATTGTTGGGGTTAATTGTCACAGCATATTGATGTTGTTTTGCTGCACTAATTTTCAAACAGATTTTCAAACATGCCATTTGTATAGATTAAAGGGGGATTTCCCTAGCTATTATATTTTGGTAGTCTACAGTAGTTGTGCCTTCCATGAAGGCATTTGGTAAAACTGATATCCAGGATTATTTAAAGCACAAATTAAGTCTCATACCGTTTTAGCAGTTTATAGTCCTTGTAAATTATTTTTGCCTAAAATAGCTTTTTCTTTTAGTAAAAATGCTGCTTTCTGTTCTTTCACTACTATTCTCTATGCTGGTATAGCAGATTAACTGTCACAACCCTCAACACAAATGCTCTCACAGGGACTTGCAGAAGAAGAGCTAGGGCCAGACAGACCTGTTAGTGAGTGCTGATTTCTGAGGTGCCTACTGGATTGCACAGCCATAATAAGACACCTTGCCAAATTGTTGTAACAGGAAAGATGAGGTAAAACAATGTAAATTGAGGTTTTAGTGCATTGTCTGTCTAATTACATTTCTATTTCTGTCATATCACTTTGGCTTTAAAAGTTGGCAACTTTTCACATCACTCCCAGCAGCACAAAACCAAAAAACTGTGTTTTATAGTAACCTCAAACCCATGCGATTTTTATCTATTATACTGTATGTACCTAGAATGTCACCTGGGGATGAGGGACCAGTAACGGTTTTTACTAACTGGTGCCAGCATACAAGTAATCTGGAATCATGACCCAGGCTCCTTAGAAATGTGAGATGTTCAGGAGGACAAGATATGGGTATGAAGCAATGTCCTCAATTGAAAAAAAGAAAACCTTGGAAATGTCCATTAAATTATTTGATAGCACATTATATTTTGCTTTTCCAGAAAATATTATGCATCTAATAGCTATATCAACTGTGTTGCTTAATTATACTCTGCAGCAGTTTGCTTTACATTTGATTGTAATTGTTACTAACATGCAATGTACATTTTTATTGCTACATGTTTTGATGTAATAGATGAACTATTGTAGATGAAATAAATACATTTTATTTAAATATTTGTGTTTTTGTTGTAATATATATTTACTGTGTGCAGTGTTTGTAATGTTGTTGATTTTAGGCTTTTTGGGGCACCATCCTCTTCTGATACAGAAAATAAAATACAAAAGATTTACAACTTCAACTGCATACAATTATAACTGTTGTTAAATTAGAGTAGTGCATTGCAAAAGTTGGTGAAAATGCAGCAAACACTTTTATAGCTTTGCACAGAGTAATGCCTAGTTCACATGGGCGAATGTCGGGAGACTTTGGCCGGTTCAATAAAAACCGGTTGACATTCAGCCCGTGTGTATGTCAGCTGGTCCAACAGAAGGCGGCAAAAATGGCTTCTGTCAGATGAGCACACAGGAAAACCAGTACTGGTACCAGACTGTTCTGGCGGGGCCGTCCCCCTGTCAGAACACAACAGCTCAGTGGGGGGAGACCGTTCTACTAACGTCGGCCTGTTAATACAGCGGCTCCCATCGGAGCTGTCAGGTTTTTTTTTTTCATTCAACCAGGCTTTAGGAAGGATCAGCACCTCTATCAGACTGTTATTAATGGTGATGCTTATGTTGGAGAGGTCACCCTAACCTTCTGTTTTGACTCCAGAGATACAGATAGAAATAAACATAGCCTGATAGAGATTCTGACCCTTCCCTGGAATTACACTTTAAAGTGTGACAAAAATTAAAAACAGAAAAAACAGCACATATGAATGGAAGGAGCAGAGCTATCTATCATACAGCCATGCTCCATTTAGTGACCTTGTTTAATTCATAGAAGCTGTAGTACAGCTCCTATGAATGGAGGACTGGAGCCTGTGACAGACCCTTTGTTGTATTGACCTCAGCTGCACTGGAATGGTATGGCAGAGGGTGTGGGGTAAGGGGCCAGGGGTGGAGGAAGGTATTCACTAAAAGAAGAGGAGTCAGCACAAGTGACGCATCCTATGGACTGTAAATTATGCCCCACTCCCACAGGGAGAATTATGCTTCTAGCCTTGTGATGTACCGAAGTTCAGTCCTCTAGTATGGCCACTTCCTGTTCATCTTCACACATGCATACAACAGGCTATGTTCAGTGAACAGCAAGAGACCTTTGCTTTGTCTTTACCGAGCTTCAACAAAATACAAGAAAACTGTTTGAGCACCATCTCTTCATGGGCACATGAAGGACACATGTCACACGTGGACAATCTAGTAATTGCACCTACCCATGCCAGGGAGCTGTAACAAGTCCTTACATATAGAATGTGGAACTATTGTCACATGATATTCCATGAAAGTTAAATTATAAATAATGGTAAATTATTTAGAGAAAGTGTTTAAAACCATTGGAAACCTTCCAATAAAGACACTTGTTTCCTGTGGCAACTATCTAAGAGTGCCTTTCCCTCACATTGGAAAGATATCCTCTTACTTCCTGCTGGGTTTACAGAACATAAAGTAAAAAGGAAATCTCCCTAATGACACAGATGGCAAAAACATGACAGCAGTTTTAATTCTGTCCAACTCTATTCAGAATAAAAAAAAAGTTTAGATTTACATTAATTTTAAATATACAGTACTTGATAAATGTGCATACAGCAAATAGTGAACAAGCACTTAAATTGGTTCTAGCTTGAGGTGAATGTAGCCATATTAGTGCACTTGCAACAGAGTACTGTCCATGATACTTTTTTTATTTGCACTAACATACAATTTTTTAGGACAAGCTTTCGGGAGGTTAGTCCTCTTTTTAAGGTCCAATCAGTACTAATGCACAGTTTTAGCAGAATGTTAAAAAAAGACAACTTCTGAGGGAGAAGGAAAAAAAAGCAATGGTAAATAAACTATGATAGTTAATAAGATAAGACAGGGAGGAATATATAGACTGGGGGGTGGGGGGAAGTGACAGTCACAGAAGGGGGTCGTAAAACTGTTGGATAATGAGTAAGAAAACCCAAGTCTAAATTTAGGCTGTTAACTTTTAGGTCAAAATGAACTATCAGTTTTTTTTCCTGAATATTTTTGAAATTCCCTTGGGCTCTCCCCCAAAGCACCTTGTCCCCATGTTGATGGAGACAATGGCCTCTTCCCCACAACCCTGGCAGGTGGTTGTGGGGGTCTGCGGGTGGAGGGCTTATCGGAATCTGAAAGCCCCCTTTAAAAAAAAAAGATGTCCACACCCAGCGCTGGCTTGCGCTGCTAAATAAACAAAGCGGCGGGCCACCCAGTGCCTTTTGAGCACGAGTAGGGGGCTTACAGATTTTGATAAGTCCCCCGCCTGCAGAGACCCACAACCACTGGCCAGGGTTGTGGGGAAGAGGCTGTTGTCCCCGTGAACATGAGGACAAGCTGCTTTGGGGGAGCCCCCCTGACCCAAAGCAAGTCCCCACATTGAGGGCATGTGGCTTGGTATGGTGGGGGGGCTCGCTTGTCCCCCCCTTTCCTGGCCAGCTGGGCTTCATGCTCCGATAAGGGTCTAGTATGAATTTTGGGAGGGACTCTTCGCAATTTTTTCTTATATTTTAGTGTGGGGGTTCCCCTTAAAATCCATACCAAAGCCAAAGGGCCTGGTATGGATTGGGGGGAACACCACACAATTTTTTCAGTGATTTTTTTAATGCCAGCAATTCTTTTCTTTACATTCAGCTGTCAGCTGGAAACCCAACTGACAGCTGATGACTTATCACTTCTTAAGGACAGCCAGCTATTTACTAATAGTTGTTAAGGACATTGGCTACTGCCGGCGTTAAATTACCACAAGCTTTCACTACTAAATTACTTCATCACTTCAAAAAATAGCGCATGTGGTATTTTAGTAGCGTTTTTTTGGGCATGCCCAAAAAAATTTAGAAGAATACTGAGCAGTACTTTACTGCATTTCTTAAAATGGTAGATACCATTTTGTGAATGGAGCCCTGTATCCCTGCTGCAATCTTGCATACATGTACATATATTAGAACCAGTCAATATGAAAGACACTTAACCTACCAATGTGTTTTAAATGGGTGGAACTCCGCTTTAAAGTCAGCAGCTACAAAAAGTGTAGCTGCTGACTTTTAATAATCAGACACTCACCTGTCCCACGGTCCAGAGATGCGGGCTCACCAAGCCCCGCTCCTCTCCCCCTCCTCTCTGTGCCTCCGGAATTGTAACTGTGGGCGCGCACTGCGCATGCGCGAGCCGCACTGCGCATGCACGTGCCGCGCGCTGTGAATGGCCAGGCAATTTTCTGGGACCAGTGACACTGTTTTTTTAAAACAAAGTTTTCACAGCTGTTATTTAAGGGTTATTAGAAAGCTGAGACATAAGAGAAGAAGCAATAGAGAAGAATATCTTACAAAAAAGAATAACTTCAGGCAAACAACCAATGTAACTTATGTTCACCAAAATGTGTTATGCCGCGTACACACGGCCGGACTTGCCAATGGGCTAAACTCCGTCCGATGGGGCATACACACGGTCGGACTTTTTCTGTCGGGAAGTCCGGCCGTGTGTACGCGGCTTTATTGACCAATCCTTATCTAACATATGCAATCAACCTGGATGTGCAGTAACTCTTCCACTGAACTCACTGAGAAACAAAAACCTTAGCAAAATAACCCCATATTAAAAGTTCTGAATGTTATATAGGTACGTTTTTCTTTCTTTTACTGGATGACAGTCCTTTGATTTTTAGCAACTGCTTCAACATATCTTCACCTTGCATTCATCCATATTTTTGGTATACTTTTCACTTCATGCATATTGCATTATTGTAACGTTTGCTTTTTTTAACGACCTGTTGTTTAACTTTCATTGTTTATTTTCCACTCTGGCTAAACTCTTCCTCACTCTTGCTAATGTGTGGCGGACTGGCCAAACACAACATTTCCCATGGAGCGCTTCCCCGAAATGTGTTCAGCAGGGTGGGTATGTGGGTAAGGCACACGTCACTGCTGCTACAGAAAAAAAAATATGGCTAAAATACTGAACTGTTGATTGTCCGTATGTCAAAGTTCATAAAAGTCTGATGCTATTTTACTGAAAAATACAGTCAGAGGTGCCAGTAGAGTTCAGGCCCCAACCCCATTTCTCAGAGTTGCGTTTAAATTAAAATTAATGATCAGACATCTTATTTCTGCTATTAATGTGTATTAAACTTAACATAAACCTAATAGGTCACATATACAGAAATTAATATCTAATATTAAGCAAAAGCACACAAATTAAAACCAAGCCTTCTTCAAATGGAGGAGTGCATGGTTTAGAGTTCTATTTAAAAACAATATTGTGAACATTTTGGTCTGTAATGTCTTTATGGTTTAGAGCAATAAAATAAGAAGTTATCTGTTATTGTTTTGATTTGTCTTAATTTTTAAAAGTTGAAATGTTCTATGAATGTGGCACATCACTTTTAAAAAATATATAAATAACTTAATATAACTGAATTAATTTGAAGTGTAGGGTCTATTTATAAATGTGTTCACTGGAGATTCACGCAACATTTACCCATGATTCACACAATTTTCTAATTTTTAATTGGAAAAAAATGTGTAAATCCTGGGTCAAATTTGTGTGAATCTTGTGCAAAAACATTTATAAAAGCCAAAGATGAACATTCTTATGGCTAAAAATACCTATGCTAATGGCATGCAAAGTGGTACGGCCAGGCCCTTGGTGGTCTGGGACGCCCTTAAGGCCCATCTGCGGGGGCTAATTATTACCCAAATACCTGCCATTAAAACTAAAACTAAAGAATGGGAGAACCTAGTGCTAAGGAAAGTTGCTAAGGTGGAAGAGCTTTATGTTACTGCCCCCACCGGTAGGCAGCAGGGTCCTAAAGAAAAGGACAACAGGCCCAAAAAGCATTGGATGGGGCACAAAGGCAGAGGTAAAACCTCAGACCCTGACCAGAAGTGGCTGTAAGCCCAGGCGCTTTATCAGCAGGTCTCCACTAATGCGGCGGAAAATAAGAGTTTTTTTTATACAGCAGCAAAATTTTAATGAAGGCGAAAACATGGGATATTTGAAAGCAGTGATAGCTAGGGCCCAACAAGGAGTACCCCACATATATAGCCATCCAAACTGTAGATGGGGAGACGGTCACTGGTCAGGAGCAGATCTCTGCAGTATTCTCACATTTTTTCCAAGATTTATACACTTCCAAGGTGCATCCCACGAAGGAGGCGATTGATCACTTTTTGGATCGAAGCTCCCTTCCATGCATCTCAATTTTGATGTGCTCAATGCCCCAAATAAACTTGAGGAACTCTCCTTAGCGGTTGCGCAGATGGTCAATAGTAAATCACTGGGAACTGACGGGCTACCAAGTGAAACGTATAAAATGTATGGGGATCCTCTTTTACCTGCCCTCTTAAAGACCTAAATAATGCCCTCCAGAATGGTTGTTTGCCCGTATCTATGAATTAGGCTATAATAGTAGTTATCCCTAAGGCAGGCAAGGACCATCTACAACCGGATTCATGTAGGCCTAATTTATTGCTCAACTCAGATGTTAAACTGTTGGCATGGGTGTTGGCTACCAGACTGGTGGATGCTATTGTGGACTTGGTGCATTTGGACCAGTCTGTCTTTATCCCTGCCCATTCTACTTCGTTGAATATACATAGGCTTTTCTTAAATAGTCAAATCCCCGTGGATAATCAGGGAAACTGAGCTATTTTCTACCTCGACGCTGCCAACCCTTATGACAGCGTCGAGTGGACTTATCTGTGGGAGGTGCTCCATAGATTTGGCCTAGTAGAGCGCGTCATTTCTTGTATACAACTTTTGTATGCTGCGCCTACGGCACAAGTTAGAATTAATGATACCTTGCCAGAATCCTTCCCTTTTTTTCGGGGGAAAACGGCAGGGGTTCCCACTGTCTCCCCTGCTATTTGCCCTTGCATTCTAACCTCTGTCAGCTGTGGTTTGAACTTCCTGACTATTGTGGGCTTTCAGAGAGGACAAAGGGAAGACAAAATCTTGCTGTATGCGGGTGACACTCTATGGTATTTGGGGGACACCGAGGGTACTCTGACAGAGGTGATGCAGCTTATTGACCAGTTTGGACAGTTATCAGATTTTGACATAAATTGACATAAATCGGTTCTTCCCGTTATGTATATTATTATATTATTATATAAATTTCTCTAAGCTCAGAAAGTAGGGGACCAGGATATCAGTATGAAGTGGTGAGATCTGTAAAATGGATCGTGGATGCATATCATTAGTTTATTAATTAATTTTAAAAAGTAGATGCTAGAATACAGTAGATGCTAGATGTACTGTACATGATTGGTACCAATCACTCAATGTTTTCATTCAGAAAAGGAAGGGGCTGGTAAATATGACATATTTACCAGCCCCCGCTCTCCATCCTAAAACTATCCCCCTATGTGCCTGCAGGACCTGGCGGGAGAGAGAAAGAGAAGCCAGCAGCCGCAAGGGGAAAGAGGCATACAGGAAGGCCTGGGCAGCAGGGTTATGGGGATCATGGAAAGGGAAGGTGCCTGGTGCATTTAAGGGGATTGTGGAAACAGGAGGATGATTAGTGCATTTATTTTGACAATGTTGTACAAAAGGTTGTTAACCACCACTATCCTCATCCCCGGAAATGTGTCCGCCACCCCTAGAACTTGAGGAATTACATCTGTCTCCTGACATTTTTCTGAGCTTTCTGGAAAGCTGGATTATTTACCAGTGGCATATCAAAATGTTCTCTCAACACCTCCAAATCCCCCATAGGAGGAGCATCAGGGGTTTCCTGGTGATCTTCAATTTCTCCCAGTAGCACATCTAGAGGAAACATCTCAGTCATTGGAATGTTTACTCCCAGCATCTGTACCTCTGTACTATGTACCCACAGCTTGGGAGTAAGCGTGGCAGATATATCATTAACAACATTACCCCTGTTTATCCTGTCAGGGGACACCACAAATCTTGGTTCTCTCAGGGAAGAGAAGACAGATCGTCTGTTCATACTAAGTATGAACACCGATCTCTCTCCTCCCCTAGTCAGTTCCATCTCCCTACAGTTCGAACACACATAGGGAACACTGTTAACCCCTTGATCGCCCCTAGTGTTAACCCCTTGCCTACCAGTGTCATTTATACAGTAATCAATGGCTATTTTTAGCTCTGATCACTGTATAAATGTTAATGGTCCCAAAATAGTGTCAAAAGTGTCCAATCTGTCCGCTGCAATGTCGCAGTCCTGAACAATCGCAGATCGTCGCCATTACTAGTAAAAAAAATAATAATAATAAAAATGACATAAATCTATCCCCTATTTTGTAGACGCTATAACTTTTGCGCAAACCCATCACTATACGCTTATTGCGACTTTTTTTACCAAAAATATGTAGAAGAATAAACATCGGCCTAAACTGAGGAAAAAATTTGTTTTGTTTTTTTAAATTTGAGGATATTTATTATAGCAAAAACTACAAAATATTGTGTTTTTTGCAAAATTGTTGGTATTTTTTTGTTTATAGCACAAAAAATAAAAACTGCAGATGTGATCAAATACCACCAAAAGAAAGGTCTATTTGTGTGGAAAAAAGGACATAAATTTTGTTTGGGTACAATGTCGCGCGGCTGCGTAATTGTCAGTTAAAGCGACGCAGTGCCATATCGCAAAAAATGGCCTGGTCAGGAAGGAGGCAAATCCTTCCGGGGCAGAAGTGGTTAATAAAGAGCTTTAATTCACTATCTACTTGTAGGTATAATATAACTGCAGAAGTGAAAAGAATGTAACACCCCCAGAACCAGTAATGCTAATATTTTTGGATGGGTAAACAAATTAAACAAAAAAAGTGTTGTTGAAGTGAAATCTTTTAAGTTGTAGATGGAAAACATTTGAAAGCTAGCTTTCAGAGCACTATGATTAATATACTGTATTATTTCCTAAGCCTATTTCTGACATTAAAGGAAAAGAAACACAGCGCCTCTAATTGCAGTATTGGTAAACCATTTAATGATAAGTCAAAAGTGAAACTACTCACAAAGGGAGCATAAACACAAGCATTATAGTAATCCTGCAGGAAAAATTTGGGGGTGGTTTTCTCCTAAACGTCCGTGTCTCTGAAGTGCAGCTGACAGCTCGTGCAGGTGGATTCCAGCATTTGCAGCCTATGAGAACAGCAGGGAACACAGGGGCAATCGGAGATGACGTCACTTCCGGGTGCAGGGAGAGAGGAGGTGGCTTCTCGTTTGGAGCATGCTTGCTCCTTCCTCAGGTCATACAAAACGTCATCTTTTTTGTGGTATATGTGTGCTGGGGAGATAAACCCGCCCAATCACATGATCCACTAAGGTGGCACTCTGACTCTATGAAATACATTCAATGCTTGAATAGAATGGGGGTGGATGGTAAGATACGTATAAAAACCAATGAAGAAAAATGAATAACTAATACAAACAGTAAGGTTGATAAGAATTAATGAAATTGATAAGAATAGTTAGCAAATGTTTAAGTTGTAGATTAGACATACATACATACATTAAAATAAATATGTTATAAAGAAAAAAAAAAGATTTAAATAAATAAAATATATACATATACACATACATAAAAAAAATATAACATATTGGAAAGTTCATTAGAAATTATTGAGGGATTATTAAAAAAGTTAATTAAGAAGTAGATTATGACTGTAAAGATATGCGTATATATCTGTTCACATGCATATACATACATGTATGCATATACACATACACATAAAAGGGGAATAAAAGTATGTATGTTTGAAAAACATACGTACATGAAGAAAATGATTGAATATGGTAATGAAGTATAAACTAGTAATATAGTGACTACTTGACAACATAAAGGTAAAGTGACCAGTGTACTAATTAAGTAAATGTTATAAGGCTAATTTTAGCAGTAAGGGCAGATTATAGGATGGTTTGAACCTCAATTTCTTTGTTCCTACCCCCTGGTGTTAAAGTATCCAGGGAATAAATCCAAAATGTCTCCCTCTCACATAAGCGCTTAAGTTATTAGTTATTGTTATTAGTCATTATTCATTTTTATTCATTGGTTTTTATACTTATCTTACCATCCATCCCCACTCTGTTCAAGTGTTGAATGTATTTCATGGAGTCAGAGTGCCACCTTAGTGGATCATGTGACTGGGTGGGTTTACCTCCCCAGCACACATATACCACAACAAAGATGGCATTTTGTATGGCCTAAAGAAAGGAGCAAGCATGCTCGCAACACAAAGCCACCTCCTCTCACCCTGCACCTGAAAGTGACTTCATCTGTTCCCTGCAGGATAGATCTAGACCTTGAATGACACTCTGGAAAGCGGATTTCCACACTCTGTAGTGTTGAGGGCGGTCACTAAATTTGACAAGTCCTTGGGTAACTAACTCTCTTTTGGCCAGGAACTTGGCAAAGTCTACAGTAGCCTTATTGGCATTGGGGTAGGCCGCTGGTGTATTGTAGTGCTGTGTAAAGGCATACCTGGTAAAAGTCTCTTCTTTAGGCGCACTGGGTTCAAACTTACATAAGGTTGGCAGTTCGTACCGGCTCGTTGCATACACCTTTGGAGTGAAGACTGGTGTTTGATGCTTATATGAAGGCTGGGTACCTTGTGGAGTAAAAGGTTTGGTTGGAACTGGAAAGTCTGGAACTCTGTCAGATTTTTCTTGCTTGTAGCGCTGGGGTCCCAGGTCATCTTGTTGCTGCTTTATTTGATGTGACTCACTGACGTCATATTTAATTTCTTGTTGTGGGATGCTGCTTGGGTCCCAGTGCTGGTAGACATAATCTGACGTGCGTTGCGAAGAATCTTGTTGGTCCTCCTCTAGACCCGGAATGCTGCTGCCTACTCTTAGCTCATCGTAGACGGCTGCTTCTAAAGCTTCTGCTTCTTCAATGGTGGCGGCAACGTCACTTTCTACTGCCAGCTTCTCTATGTTAGCTTCTAAGATAGGCTTGCTGCAATTTCAGAGATGCTTCCTGCTGGGCTAGCTCTTCTTCCAGGCGTATTCTTTTCTTCTCTCTCTCTTGTTCCATGTGTACTCTTTCTTGCTCTCTCTCTTGTTCCATGCCTACTCTTTTTTGCTCCAAGCATACTCTTTCCTTCTCTCTCTCTTGCTCCAAGCGAACTCTTTCCTTCTCTCTCTCTTGTTCCATGTGTACTCTTTCTTGCTCTCTCTCTTGTTCCATGCGTACTCTTTCTTGCTCAAAGCGTACTCTTTCCTTCTCTCTCTCTTGCTCCAAGCGTACTCTTTCCTTTTCTCTCTCTTGTTCCTGTCTCACCTTTTCTGCATCAAGGCGGGCCTTTTCTTTTTTCATCTGCAACTCTTGGTCTGCGAATGCGGCCCTAGCTTTTGCTGCTTCGGCTTTTGAACTGGCGATAGCTGCTGCATTTGCGACAGATGACTTAGATGAGCTTGCTCGTGAACGTGTTTTGTAAGATGTCCCACTGTGAGACATGGCTGCGGGGAAGAAGCCGTCTTCTGTATAGAGACTGTTCTAGTGTCGTTACTGCTTGACAGAGCGCGTTTCTGTGTAGCGTGGCTGCTTGCTTCGCCTGCCGCAGGCCTGTATCTTTAAGGCTTCTGACTGTATGGGTACTGCGTAGCCCCGGGCTGTACAGACTTCCGAAGTCGTTTTATCTTCCCTTCAGAGGTCAGCTTAAAAATTTCACTGTTCTGTCTCTGGGACAGCTAGCTAAACCTGCTTATCCTAATAACTGTAGATACCATATTTCTTTGATCTCAGTTTTATTAGAACAAGCCAGGTGAAACAAAAAAATAACAGAAATAGACTTCAATAAGTACAATATCACATACAATACAGCATACATTGCATAAACAATGATATACAGTACAAGATGAGATAATAAAAACTTACTTTTTAAGTTATCCTAATAACTGTAGATACCATATTTCTTTGATCTCAGTTTTATTAAAACAAGCCAGGTGAAACTACAAAATAACAGAAATAGACTTCAATAAGTACAATATCACATACAATACAGCATACATTGCATAAACAATGATATACAGTACAAGATGAGATAATAAAAACTTACTTTTTAAGTTCTCTAAGGGATGATGGCGATAGATTGAGAAAGACATGACTTGCTTCCTGCAATGTGTTGAAAAGAATGGTGGATGGTTAACGTCCTGTTAAGATTCTACCCAGAATTCCCTGCTTGCTGACAACTTCCTCATCTACACATACAGTAAACAATTAAACAGAACTGCAGCAATACCAAAAAGGAAAACTAGATGGAGCTTGCACACCACATATGATTATCTTAAGTAAATTACATATTTTGCATGTAAAGTTAAAAACACGGGTACAAATAATTAGCAAGACATCTGGTGGACAGAACAGGGCCCTCTTAATCCTCTTTTATTTTATTGTATTGTATCTGTATTGTCTCCTTTTATATTGTAAAGGGCGCTATATAAATCCTGTATAATAATAACAATATAATAATACTTTTGGCGTAAAGTAAACTCACTGTTTGGTGCTACCAATGAGCTACAAATTCCCCAACATGTCACTAACTAATATATATATATATATATATATATATATATATATATATCTCACCCCCTAGGGTTGCTAGAGTACTAGAGTCAGGTTTTATTTGAGTGTACGTAAATTGGCTGGCAGCCAAGCCTGTGTGTTTTTCTGGGCCAGGATTTGAGTTACTCAGGGAGGGCTGAAAGACTCACAGGCAGCATCTCTAAGGCCTCCCCCTACTTCTAGAAACATGCTGAAGATTCTAGAAGGATGGGAGTGGAGGGGAGGAGGAGCATCCTGGAGTATTCATGAGGTCCCTGACCAATCTTCAACAGATGGGTTGGCAGGGGGCATGCCCCCTCAAATACTCAGGGTCAGCCCAGCTGGTGCAGTGGAGTTCGGGTGGAAGCTGGAGATGGAGTGTTATGCTGTCAGAGGCATTTGAGAGTAACCCCCTAGCCAGGAGGGGGTGAACTCAGGCCTGTGCTCAGGTGTGGAAGGGGCCCTTCTCATGACACACGGAGGGATCCTGACCAGGAGGCACGGGAGAAAGGAGAGGACAGCAGGAAGACACTGCTGGGCAAATCTCCAGGGAGGAAGATAGCCAGACTTGCTGGTGAGTGACACACAGTCGGGAGAACTGGGAGGTATGTCTGAGAGGACTGGGAGAGAGCAGCCTGGGATGGATGCAGAGTCAGTCAGGAGGACTGTGATGGAAAGGGTAGGAGAAAGGGGCAGCTGCAGCCAGATGGGCTGGCAGTGCCTGAAGAGGTGGTACTGGAAGCAGTAGCCACAAATAGGACAGCTGTGCACTAGGATTTTCTTTGCTACACTAAAGGGGCCCGCTGGCCTTGCCAGTAAGGGGCATTTCCTATTAGTCTAACTGAGCCTTGTGTTAGACTACTGGTGCTATGATAGTATTAAAATATAATGAACTCAACTATATTAAAATGTACTGAATATATGTGCAAGAGATCTTTATTTAAAGTAATGTCTTTCAGCTGCAGTTCTGTCCTATGGAACAAAAATTGTGACTATACCCAAAACAGGGGATCTGAGAACCTGAAACATATTGGTTTAAAAGCTGAACTCCTGGCAAACAGCTAAAACCACAGATGAAATACATATAAGGCAGCTGTTTTAGCTGTCAAAGGAATTGTAATTATGTCCTTCCAATGCTGTTATTTACGCAGCCCTATCAGACAGCACAGCTAGGAGGAGAATACCACTTTCTCTATTACATTTGGGATAATTAGTTAGTGTCATCTTCCCAATCCCAGCATGTTAACTGAACAGTGAAAGAGCAGCAGTAGACTGAAAAGCTCATGCGTTGGCAGATATATCACCCATCCAGCTTGTTCAGACACACATGTGTTTCTGAGGACCTTGGACCCATAGAGGTAGGGCTGCCCCTGTGATGGGCTCAGAAACTTTAGTGGTCAGCTGACATTGAAGGTATCCCGGCTGGGTTCCACATCCTGCTGTAGAGAGAGAAAGCTACTGGACCACATGCATTTGTGAGACCGAGTTACAGGGGAATTTTCTACTAGACCACAAGGCTGTTGTGCCGTATCTAGGGTGGGCAAAAGAATCCCAAGATCACAGGTTTGCTGTTTCTATGCTGCTGCTGCTGCTGCTGCTGCGCGTTGTTGGTCATTTTGCTCTAGCTGTTCCAAGGTGTTCCAGTTGTTCCAATATCCTACTGCGAGAGGACCAAGTTGGACCAAATCCTACTGCTGGGGACCAATTTGCTGTGTCACAGGGACCCACAAAGTGGATCACTATTAGGAATCAAAGGAAAGGACTCCAAAGCCAGCAGGACATTGCAGTTATTTACAGTGGAGTTATCAGAGCATTTTTCTTGTACGTAGCTCATCTTAATGCTAAATGTGTTGTTGCACTGTAAACTGTTTGACATTGCATTTGTTTGCCTAAATTTTCCTTTTCTAAGGAGTATGTGTTAGTAAAGCCCATTGAACTGTTTCCAGGTGTGTCAGTGTCACTTATCACTTATGTCCAAGCACTGAGAATGGACACCTTACCCCACATGGATGAAAATTTGTACTTTTTGTGTATTTGAGGTAAGGCTGCCTTTCTCCGTGAGAATGAACGTATTGCCCCACACACATTAAAATGTAGATATATTTTTCTTTTTAGTGATTCAAGGCATCCATTCTCCATGACAATGGACACATTACCCCACACGATTGAAAAAAAGATGTATACTTTTTATGTTCTCAATGAGAACGGACGCATTACCTCACACGCATGAAAAGAGAAGTGTATTTTTCACCTATATGAGGTAAGGCTGCCATTCTCCATGGGAATGGATGCATAACCCCACATGGATGGAAATGTGAGATGGCTTTTTCTTCCATGTGAGGTAAGGCTATCATTCTCTGAGAAATTACACATTACCCCACATGAATGAAAAAGTATCCCACCTTCCCTGGAACTGGAAAAAGAAATATTTATTTACAAAATTTTTTTATTCAATGCACTTAAAGCAGAGTTCCACCCACTTGTACAAGGTGGTCTTAAACTAAAGACCATCCCTCCACCCCTCGTTTTTGGATATCTATATATATATTTTTTCCTACCTTTTTAGAAGTACAAAGTGTACTTTTGTCCTAGCCCGGCCGCGCCGAAGTACGTCATGTCCTGTTCTGCGGCGAGCACTCCTCCCCCGCTGCCTTCTGGGAGCTGCGTGTGTCCCCGAAGATGAGGTGGCCATTCACAAAGTGCCGCGTAACTCGCGCATGCGCATTAGGAAACCGGCTGTGAAGCCTGAAGGCTCCACTTCCGGGTTCCCTTAGTTGTAATGACAGCGCCTGCACCCGAGCCGGTGGACAAAACAGCCTCGGAGGGCCGACATCGCGGGTTCCCTGGACAGGTAAGTGTCCTTATTAAAAATCAACAGCTACAGTACTTGTAGCTGCTGACTTTTAAAAAAAAACTTTTTTGCGCCTGGAATTCCAACTTTGTTTGCAAAAGGTAGACAATTTCTTAACGCAAAAATGCATTAACAGCAGCAGTGACTGCAACACTTGGCCAAGTGAAATATACTGTAGTAGAAGGCACCTTGATGGATACCAGACAACATTCTTTGAAGAAAAAATAAACAACATAGTTTGGTACATAGGGAAGGTAGAGAAAGCGTGTCCTTGGGAATAATCGAGTGGGGACTCGGAGGGATCAATAAAGGTAATGGCAAAGGCACAGCTCTGGTAAACATGAAGGGGGAGGTGCAGAGGAGTTGTGGATTGGGGGTAGGAAGCTGGAAGGAAGCATGGGGACATGGCATGGCTGATGCAGCTGGGTCGAGGGGTAAACCTGGAGGAGCTGCAGATGGATAGGTAGCCATGGGAGCAGGTGGAAATAGTGGTGCTCACATGCCACTTCTTTTTGATGACCTGGAAGCCCCCAGAAGTGCATCTTCACTGAGGTCTTCAAGCATCAGCCATAAGCTGTGGCAGAATGTTACCCAGTTATCCTGGGGATCATTGCATGGATCCCTGGCACTTCATTCTTTCAACACTTCCCCAAGCAGCTGCAGGATACATTCTTCTGTTTGGGGGGGTCATCTCTGCTCCCTTCTACCACCATCCACATCCATATGCAAGCTCACGCTCTGCGCAGAGCGCTGCTCTGCTGCAGCACTCTGGAGAGACAAGAAATGTATTACAAACAATGACTGTAAGCTCTTCTGCAACTGTATTGTCTCCCTTTTATATTGTAAAGCGCTGCGTAAACTGTTGGCGCTATATAAATCCTGTATAATAATAAAAATAATAACAATGTATAGATAGATAGATAGATAGATAGATACATAGATACTATAGTTTCCTCCGGGTAATCCGGTTTCCTCCCACACTCCAAAGACATGCTGGTAGGTTAATTGGCTTCTGTCTAAATTGGCCCTGGTATATGGGTGTGAATTAGGGACCTTAGATTGTAAGCTCCTTGAGAGTAGGAACCGATGTGAATGTACAATGTAAATGTAAAACGCTGCATAAATTGATGGCGCTATATAAATACCTTAAATAAATAAATAAAATAAATAGATAGATAGATAGATAGATAGATAGATAGATAGATAGATAGATAGATAGATAGCTGATGAAGTGACATATTCAGGCTTTCTTAATATTTGGATCCTAAGTGGCTGGTGGTGGATTGAGCAGGGTGCTAATGATTGTGGGTGAGTTGAAGGGCCCCACCTCATTCTAATCCACCTACTCCTTTCTCTCATCCACAGATCAGTTGGATGTGGTCCTTTAAAAGAGAAAAAAAATGCAAAGTAGATCAATCAGAAGCAAATTCTTATGCTTGTCACTTTGCCTCTGTGAAGTTGTACTTGGATGTGGTCGGATTAAAACAGGAGTAAGGGGGCGTGGCCAAGCTCATGGAGGAGTGAGACTTGTCTCTCAGGAGCTCCCGCACACACCGGGCTAAAAGAGGCTCTCAGCGCTTCCAGAACTCCGCTGACAGGTCGGTAATGGGGAAGAGAGGTGGGGGAGAAGGACGCCATACCCCGATACACAAACCGAGGGGGAAAGGGGGAAATTGACTGATTCTTTATACATTTGGGACAAAATCAGCACGGCCCCCCCAAATCCAAGATGGCGCCGACCCGCTCCTCAGGCACACATACGGCCTCACAAGGAGCCACATCACAGTGCTCCACACCACATATGACAACCAGGCAGCGTGCTAGATCCCCTCCAGACTCAGAGAATGAATCTGTGCGCTCTGCATGTCACTCCCCAACATCACATCGGTCTTTTAGTGGATGGGACATGGAAGCTTACATCAATGCTCTCCCCACCAGACATGATTTTGAGGCATGTGTTCAGAGACTTGAACGCTCTTACAAGCAGGAGATCTCTGAGCTGCGCAAAGATGTCACAAGCAAGCTGGAAGATGTAGAACAAACTGTAGAAGAGACTGTCTCTACACTACAGACACATGAAATCAACTTGCAGGAGCACACATTACAGATACAGCAATTGATGTATCACCAAGATGACAAAGAAAACAGAGCCAGACGTAACAATATACGTATATGCAGCCTCGCGGAGTCTGTGGAAACTAAAGACCTGGCCCCTGCAGTCATCGCCATATTTAATAATCTGTTCCAAAAGGATAAAGAAACTCCCATGGAACTTGATCGTGTACACAGAGCCCTCGGCCCTAAAAATCCAAACCTGGAACACCCCAGGGACGTGATCTGCAGAATCCACTTTTATGCAGTTAAAGATGCTATTATGCGTGCAGCTCGCACCCAAGATGCCATATACTTTAATAATGCCACTGTGACTCTATTACCAGATATCTATAAGCTGACCCTGGATATGCGACGAGCTTTAAAACCCCTTACAAGAGCTCTTCAGGCAAAACATATTAAATACCGCTGGGGTTTCCTATTCAAAGTCTTTGCATCCCATGAAGGATGGTCGGCGACATTTCGCACTCTGGTGACCTCCCAAAGTTCCTCGGAACTTTTGAACTACCCCAGATCCCCATCCCGGATTGGCCAATCCACGCAGCGACGCCTGGATTTCCGGTCGCATCTAACTGGCAAAAGCAATCTAGGAAGAACAAACGCTCAAAGTCTGAAAAAATCATGTTTAATAGTTTGTTATAAAATTTTGCAAACAGGTAATTTTTCTCCTTCATTGATTTGCACTGATGAGGCGGCACTGGTGGGCACTGATAGGCTGCACTGATGGGCACGGATAGGCACAGATAAGGCGGCACTGATAGGCACAGTTAAGGCGGCACTGATAGGCACAGTTAAGGCGGCACTGATGGGGACAGATAAGGCGGTACTGATGGGCACAGATAAGGCGGCACTGATGGCCACGGATGGGCGGCACGGATGGGTGGCACGGATAGGTGGCACGGATAGGTGGCACGGATAGGTGGCACAGATAGGTGGCACGGATGGGGGCACTGATGGGCGGCACTGATGGGGGCACTGATGGGTGGCACTGATGGGCAGTGATGGGCGGCACTGATGGGCACTTATGGGCACTGGTAGGTGACACTGATGGGCACTGATAGATTGCACTGATGTGGGTGCTGATGGGTGGCACTGATGTGGGTGCTGATGGGTGGCACTGATGGGTGGCACTGATGGGTGGCACTGTGGGCACTGATGGATGGCACTGTGGGCACTGATGGGTGGCACTGTGGGCACTGATGGGTGGCGCTGATTGATGGCACTGTGGGCACTGATGGGTTAATCTGGTGGGCACTGGTAGGCAGCACTGCTGCCTATTGCTTTGTGTTATAAGATCGCCGTGATGATCACGGCCGCCGGTGATCGTTTTTTTTTTCCTCCTCACGCTGTCAGCGCGAGGAGGAAAAATAGCCGATTACCGGCTCTGTTTACATCACATGATCAGCTGTCATTGGCTGACAGCTGATCATGTGGTAAGGGGTAGGGACCAACCCCTTACTCTGATCTGTGATCAGGCGAGACTCATAGACTCGCTGATCACCGAGCTCGCCGCGCGCGCCCTGCAGGGGGCGCGCAGGCCGCTCGTGCACGGGACGACGTCAATAGATGTAGTCCCGGCAATTTAGATCCGCGCTGTTGCCGTCATTTGGCAATGGCCCGGATCTGAAGCGGTTAAATGGTAGGGGCTTTAACACCCCAGAGAAATGGAGGCAAATACTATACCATTTTCACAAAATCCGTACCCAAATTCTACTTCTCCAGGAAACTCATTTTAGGTCTGACACGATTCCGCATCTCCTCCACAAGCAATATCCCACCTGGTTTCATAGTACCAACCCCTTGGCAAAATCCAAGGGGGTTTCTATCGCATTCCATGTTTCATTCACACCAGATGTGCTAGACACCCTTATCGATCCACTAGGGAGATATGTTTTTCTAAAACTTTCATATATTAATATGATCTATACTATAATCAATGTTTACTCTCCAAACCAGGATCAGCTGCAATTCCTCTCTGCGGTGTCTGTTCGCCTGAAAAGGTTTAGCACGACCAACATGATTTTGGGAGGAGACCTCAATGCCGACTTGATACCGCGCCTTGACACCTCAACGGGTAAGTCCTCAATTTCCCCGGCTTCCCTGACCAAAATACGTGCACTCCTTTCAGACTTATCCCTAGTGGACATCTGGAGGATGCTACACCCCACCACTAAAGATTTCACATATTACTCCCCTGCACACTCCAACTACAGTAGACTAGATTACATTTTCATCTCCCAATCCTTACTAGATTTTTCTCCCAACACTTCTATAGGCCTCACTTTGTGGTCTGACCATGCCCCCATACATATGAGCTTGGGAAGTATACCCACACAAAAGAAGAGAGCCACATGGAGATTAAACTACAATTTGCTCTCGGACTTGGTATGTACCCAGGACATCACACAAACCATTAAACACTTCATCGCAGACCATGCCTGTGACGATACCAACCCACTCATGAAATGAGAAGCCCTCAAATGTGTCCTTAGGGGTAAACTTATCTAACCCAGCTCCAGACTTAAACGTGCATGAACAGCAGATATCACACGTCTCCTGTCCTTAATAGCCACCTTAGAGGAGGCACATAAACGATCCCCTGATGACAAACTACAACTAAAACTCACTAACGCCAGAAGAGACCTCTTGCAAATTTTTGTGGTACGCTCACTGATAGCGAGAGATAAAGGGCGATTCGCCCATTACTCACAAGCCAACCAGTGTGGTAGACATCTTGCACAGACTCTTCAACCCAAGCAGAACCGGAAGTCTATTCCCTGTATTAACTCTCCCAACAATGGTAAAATAATAAATAACTCATCCATAGCTGAAGAATTCCGTCATTATTATGCCACCCTATATAACCTCACTCCCCAAGCACCGCCACCCAAGCCCCAAACAGGGCCCCTGAATCAAGACCTATCCTCATACATTCAGGAAACTGCACTCCCAACTATTCCGGCCTCTGAAGCAGAGGACTTGGAATCCCCCCTGACTGACTCTGATTTCCAATTTGTCATAAAAAACCTAAAGAATGGTAAAAGCCCAGGACCAGATGGATCCGCCTCACGCTTCTATAAGACGTTTGCACCTTTGCTATCTCCCCTGATGGCCAAAGCATTCAATACCATAGATGAGAACTTATCTCCCTCCCCCACTTTACTCCAAGCCCAAATAGTAGTCATCCCGAAACCAGGCAAGGACACCTCCCTATGTTCTAATTATAGACCGATATCCCTATTAAATATAGACCTTAAATTATATGCTAAGATCCTAGCGAACTGTATCTCACCTCTTTTGCCAAATCTAATACATAGAGATCAAGTGGGTTTTGTCCCTGGACGTTTAACCAGGGACAATACCACCAAAACCATCCACCTCCTGGCATTTGCCCAACGTAACCACATACCGACCTGCCTTCTCTCCTGTGATGCGGAGAAGGCTTTTTACAGGGTCAGCTGGCCCTTTCTCCAAGCCACCCTTTCCCAAATAGGACTAAGACCTAGAATGCTTGCACGCATCATGTCCCTATACTCCAGACCCTCAACTACAACTTTAGTTAATGGGACCCAATCAGAGAAACTCACTATTTCAAATGGCACGAGACAAGACTGTCCCCTCTCCCCTCTCCTATTCGCCCTAGTAATTGAACACCTAGCCCAAGCTATTAGAGCAAACCCTGACATACGAGAGATACAGACCCCATCCTCACAATGCAAACTTACCCTTTACGCAGACGACCTGCTTCTCTATGTGACTCACCCCCATATTAGTATACCATCCATACTTACTGAAATCAACCGGTTCGGAGGTTTCAGTAATTGTAAGCTGAATATCTCCAAAACGGAAGCACTAAATATTTCCTTAACACAGTCGACCCTTTCCAACTTCTCATTTCAAGGGCAAACAAAATCATTTTCATACCTGGGTACGGCTATTCCAAGTCACGCACTGGAAATATATGCCCTAAATTACAGTCCACTTCTCACAAAACTCAGACGCCTCACAGAAAGCCGAGGGGAATTGCCAATATCCTGGTTTGGTTGCATGAATGTGCTGAAAATGGACATACTCCCTAAACTACTGTATTTATTTCAAGCCCTCCCAATTGCTCTACCATCCGCTTTCTTCCGCACTCTCCGTTCTATGGCGATCCGATTCGTATGGAGGGGAAACCATCCCAGACTGAAACACAAACTCTTATGCCGCGTACACACGGTCGGACTTTTCACCTACAAAAGTCAGACGGACGACGCCGGACTAAATCCAGCGGACAATCCGACCGTGTGTGGTCTCCATCGGACTTCCGACGGACCGTTTCGGTCAGAAATCCGACGTACTTTAGATTTGAAACTTGCTTCAAATCTTTACATCGTAACTCCGCTGGACTCAGTTCCTAACGGAAAGCCAGTTCGTCTGTATGCTGGTCCGACGGACCAGATATGACGGAGGAGCAGGGTACTGCATCTCGCGCTCGCTACAATAGGAAAAACAAATTTTCCTATTGCGGCGAGCGCGGGTGGGGGGGGGCATCCCAGGCCCTTAGGTCTGGTATGGAACTTTAAGGGGAACCCCCTACGCTGAAAAAACGGCGTGGGGATCCCCCCGAAATCGATACCAGACCCCGATCCGAGCACGCAGCCCGGCCGGTCAGGAAAGGGGGTGGGGACGAGCGAGCGCCCCCCCCTGAACCGTACCAGGCTGCATGCCCTCAACATGGGGGGCGCCCTGCGGTGCCCCCCCCACCACAAAGCACCTTGTCCCCATGTTGATGAGGACAAGGGCCTCTTCCCAACAACCCTGGCCGTTGGTTGTCGGGGTCTGCGGGCGGGGGGCTTATCGGAATCCGGGAGCCCCCTATAATAAGAGGGCCCCCAGACCCCGGCCCCCCACCCTATGTGAATGAGTATGGGGTACATGGTACCCCTACCCATTCACCTAGGGAAAAAGTGTCAATAATAAAACACACTACACAGGTTTTTAAAATAATTTATTAAACAGCTCTGGGGGGATCTTCCTCCGGCTTCGGGGGTCCCTCCGGATGTTGACACGACGCTCTCTCTACGGCTGGACTGCTCTCTGAGGGCTCCGTTGTGACTTATATAGGCGGTGACCACGCCCCCTAAAACATCACAGTCCCAGCATGCCCAGGGACTGTGACATCATAGGGGGGTGGGGTCTCCGCCTATATAAGTCACAACGGAGCCCATCTGGAGAAGAGAAGAGAAGACAAGAAGCCCAGAAGTCCGGACCACCACTGGCAAGAGAGCTATCTGAAGACAGCGGAGGAGCCGGCCGAAGAAGTGGAACACCGGGAGAAGAGGCCAGAGAGAGCGGAGAAGAACCAACCGGACGCCTGGAGAAGATGAACCGGAGGGACCCCCGAAGCCGGAAGAAGACCCCCGAAGCCGGAGGAAGATCCCCCCAGAGCTGTTTAATAAATTATTTTAAAAACCTGTGTAGTGTGTTTTATTATTGACACTTTTTCCCTAGGTGAATGGGTAGGGGTACCATGTACCCCATACTCATTCACATAGGGTGGGGGGCCGGGATCTGGGGGCCCTCTTATTATAAGGGGCTCCCGGATTCCGATAAGCCCCCCGCCCGCAGACCCCGACAACCAACGGCCAGGGTTATTGGGAAGAGGCCCTTGTCCTCATCAACATGGGGACAAGGTGCTTTGTGGTGGGGGGGGCACCGCAGGGCGCCCCCCATGTTGAGGGCATGCAGCCTGGTACGGTTCAGGAGGGGGGGCGCTCGCTCATCCCCACCCCCTTTCCTGACCGGCCGGGGTGCGTGCTCGGATCGGGGTCTGGTATGGATTTTGGGGGGACCCCCACGCCGGTTTTTCAGCGTAGGGGGTTCCCCTTAAAGTTCCATACCAGACCTAAGGGCCTGGGATGCCTGCGACGGGGCTCGCAAAGTTTCAATCTCGCCGATAGAAGCAGCGAGATTGACTTCCTTTTCTAGTCCCGTCGTACCCGAGTCACGATCAAAATGAACGGACTTGTCCGTGTGTGGGAAAGTCCGTTCATTCTGAAAGTCCGTCGGGAAGACTGGATTCCGGAAAGTCCGGTCATGTGTAGGCAAGTCCGTCCGTTCAGAAAGTCCGGCGGTAGTCCGCCGGAAGTCTGGCGGCAAGTACGTCGGACCTAGTTGCCCAGAAAGTCCGACCATGTGTGCGCAGCATTATGTGCCCCCACTTCCAAAGGTGGGACAAGCCTCCCAGATTTTGAGCTCTATCACACCGCGGCAGTGGTCTCCCGTATCCTGGAATGGTTCCCCCGCCCACTACTTAAAGCCTCCACCCTGGTGGAACAAGACTTATCTTCAATTGACCTCCAGGCGTTGCCATGGGGTTATGAACGAACCCATAAATCTCTTACTAAGCTGCCCCCTCTGACCAGAGATGCCCTAATAACCTGGTACCATAGAAAGGAAAGCTATTCGCTCTCCTCTGAACCAAGTCCCCTTACTCCTCTATGTGACAACCCGGCCCTCCCTGAGGGCGGTTCAACTCAAATCATAGATAACTATAACAGAGCTGCTTGGCCCACAGCACGACAATTTGTTAATAGCACACATAGCAATTTCACGTCAGAGTTAAACATCACATCCTCCAACGTGACGTGGTTGACGCGTTTACACCTGACAGCGTACTGCAAAAAATTACAAGACTCCAAACAGATTCACAGACCTTTGACTGGCTTCGAACAACTATGCACATTATCGGAGACTCCCTGTCACACCCTTTCACTGATCTACAAACTGACCATAGAACACACCCATGATACTTTACCCAATTACACCAAAGAGTGGTCAGAGGAACTCGGGAGGGAAATAACTGTTGCTGAATGGGGTAAAGCCTTTCTCTTTACCCACAAATCAGCCATCTCGTGCTATGCCAAGGAAAAAAATTATAAAGTTTTATCCAGATGGTATCGAGTGCCAACGAATCTCAGGATCATGTTTCCATCAACCACCGACAACTGTTAGAGATGTAACTCGGCGAAGGGTACGTATAGTCACATCTGGTGGGAATGCAATGTGATCCGTCCGTTTTGGACTCAAAGCTTCCAGACCTATACCGAAATTTATGATAAATTCGCTCTCCCCCTCTACTTTATTGCTCTCCTCTCCATACTACCTGGCAAAATTAAGTCACAAAAACACAACCTCCTAAAATTCTTTCTCAGTACTGGAAGGCAATTAATCTATAGACACTGGAAATCCACCACTCCTCTATCTCTTATAGAGTGGGTGAGTAAGATAAACAATACCATGCTTATGGAGGAAATGCAAGCCAGAGCCATAGACAAATATGCAAAATTCTCCTTCATCTGGAGTATCTGGAGGCATTACTCTACTTCAGATAAACTAAAGCGCAGACTCACAGACACAAGTCAGGTTACAGGACCACTCAACCCTACTCAAACACCCTAGAAATATAGGTTCCAATTTGGGACGAGGCTCGCTGTCTCCCCTTCCCCCCTCCTTCCCTCTTCCCCCCTCTCTTATCTACCCTACCAGTCTCTCTTCCCTCGCCCCCCCCACCCCTTTTCTTTTTTCCCTTCATACTAGTACTTTTCTTTTTTCCTATACTAGCCCCTTTGGCTATCTATAGCCACGACTTGTAACCCAAAGTATTCTGATCTTCAGTATTAATTTTCTCAAACACCCAGCATACTAGACAACACGCCAATGTATATATGCTGTTGGCTTTTATATTACCTGTCTGTTTATTTTGAGTTCCTTGACATCTGGACGCAGCATGATCCTGTGGGGGGTCCAGATCTCGGGAATTTTTGTTAATAAATTTAACAGCAAAAGCTCTGAAAGCTGTCGAGACACCAAGTTATCTACATATTGATGACAGAATGCATAATATTGCACCTTTCTGCTTATGTATGTTCCTTTCCTATTAAGCCAGTTTGCCCGATGTCGAGCATCTGGTCTTGTTAATGTATTCATCTTCTGTTTGGAAAATTATTTTATATGCAATAAAAACGTAAAACTTGAACCTAAAACAGGAGTAAATCCATTACATCTGACCAACCATTTATCTAATATTAGTAACAAAAACATTATTAAAGTGCTCCCTTTCACACAGGCCCCACCCTCCCAAAAAAATGAATAACTGTACTTACTCCCTAGACTCCATTGCCCTTTTTAGGCAGACAAGCTCCAATGACAAAAGGTAGGGTTTTGGGTTGTGGATTGGGCTCCTCTTTGGCCTGCCTCCTTCCCCAAGGTGAGTTCCCAGAGTGCTTTCCCAGAAAAAAAGTCAATATTTCATGTATACTAGAAAGTTTACATGGATAGGTGAATCATCAAAGATATGCATGTATCCCTATCCGTCTTCTTCCAGTCCATGCCAGTTCCGAAGTGAGACCTTGGGCTATTTTCTGCCAAGATTTTTTCTTGAAGATGTGGTGCGCACAACAGGGATGGGAAAGGTCTCACAGTTCAGGGTGCATGTCCAGCGCAGTGATAACCTGAGTTTGAGCAACGTCTTTCGCCATTGCAGACCAGTACAGTAGCAGCACACCACAGAACTCCAGCCAGAAAGCAGAAGACCTTGAGGGGACAACCCCTGTACAGATAGGAATTTCTGGATTGTCATTTTACTAATGAAAATAGCTTTTTTCTGAGCACTGGAATCTTTTTTAAGCTTGGAGACACCTAAACGCGCAATGCATTTTTTTTAAGCCCTGTGTGCATGAAGCCTTATAGTGCATCTTCAAAATAACAAATACAATCTTTCAGGTGTTGCAGGAAAGGTTTAGAGCAATACAACAGGAGACAGTTTGGTTCCAAAAGAGGGACAGTTCTGCCAAATAGCAACTGTGATCTAGCAAAATCCAGGGAACTCCTGATCTGTATATTTGTTCCACAGCAACAACCAGGAAACTTGCATTTTTAAAGGGAATATTGGAGAGAAAAGGAAAGGACATTTCTCATAAAAGAAGTCTGAAAATGGGCACCTACTGGTGGCATGTGTATCCAACTAATCAACTTCCAACCCTTGTTTTTACAATTCAGCTTTGGAACTAATCCAAGGAAGCCAATTGGTTGATTTGACCAACAAGAAATGTTACCTTTAGCACACTTTTCATATTGCAGGTACATAAATAGAACTTGTTTTAACTGAAGGACACCTATGGGTATTCTTAGGTTAACGGGTTATTTAATAGGTAATAATGTATTTCTATCACTGTGTGATAAATCTAAAGTAAACCCAAGCTGAGACTATGTACAAAGCTGCACACAAAATTTCTGAGGCACTTAAGTGCTCAGCGCAACCCATGATTCAGTGTTTTTCCACCATTTACAGAACACCTGTTCACAATCCATTTTAGGCCAAATATATTTTTACAACTTTAATATAGCCGAATCCCTAGAGGCGCATTTCTAGGTGTCTTTTTAATTAATTCTTACAGTTAAAGCATTTTTGTAAAACATTTTTATGCATTGAATCTCAAGTTTGCCTTCCCTCAGACAAATTAAAAGAGAGTATTAAATAATGGATGTGTTAGAGTGATGGAATATAAGGATAGAGTCAAAAAGCATTACCCTCAGAATATCCCTGTAAATCTATGTCTATGTTTATCTTAACTATTTAATGTCTATAAAATACAGCTGCCTTTCCATCAATCCATACTGAAAAAGGACAGGATTTCTACACTTTACACAACACATGACATGACCTGACATCTGTGTCACATGCAGATTCATCACTTTCTCACCCCATTTACAGCTCATTTTTCTGCCTCTCATTTATCAAGGTATCTGAAAGAAGCACTGTTTGCTTTGAACATAGCAACAAAGTAGTCACCCTGGTCCCTTCTAGTTCAAGTTTTGATGACGAAAGGAGAGGAAAATTAGTAGTTGTGGACAATAGCGCCTAAGACGTGTGTCAGTGTTGCAGATCGGGCACAATAACTTTTTGGCATCAAACTGTTACCTTTACAGTATGCCTTTACCATTTATAGGATTGGGTTAAAAGTTAAATTGTGTTATAAATTACAAGATAATAGTTAAATTAGATTAAGTGGCAGGTTAAAGATAAGGTTTTGTTAATTTTTAACTGTTATGTTGGGGGTTAAATTAAATTAAATTCAGATGTTAAAAGGAAGTTACATATATATTTATATATTTTCTGTACTATTTTCAGACCTAAAACACATTTTAACCACTTGCCGACCAGCCTACCACATATCTATTAGCAGAGCCTGATATGATGAGAAAGGCCTCTCTTACACCTCTGACTCGGGGCCCCTGGTAGTGTAGACAGAAGGCTCAGGAGTACAGAGTGGCAGGAGTGCCTGTATGTCTTGCTAGCACCAGGGCAGATGTCCACACTGGGCAGGAGAAGTCGTCAGATCGCTCCATCAAGCAGGCGAGCAGGCAGGCAGCTGATACTGGTGACAGCAGGCAGAGTAGTAGAGATAGGCAGGCCGGGCCATATACGGACAGGATGGATCAGGTACAGCGCACAGACAGGAGCATGGTCAAGAAACATGCCAGGTCCAGAACCAATCAGTAAAGCAGGAACCAATGGAGCAAACAGAAGCGGATGTCAGGAGGCAAGCTAAGGTTGATGCAGGTGGGGTTCAGAGAATGGTCAAGATAAACTCGGTCAGCAACAGGATACAGATTCACAGGGTCACAGGTTACACAGGAGGCTGAAGACAAAGCAGCAATGATCCTGAGCACTGACTGAGTTTAACTACTTAGGGACCGCCCACTGCACTTGTACGTTGGCTGATTGAAGAGGAATAATCTTGTTATGGCAGCAGCTAGCCGTCCTCTTTCAGATAAAAGTGGTTTCAGCGGCGGATTCGCTGTGAGATCACTTTTATCAGTGGTGGGAGAGGGCCCCCCCTGCCGCGCTATGGTCATCTCCGCCACTTACCGGAGCCGACGGTAGCGGCGGAGACGATCAGGTCCTCTTCCCTCACAGGCTGGATGCCAAGTGCGGGAAAGATGGCCCCCGCTCAGCTCCACACCATTGGATGTCGGAAGTAACGTCAAATGTCACTTACGCCCAATGGTCCTAAAGGGCAATTTTGTTTATATTTTGTAAAAAAAAAAAAAAAGATTTTTATTTTAATTTTTTTATTTTCTATTGCATTTCACACATTTCTCTCACATTTAAGAGGTCCTGTCATGTTTTTTTTTCTATTACAAAAAATGTTTACATCCCCCGTCCCGCTGAGCTCACGCGCAAAAGCAAACGCATACGTAAGTTGCGCCCGCATATGAAAACGGTGTTAAAACCACGCATGTGAGGTATCGCCGCAATCGTAGGAGCGAGAGCAATACTTTTAGCAATAGACCTCTTCTGTAACTCAAAACTGGCACCCTGTAGAGATTTTGAAACTTCGTCTATGCAGATTTTTAAGGGTAAAAGTTTGTCGCCACTCCACGAGCGGGCGCAATTTTGAAGCATGACATGTTGGGTATCAATTTACTCGGCATAACATTATCTTTCACAATATAAAAAAAATGGGCTAAATTTAGTTTTCCTATTTTTTAATTCAAAAAAGTGTATTTTTTCCCAAAAAATTGCGCTTGTGAGACCGCTGCGCAAATACGGTGTGACATGAAGTATTGCAACGACCGCCATTTTATTTTCTAGGGTGTCTGAAAAAATATATATAATGTTTGGGGGTTCTAAGTAATTTTCTAGCAAAAAAAATGATTTTAACTTGTAAACACTGAGTCTGAAAAATAGGGCTGGTCCTTAAGTAGTTACAGTAAATAGCCCATTTGGCATCAGCATCTGTTACAGGTGCACACAAGCGGTAAGAATGAGCGACGGCTTGTGTGCGTGTGTATGCGCATATGCATCAGTCAGTGCCCAATTCTTGCGAGCACGAAAGGGAACATGTTTTAGCCTGTGCACAGAAGACCTTTCCTTACACAATCACAGTACATATACTGACACATGCAGGCAAAATCACGTTTTGCCTTCTCGGGCTAAGGGAGGCACCCCTCCACCGCAACCACTGTGTCCAGTGGACACAGCGGATTGAGGGTCGTGGTACTCGTGGCCCGGTGATCATGTGATCACAATGTCAATAAAGCTGTTATGAATTCATTCATAACAGCTGTGCTGACTATGCTGTGACTGGCCCAGAGCTATCACATGGTACCTGTACCAAGTGATTAGCTGTAGATAATCACAGATCACTAGTTGAAAAATTTGTTGTTACAATAATCTTCACTATAACAACAATGTGTAAAAAAAAAAATCCCTGATCACCCCCCCCCCCCAGAGTCGTGCAATGTTACTATGGTGACACTGAACTACTCAGTTGAAAGTATGTAAAAAAAAATTGTAAAAGATTATAAAAAATGTTAAAAAATTAAAAAAAAAATTAAAAAATTTAATACAAATTATTATTATGTTTTTTAACATACTGTTACCAGTCAGTGTCCCTAAGCACTGCCACATCAGTCATATGATAATGCTGTACTGCACTGGTGATGGTAATTGTGAAAAAAAAAAATATTCAGTTTCTTCATTTTCAAAAAAGTAGTGACAAAAAATTACAACTTCAAAAAACTTGCCATGGCTCTTAATAAATGCCTCAGACTGTCTACTTTCCAAAAAGGGAAATTTGGGGGAAATTTGTACTGTCCTGCATTTTGGGGCCTCAAGAAATGAGATTAGTACATCAGGATCGATCAATTTTCAAATATATATCCCATAGTTTGTAGATGCTATAACTTTAACACAACCCAAATAATATACACTTACTGGGATTTTATTTACCAATAACATGAAGCCAAAATCATTTTGGCCTAAATTTATGACAACATTTGATTTTTATTAGATATGTTTTATGACAGAAAGTAGAAAAACTTGTTGTTTTTTATTAAAAAAATGTTGGTATTTTCTCATTTATATCGCAACAAATAAAAAACCCAATGGTGATCAAATACCACCAAAAGAAAGCTGTATTTATGCAAAAAAAAATGATAAAAATTTAATTTGCGTACAGTATTGCATGACTGCACAGTTGCCGGTTAAATAAGTGTAATGCTGAACAGCAAAAAATACCCTGGTCATGAAGAGGGTAAAACCTTCTAGAGCTCAAGTGGTTAAAAATGTGTTTAACCATTTGCCGCCCGCCATATAGCAAAATGACATCGGCAAAGTGGTTGCGATATCCTGACCGGATGTCATATGACGTGGTCAGGATAACAAGCCACTGCCCCCGGGGGCGCACATCGTGGCAATCGTTAAAGCGGTGTGTCGGTCTGACACACCGCAGCTCCGATCTAGGTAAAGAGTCTCTGATGGAGACTCTTTACCACGTGATCAGCCATGTCCAATCATGGCTGATCACGATGTAAACAGGAAGAGCCATTTATCGGCTTTAATTCACTCGCGTCTGACAGACGCGAGTAGAGGAGAACCGATCGGCTGCTCCTCTGACGGGGGGGGGGTCTGTACTGATTGTTTATCAATGCAGCTCCTCCTCCGATGCCCACCCAGGACCACCAGGGATGCCACCAGGGATGGCCACCACTGATGACCATCAGGTATGGCATCCCTGGTGGCCATGGGTGGCAATGTGTGTCCACAAATGATGCCAATGTGTGACCGCACATGATGCCAATCAGTGCCCACCAGCAATACCTGCCAGTGCCTCCTAATCAGTGATGCCAGTGCCATCTATCAGTGTCAATCAGTGCCACTCATCAGTGTCCATCAGTGCCTCTTATCAGGGTCCATCCATGCCCATCAGTACCCACCTATCAGTGCCCATCAGTGCCACCCATAAGTACCCATCAGTGCTGACCTTTTAGTGCCCATTTGCCCCGCCTATGAGTGGTCATCTGTGCCACCTATGAGTGTCCATCTGTGCCTCCTATGAGTGCCCATCAGTGCAGCATATCAGTGCCACCTATCAGTGCTCATCAGTGCTGCCTAATAGTGCCCATCAGTGCCACCTATCAGTGCCCATCAGTGTCGTATATCAGTGCCCATCATCAGTGCCACCTCATTGGTGCCACCTCATCCGTGCTCATCAGTGCCACCTTATCAGTGCCCGGCAGTGCAGCCTCATCAGTGCCCATCAGTAAAGGAGAAAACTTAGGTATTTATAAAACTTTATAACAGAAACGACGAAAAACGTTTCTTTTTCAAAATTTTGGGTCTTTTTTTATTTGTTTAGCAAAAAATAAAAACCGCAGAGGTGATCAAATACCACTAAAAGAAAGCTCTATTTGTGGGAAGAAAATTATAAAAAATTTGCTTGGGTACAGTGTAGCATGACTGCGCAATTGTCATTTAAACAGTGCTGAAAGCTGAAAATTGGCTTGGGCGGGAAGGGGGGAAAGTGCCCTGTATTGAAGTGGTTAAATATGTTAAGTAGGTACATTATTGTGTACACATTTTCTATATGCTTGGAATATTTCATAATTACATAATCCAGCAAGCGGGTAGAGCTCCTGGCTTCTATTCACATGTTGGCTGACATCAACTGCTTTGGTGACAAAAGGCTGTTGTTTATATAGCTGAATAGAGGAGCTCATACATATATACAGCTGCATGAGTGGCATATCCCCTACTCCCTCCCTGCTATATATAGTTTGTGTGGCGTTTCAATTAGAGAGACAATCACAAAAGGAATAGTTACTGTTTGGCCCATTCTACAATACAATTCTAAAAAAAAAATTAATACATTAAATATAAAATGTTTAAAAAAATTAATTGAAAGGTATACTTTCCCTCTAAAGGTTAGGTTAGGCCTTTACACATATAGTATAGAATGCATATCAATGTACGTACACAGCCTAGTACTGGTTCATATCTGTGTAATGTGTGTTGTTCATTTTTTGATGCGTTGACACACCTTATAGGGCCTATTGATGACAATGGTAGTGTATGAAGACTCATGATTGTTAACTCATGTAAAAATTTATGAAAATGTCCAAAGAATGGTGTGAATCCAACCTTAAAGTCCAAATCCAGGCAATTCTATAAAATATTCCACCAGCACAGGTGTAAACTAAAATGCAGCTCTGGCTATAGTACTCACCTCTTTTTAGTGCTGTCCCCTCCAGTAATGCCATTCTGCAACATGATGCTGAGTATCATTAAACTTGGAAGACCAAGGACATACAGGGCAGGTCAGGGTATCATAAACCCACCCCCAGAGAAATTATCACTATGGCACCCTGCACCCACAGTGTAATAAGGGAGAGAACGGCCCTGATGTTATCACATCAGTCCTGCTTTCTGCGTCACTGAGGACCACCCATCGCAAGGAAAAAATACGAAGAGACATAGGACGCTGCACATTATGTGACCAACCTGAAGACATTCGCAAAAAGTAAGTATTAGAAAAGGAAAACACACAGTCAGGATGCCCTCGGGGGAAGGAAAAAGAGGAAGGAGCACTGAGAAGCCCGAGGGCCTGAGGGATGAGTCCAGAGTTGCGCTTTAAAGTAAAAGTCCAGTCAAATTCTAACTATACTTCAACCTGATCCCACCCATATTCTAAGCCTATTCCAACTATCCTATAAGGAAAGATGTCTATACTTACCTATGGGGAAGGTGCTTCGGTCTGGTCACATGATCTCTCCAGTGGCTGGCTTCAGTGAAAAGGAGAGATCACTGACAAAGGGTGCAGAGCCTGGGTGATGACGTCACCCATAGGCTTACTATGGGGCATTCATTGTCAGCTGTCCCCTCCTCTACGCTGAATCTGGCGCTGTGAGCCAACCATGGGATCAGACCAGAATGTCCTTAGCATAGGTAACTATAGACATTTTTCCTTTACAAGGTGGTTAGAACAGGCCTAGAATGAGAATGGGAGCAGGATTAAGTATAGTTAGGATTTGACTAGACTTCCACTTTAAGGTTAGGGGATGTATAGCTTTAAGTTAAGTATGAGGGGGATAATTTAGGGGTATGTGCACTTTCAGTAAAGTCCATATTTGGCCATGCCAAACTACAGTTGCTGAAAAGTAAAGTCTTGACAATGACACAAAATAAGTCAATGTCACCACTAGCAAGCTGTGCATCAGTCTACCGACCATTCAAATAAACAGTAACACACAATAGATAAATAAAAGTACTTAAAAAAAACTGCAGCTTTTTTGACATAGAATGTTTTGTTCACCAACTTCCATTTTAAAACAATGAATAGATTTTAGCTAAATGTCTTCATTGAAACATAAAGGCAGTGGGAAACCTAAGGGTGGCAAGGGACTGTTTGTTTGACATGTCATTTAATCTATCTTAGGGGCAGCATTTGAAATGACGAAACTATCACTACGTTAAAAGCTCCGGACACGGACATTTGCAATAACAGGTCTTTTACCTACATTCTACACTAATTTCTTTCCCCTTTCTTAAAACAAAAAAGCAAAAAAAAACATTTAGTTTAATCACAAAATGTGATGCAGAGGTGTCAGTTGGTAGATCTCTACATCTATTTAAGTATTTAAATTTCCAAAGAAAATTACAGATAATTGTCATTATTTCTATCTGCCATCTCTATCTAAAAAGACTGATGTACTCCAAACATCAGAGACCACACACATTTTGTAGTCTACAAAGTTTAAGTACAGATGTGACCTCAAATAATGAGCTACAACACAGATTTTGTGTACAGGAACTATTTGGTGCACAGTATACAAAATATGTTTTATTCTGAAGAATGCTTGTATTCTCCAAACAAACAAACAACAGTGACATTTACGAACAACTTTACTGTCCTCCAGATAACCACATGACATACAAAAATCATAGCTGGTCACCAGCCACCAGTTAACTTTTTGTTACTTCCAAACAGTAACAATTCAGGGCCGCTATTAGACTAAGACCACCCTGTTCTTTATTTAGGCTGGAGACAAAGATATTGCTTCGAGGTTGAAAGTGTTCACTCAAAAAAGTGAGTGAGTCAACCATGGGCCTCTTGGCTGCTTCTCTGTATAATGCTCTCCTTGCCCGGCCTGTCAGTTTAGGTGGACTGTCTTGTCTTGGTAGGTTTGCAGTTCTGACCTACTCTTTCCATTTTCGGATGATGAATTGAACAGTGCTCTGTGAGATGTTCAAAGCTTGGGATATTTTTTTACAACCTAACCCTGCTTTAAACTTCTCCACAACTGTATCCCTGATCTGTCTGGTGTGTTCCTTGGCCTTCGTGATGCTGTTTGTTCACTAAGGTTCTCTAACAAACCTCTGAGGGCTTCACAGAACAGCTGTATTTATACTGAGTTTAAATTAAACACAGGTGGACTCTATTTACTAATTAGGTGACTTCTGAAGGCAATTGGTTCCACTAGATTTTAGTTAGGGGTATCAGAGTAAAGGGGGCTGAATACAAATGCACGCCACACTTTATCATTTTCCTTCCACTTCACAGTTATGTGTCACTTCGTGTTGGTCCAACTCATAAAATCCCAAAAAAAATACATTTACGTTTTTGGTTGTAACGTGACAAAATGTGGAAAATTTCAAGAGTTATTAATACTTTTTCAAGGCACTGTAAATCTGTCCTGATACTGATCAAAAACTGACCTGAAACGCTGAACAACTACTTTGTCAATTAGCTGTGAAAACTGAGCTTCAATTCACACTGCACAGGTGTGAACCCAGCCTAATACATCAGCCTCAAAATATATGTACATATAAAACATGCCCATTTCAGGTTTTGCTGTTTAGGTGTTTTAACCATTTAAAAACCAGGCCTTTTTCTGACACTTGTTGTTTACAATTGAAAATCTCTATTTTTTGCTAGAAAATTACTTCCAAACATTATATATATATTTTTAGCAGAGACCCTAGAGAATAAAATGGCAGTTGTTGCAATATTTAATGTCAATCTGAATTTATGCAGCGGTCTTTAAAATGCAATTTTTTTGGAAAAAATACACTTTCATGAATTTTAAAAAAACAAAAACAATAAAGTTAACCCAATGTTTTTGTATAATGTGAAAGATGATCTTACCCTGAGTAAATAGATACCTAACATGTCATGCTTTAAAATTGTGCATGCTCATGGAATGACGACAAACTACGGTTCTTAAAAACCTCCATAGGCGACGCTTACATTTTTTTTACAGGTTACCAGTTTAGAGTTACAGAGGAAGTCCTGCGCTAGAATTATTTCTCTCGCTCTAATGATCATGGTGATATCTCACATGTGTGGTTTGAACACGTTTACATATGCGGGCACAACTTACGTATATGTTTGCTTCTGCGCGCAAGCACAGAGGAATGGGGAGCTTTAAAAAAAAAATCATATTTATTTTTACTTTTTATTCTTTATTTTTACACTGTCCCTTTATTTTATTTTATTTTTTTTTATCACTTTTGTTCCTATTACAAGGAATATAAACATTCCTTGTAATAGAAATAAGCATGACAGGTCCTCTTTATTGAGAGATCTGGGGTCTGAAAAATCATGTCTTTAAGCCCGATAACCAGAAGTGACGTCAGAGGTCACTCCAGTCTTCCAAGGGCATAGAGCCAAGTGGGGGCTATCTTGCCCTCACTCGACTTTCTGCCTAACCATAGGCTGCATTGGATCTGTTCTGGGCTTACTGATGGCTCCAGTAAGCTCGGAATCGGCCAGAAAGAGGCGATTTTGGGGGGGGGCGGCACCTCACCTCTCCCACCACCTATAAAAATTATCTTGCGGCGAATCCGTCACTGGGATCACTTTTATCTGAAAACTGGCCGCCTAAGGGAAAAAATGATACCATTTTTTTTGGCAGCTAGCTGCTGCCATAAAAAAGGCATTTAACGTCAAAATCATGACATAAATTCCCAGTTGGGCAGTTGGCAAGTGTTTTTTAATCTAGATATTAATAGATTAAATAATAATTAAAATAATAATAGCAACACTCTGCATTCATGTCTAAGCTTTCTGTTGTAGGTGTCAGATTATTCTACAACAAAAATATGTTTTAGCCAAGTTTTAACCAAGTTTATCAGTATTTGCAATAATGCTTGCTCTGGGCACTGCCATTTAAAAAAAAAAAAAATCCCTGTAATGTTCAGACCTGCGACAGTGCCTGTAAAACTCCATGCAGGTTCTGTATAGCTAATAGGATGGTCTATGCAAATTTGACAGGACTTGAAAAGAAAAGGTGCTAAAACCACAATGGGGTGATCGAAGTATGACATTAAAATATAAAAGAGATTTTTGCATTTCTCTACCTGCTCTATATTCCTCTTCCGTACTAAGAAAATATAGAATAAACCATTGCTGTATGCTCCTTCTGAAAATGCTAGTTGCCTGGCTATCATGTTGATCCACTGCTATCCACTCAATATGTTGAGGCTCTAGCCTAAAAAACGCAGATCAGTTCTGATTGCACTCTGACTTTCTAATCGTCATGCTCCTTCCAGGTCTGTGACTCAGAGTAATGAAGCTACAGGATCAGCATGACAACCAAGCAACTATTTTTTTCAGAAGACAGAAACAACCAGGCAGCCAGTTTCCTTAAAAGCAGGTCAGCAATAGCAGTTCCTGTTTTTACTCATAGCACTGGTTTACTTTAAATGTAAGCTGAGAATTATTATATGCAAGTTTATTTATTTATTGGCTTTAACTTTACTGTGTTTCTAATAGAAAAATCCAAAACATAAATCATGCACAAGCTTTATTAAATTTACTTTAAAATATATTTTGAGTGGAAATAAAAAATGGCGTAATATGTATTCCACATATTGTGTTTACAGAGATGAGAGAGCAGACCACACAAGTTGTACATTACAAAGCTTATGTACAGATGGGATGTGAGTTAATGAAGCAAACCACTGAATAAAGTAACATAAAATGTGAACAATAGATGTATTCATACAATATGCATTCATTAAGGAAGATTTTCCTGTAGAACACTTGTATCCCTGAATAAAATATAAAGAGCTGCTTTACAAAAGAAATAATTATCACCTGAGCTCATGTTTTTTAAATATCCAATCAGGACTGGGGAAAATGTCTAATTTTTTTAAAATTCTCCTTTACATGATGGGATGTTTGATCAAAGGGAAAATACTTATATAAACATTTTTATTAAACTAGCAAAAAAAAAAAAAAGATAAAACATGAATTCGACATCTACCTGGGGGTTAAAATTGGGTTAACTGATTTTAAAATAAAATGAATCAGAAAAGTAGGAAGAACAAAAAGATAAAAAAAAAATAAGTCATGCAAATCTAACAAAGTACTCAAATTTCAAATAGGAACACGCATATTCGTGCAATTAATACAAGATGAGTCCCTTGTTCGCTTTCAGGTTCTCGGATACACTGGAGAATCAGTTCTCTCATTTTTATGAGCAATGCTTTCATTACCATGAACCATAAACATAACATAGCAAAATGCCTCAAAGAAAGGAACCCTCTGATTGGTTACAGAAGACTTATGTGCAGTAAAATGTCCCAACTGCCTGAAATTGCAAGCAATTGTCTCATTAGGTTGGATTTACACTAAGGTGCTATGAAAATTATTTTTAGCAGGCAGTTTTACTGCATTTGGGTGTGTATTCTGCTGTTTTTGTGCGTATAGCTGCATATTTAATGCACTAAGCTGCAATAAAGCATGGAAAAGCACATTAAAATACAGAGATAGAGGTGCAGAATAAAACACAGCTTTTTTTATTTTTATTTTATTAACACCTTATTGTGATTCCACTATAAAGGACAGAGCAGTTTTTTTTTTTCTTAAGGTTTAGGGAAACTGTTTATAATGTCTATAGAGGGCAATTTTCTAAAAGAGCAGACGCTATTTAATTAGCAAAGTGTATGCTTACTTTGCAGAGTGAATGTGAGTAAATAATTTGAAGCTATGTTCCCTTTAAATAACCAATTGAGCAAGAGAAAGGAAAAAAAAAAACAGGAATTATAGTTTGAGACTGGTCGATTGAAATTAACATGCTGCATTCTATTTACTAAGCTCAGTAAACATTACTATTCTCTGCTTCTTTAACAAAGTCAACCCGTTATTTTCCTTCCTTGAAGCTACAATATGTTGTAGTTATGTACTTTCTGGTAGTTTTACATCATAGTCTATGGAAATCACATTAAAATATTAGATTATTTTTTTCTTTTGGTTTCTATATTTTTTTTTTTTTCAATCGATTTTTTTTTTTAACTTCAGTCTTTTTAATGTAATGAAAATGGGACTAAAACAAAAAGGATTAAAATGCACAACAAATGAAATACTAAGAAAGGATGAAAGAATTGTTGTAAAGTAGTCTGGAACGTTTCTATCTTTATTCCTTTTTGTGAATTTCCAGCATTTTCATAAAATTTTTATTCCCCACATTGTGAAAGAATGTATTTGCATATAATCAAATAAAGCCAGACCAAGGCTGGGGTTAAAGAAGCAATTCCTAAATCTAGAGAGTAAAACAATTGTCCTAATTGCGGTTTTGTGCTAGTGAAAAGGGGCAATGAACGATTGTAGAGTGATGAATCCTCTACATACATTAAAGGGTATGAAAGAGATGAGAATAGTGATGAAAATTTTTTTGCAGTAATTAATAAACTGCAGTATTGTGTGATAGTGCAAAATCAATGCCTAATTGTTAATGAGAGCGCTTGTGAAAAAAAACATGGCACATAAAGATATCAAGATATTAGTTTGAAGACTGAGCTACTAATAATTGTAGCTCTAGCCTAAATTTCTAGCTCACTAGGATGTATTCATATTACAGAGAATAAAGACAGTGGGAGGCATTTTAACGAACACATAAAATGTAGCTATATATTTCAAAATGTGTTTAGATAACATTTTGTAGGTTCACATTGCTTAATTTAGTGACTTATTTTGTTTCTAGTTGATTAACCACATCAGTTTCTGTCCTTTACTTCTTATTGACCAGAGCATCTTTTACATTTCAGCTACAGGCCTATGTCTTTGTGGATTTGGCAGTAATTTTACCAATTATTATAGATAATGAAAAAATACATACAGTATTTTTTTTTTCTGGACAAACAAAGCTTTATTTTGCTATTAATGTCTTTCTAAGCAGACAAAAAAAAGAGATATCAAAATGCAAAAAAAAAATGGATTTTTTAAAATTTGACCAGTATAGCTAGAAAACAACTAGTGTTACTGCAGATCAAAAGTAGTCTTTTTATTCTGCTATTTATTTATTTATACAGACATAAATAATAATTTTTATCTTAATTGCTAAGCTGCTGAACCAGTATTAAGTTTACAGTAGCTCAAAGGATACTACACATACACGCACAAATTTAAATAACCTGCTTGTTTATACAGAAGCAGTCCTACAGCCAGTCCCGGTTATTTTGCTGGGGACAGTAAACATAAGGGAAGAAGCCCAAGGCACGCCACTTATGCTCAAGGTATTTAGATTTAGTTTTTTTTGGTTGCACCTTGTACAAATAAGGTGTTCAAGGGTCAATATACCCAAAACTGATATTTTAGGGAGTTAATCCCTCATTTTCTACCTTAAAGTGATATTAAAGGCAGATGTTTTTAAAAAATAACAAATATGTCATATTTACCTGCTTTGTGCAGTGGTTTTGTACAACGCAACCCCTATCCTCCCCTTACCTAGCCCTCCTGGCCCCTCCCTCCTCCCAAGTGCCCCCACAGCAAGCTGCTTGCTATGGGGGCACCCAAGTATCCTTACTCCTTAGCTGCTGCTTTGTGTGTCCATTTACATACAGAGCGCAGCTTGGCCTGCCCCCACTCCACTGCACCCCAATAGTGGCAGCCAATGACTCCCATTGCTGTCTTAGCCAATGAGGAGGAAACGACCTGGAGAGCTGCTGATCTTGTGCACATCACTGGATCGGGATGGGGCTCAGGTAAGTATTAAGGGGGGCTGGTGGGGGCTGCTGCACACAGAAGGTTTTTTTTACCTTCATGCATAAATGCATGAAGGTAAAAAACCTTGAACCTTTACAACCACTTTAAGTCTCTTAGGGACTATGGTGGCGAGATCCCTCTGTTGGAGTTTCCAGACATACAGTATAATTGCTCTGTTAGTCTCAAGACATCCCAGTCTTGCTCTGATGTTGATGTGAACAACCCTTGTACTAGAGTTAAAAGGTAAATGAAAGCAGACTCTACATACAAATGACATGTCACTTTTAAGTGGATCAACCCTTCTGATAATTTAGTAAACGACTTATAGACTTCTATTTTATTTATTTGTGTTTTAACATTTACTACTATTTTCTGCTATATATAGAAACTAATAATAACACCAGACCAACATTTTTGGCTCAAATGTTAATTCTTAATCAGGGGAATGTTTTTTTCTTTTTTCTTTTGCAAAGTAGGACCATGGGCAAATAAACAAAAAAATGATATAAGTCTGTCAACATGACAGCATTTTATTGAAACTCCCTGTTATTAATTCATTTTTTATACCTTTTAAATACCTCTTCCTCCTGTATTAAAAAAAACATGTTTCCAAGTTCAAGTTACCCTCCCTATGCCGCAGCACTGACTCCAGCTGTCCCTTCGTCCAGTGCTGCCAGTCCTCTTCAGCCAGGACAATGCTCATGTCATTCTGCCGTTTCATGTGAGCTCAGCTTTGGGGGGGCATCACACAGGTTGTGTTTACAATACTCCAGGACTGACATCATTACGTGAAAGCTGCTCGGTCTACCGAGAAAGCTTGCCCTCCCTGTCCTGACAACACCAGTATTATGCTGGGAGGTTCTAGGGGGTTCTAGGAATGTAGTTGGAGGGTGGCAAAGAGCTGGTGTTCCACTTTAGCCAGTTTTGTATCTGTGTCCCCCCCGTGACTTTTTAAGTTTTATTCTCTGTTAAATCTACCAGCGTTCCTTTAAAAGTGATTTCACTGCAGGATGGACAGTGTTATTACCCTGTGGACAAGGTCGTTTTTGATGGACATATAGTTTTAGATCAACTTTAGCCAGGTGAAGGCTTTGGGCATATGGTGCATACCCTAAAAAACTTAAACTATTCCTTTAGGCATATACTGTTCACCATGTTTACCTCCTCCCACCTCTAACCCCCCTCCAGTGCTAATGTTGGCAAATCATGACTGTGAAAATGAGAGGTGGGACTTGCTCTGCAGTCACTGATGTTTAAAGGGAAGCCCCTGAACAGTGTTATTATTAAGTTTATATTATTGTTACATCATATTGTTTCTTTCAGGTTCAAATCAAAGTGGTGACATTTGATCTGCATATGATGTCAGTTAAAGTGGAAATATAGACAAATACAAACTAGGCCTAAGTCTACTCCCCCCCAAAAAAACAAAAAAAACAAAGTTGTTTTATAGAAATAATGTTATATTGTAACTGTGTGTTATTGCTAACTGTTGTTATTTGCTTTGCAGGAATGCCAATCAGCTGCAGCACTGATCTCTGTCTGAGAGCAGCAGGGTGCTGCTCTCAGAATACATTCATCAGTGCATGCAGCACTGCAGTGGGAGATTTCTCCATCCGAGGTTAAATAAAAAAAGTAAGCCTATTCTAACTACCCTGTAAAGGAAAGATGTCTATACTTACCTATGCTGAGGGCAAACGGGTCCAGTCACATGATCCCTCCAGCGGCCAGCTTCAATAGAGAGGAGACATCGCTGACAACAGCTGCAGAGCCTGGGCAATGACATCTCCCACATGCTTACTAAGGGACATCAGTTGTGAGTTGTCCCTCCTCTACACTGAAGCTGGTGCCGGGACCTGATCATGTGACCAGACAGGAACCCCCTCAGAATAGGTAAGTATAGGCATCTTTCTTTTACAGGGTAGATAGAATAGGCTTCAAATGGGAGTGGGAGCAGGTTTAGGCTTAGTTAGTATTTGACTGGAAATCCACTTTATCCTTACAAATAAAAAAATAAAAAGTTTGTCTTTCTAGTTTTCTTATTTACCACCTGTTAACTCTTGCTGAATCCCTAATCAGCCCTAATGAACTCATTCCTTCTTTATTATTTTACTAGTGATTTTTTACTAACTTTTGTTTACCAATAACATTTTACCTTTTTTTTTGTCATCCATTTTGTACAATAATTTTTAAGTGCTGTGAAAAAAACAGCTTAACTTAAAAAAAAAAAATCTCTGCAATTTTAGCATCATTATAAATGGAACAAAATTTGAAATAACATTTATACTTTACCTAACACTAGTTTTTTTTTTTAACACTTTTTACAGTTTTATGCATTCATACCAAGGGATTGCATATAAAAAAAATGCAAGATGATATGAAATTATTTTTTAAACCAAAAGCCATGTAACAAAAATAAAAAATAAATACAATTATATTTTATATATATATATATATATATATATATATATATATATATATATATATATATATATATATATATATATATATATATATATGCACTGTGTGTGTGTGTGTGTGTGTGTGTGTGTTATCACAAGTATTGACAAAATTATCAATGAACCAACAGTAAATGACATCAGTTCTTTATCTTTCATTTTTGGCTTACTAGCTTGGTCTGTGGGTATGTGTGGCGAAAATTATAAATACATGTACAAAAAGTTAAAAGAGTATTCCTATACCAAATACTATCATTGCAAATACTAATCACATACAGTTACCAGCATACAATATTTTTTTTCAAGAGCGATTTGAATGTTTGCAAGTATATAGGGAGTTATTCCTACATTGATCGAGTGAGCCTGTATTTGGGTCACATATTCGGACATACACCAGAAGATTTCATGTAATGTGAACTGTTAGTCATGTAAAGGAATGGTTGTAGGGTGCAAATGTTCTTAGATCTGCTATACAGTTCTTTTGTTTTTTGTTTTTTTTTTAACTTATTGTCACTGTTCCACTATTGTCAGCAGAGGTCGCTGTTGTCTCAAAAATAAAGTCTTCGAACTGTGAGGTTCCAGTAGCAGCTGTTTGGGACATCAGTGCAGTTAAGGGATATCTCATTACTGTTTGTGGTAGTTGCTACATATTTCAAACGATGTGATACAAAGGAAATAACAGATGACATATGGTCACAACTTGAGAAGGAATATTGCTTTTCCAACGATGGGGCTCACTGATGTCATAAAAACAGACGAATTATGAAACCACTTTTCTGTCCTTGACTGCATTATGTTGTAAAAGACAACATGAGGTTTTCATTTTGTGAAGCAACAATTTGTCTCATCATAAATGTTTGTATTTGAAGGCTATGAAATCTTTACAGGGACAAAATTTCATTAAAATGCAGATTAGACCAAATGCTCTAATGTGTTATTTATTTTATTTGGGTTTATTCACTTGTACCGTGTATGTCTGTTCACACAGAGCTTCTCAGTACAGCACTTACCTGTCAGTGTCTAAAGGCAAAAAGGCAAAACTTTTTTTTTTTTTGTATAGAGAAAGGGAAGATTATAACCCCTGTCGGTTGTTCTTTTTTTGGATCCCATTTCAAGATTTCCCTTCCTTTCCTGTCTCATAGCCACAACAGGAAGTGAGTGTCACCAGGGTCCCCAGAATTAGTGTCCCATTTGGAAGATTTCCCCTCTATTACTGTTTTGGAAACATCCCAAAATTTGGCATTTTATTCCACTTTCACTTTTAATGATAACGGTAAACAGGACAAATAGAGAGGGTGAATCTCTCTACTGGGAGGTGTAATAATCCATCTCCACTCTATTAAAAATTGCCTTTAATGTCACAATATTTGTGACAGTGAAGCTAATAAAAAAATCTAAATATAACAGGTATATGGTTTCTTATTCACCTTTCCCACCACCACTAAACAAAGGGACAGAGCAACAGCAGCAGCATAGGTGTGCACAGCCCATTGCATTAGGGTGTGCACCCCAAAGCTCAAACACACACGCCTTTTCTGCATCCTCAGCTGCACTGGACAGTGAATGAATGGGAAGTGCTCTGTGCTGAGCAGCTTCCTGTTCATTCACAAACTGAAGCACACATAGATACATAGTTAGTAAGGTTGAATAAAGACACCAGTTCATCCAGTTCAACCTGAGTGAGTATCTACAATTGTCCCTATCCCTGTATATTGGGTCTCATTAAGATGCTCATCTATTATATTATTATTTTATTTAAGGTACCCGTATAGCGCCGTCAATTTACGCAGCGCTCCACACATACATCGCACACTCACTTCAGTCTTTACCCTCAAGGAGCCCACAATTCAAGGTCCCCAACTCACATTCATATACTAGGGCCATTTTTTTGGACAGAAGCCAAATTAACCTACCAGCATGTCTTTGGACACAGTTTATTATGCTTTAGTTATGATTGAACACAGTGAGTGTGTTCACTGTCTTCATTGAGTAAAGGAAGGGGCCGGTAAATAACACATTGATTAGCCCCTTCCCCCACTCTCCATCCTGAAACATCTGCAAGTGTATTCTTGAAACTGCATTACTGCTGATGATCCAATAATGTTATTAGTCATTTCTTGCAATATTGTGGGTTTGTATACTCAGTCGGGTGTGTCAGGAGGACTTAGGTCTTTTGAGGAAGTCGAGGCCAGGTATAGGGGACCCATCAAACTAAGAGGCTCCTTCATGGGAGGCGCTACACAGGACTCTCCAGTTGTAGGGCTTGGGATTATGTGAAATCTGGAAGTGCTCAGTTTTAACATAATTTGAATGTAAATTTAGAGGCAATGGAAGTCAATAAAGGTGGAAAAATAAAAATGGTAACTGATGTTTTCTAGGCTGATAGGCAAGGGATTGTTAAACAAATGGCGTGGGAGCCATTTGGCATTTTGTCAGGAGCAGTGATTTTAGTAAAGCTTACAGTGAAAAATTAAAATGGAAAAAGTTCAATAAATAACATGTCTTGGGGATGCCCTGACCCTGCCTATGACATATTGTATGTTTGAAATATGCAACCTACCACAGCAAAACTACAGTAAAAGAAATTTACAAAGAAAAAAGTATTTTTAAATTGCTGGGAAAAATGGCAGCTCCTAGCAGCAGCATCTTTTTGTAAACGGAGTGGCCAGGAATTCTCTTCATCTATACCAGACGCTGGTGTAGATGTTAATGGGGGACACAAAAAAAATGACATGGGGGGTTCCCCCATGAATTACAAAGAGGACCCTTTAAAAAACAAACAAACAAATAAATGGCATGATTTCCCCCTAAATTCCCAGACCCTGCAGATCTTGCATAGATTTTACTGGGGGGGAAGTGAAATTCCCTCCAAAAATCGACTAGAGACCCTTATCCGAGCATGCAGCCTGGCAAGCCAGGATGAATGTGCGCCCCCCCAAACCATGTCAGGCCACATGTTCTAAACACAGGGTTGTTCTTTGTCCCCATGTGGATGTAAATAAAGGCCTCTTTCCCACAACATAGGCAATTCACATGAAAAAGTTAAAGCCCTTTATTTAACCTCCCTGGCGGTATGATTATTTCGGATTTTAGGTGCTGAAAGTGGTATAATTATTTTGCATGGAAATTTTACGTTTTGTGTTGTAGGCCTGTAATTCTTAACAATAACACACTTAGATCTGTCCACCAAGAGTCTAGTAGATATCCCGGGTATGATGAAGTTTGAAACACAAAATCATAAATTATAATATAATAAATACAGTATATATAAGTAATTAAAAAAAAATAATATAATGATAATAAAATAAATGTCCCCACGATTCACTATCGCTCAATTCTGCAAGTGTTCTAATTTACTATCGCTGTTTTCTAGCTGGTCTAAAGCCACTTTTGAGGTGAAGGGACACTTTTTGGTTGCTATGGACAATCTCAAGTTTCCAGGCAGAAAGAACATTGTATATAATATAAAACTGCATGCAGGGTATTGGACAAAGCGCTGGGGACAAAAGCAGCGTTGCCAACCTAATATATTGAAATTTACTGACACTACACCCAAAATTTTCTGGCACCGCCACGTTTTTACTGGCATTTCCAAAAGTTACAAAATTACAGTTTTAAGTACAAATTTCACTATTTAGGCTACAAACAAGTACAATATGTAATTAGCAATGTGACTTAAGGTAGATAATAAGGGAAAAAACATATTTCTTATTTTATTTTCAATATCGTAAGTAAGTAGCTTAGGGACAGGACTCAGGAGGGCAAAGAATTAGAATGGGGGGCACACACATGAAATTGTCTCTCACAGTGATACTGACAGCAGTGTGCAGCAATACAGATTACAGACACAACACGTCCCCTCCTGAGTCACAGTGACAGTCTCACTCCAAGCCAGGTGGTCCCTCCAGTCCAAACAGCACTGATGGTCCTGTTCCTGGCCTGCCTTGCTCCCATCTTGCAGACCCACACACAAGGCTCTGGCCACTCTGCTTGGCTCCCTTGCACCATGACATCACAGGACATGTTCAGGCACCGCCTCCACCAGAGCCACCTGAACATACTGAAGCAGGCACTTGTATGGTCTCAGCTGGCTCCGGGCCAAGCGTCATATTTTTTACTGGCAACATTTTCTTTTTACTGGCATTTACTGGCAGGAGAAAATTGCCTGTTTTTTACTGGCTGCCAGTAAAAATACTGACGGTTGGACAAACACTGGACAAAAGGGAAGTGACATGATTTCATACAGTACTGTAATCTGTAAGATTACAGTACTGTATGTGTTATGTATGTGTTATGATTTTTACATTCTTTTGAATTTGCCGCCAGGCTCTGCCCCCGTGCGTTGCGATGCTCGCAGGGAATGGAGCCTGGCAAAGAGGGGCTTTGGAGAAGGACAGAGCCCGCAGACAGCGCGGGGGGACATCGCAGGATCCTGGGGACAAGGTAAGTATGCCGCACCAGGGTCCTGCAATGTGGCTTGGGGTTACCGCTAATGGTGATGAAATTTAACCCCGAGCCGCACTCAGGATTACCGTCTATGGACAAGTGGCTTGTTAAGCGATCTTTTATTCTCATGTTTGTGAGTATTGTGATTTTATATTTGAATAAATGTTTTTGGGATAATGCACTAGGCTGGCGCACCATCTTTTGTTTATTCAAATGTTTTGATGTCTGTTACTCTACTAAGGAGATTTCACCTCACTTTATGTTGTGACACTAGAACAAGAGAAAAAGCAAACAAGTATTGCAAGAACAGGAAGACACAAGAAGCGTAATACAACTTCTATCAAGGCCCCACCAGTGGCGGCCCATTATTGCATATCTACATGTGGGGCGCCGGACGTATGGATTCCAATGGGTTGTTTCTTTTTTTTGAAGCATGTAATTTGAGCCAAAGGCTCGAAAAGGCTTAAAAAAAGGTGGGCCCACCCAGTTGTGTGACAATAGCAAATGAATATTCGCTATTATCTTCCTGATTCTCCTCCCGACCAATCAGGAAGGCGGGTCATGAGAGCCATCACCCAATTGGCTGAAAGGAGAAGTGCTCCTAGGGAGGAGACACACGGCGGAAGCCGCTGTGATGCAGAGGAGGAGGAGACGCATGGAAAGCCATCACCCGGAGGAAGCGCTGCCTAATAGATGGGGTAAGTGCGCAGCTGGTGACCGACCGATCGACCGCTGGGTCCCACTCTATTAAAAGAATGTGTTTGCAGCTGTCTCTGTCTCTACATCACCTCTACTCAGGAAATGTGCTTGTGACGGACCCCCATACTCAAGAAGAGTCTGTCCGCCGTACAAGCTTCCTTTGCCTGGTACCAGCATGACCCAAGCTCCCTTAGCCCACCCAGTCACTTGTGAAGACATTAGTGTAGGGTGGAAAACATAAAACGGTTTATTCAAACACAGGCACAAAGGGTTATACACTCAAGGGACAGCCCCCTGCTTTGCATAATGACACAGGGCAGGGTAAACTACATTCAGTAACAAGAAACACACAGGTGTATTCAAACTTCCCATGAGTAGATTGTCTTATCAGCAGGGAGGGCTGTTGGAGGAATTCCTCCCTCCACCCTGCCCCTGGTCTACATGCTAGAAACACATTTACATCCCATAATAGGTTGCTTTCAAGGCAGACAAACAATAGAACAATGGGATACAGCCACACCTCAAACAATCTAGTAAAAAGTCTACAACAATTTATGAGACCAAGCTCATACAATATTCCAGCAGTTGGAAAGGTGGAAAGGTGGAATTAATTTCCTGAGGGATATTGTTCAGAAATACCACTGTCCCAAGTGGAAGAGCCTATTCACTCTTTCAACACAAACCACACATATAGAACCCAGGGGTAACACAAAATGCTGAGTCCGGTGTAAACAAAATCCAGGAAAATTTGATAACCCCTAATAGCAAGCAGGCAGGAACCAGGAGTCGGACAAGCTAGGAGACAGAGCCAGGAATACAGTAGACAGGAGTGGGGCTAGGCAGAATGACAATATGTAATCAACACAGAATCATACTGTGGCACATACTAGTGACAGCAATCTGAACACTATGGTCTACTCTATAGTATCAATTTATAGGAATATAATAATGCTGGGGCACAAGAGGGGAGGGCAAGAGAAGCCAGAGAGGACTCCAGGAAACAACCAGGCAACAAGCAACCAGCAGCAAGAGCTACAGGTGGTCTGAAGGACCAGAGGAAGACAGTTGGAACAACAGCAGAAAACAACAGAAGACTCAACAGAAGGACATACTGGGGAGAGTCTATTGCCAGCCAAGCAGCAGTCCAAATCAGAAACAAAGGAACGGGTGACCACCAAGCCCTTCACTGGGCCTACCTATGGTGTGGCTGCTGCTGGCAAGAGCACTGCATAGCACAGTTTTAGTAATTTCAAACTTGTCATAAGAATGGCATCCTTCTTTTTTCAAAGGCTTTTGAAAATTTAAACCTCTAATAAATTTCTTGGCAAATAGTGAAAGGCCCCATTCTTGAGCGGCACCTGAGTCTCCCTCTATCCTACATTCTGTCAGGTCATCGTGTTAGTCTAACAGATGAATGTTCTACACAGTTCATCCATAAGGAGGCAGATAGGAGTGTGGTCAGAACGCAGCTAATATTTCGCAGGGGAGAAAAAGATGACTGCAAACACTCTTAATATGTCAGGGAAGCATGAAAATATTTTAATCGGTAGTCTATGTCATTTTTTCTCTTTCAAATTACTATAACAAGCTGGGAGATAAGATTAATAAAATATGCTTTTCACTTTATAGTTAATGTATTTAAACAGAAATGAAAGCAAATATATATTTTGTGACATTTAAAAATAAACATTACAATACTTAAGAATCAAAAGACTTGGGTCAGGAGCATTTCTGTAATCTGAAACACGATGTCCAGCTAAAACATTTTAATATCTCTCTGACTGTCTCCCTCCTACACTGACTGTGGCATATTACTTTGTGCAGGAGGCCTTTTTGGCTGTCATTGATTAAATCTTTAGGTAGTAGGGTTTTTATCTCTAGACCTTGGAATATTTTAGTGTTAAACAAATGCCCAAATGAAAAAAAGAAAAACATTCTAGAATAGTTTACAACTTTGCGAAAAAGTGGGGGGACAGAAGCGGGACTTTGTAAGAGGCACGTGGGTGAATATATTGGGTTACATGCTGAATGTTAAGATGTAAATAATGAAGTCAATGTAGGTTCCACAAATGGTGTTAAAGCGTAATCATGATATAAAAAGTTTTAATGGCATGTGTATTTGGGCCAAATACAATCGAAGGAGAACACATATAAGATCCTAATAAAAGCGTATTGACAACAATGTATAACAGGCAAAGTTCATGAATTGATAATACAGTAATAATAACACATATACATGGTACATTACATAGGTGCATCAATAGATCTAAACTCAACGCGTTTCATGGCTTGTAACCAATCGTCAGGAGTCCGATGCCATTTAACTAAATCAGAAACAATAAAATACCCATTAATGTGTGAGCAGATGTATGTAAGGGAGATATACTGGAAATGTAATCTTCCGTTTACTCACAAGTTGCGCATAGATCGATAGTGATAGTGTGTTCAAATACGATATCAGTCTGGGTCCATAGAGTCTCACCCGGGTTTGAGGCAGAGAGCATACCCCAAAAGGGCCGCCAGCATGGCAGCCATATGACAGAGGCACCCATGGAGACCGGCAGTCAGGGACATCTGGCGGGGCCATGGAATGTGGATAAGCTGGGGAAAAAACGATGATGATGAGGAAGGGTGTGTAGGTAGGTGGGTGAGTGATGATAGGATCAGTGAAAGCAGTGTGGGATAGCCACAAATGTGTAGAGAAAAGCTTGAGTGGATCAGATGTGAGGGTGATGGGAGGGAATGGATGTGTGTGCGACAGAAGGTCATTGCAGTGGTGGGTAAGCGTGAGTGACAGAAGGTATGAAAGTTACCTGTGTGGTGAGTGGGCCAGCCGAGCCAGAAGTCCGGATGAGTGACGGGGTCATGGGATGCCCGGCCAAAGGCAGCCATTTAATGCCGCGGACATGAGGTGCGCTCACGCCAACGTCATGCGCGGGCGTGATGACGCGGCAAGGGGAGGGAGGGAAGGGCCGATGTGTGCGGCCGCCCACCATAACCTGCAGCGTCTAAGCCCGGAGTAGGAAAAACACTGAACGTCCCATGTGCGGCGGCAAAGACGCCGCAGGCGGGATGTAGGAGGCATGACGCCGATGCGCCGAGGCAAGGGCCCGCCCACGTCGTAGACGAAAGGGTGATGGGTCCTAGGCTGGGCGCATCGCAACCCCGAGAAATAGACAGGACGGAACCCGGCACATATGGTACATGAGAGACAGATGAATGACAATAATGTAAGGGAAAAAAAGGGGAGAAAAGTCTGAAGTTACTCAGGAATGAGTATAAAAGTAATAACTAGAAGCTAGATCATCTTTGCCTTGAATATAATCAATGTGGCAAAGAAAACGAAAACATATTTGCTCCCTGCATAGGATACATTCTCTATACAGGGAAGTATGAAACATAAAAAGCTTTGGCCCTGAATTTAATCAGTGTTTATTTGACCAAAGCTAAACAAAAGAAAAAAATATATTTAGTAAGAAATAAGATAGGAAAATATAAAGGGTGAAAAAAGTAAGAGAGCTTTAGCCCTGAATTGAATCAGTTGATTATCTGGCTAAAGAAAAGAACAAAAAAGAAGAGTAGAGTAAGAACTTTAGCCCTGATTTAAATCAGTGGTTATCTGACTAAAGGGGAACAAAAAATAAAAAATAATAAATAAGAAGGTGAGAAGGAGAGAAAAAACCAAATGGAAATTAATTGGAGGGAAAAAGGGCAATATGGTCCCTAAAGGCAAGCGAAAGAAAAAATGGGGGGAAAAAAAAAAAAAAAAAAAAGGGAGATGGTAAACGAAAAATGAAAAGTGTAGCATGGGGAACGAGACCCAAATGGTGTTGACCTGTACAGGACCAGGGATGGAACTGATGTTTAATACTGTAGGGAATTAGTGTACAGATGCCGTTTTAGAGAGTGCAGAGGTATAGACAGTGGGTAATACATGCGACTCTTGTGTTGTAAACAGTTAATGAGCAGGAGTAGGACCGTGGGTCTCAATCAGGTAATATACAGTATGCTAGATGGGAGGGGGGGGAGAGAAAAAGAAAGTGAGAGAACAGAAAATAATAGAGTAATAGGTAGATAGTGAAATGGGGAAAAGAACAAGATAATAAGATGTGGTAAAGGGGTCAGTTGTGGTGCGTATGTGTAAGCATGAATAGGTGGAATAATTTGGTCACAAAAAGTGGGTGTCTGCCACCCTGGTTATCATATGTCAAAGGGGGGTTGTGACCAATCCACGTATTGTTACCAAGAGAGCACCGACATGCCTCCATCCCAATAAATATGCGAAAAAGTGGGGGGACAGAAGCGGGACTTTGTATGAGGCACGTGGGTGAATATATTGGGTTACATGCTGAATGTTAAGATGTAAATAATGAAGTCAATGTAGGTTCCACAAATGGTGTTAAAGCGTAATCATGATATAAAAAGTTTTAATGGCATGTGTATTTGGGCCAAATACAATCGAAGGAGAACACATATAAGATCCTAATAAAAGCGTATTGACAACAATGTATAACAGGCAAAGTTCATGAATTGATAATACAGTAATAATAACACATATACATGGTACATTACATAGGTGCATCAATAGATCTAAACTCAACGCGTTTCATGGCTTGTAACCAATCGTCAGGAGTCCGATGCCATTTAACTAAATCAGAAACAATAAAATACCCATTAATGTGTGAGCAGATGTATGTAAGGGAGATATACTGGAAATGTAATCTTCCGTTTACTCACAAGTTGCGCATAGATCGATAGTGATAGTGTGTTCAAATACGATATCAGTCTGGGTCCATAGAGTCTCACCCGGGTTTGAGGCAGAGAGCATACCCCAAAAGGGCCGCCAGCACGGCAGCCATATGACAGAGGCACCCATGGAGACCGGCAGTCAGGGACATCTGGCGGGGCCATGGAATGTGGATAAGCTGGGGAAAAAACGATGATGATGAGGAAGGGTGTGTAGGTAGGTGGCTGAGTGATGATAGGATAAGTGAAAGCAGTGTGGGATAGCCACAAATGTGTAGAGAAAAGCTTGAGTGGATCAGATGTGAGGGTGATGGGAGGGAATGGATGTGTGTGCGACAGAAGGTCATTGCAGTGGTGGGTAAGCGTGAGTGACAGAAGGTATGAAAGTTACCTGTGTGGTGAGTGGGCCAGCCGAGCCAGAAGTCCGGATGATTGACGGGGTCATGGGATGCCCGGCCAAAGGCAGCCATTTAATGCCGCGGACATGAGGTGCGCTCACGCCAACGTCATGCGCGGGCGTGATGACGCGGCAAGGGGAGGGAGGGAAGGGCCGATGTGTGCGGCCGCCCACCATAACCTGCAGCGTCTAAGCCCGGAGTAGGAAAAACACTGAACGTCCCATGTGCGGCGGCAAAGACGCCGCAGGCGGGATGTAGGAGGCATGACGCCGATGCGCCGAGGCAAGGGCCCGCCCACGTCGTAGACGAAAGGGTGATGGGTCCTAGGCTGGGCGCATCGCAACCCCGGAAAATAGACAGGACGGAACCCGGCACATATGGTACATGAGAGACAGATGAATGACAATAATGTAAGGGAAAAAAAAGGGGAGAAAAGTCTGAAGTTACTCAGGAATGAGTATAAAAGTAATAGCTAGAAGCTAGATCATCTTTGCCTTGAATATAATCAATGTGGCAAAGAAAACGAAAACATATTTGCTCCCTGCATAGGATACATTCTCTGTACAGGGAAGTATGAAACATAAAAAGCTTTGGCCCTGAATTTAATCAGTGTTTATTTGACCAAAGCTAAACAAAAGAAAAAAATATATTAGTTTACAACTTTAGCAGGCTCAGATTTGTGGAAAGGCATAAAAGACTAGGGACAGGTTTCTGTATGGCCAGCACAGGTCATGGCCCAAGGCAGCAGCAGAGCCAACACACAGTCATGCACACATGATGTTGTGACTGTAGCTAATAAGGCTAGGTTCACATCTATGTGGTTACCTTTGATGTGGTTTAATGTGCAAGCGCACCCACCCTTCTGAACCATACCAGGCCACATGCCCTTAACACGCTAGACCTAAGGGTCTGATATTGATTTGGGGAGGACCCTACACTGTTTTTTTATTGTGGCGTTAAAATACGTAACACATTTGAAGGAAATGGTATGGTATGGATTAGGGAGACCCCCACGCATTTTTTTTTTAATGCTGGCGTTCTTTTGCTTACATGCACCTGTCAGCTGCCTAGTGCTTAACCCTAGCCCTTAACCCTAACCCTAGTCCAGTTAAATGTTAAGGTTAGGGTTAAGGGATATGGTAAGGGTTAAATGTTAGGGTTAAGGACTAGGGTTAAATGTTAAGGTTAGTGGTAATTGTTAGGGTTTACTCTAGCAATTACCACTAACCCTAACCATTACTGCTAACCCTAACTCTAACCCTAACCCTTAACCCTAACTGATATTTAACCTTAACTCTAACATTTAACCCTAACCCTAACATTTAACTCTAACCCTAGCAAAATGCAAAACGCATCAAAAGCATCATCGAATCCTCCAGAAGTAAGGGGAGAGCAATGAAACCTACAGCCTGCAGACCCCAGAACAACCCAAAGTAATCACATGTTGGTCCACTAATTACAGTGGAGCCAAAAATAAATGAATTTGCCTGACCTAAATAGCAAGTTATCTAAGAGGGTCCTACATCATGTAAAATAAAAGAAGACCGTCACCCTGCCTGCCACTACAGTCTAGCTGTATCCTAATTGTTTCTGTCCTTGCAGAGTTGGTGGGTTTTTGTTGGTGGAAAAGAACACTAAAGCCTGGTACACACTATGAGTCAGCTCTGGTCAGAGCTTCTGCACTAACTATGCAAAGTTAGTATAGCGATCTCCCCTGCTGAGCCGTTGTGTTCTAACAGGGGAACACCCCTCCCCCGCCAGAACTCTCCAATCAGCGCTCTCTGCCAGTGGCTGAGAGCGCTGATCAGGATTCGGTCGGCTGCTAGTTTTCCAACATGCTTGTCCGACAGAAGCTGACAGGGAGGCATAAACGCGGGCCAAATGTCGACTGTTTTTTTTTTTTTAAACGGCCGATGTCTCCTGGGGCTTCACAGTTCACTCACTCTGGTTATTTACACCAAGAATTAAAACCTGGCACAAGAAGTTATTGTGCATAATAAAAGATTCCAGGCTACCACCCTGCCCGCCAATGCCATACAGCTGTTTAATTTCTGTTTCTGTCCTTGCATAGTTGGTGGGTCTGTGTTTTTGAAATAATATAATGTGTACAATTCACCCACTTTAGGTCCCTTCACCAGGTTTGTCCTGCTTTTCTAGTTCTTGTTTCTAGGTGTACTAATTCATAATAAACAAACTGCCTCTTTGAGCTTTTCCATCCTTAGCCTTGACATGCCTTGTGTGGGTATAACTTCTTGCTACTGTGATACTAAGGCTAGACACATGACAGCAAACACAGAGGAGCCAAAGGTGTAAATCCAAGCCTGTCAGAGCCTACAGCCTAGAGCAGCCATATTTATAAGGGCCTAGGCTACATTTTCTTTTCCTATCCTAATACATTCTACTTCTTTGTAAGCATGCAGGTATCTCTTTATGTTTTTCTGTTTCCTTGTTTTTATTTCTTTCTACTTATTTGTTTTCTGATCTTGCTACTTCCAGTCTCAGCAAAATTGCCTTGCTATCCATGTCTTCCGATATGTGCTTCTGCCTTGTCTATCTCCTGTGCTCTTATGCCGCGTACACACGATCGGACTTTCTGGCATACTTGGTCCGGCACACTTTCCGACGGACTTTGTCCGCCAGGTGCGCCGGACTTTAAAACGGACGGACTTGCCCACACACGACTGGACTTTCCGGCGGGCTAAGTCCGCCGGTCTTTCCGACGGACTTTCGCCAGAGTTACGGCAGACTTTCAGAATGAACGGACTTGCCCACACATGGACAAGTCCGTTCATTTTGAATGTGACTCAGGTGCAATGGGACTAGAAAAGGAAGTCAATCTTGCCGCTTTTATCGGCGAGATTGACACCTTGCGAGCCCCGTCGCGGGACATACCAGGCCCTTAGGTCTAGTATGGATTATAAAGGGAAGCCCCTACGCTGAAAAAACAGCATGGGGTCCCCCCTAAAATCCATACCAGACCCCGATCTGAGCACGCAGCCCGGCCGGTCAGGAAAGGGGGTGGGAATGAGCGAGCGCCCCCCCTCCTGAACTGTACCAGGCCGCATGCCCTCAACATGGGGGGTGGGTGCTGTGGGGGAGGGGGCGCCCTGCGGGGCCCCCCCCAAAGCACCTTGTCCCCATGTTGATGAGGACAAGGACCTCCTCCCGACAACCCTGGCCATTGGTTGTCGGGGTCGGCGGGCGGGGGGCTTATCGGAATCCGGGAGCCCCCTATAATAAGAGGGCCCCCAGATCCCAGCCCCCCCACCCTATGTGAATGAGTATGGGGTACATGGTACCCCTACCCATTCACCTAGGGAAAAAGTGTCAATAATAAAACACACTACACAGGTTTTTAAAATAATTTATTAAACAGCTCCGGGGGGGTCTTCCTCCGGATTCAGGGGTCTTCCTCTGGCTTCGGGGGTCTCCTTCCGGCTTCAGGGGTCCCTCCGGTTCCTCTTCTCCCGGTGTCCAGTTGGTTCTTCTCCGCTCTCTCCGGCCTCTTCTCCCGGTGTTCCAGTTCTTCGGCCGGCTCCTCCGCTGTCTTCAGGCCGCTCTCTTGCCAGTGGAGGTCCGGACTTCTGGACTTCTTCCGGACCAAGAATGCTGGAAAGTCCGCTCTTGCGTACGCGGCATAAGTGCCTGGTATTGAAGTGGTTAATGTGAAATGTGACCTATAAACTGTACAATTCAATTGAAAAACAAACTAAAATCTTTTAGGGGGGGAAATAAAAATATTAAACTAAAATAACGTTGTTGCATAAGTGTGAACACCGTCTTATAACTGGGGATGTACTGTAGCTGTGTTCAGAATTAAGCAATACCATTCAAACTCATGTTAAATAGGAGTCAGTCACATCTGCCATCATTTAAAGTGCCTTTGATTAACCCCAAATACAGTTCAGCTGTTCTAGTAGGTCTTTACTGACATTTTCTTAGTCGCATCCTACAGCAAAACCCATGGTCTGCAGAGAGCTTCCAAAGCATCAGAGGGATCCCATTGTTAAAAGGTATCAGTCATGAGAAGGGTACAAAAGAATTGCCAAGGCATTAGATATACCATGGAACACAGTGAAGACAGGTGAAGACAGTCATCATCAAGTGGAGAAAATTTGGCACAACAGTGACATTACCAAGAACTGGACGTCACCCCAAAACTGATGAAAAGATGAGAAGAAAACTGGTCAGGGAGGCTTCCAAGAGGCCTTCAGCAACATTAAAAGGAGCTGCAGGAATATCTGGCAGGTACTGGCTGTGTGGTACATGTGACAACAATCTCCGGTATTCTTCATATGTCTGGGCTATGGGGTAGAGTGGCAAGACGGAAGACTTTTCTTACAAAGAAAAACATCCAAGCCTGGTTAAATTTTGCAAAAACACATCTGAAGTCTCCCAAAAGCCTGTGGGAAAATGTGTTATTGTCTGATGAAAACAAGGTTGAACTATTTGGCATACTTTCAAAAGATATGTTTGGCGCAAAAGCAACACTGCACCTCACCAAAAGAACACCATACCCACAGTGAAGCATGGTGGTTGCAGCATTATGCTTTGGGGCTGTTTTTCTTCAGCTGGAACAGGGGCCTTAGCCAAGGTAGAGAGAATTATGAACAGTTCCAAATACCAGTAAATATTGGCAGAAAACCTTCAGGCTTCTGCTAGAAAGCTGAACATAAAGAGAAACATCATCTTTCAGCATGACAACGACCCAAAGCATACATCCAAATCCACAAAGGAATGGCTTCACCAGAAGAAGATTACAGTTTTGGAATGGCCCAGCCAGTGAATCCGATTGCAAACCTGTGGGGTGATCTGAGGAGGGCTGTGCACAGGAGATGCCCCCACAATCTGACAGATTTGGAGTGTTTTTGCAAAGAAGAGTGGGCAAATATTGCCAAGTCAAGATGTGCCATGCTTATAGACTCATACCCAAAAAGACTGAGTGCTGTAATCAAATCAAAAGGTGCTTCAACAAAGTATTAGTTTAAGGGTGTGCACACTTATGCAACCACTATTTTAATTTTTTAATTTTACTTCCCTCCACCTAAAAGATTTCAGTTTGATGTTCAACTGAGTTGTAGGTCACATTAAAGGTGGTAAAAGTTCTGAAATGATTTATCTTTGTCTGAAATGATTTATCATTGTCTCATTTTTTTTACATCACAGAAATCTGACATTTTAACAGGGGTGTGTAGACTTTTATTTTTACTGTGTATATATATATATATATATATATATATATATATATATACATATATATACATATCCACTTCTCCTTAGGTGCACATCATGTGACGTCCTGGACTTTAAGTGGTAAAAACTGCAGGCGATTCCCTGTCATGTAAAAACAATCATAGCGGCTATTCAGCTCCATGTTCGCCTATGCAGGTTTTTAAGTAAAGAAGTGTGGCGCCATTCCACGTGTGTATGCAAGTTTAACCACTTGCCAACCAGCTGCAGCAGTTATACTGAGGTAAGATGGCTCAATTGCGTACTGGTACGGCGCTCTGTGTAATAGATACAGTGGGCACGTGCGCAGCGTCAGAGGAGCGCGTGTGTGCCCGCAGCATGGCGCTAGAGCTGATGCGTGCGGTCAGCGGACATCACCCGTGATCGCTTCACAGAGAGCCAGAACGGCGATCAGCCAATGTAAGCAAAGCAGATCCCCGTTCTGTCAGAGGATTACTGAGTGATCGTCTGTTCCAAGTGATTAGGTACAACAATCTCTCTGTACTCCCAGTCAGTCCACTCCCCCGGAGTTAGAAACATCTCCCTAGGATTTACTTAACCCCTTGATCTCCCCCTAGTGTTAACCCCTTCCCTGCCAGTGTCATGTATACAGTAATCAGTGCATTTTTTTTTAGCACTGATCGCTGTATAAATGTCACTGGTCCCAAAAAATGTTAAAAGTGTCCGATCTTTCCACCGCAATGGCGCAAAAATCGCTGATCACCGCCATTACTAGTATAAAATAATATAAAAATGCCATAAAACTATCCCATATTTTGTAGAAGCTATAACTTTTGCGCAACCCAATCAATATACGCTTCTTGCGATTTTTTACCAAAAATATGTAGAATACATATTGGCCTAAACTGATGAATACATTTCTTTTTTTACTTTTTTTGGGATATTTATTATAGCAAAAAAGTAAAAAATATAGTTTTTATTTTTAAAAAAATATAGCGCACGAAATAAAAACTGCAGAGGTGATCAAATACCACCAAAAGAAAGCTTTATTTGTGGGGGAAAAAGGACATTAATTTTGCTTGGTTACAACATCACATGGCCTGCTCATTAAGGGGGTAAATCCTTGCAGGGCTGAAGTGGTTAAAGTATGACATTTTAGGTATCTATTTACTCGGCGTAACATCTCTCACATTATACAAAAAAAAAAATCGGGCTAACTTTAGTGTTTTCTTTTTATTTTAATTCATGAAACATATTTTTCCTGCGCAAATACTGTATGACATAAAAAGTTGCAATGCCACCATTTTATTCCCTAGGGTCTCTGCAAAAAAAAAAAAATATAACGTTTGTGGGTTCTGAGTAGTTTTCTAGCAAAAACAGAGGATTTTTACATGTAGGAGAGGAGTGCCAGAATAGGCTTGGGCTGGAAGGGGATATTTACTGTATGTATCACCTCACATGCATTCATATGTGGGAAACTAAGGCGGAATCCAGTCTAGGCAGTGTTGGTTCAGAACCAGATTTTGCTTTCCACTTGTCACTAGCAGCAGGTGATATAAATAAGGAAGAACTGGAGAAAAATATTGCTCTGGGACTCAGGAAGCTACCCTGAGAGAGCTGTGAATGTGGAGATTGCTCTGTATGAGATAGGAAAAGGTCTGTTTTTTAACATTTTTTTTTGTTGGTGACTGGGAGAAGCCCGTTATCTGTGATTTAGGAACCCGAACAGTTAGTGCCTGGATGATTAGTGCCTGAAAAGGATTTATTTTCTGTTTTGTTTTGTTTGTTTTCTGTGCAACCTTTTATATAAAGCTGACTACAAGTCAGAATTTTAAGAAAAGACCTGGCATTGGACTGCCTTTTCTCAGGAAAGGTGATCCCCATTTGAGCTAACACCTACAATATACTGTATACAGTGGAACCTCGAATTGCAAGTAACATAGTTTACGAGCGTTTCGTAATACAAGCTTTTTAAATCCTGACTTGCTTTGTGAGCATTCAAGCCTCTGGTGTGTGCAGTACCGTATTTAGCCAGAGGTGCGGGGCCGCCGGTGATGCTTGGAGCAACTCGGAAACACGTGAAAACACCCCGTTCCCGAGTGTCTCTGAGTGTTTCTGAAAAGCCTCAGAGTGGTCTCTGAGCATTTCCGAGTGTCTCCGGCACCCCCCCACCTCTGGCCACATGCGGTACTGCATACACTAGCAGTGGCACTGGAATGAATTATCTGAGTTTTCATTGATTCCTGTGGGGAAACTCACTTTGATAAACGAGTGCTTTGGATTACAGGCATTCTTGTGGAACAAATTATGCTCGTAATTCAAGGTATTACTGTGTGTATATATATATATATAGCCGTCCAGAGGGTGAGGTGCACAACAGTCACAGTTGGTTGAGCTCAGCAATCAAGCCTTCCCACAGGCTTCAATATAGAAGAAATTCAGTAGATGGGATTGCTGCACAAACGATTTATTTAGAAAATATTTATCAAAAGGACATCAACATGACATCCGACAATCAGGCATACATGATATGTAAACGTTTTCGGGCTATTCTGGATCACGCCCTTCTTCAGAAAATCATGATCTACTGAATTTCTTATATATTTATATATATATATATATATATACTGTTTATATACTCTATAACTGTCCATATACAGTTCCAGTATGTTGCAAGGTAATAACTTCAGTGCTGAAACAGTGGACAAATTAAACTCCAGTGTTAATAACCAAGAATCGTTAATGTGCAAGACAAGAATCACCAAGACTTCCACATCTTCATCAAAGACAGGACAAGCAACACAAACTGCTTAACAAACTGAATTAACCCCCAAAATATTGAGTGGTCAAGCAGCGCTTTAGGCAGCCTGGTCAAATATTGATTCTCCATTCCTAGGTAAGTATCAAACTCATCAGGCTGTTTCTTTCTTTATTCCCAATGATTCAACAAATGAAAAAAAAAAGGCAATATACTAATTGTTTCTCTTGTATTTGTATTGTGTTGATGTTATATCCAGTAACAGGTGATGTTGTCACAGTAGGCAGTGTCCCTTGGCTGACAGAGATGGCAGTAAAATGAGGCCATTGGCGAGGGATAGAATCAGCACAACTGGTCATATAAAGAAAAAATGCGTCTGCGCTAGATGAAAAAATCAAAACAGTATATAAATAAAGAAAAAATGTGTATAAAAAAATAATATATATAGAATATATATAATAATAAAATATATATTACAAGTGCTAAGTGCCCAAACAAACATATACATAAACAGATGTGCTTAAATCAACCACTAATAGATCAGGGATAACTTCTAGTGCATTAAACCAAAGTGCAAAGTGCTATATGGAACCCACAGTATGAGAACCCAATCAAAAGTGATATAATAACATTCCTCATATCCCCCTGATGAAGGCACGTGATCCCGGTGCCGAATACGCGTAGGGGAGGGGCCTGGACGGAGCTGTCAGCAGTGAGAGAGAGAAGGAGAGGTTGAGGCACACACCGCACCGCACGCCACACCGCTACCATCGGCCGGTTTATGCTTATATAGAAGGGTGCACTGACGCACCCGTAGCATGTGAGTACCCCTACAAGGGGAGAGTTCATTATTTTAATAAAGTTTCTTTATTGTCAAGCAATATTGCGCTATGGAGTTTCTTTTCTCTTGCATATAAAATCATTATTGGGAGCATTGGAGGTCTGCACAGCTGATTCCATTAGAGCACAGGAGTGTCTCCAAAGCGTGTTTTGACAGAGTTTAAATACTGTGTCACACGCTGGAAGGTGAGCGCATACGCTTATGGGGATCACTGGAGGACACTAAGGCATGCTTTATGGTGTTGCACTTTTGGAAGAACAAGATGGATATACTTCATTGATTATGGACACTGATTTTGGGCACTTTATGTATTTTTGTATTTCTGGACTCACATTGTTCAAATTTTAAGAACTCATATGAGGAATGTTATTATATCACTTTTGATTGGGTTCTCATACTGTGGGTTCCATATAGCACTTTGCACTTTGGTTTAATGCACTAGAAGTTATCCCTGATCTATTAGTGGTTGATTTAAGCACAGCTGTTTATGTATATGTTTGTTTGGGCACTTAGCACTTGTAATATATATTTTATTATTATATATATTCTATATATATTATTTTTTTATACACATTTTTTCTTTATTTATATACTGTTTTGATTTTTTCATCTAGCGCAGACGCATTTTTTCTTTATATGCCATTTACACGATTATGAACGTGATATAGTGTTTGCCGCTGATGTTTACTCATGACTGATTTATGGTTTATTTTTAAGGCATTGACCCGTATGTGGCTCGCAAGGTTTTACATTAATTTTAGCACAACTGGTCAGTTTATCAATCCCAACAACAGCAAGGGAGGAAAAAAATGTTTTGACTTCTTAGATACAGTATGTCAGTTTATGGCTTTTAATTATTATGGCAGCTTTTTGAAAACATCTGTAGCTCTAGTAGCTCCCTAATCAGAATAAGTGGTTGACAGCAGTGTTGGCTTCAGGCATAAAAAGTTGTTTCTTGGTTTTGTAGAACCGAGTAATTTAATAAGATCTCAGGTCAGCCAAAAAGGGGAATCTTTTTTCAGAATTGTACAGTTCTTTTATATTAACGTTATCTTATTGAAACCATGGCCAATATACATACTGTATATATATTGTGAATAATTAGATTTGTGTAACAACTCAAAAATGAACAAGCTGCACGGGCAATGTGACCAAAATCATCTGAGTATATACTGTATGTTCTATGCTCAAACCACTTAGGGAGTTCTCAATTAAATACATAAAAATACCAGAAAATAAAACAAAAGTGTAAATATTGCAATCACAATACATAAATGTGTGAGTATTAAATCAAATACAGAAATATGTTTATAAACTCCATAAATTAAAAGGTGAAAGAAACAGTGCACTATAGTATCTAAATGGTGCAAAAAGTCTGTGCAATATGTGAAAAGTCCAAAATATATAAAACTCTGTATAATGGTGCACTCCAGGTGAATAGCCACCACCATCCTCTTGACAGTAAACATTCACCTTAGGATTTGACCCTCATTGCAATGTATGGTTTAACCTGCTGGATAATTACTGAAGCTGATCCTTATGAGCCTAATGGAGTCATGTTAGTAATACATGTTGGATGAAACAGACTGTAGGGTTGCCATTTCTGTGTCCATTGCTAAGTACCTTGCTGGATTCTGGTATAATAAAGATGTGCATTTTGACCTCTGCAATGAGGGTTAAATCTTAAAATAAGCGTTTGCCCTCAAGGGGTCTTTTTATTACAAGGATCTAGTTGGAGTAGGGGAGGTTGTTTTAAGGGAGTAAAGATGACCAATGCACTAGTCATGGAGTGCTTTTGTATGTCAGCTTTTTGTCTCTGTCCAGTACTGTCTCTTCCCCCACCCCCGTATGATACTAATCTTGTACGTTTCAGTTTCTGGTACCTTTTCTTGCCTGGATGTTGTAGGATGTTACATCTGAGCTTGGGGATGTTAAAAAAGTATAACAGTGTTTTTACAAATAAAAAAACCCAAAGGGAGCAGAGCAAGCAGAATGTATATATAGAAGTCAACTAAGTGAATTGCTATGGCAAGCTAACAGAGCAGGGATTAAAGCGGGGGTCCACCTAGCTATCATTTTTTTTTTTTGGAGTTCATTCACAAACTTTTCTTCTCATGATTATCTACTGTTCTGTGTAATAAGTCCGCCTGTGCCCGATTTCGTTGTAAAGAATAACTTATAAAATTCACTGAAGGCAGTTTCCATCTTCATTGTGGGCATTTGAAGCCCACAAGCATGTATTTCCTGGATGCGGTGAATGCTGTGCTCCCAGCATTCACCGAGATGTTGTGATGACACTGTTACACAATGCATGCTGGGAAGCCTGAGACTAGCTCCCAGGGGACTGTGGGAGGTCTGGGAGAGGCTAGAAACACGCCTACTCCCATGGGAGGAGAACCAGGAAGTGCTAAGAAGATTAGAAAAAAAAAGTTAATTACGGCGATTTAAATTTTTTTACACAGCATGTCAGCATCTAGGCAAGGAAGAGAATGCATAGAGATAATGTTCAAAATTTGGGTGGAACCCCGCTTTAAAAAAAACCTCCAAAAATCATTGTAGAATGAGCCTGGGAATCAGAATAGAAAATGGGCACATAGTTTCTCTTCTGTTTAATAAGCTTATCTTTTAGGCCAAATACACAAAATAATTAGTTTGTATCATAGGTGTGCGCAGCCTAATGCATTAGGGTGTGCACCCTTAAGCTCAAACATACATGCATGTGTATGTATCTACATATATATGACCCCGGCACATTGATCTCCCTGCTGGCACAGTGAAAGAGAAAATAATAAACGCTTCTCTTATGGCAGAGCCTGTAAGAGGGAGATCTTTCCCATGTTCCTGTTGCTAGACAGAACGATAACACTAATGCGCATGGGGGGATTAGGGTGTGCCTGTGCACACCCGGCACACCCTGTGCGCATGCCTATGGTTTGTATATACTGTCAAAGATATTTAACAATTTTACTTTCTGTAGCCAGCAGTGGCTGACCTGAGATCTTATTAAATTACTCAGTTCTACAAAACCAAGAAACGACTTTTTATGCCTGAAGCCAACACTGCTGTCAACCACAGAAAGAAATGTTCTGTAAACAAAAAAATGAAAAGCAAGAAAAAATTGCATATAAGATAGTCCCCTTTATATACATTGGTGAAAAAATTAGGAAATACCATAGATCACATAAATCAAAATACTTCTTTTATTTAAAAGCATTTCATTGCAAAGCACAGCTGTATAGGGCATAAAAACACTACTATCACATGTTTTATTTACAAGTTGCGGTTTCAACAATAGTGAGTGAACTACTATGGTATTACCTTCTATCGACATTCCATAACTCAATATTTATCCTATTATTTTGACATCTGCGTTGGCACAGGGCAGAATAATGTTCTGATCTTGTTATTAGAATAATGCCGCGAACACATGGGCGGACTTTGAGGGACTAGGTCCGGCGGATTCGGCGTACTTTCCGATGCACTTTCTGACGGACTTTCGAATGAACGGACCTGCCTACACGACCAGACTACAATAAGGAAGTTCATAGCCAGTAGTTAATAGCTGCCCTAGCGTCGGTTTTTGTCCGTCGGACTAGCATACAGACGAGCAGACTTTTCGACCGGACTCGAGTCCGTCAGAAAGATTTGAAACATGTTTTATTTCTAGGTCCTTCAGACTTTTGGGAAAAAAAAGTCCGCTGGAGCCCACACATGGTCGAATTGTCCGACGGAGTCTGGTCCGCCGGACTAGTCCATCGAAAAGTCCGCTCATGTGTACGCAGCATAACAGGAACATAGAGGGGGATTTACTAAAAGTGGTGCACCAGTTTTAGTAAATCTCCTCCATAGCATCTTATGTATCTGATAGCTGAGGAAAAGTTAGGTGTCCTAGTGTCAAATGGTAAGTGTGTTAAATGTTTCCAGGCAGTTTTGTGTCTTTCTCCCACAGATGGATCATGGAACATCATCATATACCACAAAGTATAGAAACAGGTGCTCAGTGAGTCTCACAAATTTTCCTTGGACAAGTGTTTTTAGATTCTGAAATAATTTGCTTGTATGGGGTCACACACATGTCAGACGCGAGTAGAGGAGAGCCGATTAGCGGTTCTCCTGACAGGGGGGGTCTGCCCTGATTGTTTATCAGCGCAGCCCCCCCTCAGATCACCACACTGGACCACCAGGGATCGCCACTAGGACCACCAGGGAAGGGGCAACATGTGGATGGCCAGGTATGTACCCCATGGCCATCCACATGTGCCCAATGTGCCCAATCTGTGCCAATCAGTGCCCACAAATGGGCACTGATTGGCACCATTATGTTCCAGATATGCCCCCAATATATTTTATCAGTGCCACCTGTCATTGCCCATCGGTGCCACCTGTCAGTGCCCATCTGTGCCCATCAGTGCCCATCAGTGCCCACCTATCAGTGCCCATCAGTGCCACACATCAGTGCCACACATAAGTACCCATCAGTGCCACCCATATGTACTAATCAATGCCACCTACGAGTGCCCATCAGTGCCGCCTATGAGTGCCCATCGGTGCCACCTATGAGTGCCCATCAGTGCCGCATACCAGTGCCACCTATCAGTGCCCATCAGTGCCACCTCATCAGTGCCACCTCATCGGTGCCCATCAGTGCCGCCGTATCAGTGCCTATCAGTGCAGCCATATCAGTGCCCATCATTGAAGGGGAAAACGTACTTATTTACAAAAAATTTTAACAGAAACAAAGAAAAACGTGTTATTTTTCGAAATTTTCTGTCTTTTTTTATTTCTTGCGCAAAAAATAAAAACCGCAGAGGTGATCAAATACCACCAAAAGAAAACTCTATTTTTGGGAACAAAATGATAAAAAATTTGTTTGGGTACAGTGTAGCATGACCGCGCAATTGTCATTCAAATTGCGACAGCGCTGAAAGCTGAAAATTGGCATGGGCGGGAAGGTGTCTAAGTGCCCGGTATTGAAGTGGTTAATAAGGAGTCAAACTGGCAGGTGCCTCACATAAGTTATATCTGTGCTCCTAGTAACTTGGGGGGGGGGGGGGCATAAAATAAAGATACCTCAGGGCCAATGTAAACAATGGTTGTGTCTAACATGGTCCCTCTTGGGAGGCTGTGTAGAAGGCAAACATGCAAAGGCATAGATGAGAAGCATGCATGGAAGTATGGGAGAACCCACTGAACGCCTGCAGGACATAGAAAATTATTGGAATGTGTATTTCCGTATAGTTTTAAAAATTAAAAAAAACATAATGACAACATAACAATAGCAAAGAGATGTTGTTCAAGGTTAGAATAGAAGCAGGATATTGTGACAAAGCCAGTGGACAAAGGGGTAATGTGGTGATAATGACTTTGGACCAGTATTGTATATTATCATATGATAGTAATGCGAATGTAGAAAAATATCAATTACCGTATATACTCGAGTATAAGTCGAATTTTTCAGCACATTTTTTTGTGCTGAAAGTGCCCCCTTCGACTTATACTTGAGTCAAGCACTTTTCTGCAGCAAAAAATTTCATTTTCCGAACCGACTTTGGGGCCCCGTATCTCAGGGCCACTTGGTGCTAGGAACCCCAAATTTGGTGTGCAAACCCAGTGGAACTGGTACCACAACATATCCAAAGATGAAGGCCCTAGCACTAAGTGGCCCCGAGATACGGGGCTCCAAAATCGGTTCGGAAAATGTCATTCTCTGCTGAAGAAAAGTGCTTGACATTTTCTGAACCGACTTTGGGGCCCCATATCTCAGGGCCACTTAGTGCTAAGAACCCCAAATTTAGTGTGCAAACCCAGTGGAACTGGTACCATAACATATCCAAAGATGGGGTACCTAGCACCAATTGGCCCTGAGATACGGGGCCCCAAACCAGTTTGGAAAATGTCATTCTCTGCTGCAGAAAAGTCAGTGAACTGATTTTTGGGGCCCTGTATCTCGGGGCCACTTGGTGCTAGAAACCCCAGCTTTGGAAATTATATGGTGCTAGTTCCACTGGGTTTGCACACCAAATGTGGGGTTCCTAGCACTAAGTGGCACCAAGATAGAGGGCCCCAAATTTGGTCAACTGTGTCCATCTGCAGCAATGTCATTTCAGGACCCTTTGGGTTCAGAGACCCCAAATTTTGGCTGCAGCTAGGGGGCATCTAGGAACCCTTAACTACCGAGTTTGAAGTTCAGGGGACCTATGGCTGCAAATGGGCACAGTGATGCTGCAAATGGGCATTGTTGACCCTCTTTTCCACTTACAGTAGCTGTGCATTTCTCACCCTCGTCTTATACTCGGGTCAATAAGTTTTTCCCATTTTTTTGTAGTAAATTAGGGCCTCGACTTATACTCGGAACGACTTATACTCGAGTATATACGGTAATATAGTAGAATTCTAGATGCACCTTCGGTGAGAACTGTTTAAAATCATTGTGAAATCCCTAGAAAATGGAATCATAGCTAGGGAGATGGCAGAATTTTCAAAAGTGAAGTTTATAAGAACACCTCCACTAAAAGTTCATAAAAATCAAAACTATCCTCCGTGGAGGCCCAATACTTCTGGAAATTGATTGTTGAATGAAAATGTAAGTGTTTTTATAGATTCTTTTTTAACATAGGATCAGAGGTTGAAGGGGCGTCCCCCGACAACAGCATCTGACTAGAGAAGGTGTCCCCAAAGAGACAGATGTGAATCTGGCTGATAAAAGTCAATAACAAACATTAGGGCAGCACTCCAAGAGGGAAGCAACAACTCTGAGGAAGAAAAAACAAAAAGGAGCCTCTAAGTGCAGAAACACCACAACTTATTTATTGCCAAAGGATTAAAAGCACTTACTAGAAGTCTGAAGTAAAAAAGGCTCATCATATTAAAAAATGAGTCCAGCAGTGATGGTAGTCCTGGAAGGATCCAGTGTGCAGCAAGGTGCTAGATATCCCAGCCATCCAGCAAAGAGAAGCCGCAGACTTATTTATTGCCAAAATCTTTTGGCAATAAATAAGTTGTGGTGTTTCTGCACTTAGAGGCGCCTTCTTTTTGTTTTTTTAACATCCCATGTGTAATCATTGCTGTCTTATGTAAGGAATACATCCAACCATATTTAGTTGATAAGTAATCTTGAAATTTCCTAAAAAATTTGCTTGCAGGTTTGAACACAGATGCCAATTCGGTTGGTCGCTGGCTGGTTGGTAAGTTTGAGCTTTGAGATCTCCTTGTATTTACTTTGACATACGTCACCCTTCCAGTGCTCCTTGCTGTACTAGATCAGTTATAGGTGGGGGCAGTGGCCACTTGTTTGTATTTTGAACACAGATGCCTTATATTCTTATATGCCTCACAATAAAGGATTACGTACAAAAAAAATATTTTGGATGAACTTGGATTGGCAGAACATGGCCATAATGAATTTCTGCTGTTATTACTTGAATTTCTTTGAAACCTAATATGTTTCTATTTGATAGGTCTCACTATCTCTAGGTGCAGGAGACAGCGATTGGGCACAGCTTGTGCACCATCATATACTAACTTGTACCTGGGGGGTAGAAACAAGATATATGGCACATGGATGATACATGTACCTGTGCCATGTATTATCATGTGCATAGATTAACATCTTTTTTCTCTGAACAGATGAGACTGACATGTTGAACTAATTTGTTGGGAGAATTAGCTAATAAATATAATTTAAAATTTACATGGGAAGTAAATGGCAACTTCCCTTTCTTGACTTGAACATTAGCAAGGATGAAGGTGGTAAACTGTGAATTTCACTGTATTGTTAAAAGACAGCAGAGAATAATATCCTGGAGGCAGGTAGCAACCATCCTAAACCTTTCCTAAAAAGTATTCTATATGGACAATGTGTCTGGGTAGGTTAAAATTGCAGAAGGGGGCAAAGGAACTCAGAAATAGGTTGAACCAACATGGATATAAAATAGAGTTTTATGTAAGGCTTGCAAAAAGGCAAACACTAGCCAGCAGGTAAAGGAATAAGAAAGTAGGAGGTAAATGACCTACTGTAATGCTATCACATAGATGTTCCAAAAACACTGGAAAATTATCCAAATTTTTTACTGAAAGTCCAGAGACTGTGTATAAAAGTATTAGTTTTTGACTCCTTTTGTAGTCAAGAGTACAGTGATTGTTTGTTCTGGTCTGCTCAGGGTTTTGCAGGCTGGGAGTTTGATTGCCTCCCCCTGCCTGTGGAAGAAGATTCAAGAAAATAGGGAGGGAGATTTAGATGACCAACCTGAATTTTTATCATGGCCCAGCCAATTCCTGGAGAGGAGTGTTCAGCAGGTGGCTGTGGAGGTGATAAGTAGTCTGAAGCCCTGGAGAGATTGTTCTCTTTCGCCAGGAGGTTCCAAGCCTTAGGAGGGCTGCTGCCTCCCAGAGGTACAAAGGGAAGGAGTAAGCAAGCGCACTGAAAGTGAAGTCCCAAACGTTCATATGGCTGAAGGAACATAGAGATAGTCTCTGTATCCTAAATGACCAGGAAGCTAAGCTCAGTGGCTGTCGCTGCTTCGCTTCCTGGTTATTTGTAATACAGAGACTGTCTTTATGTGCCTTCAGCCATATGAACGATTAGGACTTCACTTATGGTACACCAGATTATGGAGTGATCTTCCAGAGGAGCCGTCTGTGGGACTTACCACCATAGGGATTGTCTCTCTTACTGAACCTGAGAAAGCTGGAAGGTGACAACTGTCCTGGGGACTTGTGAGTAATGACCCTGTTTTGTGATCCCTGTTGACTTTGTGCTTTTGAGATGTAAGTGCCAGTGGTAGGTGGGAACCAAGACAGCTCTCATAAGGTCTCAGAATACTGGCGATTCCAATAACCTCTGCAGAATCCTGGAGTGAGAGCCTAGAAAAGAGTGTCCTCTTTTTACTGTGCCACCTTTTGGAGTAGCCCACGCCCTAACTCCTCTCCTGCTTAGAGTTCTTCAAGCAATACATTTAAAAAAGACATCCCCTAGACTAAGTTATTGGAGCCAGACTGTATGAACTGGTGCTTGTGGTGGTGAGCAGCCTCTGTATTATTAGGACAGAACGAGCCATTACCAGCGGCCCTTGCAGGCATAGCGCTATACTTATGTCAAAATTTAAATCGTGAAGTTTCTTCAGCGCAAATATACTGTATATATTATTGCAAAAAATATGTGAAATATTGCTACTGACACCAAACAAGTGTTGACATTTACGTGTTACAAAATAGTTTAAGGAAACAGTGCCGTGCAATAAAAACAATTACCAGTTACTACTACTATCCACTTTAAATATAAACAACATAAAAATAGAGCTTCAATTCATTATATACTGACTGTTCATTTTAACTCATTAAAAAATACAGTATATACAATCAGTTAAGTGCAATCTGTGCGATTCTTAAAGAACAAAAAAATTACCACTAATCAAGTTAAAATAAAATACATACATATTTTATGTATATACAGCTCATGGAAAGGAAATATATATAAATATATATATATGTGTGTGTACAGTAAGGTCCATAAATATTGGGACATTGACACAATTCTAATCTTTTTGGCTCTATACACCACCAAACTGGATTTGAAATGAGACGAACAAGATGTTCTTTAACTGCAGACTTTCAGCTTTAATTTGAGGGTATTTACATCCAAATCAGGTGAACAGTGAAGGAATTACAACAGTTTGCATATGTGCCTCCCACTTTTTAAGGGACCAAAAGTAATGGGACAATCGGCTGCTCAGCTGTTCCATGGCCAGGTGTGTGTTATTCCCTCACTATCCCATTTACAAGGAGCAGATAAAAGGTCCAGAGTTCAAGTGTGCTATTTGCGTTTGGAATCTGTTGCTGTCAACTCTCAATATGAGATCTAAAGAGCTGTCACTATCAGTGAAGCAACCCATCTATAGGCTGAAAAAACAAAACAAACCCATCAGAGAGATAGCAAAAACATTAGGTGTGGCCAAATCAACTGTTTGGAACATCCTTAAAATGAAAGAACGTGAGACCTGGAAGACCACGGAAAACAACTGTGGTGGATGACCGAATAATTCTTTCCCTGGTGAAGAAAACACCCTTCACAACAGTTGGCCAGATCAAGAACACTCTCCAGGAGGTAGGTGTATGTGTGTCAAAGTCAACAATCAAGAGAAGACTTCACCAG